>JAWNMY010000001.1:8220000-8862500 GCA_035043505.1 Drosophila setosimentum
TTACAATTAAAGTATAACAATAATAATTAAACAAAATAAAATAAGCATAGATTATGCAACGAATAATGGTCATAACAATAATTATAGAGTAAGTAAGCAGAACAACGTAGATAGCAAACAAGATTATGGTGGAGGAGTAGGAGTGGGGTAAGGAAATTCATTTGGTTTTTTCCATTATGAGACATGTAAAAGATCAGCATAGAAATATGATAAATACGCCCACACATGAGCATAACAATGAGACTGAGAGAGAGAAAGAGACACATACGCACACAACCACACACGTACAAACTAGCCCACTCACACACTCTAAGAGAGGAGGGATGCGAACAAAATAGAAAGAGCGAGTGCGACTCAAAAACTAACTGTTGCTGCGTTTCGGTCTCTGTCGGAGCTTACCCTTTGTCTAACCTTGAAAAACTTTTCTGCTCAGCCAAAACATGTACAGGCTGCATTTGTGAATTTTTTTTTTTTTGTTGCCTGCTTGCAATTTCAATGTCAGCGCTGAACAACAACAAAAACGCGCCACCTGGTGCGTACAGGCTGAACTTCTCCCGCTCGCGCATCCACTCTCCCATTCGCTTTTACGGTGTTTTTGTCTTGTATTTTTATGTTTGCCTTTAGTTTCGTTTCTTTTTTGTGCACATTTTTGTGTTGTGGTTATTCGTCGCCGGCTTCGTATCAAGTGTTTGGCCATGACGTAATCTTAAATCATATATAAAGCGCGAAGTATGCGAAAGAAAGAGCGAGAGGGAGCCTGATAATGAACAAGAGGCGCGTCAAATGTGTTCCATTACATTAATATATATATATGTGTATATATGTATATAAATAAGAATGGTATTTGTATAAATATGTCGTCATTTCATGTTTTTCACTCAAAAGTATTGGCAAATGGCAAAAATAAAAATTAATTGGAAGCTACTTCAATTAACCGGCATTGATTTTGAAGGCAGCCCCAGACGACGTATCTGTGTTTATCCAAGTGTGGGTGTGAGATGTTATTGTCTACTTTCTTTTATTGTCATAAGCCATTCATAAGCGAAAGTCTGTTAAGCCGCCTACACAAACATACACACACGCACGCACAAAACATAGCAATGTTAAACTAGAACAACGCAAGAGAGTTACATCATCAGAGCATAAACATTTTAAGGGTGCTTGCAGTTTGCCACCTCCTCTCTGTCTGTAAGTGGTGCGTACGTGCCACTGGGCACACAAACGAGAACAACATTAGAATCGCATAAGTGTAAGTAGATTTCCAATTGAAATGGATATAATGCTATGCAGCAGTTGGCTGATGTAAACAACAAGAGCTGAAACGTAAACGAGACAAAGAGAAGCAATTTTAAATTAATTTATTTTCCCATTACAACATACACAAATTTTGATTTAACTAAAGATCAATACGCTAGCTAACCCTAAAGTGTGTAACATAACATAACTAAAACATAATTTTAGTATATATATAAAAACACACTCTAAAGGCTGTTAGTTAACGGCAAACTCGGGAACAAAAAAGATGCAGACAAACTGTCGCTTCTATGGCGCTGTTAGTTAACAGTAAAGGTCGTTTTGTCAAAAACGAAAATTTTCGCGCAACAGAGCGGCAACCACGCCTACTTTGTGCGTTTGCCGCTGCTTATTTTAGACCGTGCGTCTCTTTTGGCTTTCTACGTTCGCTTAATTTTTTTGTTGTGCTCACCTTTTTCTACTGTCTCATATGTACGTATATAAAGCACATACACACACACATATAAATATATATATATATATATATACACACCACATGCCTTGCCGGTTTAGCAAACATACATATGTAGATGGATACACTTTACTCTATATTCGATATATGTATGTGCACTCTCTATCGCACTCACAAGTATATCAACTGTTTGCTGGTTGTAGCCACATGGCGACTACGTCAACGTCGTCGTCGTCGCTGACTTTCAGTACAACTTTAATCGCCGGCCGCGTCAGACGTGTTAGACGGAACCACGTAATTTGTGCATTAATGAATTTTAATTAAGAATTTCGAGAAAATTTTTAAGCAAATCTGTTGAAGTTCATTAGTATAGAATTTTAAACGATTATATAGTTTTTGCGCGTCATTCATTAATAACTAGCTGTGGCATTTATTAATAATACATAACTTTTTCTAAATCATAATTATCAAAACAAAGAAAACTTATTTATTGTGCAAACTGGATTTTCTAAAGCGGTTTTTTAAACAAAAAACAAATTTATATATCCATACCAAAATATTTTGTACGTTTCGGGAGCTATAAATATGCATGAGCGAACATTTTAATCTGCCATTTTATCGTTAATAACAGTACAAAACATGAGCAAAGAAAATATAAAATTAAATATATACGTGTCGTGAAGTGAAAGATCCATTCAAAATATATATATATAAATAAATATATAGATTGTGCAAAGTTTATAAAAAAATAAAAAAAAAAGAAAGAAGGAAATATTCACGTATTTGAAGTACATAGCATCAAATAAAAAATCAAATCAAAGATAAACACAATCAAATTAAATAAACAGCAAAATCTGCTTTAATATAATCGACAACAAAATATTAAAAAGCGATTGCAAATTGAATCGCAAAACAAATAAAATGTAATTTCATTTAATATGATTTCGTTTTTTTTTTTATATGTTTTTTCTTGCACTTAAAATATCGCATTGAAATTCGACGAGGTTGTGATAAAAATTCAACTAGAATTTTGCCGGCAAATGAGGGTCTCTCCGTTATTTACATTCCTATCTTGTTTTTTGCTTGCATAATCAGTGGAACGAAAGAAGAATAATAGAATATTAAGCAGACGAGATTTGATTTATGGCATCTGGCGCCAATTTGTGGTTCGGCTCTGTGACGCAAAAGCCAAAAAGTCCCAAATGTTGATCAAAGGCTGAGTTTTGTTTTGATACACATAATACAAACAGTTCTTGCAGTATCTAGTCGTATCTATACCTGAAAAGTCTGGAACGGTAGCAGCAAGTGTGCCCACTGTTCTCAACTTATTTATAGCCGCCACATTTTGATTTTCCATCAGCATGTTAAACCGAAAAACTTGGGGCCCGGCGGTTTGTTTTTATTATTTAGCAGCTAAAAGCAAATAACATTTTATTATAAATCAAACGCAAGTGATCAGTCACAATCATATGAGTTGTTGTAAAAAAAAAATATTTATTTATTTTATTTTTTTATATATGTGTATATATATATTGTAAATCTGTGCGGAAAGTCAGCAAAGCAGCAGAAACTTTTATGCTCATAATTAGTAACTTTCAGGTTAAAAAATTATTAGCTGTCGGGATACAGAAGGTGTTTGAAGGTGATCAGATTTACAAAAACCAGGGCTTCCTTATCATTTTCCGACTTCAAAATTAAGAGTTGAAAACGCGATTCTGGCTCGATTTCCCTTTTCAAAATTTGTTCAAAATTTTCCACTATGTATTCGCAACTTTTATCTTACATTTTTTATTCGATCATTTGAAAATTGTATTCCCAAAAGTCATAATTAAATGCGATATCAATTGCTATGCTTAATATTCAATATACTGAAAGTTTTGCGAATTAAAGCATTTCAACTGTAGCTATTCGAACAATCGGCAGTCTGCCAAGAATAGCAGCGATAACCCCCAACCGCAAATACTATATAGAGTTACAATATATTACTATATATAAACATTTATTGTTGATAATGCGTCTTGCACAATATTACTATAAGACCGTCGATTTACATAAACCACGCAGAGTGCGCCACAAAACCGAGTCTGACAATTTAAATCCGCTTGGAATAGGTCAGTTTCTAATGCGAAACATCAACACACAGCGAGTCAATAAACAATATAAATATGAGATTAGAGCGCAGAGAGATATTCACATACATGTGTAGGATTTGTAAATCAAAACCAATGTCTATTATTAAATTTTATATATGTACACACATTATATAACTTATACATGTGATCTGATTAAATTATTTATGATTTTTATTTCAATTACCTAGCTGATCCAATTGACATTGATGGTCAACAAATGCTTTCAACTGTGTTTTTTTCATTATGCGCACAAAACAAAAATATCAAAATTCACCAAAAATTTCACTAGCCGGTTCCAGCTAGTTTCCTTGTCGCACCGCACCTCTCCCGCCATATACCACGCTCTTCGAATTTGCGATTGTTTTTTGAGAACGGGAAGAGAGAGCGAAAGAGATAGAGTGCGCGAGAACAAGAGCAAAATAAAAACAATTCAAAGAAATTGCGCAGCGCGTATTTCGTATTTTATATTTTGCTTTGCTTTCGTGTTTCGTATTTTCATTTTCTTTTGGCTGTTTACTTTTTGCTTTTTACTGTTTTTTTTTTTTTTTGTTCTGACTGACAAGCAAGTAGAACAACAACCACATGGAAAAGGTGCCGGCTGGAGGTAAAAATTTCATTTGCGACGCAAAAAAAATCTGCACAAGCAGATCTCTTATAGTCTTTTTGCGTGCAGGTGTGTATGTGTGTTTGTGTGTATGTGTGTTTGTGTGTATGTGTGTTTGTGTGTATGTGTGTGTGTGTGTTTGTGTGAGTGTATATAAGCAAGCATCTGAGTTGCGGTGGAAGTTATATATGGAATTTAGAGTGTTATCTGCGTGCTAAGAGCCTATTAGGAAGGAGAATGGACATTTCCGACTGCACAAAGTGTATATATTCCTAATCAGACGAGTCGATTAAGTTATTTACGTCTATCAAGCCGATCTCACAGACTTTAAAAGCTGGATACTTCAAATTTGGAATATAAATTCTCATATACCAAACACAGAAGTTACAATGTGACCTTGATTTGATCGATCACAACCACCGTTTTGCAAATAGCGATACAAACCGATTGACGATTGACATTAAAGAACAGAATTGTTAAGAAATAGTATTCCTGTTGATGTAAATATATTTTACAGGCATATTAATTTTTCATATTGCACAAGCTACCATTAGTATGTATGTATTTTTAGTATGGATTCTGGGTATCTGCTTGTCGAGATTTTTAAACTTGAGCAATTTAACTTGTTAGTTAACCACATGAGTAGATGCTGGGAGTTGATTCTTATTTTACACTTTTCTCTTTGATATTGCAGATGACACATTAGGATTTGTATTCAACAATACCTAATTTAAGTTATTGCACTTATAGCTAAGTTTCCATTAGTTGGCTATTGTATGGCCTGCAACATGGCCTTGACTTGCCGCCATGTAGTCTTGTAATAGTTTACCACAATAATTGCAAAATATGCAAATTTCAATTTTACAAAAAATTATTTTTGTTGTTACATATTTATTAGTTGTCAGCAATTTAAATAAAATGTTGAGCATAGAAATTATGCATTAGCTATAAACAATTATATGCGGAGACGAATAGTTTGTGTAACAAATGGAAATAAAAAAAAACCTGTTATTAATCGAACTTACTGCTGGGTTAAAGGTCAAAATAAATACATTATATAAAACAAAATGCAGTCGCATTTTTTTCGTTTTGAAAAGTTCATTCAACCGTTTTTGAGAAGCCTTCACAAATTTTCTAGTATTTGACTTGGCTTTATGTGCACTTGAGCGCTTCTTATTAACATATTGTATTTATGCATATCTGACGAATCAATGATCACAAATCTACTCAACACGCTCTTTGTGCATCAATCAAATTCTCTTCGAGCCTACTTTTTATTTTGACGTTGCACATTTGTAATTGTAATTTTTCGCTGGCATTTTCCGAAACTCTCAACTTGTTATTTTTTCTTTATTTCGTCTGTTGTTTGTTGTAAATTAGACAAAAGTTTTAGCTGTTGTTGTTTTTGTTCTCTCTTGGGGTCGACTGAGAATTGGGTCAAGTGAAGGAATTTACTGAAAACGGCAATTAAATTTCTGTTCAATTATAAACCGAACAACATAAATATTGTTCATATTGTTTACTTAGCTTGTTACCCAGATGATTGCCTTAATTGCAACATTTTTTTTTTTCAAACTAACTGCATAAATTTACTACTGTACTTAATATACAGAGTGTTAAATGGGATTAGTAGCTATACAGAAAATACAGGTATTTAAAGTTTACGATAAATTTGTTTGTTGTTTCAGATTTAAGATTCTTAAGAGAGAATAGAAGTTTTTTGCTGAAATAACTAAAATTATCAATAATATAATTGGTACAATTAACTTAGGTATTCTATATAATCAGTGGATAGCATGGATTTCAATATTTCGTTGATTATTCTCTTCGTAATCAACACATGCCACAAATTATATGCCGCTCATGGATGTCGCTTTGCTGTTTTTTTTTTTTTTTCTTTTGAGTTGCCTTATTTCAAGTTTTTCGCTGCTTAACGAGCTCGTATCGTTTTTGTCCCCAACCTCACCCAACACACATACCTAGTATCAGTGTCTACGTTCGGTGTTAGCCTGACCACGCCCAATTGAATCTCATAAAACACACTCACACATACACACACACAGCATATCAGCAAGAAAAGTACAAATGTCCTTGAGATGTTGTGGCCTGTGGCAACTTGATCCTGGGTCATGTGACAACCAACCTCCAGAGCCAACTGAAACATTGCCAACGATTAAGTGGACAATATGCCAGCCACATACGCAAAGCCAATAACAACCAGCAGCGACATCATCGTCAGCATGGGCGCAGGGAGGTGTGGTCGGGGAGGGGGAGAGGGAGGCGTGAGATATAGCAAAACAATAACAATGGGAATAGTGTCATAAAGTAAATCGGCTTACAGATACTTTTTGTAATACTTCGAGACGCAAGCAATTAAAAAAAATAAATAACTTCAGATTTGTCTAGACAAAATTCAAGTTTTAAATCAAAGGATTAACAGAAAGTGTTTTGTTTAACAATTGATAATGTGAACCCTTTAAAGCACCTTAAGAAATTAACAGATTCTATAAAGAAATATCGATGGAGATGAGAAGTTATGAAAAAAAATCAAACAATGTCTGGTGACAAGAAACAATCTCATAGATTACTCAACATTTTATATATACTCGTTTATGATTAATAAGATAGACAAAAACGAGATAAGTTGAAAGGAAAATACAAATCTTGCTCTGGCTTCCACTTAAGCGTTTTTTTTTTAACGAGTTCTTGATTGTCAATCATTAAATTAAATATTTATCACGAGATCTTTACTGATATTTAGAGTTGTTGCGTATTAAAATCAATAGCAAACATTTGCTATATATGTATATATATATGTTATATATATATATTTTAGTCAACATCCTGATGTTTCCCATCTATACGTTGGAACGTGTGAACGTGACTTTTGGTCAATTCCTGGCTAATCGCCAGACAAAAATACAAATATACATTATTTTAATGAGCACTTTTGAAAATTTCAAAGATTTTCGCAAATAAAGTCGTTGTGTATTGTGAACTTGTACCTTATGTAAATCTGGGTATATATTTCCCATTAAACATACTTACACACAAACACACATTTTTTTTAAATCTTTAATTAGCATGCACGATGCTGTGAGTATATATACCTATACATATATATATATATATATATATATATATATATATATATATTTATTTATTTAATGGCTTCTGGAATGGACCTAACCTTGAGGCAACACTAACCTAGTGAAACAGAGAATGAAAGCACTCAACTCTTGACTGTTGCTGGTGGGGTTGGTAAACAATAAAATGTTCGTTTGCTCGCAATATTTGAACGGGTAAACAATAAAAGTCTTCTCAACGATTGGCAAATCTAATGCAAATTTATATTATCATATAAGTGCTCATATTTAAAAAAAAAAGTCGTAGTATCGTATGTATACCGTACTTCTAGATGATAAGCCACGTCTTATTCTGATAGTTATTATTGTGACTCGCTGATAGCAACAGCAATAATAATAATAATACTTAGTACTGCTGTTGTTGATTTGTATTTGTTTGTTTATCGTCAACAGCGAGGTGCAGCAAATAAATTCATTTACTTACACACATTTATCAACAATAAACAAATTAATTAATTTCAGTGTTTTGCTTGAGAAATTCTATCTAGGGAATGGTCGAACTAAATCCGGTTGACAAATGCATCTTTGTTTTTCTGAATAATTGAGTGAAACATTTTGTTTACGTTTTGCGAAATTGCGTTTGTCAACGTGCATTGCACAAACAAATATGAATTAAGATGAGCGACAGATAGCAACAAAAGCTGTTTTTTAAATCTTAATTTGTGCACTTTAAACTGTTTGATATTTGACTCATTAATGCAATTCAGCAGAGGAGCATGAGGCTTACTACTATAAAACTAGCTGTCAGTCTATATCAATTGGTTAAAAGTAACTTTTCTAATATACTATGTACTCTTTAAAACTGTTATTTTTATAAATGAGTCAGTTTAGCTTCTTTGGTATTTAAATGTACGAATAACTTCATGTCTGACTGCCTCATTTCTTAGACTGACAGAACGTCGGGATAATCACCATAATAATTCATTAGATGTTTCCGCTCTGTCGTTTACATTTCACACGTTGCTAATGAGCTTGCAAGCAGTGTATTTTTTATTCTTCCCCTGGCCACTGTTTTACTTATCTCTTCCTGCCTATTGAGCCACTGTTTGTTGTGATTAATATGTTGACAGTCCTTGTACCGACCACGCTTGCCATGGAAATGTTAAAGTTCATACTATATTATTTATATGTATTTTTTATAATTTTAATAACCAAGTTCAATAACTGTCGGACACGCCCAATTGCAAATGGCAACTCATTAAACTAAATTAGCACTTACCAAAGACGAGAATCTGAATGCTTTGATGGCACTCCTTACAAACTGTTTAATACTTGGGGAACGTGCCTCCCATTTGCATAAATGTTCATTGACGTCAGCGTAAAGCTATGAAAAAATATCTAGAGCATAACAAAAATACTCAAGACGTATAAGGAATAAATTTGTCTACAACCAACAAGCCCGATATGTTTCTTTCAGGGACTATTTGTGTTTCTCGTCCTATTCATGTTCCTGCGCTTAGCATTTAAATGGCCGAGTAAGGAAGGGGTAGCTACATATAGACGTGGACGGATATTTTAACTTAGTGAGGGAGTCTGTAAAAACTCTCATATATGTATTTTTGTTAAACATATCTGTTTGAAGATTTCAACTGCATAAATCATTTTTAACTTGACTAACATAACATTTAACAGCATGTTAATGATATGTTTGCGTACAGAATTGTGTTCTTATGTAGAATGCTGTTCTATTGGAAAGTGGAATTAAATTTCGTTCTTGTGCCGGCCGTCTGTTTCCACTCTAGTTGTTTTTTCTTATACTCTTTAACTTTTTATGTGTAATCAAAATACGTTACGATGCACATTAATTTTGGGTGCTTTTCTAGCCATACTCTACTCGTATATATATGTTTTGATAAATCGTTTTTTGATGTCAGCAAATCAATTGAACATTTTCTGAGGGTTTCGGGTGCAAAAAGCAGCGCGTGAATCGTTACGGCGCATTTACTAGCAGAATATATAAAAATATATATCTTACTCGATTATGACATGTTAGATGAAAGTTCAATTGGTTTGCTCACTGCGGAAGGCAAAAAAATTCTATAAGACGAGCCCCTCATTTTCAACCAACTAGGTGAAGTATCTACAACTGTAACAATTGAAAGTCAGCTCTCAATTATAGGTGTAAACAAGGTGTCGCTATTCAATTTGTTACAGTTGTTGTTGTTGCTCAGCTGAACTACCTAATTACCAAAATATCGCGTATTTACTGAGAAGCAACTCAGAGCAACCGGCTCATTTTCAATGCAAATGTTGCCCATTCCCGACTTCTAATGCAAACAGAAATGGTGGAACCCTATCATATTTTATACTATATACACATAGTGTTATATGTAAATATATACACATATATCTATGCAAGTTATATACTCGTGAGTCTAGAAAACGATTCAAGTTGCTGGCCATCGTGTTCGTCACTATGTTTATGCCTGCCAAAGGTTGCCCCCAAAGGTGTCGGCTTTGCTGGGGGGCTTTGCGTTTTCGGGAAGCACTTTGGATAATTCGCTAATGAATCAGACAATTAGCCATAGCACTATCTATCTATCAATGTGGCGATTAGATGCGTGTAACAGTTAAATGTCGTGTTGAAGTAATTTGGGAAGCGTTTGTTAGCCAATATAACTAATTAAATGGACACAGCTGATGACTACAGCCTTTGTAGTTTTGTTTGTGTTTGCACAGTTTGTGGTGTGTATAACAATTAATATATAAAAGCTATAACAGTTTGTTGTGTGTATAACAGTTAATATAATAATTTTAAGTGTTTGTAGTGTTAATTTAAATGGCGTAGCTGTTAACAATGTGTATTGCAGTCAGTATAACAGTTGTAACTGGAGAGTTGTTTCTGTAATATTAAGTGTTATACAATAAGATCTACACTTAAAGCCTGTTGCCGTTGCAGCAGCATTTACTTGTGTATAACGGTTTAGTGCTTTGGCAACAATTCAAATTGAACAACAGCCGAAAATAATAGAAAATTACATAAAACGCACTCAATGACATATTCTTTCTTTCTTTTTACACTTGTTCAGTGCGTGTTTCTTTCTTCCTTCCGACCAATTAACGGGCAACAAAAAAAAGAATCGAAAATTACGCCAAAAAAGTTGTTCTATTTTTTTGTGTAATTGTTAGCTAACAGTCACTTCCGGTTGCATTTTAGCTGAATACAAAGTGCATTTGTCTAATTGCATGCGGAAACGACAACAGTTAGAAAGAGATATACAAAAAGAGAGACAGATAGAGAGAGAGAGACAGAGAGGTGGTGATACGTAACAGGTGGCAGTTGGAGAAACAAACACACAGACGGGCAGTCAGGCAGTCAGACAGACAGACAGTTGCCCACAACTAACTATTATTGCTCATTAAATTGACAAAATGCATACAACAAATCGCCACACATCAGTTGGGCTTTCGATATATTTAAATGACAGTTTTATGGGCTTGTTTTGTGCACTTGCCGTGCCTTAAGTCTATATACATACTTATACACTTGCCGCAAGGTCGGGACAGCTGTACCCATCGGAAAGTTCAAAGTATCAGCTCAAGGTTGAGTTGCATGCAGCGCCAAACGGCGCATGCAGCTGATGTATATGCATGTATATAGGTGTGGGTGTGTGTGCAATAGTTCAATGACTTGAGGGTCTGCTCTTAAGTTTTGTGAATCAAAAGAATTATTATTACACTTACCCATGCAATATTATTATTTTTAATTTGTTAATATTGAAATTATATATCAAATCGATGTAATATAACAAATTAAAACTTATCGCATTTCTCAAATTGAGCGCGCTGAGTCATCGAACTCGTAATTCGTGTTTGAGTTCTATATGTAGATATATATGTAAATATTTGTTTTCAATTTCCAAATGCTGAAAACAACACAAAAAAATACAACACAAACAAAAGTCAGCAAAATACGCGTAATTGGAGTTCTCCCAACTACCCACAAAGAGGAAACTTGAGCAATTCGCAGAGCTCAACACATTTTTGGCACTTATAGCCAATGCATGTTCAAAAACAAATAAAAAAAAATAGATTCCAAAATATATCCGATTCTCAATCACGTTCAAGGTGAATGTTTGGCCTCTTCAACTATAAACCGCCAACATAGCTCATTTCACATTCAGCCAAAGGCAAATAGCTAATTTAGCTTTTTTTTGAGTTTCATGCAGCATATTCCTGATGTACGCATAACAATCTTAAAAAATTTATTAACTGTTATCTTTTTATTTTGATGAGTTGTTTTTGCATTTGCAATTTGTTGATTAGTTGAGCGCAAAGAATAACAATGACTAAATTTGGCTGCTTCTTATCAGCCGCATGTCTAGTGGGGGTCTGTCATTCATATGGGTCCTTGATAAGCGTTATCTCTTATTAGATTTGCATTTTCAAGTAGCGAAGTCAATAAATTTAATTTGATAAGATTTAAATATACAAACTTGACCTAAATGCGCAATTTGATTTCCATGCAGTAAGTATGGCAATGAGTCAATATACGCAAGCTGTATACATGACTATATAGGGGTATATATATACTACATATATAAGTAGCACTTATGTACTTTCACTTTCATTCCCAGCGCATGCGTCGTTTCCATTTTCGAATTTTCCCTTTCATTTGACTCCTGTTTTCTTTTAATTTTTTTTTTTTGGAAGGACTGCGTCACGTTTCTTAATTTTTGGATTGTTCTGCGTGATTTTTGCCACAAATTGTGCGCTCCTTTTAGTTTGAGGATGCGGATTAGCTGGCCACAAATGCGTACATAATATTTCGATTTCCATTTCCTTTCTAATTTCTCTGTTAATGCAGTATATATATATATATATTTAAATGTTATAGTTTATATTGTCGTTTAATTGCTGTGCATGTCGCTGTTTAAGGTTACTCAATAATATTTAAGTGGTATTCATTACGCTGATGGCCACGCCATATCTCACATGTAAACAACAAGAAGAAGAACATCAACAGCAACGACAACAGTCCACCCATGGGACCTCCCACAAATGCCGTTTGTCTGTTAGTTTGAACAGCGCACTGTTAACAGACAGCATCTTCTCAATGTTTCCCGTTTACTCTCTCCCACGCCGAACACACTGTGCGTACTCTCTGCTGCTGGGGTGCGCTCTCTTCGGTCGGCACTTGTTTACACATTGCACGTGCATATTTTCCATCGTTTTCTTTCATTCTCAGTCTGCGCTGACATTTTTCGACAAGCGGTTGTGTGTGTGTGTCTGCACTGCATATGTGTGTGGCTTTTTGCGTGCGTGTCTCTCAATATTTCGCATTAATACTCAAATTTTTTATTACAATTCCGATGTAGTTGCTCGTTGAATGGAGACTGGTAGAGAGGGAAAGAGCGGATGAAGGGGAGATAGGCGCTGATTAGGTGCAACTTAACCTCAATTGAACTTACGCTCGATTGCGCAAACATTTTATAAGCTCTGCAAGCGTCCCAAAGAGCGTAATCAATAACCGTAATTATAAACTGTCTTTCATGTTGCTTTTATTTATCACTTGTTTCTTACGCTCTGTGGATTTGATAATAAAAATAGAACTTTGCTTTTTCCCGCTGCTGCTGCTAGTCTTGTTCTTTCTTTGTTTGCGATAAAGTTTTTTTTATATTGAAGCAGAGGAGCATTCTTAAAGCAACCTCCATCAGACTTGAGGGAGGGAGGGGAAAGCGAATACTATTTATTGCATTATGGGATCATTCAATTTCCCCAAGTGCGTAGGTCAAGAGAGTGTGCGCGGCGCAGGCAACAAACTTGTCGCAAGTGAAATGTGATTTCTATAGATATATATATATGTAGCATATGGGGGGAATTAGGTGACCGAAATGTAGCTAGCTATACAATATTCTCAACAACAATAACAGCCACTAAAACGCAAAATAAAAGCTAGGCGCGCATTGAAACTGTGGCCATGTGTGGGTGGTTGGGTGATTTGAACTATTTCATGTGCATGTTGCGCAGTCGCTGCGTTTGTATTTCGCTGCGTTGTGCAGTGCTGGGCCTCTGTTAAATCACTTAACAGTCGTTGGCAAATGTTTGTGCTGGCTACTGTAAGCCAAATATAATAATGTTAATAACTTGCTCAAAAAGCAAAGCAAAAGTGCTTCAAAGCACACATGCATATAAGCACACAAATATACAAACACTTTTAAAAATAATAACGCGGCAAACAAAACAAAACACAGTCATCGACGTCGACGTCGTCTACAGCTTTGACTTAATTTAAGTGCGTTCAACTTGACGACGTTTTTCAAAGCGATATAGTGCGAGAGAGCAAAAAGCACAAAGCTCTATGACAAGTGCAAGTGCAAGCAACAATATGAACAACAAGAACAACTGATGTGCTTTTCATTTTGCAGTGCAAGGATTATGTGAATTTAAACCAGAACAAAAGAAAAGAGAGAGAAAGCGGGAAAGAGTGACAAGCAAACAAACGTACTTCAAATAAATAAGTATAATTTGACAAAGGCGTTAGTTGCAAATACAGCAACAACAACACTGCCTTATAAAAGTGTAACAACGGCAACGAAATGCATGGCATATCTCATCTTTATCGGCAGCACGCCGTGGATAAGCAATTGAGCGGAGGCAGCAGCACCGACAGCTGGCAGCAGTCATCCAATGGGCGCAACTCGTATGAGATAACATCCTCGCTGCAGTACAGAATGGACTCCTCTAACAGCTCCAGCAGCAATTCGAATAACTCCAACAACTCGAACCACTCCACGCTGGGCGGAGTGACGGGCAGCGCCTACTCCAACTGGCAGACGGAGCGACAGGCGCACTCCCAGCCCCAGGCAGTGCCTAATGCCCACAAATCGCTGGCGAATCATCCTCAGTTGCCTTACGGCAACTCACCCACACATCAGGCGAACGGCGGCGTTGGGCAGCGCAGTTCCTATGATAGCTGCTACACAAGCGGATCGACGGGCATCAGTAGCAGCCTGAGACGGACGCCCTCCTCTAGGCGAAGTTTCTTCGAACAATGCCATAGTCCGTCCATCTTTGGCGTAAGCAGTCCCCCAACAACAAACGCTTGACCAGTTGCATATGAATCCCCCGATGAATGCACATCAGCACTCGATAGATAAAAAGGCTAATATTGATCGATAAAGTAATGTAAATCACTTTAGCTAAAATTGGATTTGTCTAGTGAAAGTACAGTGTCTCAAACCTTATTTCGAGCAGTGCCAAGCAAAAAATTCAAAGTGCTATAAAGTTTAAACAAGGAAACACACTCAAGATGTTTGAACGCCAATTTGTTCAATGTTGTATCACGATTATAAAAAGAAACTTTAGTTTTTATTCAAATTTTAAGTAATTAATTTTAGTCAAAAACTGAAAATATATCAAAAATTCCAAAGACCTTTGGCAGGTACATATCTTAACCACAAATATAAAAGCTTAATTAAGTATGATATCCTTTAGCCTTAACAACTTCGCTTAACCTATTATTCATGGAAGATACCAGCTTCAGATAGTTTCTGGGCTGATCTTGCTCCACTAATCCAGCAGATCATTTTTGAGATCCTGTTTGCTGGATATGCTGTGATTCCGAATGTTATTTTTCAGCAGAGCCCACAAATTTTCAATAACCTTTAAATCTGGAGACTGGGCCAGTGAAATGATCATGGGGGGCACTTATGCTTGGGGTCGTTGTCCTGGTAGAAAAAATGTTGAATTGGCGTAAAAAATCCGGGTTTTATGGCATCCACGTGTCCATAATGTATCTTTTTATACCCTGAACCCATTAAAAATGGGTAAAAAGGATATAATGGTTTTGTGCAAATGTATGTAACAGGCAGAAGGAAGCATCTCCGACCCCACAAAGTATATAGTCGAGTCGATATAGCCCTGTCCGTCTGTCCGTCTGTCCGTCCGTCCGTCTGTCCGTCCGTCCGTCCGTCCGTCTGTCCGTCCGTCCGTCCGTCCGTCTGTCCGTCTGTATGAACACGCAGATCTCAGAAACTGTAAGAGCTAGAGACTTCAAATTTGGAATATAGATTCTCGTATACCGATAACTGCATTCGTTTATCGAATATCGATACATTAAATTTCTGATAGCAATAAATGCCACAATTTTAAAGGCAGAATCTTCTAATTATGACATAATATGCATATGCATACTATTGATCAACTGACCAAATTTCAAGATCGGATAAGAAACACCCAAGTTATAGTCGAAAATGTATTCTCATATTGATCTGATTTCTATCAGCAGCCGCAAGCATTTTCTCTATGCATAAATATGCGAGCGCATGTGTGAGAAAGAGATGTCATGATAATCGACGCGAGCGTCAATATGTTTTTGTATGTCGGCAGAGGGCGCTTCCAGAGCTGCTCGCATTTTGGTGCAAATCTTTTTAAAGGGGAATTTGCCAATAGTAATAGAATATATTTAATAACTGGGTTCAGGGTATATCATAGTCGAGTTCACTCGACTACAGTACTCTTACTTGTTTGAAATAAGCTTTGACCATAAATTGAGGTACTTTTTTCATAACCCGACCTAGCTGGTGAGGAAATCCCACTTTATTAGGGTCATATATTCATATTTGTAGTTAAGAAATGTACCTGCCAAAGGTCTTTGGAATTTTTGAAAAATAATATATATTTAGTTTATGACAGGCAATTAAAATTGTTGCTTGACTCTGCTCGAAATAAGGGTTAAGACACTGTATGGTTAGAGATGGATTAGTGTTTACTATTATGATTTAACTTAACCCTTTGTCAAAACTAGAATTTGGATAACTTATACTTTTGTTAAACACACATTAATCATCGTAGCCTAGACTTAATATCTTTTAGTTGGTTTAGTTAAATATGTTCTCAAACATGATTACAATCGATAATTGATAATATTTCTGGAGATTCGTCTAGTAAAAATACACTTTACTGAGAAACAAACTTAAATAACTTATAATTCTGTGCGAGTGCTGCAGACTATCCGGGTGTCTATGCAACGAGTCTTCCTCTGAGTCTCCGAATTGTTCCTTAATTGCACACAAATTGCTTGCAGAGCATGCGGCGTGGCGCTCCCGACTTTGGTTCGCCGCCACCGACGCAACCGGCGGGAGGTTACTTTCCGCACGATCTCGACGACATCTGTGAAACTCATGCGAATCATCAGTATTTCACCCATACCGGCGCCAGTGGACAGCGGGGCTCTGATCGACCCACTGCCGTATCGATATTTACTCGGGTAAATGCCGCGGCGTGCTCAATGGACGACTACACTTTCAATGGATCGCGTCAGTGCGCCTCTAGCATGGACAGCGCTGGTTTGACAGTGGCCCATGCTCGGCATCGCTTCGACAACTCGTCGTTCGTGAAGAGTCTCAGCATTGACGAACAGGATTCGGAATCGGGACAAGGACAGTCTAGACATGAACAGAATCAGGGGCATTCTGGACGCGGACATAGTCCGTCGCCGCATAAGGATGGGCATCATAAGCACAAGGGAGGACACCATCATCATAATCACCATCATCACTCCATACAGGAGATGCTAAAGCATATTGGCAAGAAGATTCATGTGTGGCCCCGGAAACATAATGATGCACAAAGTGTTTGCACCTCGCCGCAAAATGATCCGCAGGAGAATTTTCGCACACGCTCCAAGAGTCTCGATGTCAACACACTCAACCGACCCCATCGAATTTTGGAGGATTGCGGTGAAACCTATAAGGTCTTCGATCGTATTGTCAAAGAAGGTAAAATGCGGCAAATAAATCGGGTACTGATAGTTGATTCTTTGGTACTTGCAGTTCTTCATTTTTTATACCCTGAACCCATTTAAAATGGGTAAAAAGGGTATAATGGTTTTGTGCAAATGTATGTAACAGGCAGAAGAAAGCATCTCCGACCCCACAAAGTATACATATTCTTGATCAGGATCAATAGTCGAGTCGATATAGCCATGTCCGTCTGTGCGTCCGTCCGTCTGTATGAACACGCAGATCTCAGGAACTGTAAGAGCTAGAGACTTCATTTGGAATATAGGTTCTCGTATACCAGGCGCAGTACAAGTTTGCGTTATTTTTTCGATAACTGCCTTCGTTTGTAAATTATCGATAAATTAAATTTCCGATAGCAATAAATGCCACAATTTTAAAGGCAGAATCTTCTAATTAATACATAATATGCATATGCCTACTCTTCATCAAATGCAAATTGATCTCATTTCTATCAGCAGCCGCAAGCATTTTCTGTATGCAAAAATATGCGAGCGCATGTGTGAGAAAGGGATGGCATGAGCCCCGCTACTTACGATTGCGTGTTTCACGTGTTAGTGTAAATCTTTTTAAAGGGGAATTGGCATAATAATAGAATATATTTAATAACTGGGTTCAGGGTATATCGTAGTCGAGTTTACTCGACTACAGCACTCTTACTTGTTTTTTATGTAAAAGTCTGATACTTGCTGTTTCAGTTTAGTTTAGCTTATTTTAAGTTGTTAATATCTGCTTTAGAATAATTTTACTAATATTTATAATTCTCATCTATTTGATTAGGTGCTCACATGCGTCGCGCTTCGGCGGATTTGGAGAAACGACGCGCTTCAGTTGGTGCCGCTGGTCGTAGCTATCGCGGCGATGGCACCCTAGATCCACATCATGCAGCCATACTCTTCAGAGACTCCAGAGGTGTAAGTAATTCCACAATTAGCCCTATTTAGAACCAAATTTTCTTCTCAAAAATGTCTTTTAAAGTAGCGCCTTGCTTCTTTTTTTTTACTGTAAGCGACTCATTTTTTCACAACAATTTTATTAAGATATTTGGAAACCTGCACCCTTGTTAAGTTCTCAAAGAGTTTGGGGGGGAAAAAAAACTTATATTGATTACACGGACAGAATTACCCTTGAGAGTTTTCCATTTCTCGGGTACTCAACCATTGATAAATGATTTGAAGCATCGTCCAATTATTTGCTTCTCCTTAGTTTTGTCATTTGCCTTCGGTTGCAGAGATATTAGTCGTCTGGGTCAGCCGCGACTTTAGTTTTCTTGCAATTGTTGCCTACCCCAACAATATATTAACATTTTTTGTTCAAGGAGCTAACGTTTCGTTCACCTTTTAATTGTCGCCCTCGAGTAGGCTACACTTTTTGCAGTTCTCTGTTAACATTGATGCAGCTGTTAAAGTAGCTCTAAATTGATTTTTTTTTTTCAACTAATGCTGGCTGCGGTTTTTCCTGTTAATAATAATAATAATATGATTGGTTCGCGAAGTTACTCATCATTTCATTAGTTTGATCGTTTTAAGTGAGCAAGCCACTTTAACTTATCAATTGGTCATCAAACTACAAGTGCTTTGTTTTATGTTTTGCTAACGAAACGGCAAGGTCAACATTGTTGGCTTTAATGTTCTTACAACGCGTCGTTGTTAACAATATTTATTCACACTCCACAACGCGGTCATTAAGGCGGAACTGGTTTATAGCTTATTACTACAATGTATAAGAGTGTCCATGTACACTGGTTATTGCACAGGTATTTTGTTTATATCAGATCTTGAAGCAATCCTAAAACCCATTTGGTAATGCCTTATGCAAAAGAATGTCACATTATGAAATTTTTTGTAAAAAGAACTTAGATTAGATTAGAATTACGATAATAATTTAAATTCGTTAGATTTTATCTCCAATTACGAGACTTCGCGTGCTCTCTCTCTCTCTCTCTCTCTCTCTCTCTCTCTCTGTCTCTCTATCTCTCTCTATTTCTCTCTCTCTCGCTTACTCTTCACGTAAGCTGCTCCGTGGATGTCCCGCATATCTTAATTGATACCTGCTATTTGCTATTGCTCCTGCTAATAATGATTAATTAAAGCACACATTTCACATAAAACACATTTAATTGCCTAATCCGTAGACGTCGTCTGCATAAAATTCAATTTACGTACTCTCCCTTAGTGTTTTTCTCTCCTACTCGCGACATTCAATTAAGACCCACAATCTATGGCACAGTTTACTTTGTTTATCAGTCCGCAACTCGAGCAAATTTACAAAATAAGCTTTCCACTGTGAGTTTAGCTGCTGCTGTGGCCTTCTCTGCCTCTCTCTCTTTACCTGTCTCTTACTCATTCACTCTCGCGCTGTTATTACGCTGTTAGCAATCGCTCACAGCTTATCCTACATGCGGTTGAGCACTTAGCACTTGGCACAGAGACTAGATTTGTTCTCTCGATCTCTCTCTACCTCTCTCTACATCTCTCTACATCTCTCCCTCTCTCTCTCTCTCTCACTCTCTTTCTCTCTGTACATATTTGTTTATTTTGCTGAAGAAACTCAAGAATGCGAACAAACGAATGCCTTGCATTATTTTATTTATTTTTATTTTTCCGAATTTTTATACACTTGCCAAGGCAGAGTGTGTTCTTATCGCAATGCAACTGGCAATGCAAGTTGAGCAAAGTAGTTGTATTCAAAGTTAAATATAGAATATACTAATCGCTGCTTGCTCCATAAACTTCTCTATTATCGAGCCAATATACTATGCATATGTAAACAATATTAACTATTTAACACCATGTAGCAGCAGCCTTTTGTTTAGAGTGTTTGAATTTCGATACGCCATAGATTGGTCTCTCGTTCGGTGTGTGTGAGTGTGTGTTTGCTTAAGCTTTAGCACTCGCAGTCGCAGTCACACACGCACACATGTGACGTCGATCATATGGCGGGCAAAGCTCAACAAAACTGTTAACCAGTTTACGTTTACATTTGGGAGCGCGAAGACGTGCCCGGAACAGAGAAAAACAAACGTCGAGAATAGCAAACAGAAAAGCCAACAACCGCTTGCAAATTTTTCATCATCTACGCATTGTTGCCATTACAGACGCGAGTTTTTATCAGTGCATGCGTGTGAGTGTTATATATATAAATATATATATATATGCTATATATAATTTAGTGTGTGTGTGTGTTGTGTATTTGCACATGTATCGCCGTCGCTATTCCGCCTTTGAGTCGAGCACGCCTCGCATTGGCGTACTGCCCTCAGCAGTTGTAGCAGCAACTGCAAATGCGAATGCGAATGGGAATTCGAATGCGTCAGGTGTGTCACAGCAGACAGCTTCCAAAAACAATAATAATGGAAACAAATTAAGCGTACGCTTTGACCCAAATCTGCCAGATAATAATAATGACAGCAAGAACAACAACAACAATTGCGATAGCCACAATAGTGGCTATGACAGTTTACATGCGAAGGTTGCGCGCAAGGCGCGCTCTCTCAGCAATTCGCCGCTGTATCGCAAGAAGCGCTCCAGTAATTTGCCCACGCTGCTGTCGAATAACAGCAGTCGAGCGGCCAACACGAACTATCAGCTGCTGAATAGCGCGAATATAACAGATATCGTTGATGGTCAACGCTATTCACAGCACGTCAGCAGACGCGATGACAACATCGGCTACATCAGCACAACAACAACGTCAAAAACAGCAGAAGAAACTAAAGTGAAGCAAAAAGATGGCAGAAAACTTTCAGCAACGCTGTCAGCGGCGATGCCGGCAGCGTTGCTACGACGCAAGGCAACAACAAGCAGCATCAGCAATAACAACAACAACCAACAACAGCAGCAGAAACTGCCATCGCAACAACATAACAATAACAACAACAACAATAAGAGCATTGCAAATGGTTTGGTGCCAGGCAAACGTCTGTCCGTAGGTCATTCACCGGCTGCAGCACAGAGCGAACTGTTTGCCACTGGACTGCAACAGTCGCTTGTCTATCAGCGACGCACACAGAGCACCCACAACTCTCCCCGACACTCGTCGCCCGCGTCCGTGCATCAGTGTCTGTTGCTGCGACGTCGAAGCGACTACAGCATAGAGCAGATCGAACAATGGAAGCGACAACAGCATCAGCAACAGCAACTGCAGCCAGGCCGAAAAGTTAGCGTAAGTGAAGAAGAAGAGAGTGCAGCGATACACCAAGAAAATTGTTTACCGTTTAAAATTGTATACCCTTACAGAGGGTATTTTATGCAAATTAAATTTATATTAAATATTAATGAAATTTGGTTAAAGTTGGCAGTTGGTGGACTGCTGTCTGAAAGAATAAATATATTTATCGGCGTGACAAACATAACCCCATTCTCTTCTTATACTTCTGGGGAATTTTAAACTTGCTACGGAGAGAGTGAGAAAGAGAGCGAGAGAGAGAGTGCTGCAGAAATTCTCAGACATTGCTGTGAAATAAGCTTTTTTGGGTTTTTGTCTTATATGAAAATGCAATTTTTAGGCTTTTTGTTTCTTACATTCAGCTTATTTTACTTAACTAACAGCTTTCGGCACTCTCATTGTCAGTTCACTGCCTTAACGCGTTTGTTGCATTTGATCATTTTTAGCAGTCGACAGATTCACTATATATATATATATATATATATAGAGCGAGAGAGACGAGGCACTCTAACTTCATGTTTAGTTGTTCAGAAACAGTGCAAACATTTGCCTATGATCACTACTTCATTTTCGCAACTGCACTGCTAATTTGAAATAAGTCTCTTATTATTTTGTATGCAGCACATCGAACGCTTAGCAAAGTGTGAAAAAAAGAGCGAGAGAGAGAGAGAGAGACAGACAGAGTGACAGAGTGCAAGAAAGAGAGAGGAAGAGAGAGAGAGTCACTCATCCACATATTTATTCAAGTTTGCACTGTTTTTATTGCCTGCTTTACAATTAGGTGATTACACCTTAGAGAACTAACTGCCCATATTCATTCATATATATATATATGTATATATATCTATATAGTACCTATCAGCTAAATTGAATTTGATGATATGAAATCGTAACAATCATGGCTTGACCTAAATATAAACATATTTTTTGTAAATTGTACAATTTTTTTTTGGAGCCTGCTGCATATTAAGTAAATTTTTTTATTATGTATGCACCCACTTATCAAATTATCATTCAAGTTAGTTTTGAACCATTTATCTAATAAATTTTTTACGTATCGGATTTACGAAGTTCTTTCATTCTAAGAGTAAATTTGTTTACTTGGAAGCTTAACGTTTATACTAAATGGCAACGTTATCTGATTTGGAGTCGTTTACTTAGATATGATTTTATTGTCGTAGCTTATTGTGGCGTGAGCTCTGCTATAATATTTTATTTGCAGAGTGGAAACTTTCATGTTTTGAGTCAAAACAAGCATTACGTTACACATAGGTACGATATTTCGATAACGTAATTAATTATTAAGGGAGCGAGACTTTGACAAAATTACGTTAATTGCATCATGTTTTATTATAAGCTTTATTATATTTTTTTTATTAATATACACACTAATATTATTTCCCCCAATGAAGTTACATCATTCAATTAGTAACAATGATTTCTTTGCTTATTTCAGTTACCACGTGCCGATCCTTTCCTGGACAAAGTTAATCTATCAGATTTCGGTAAGTAGACGAAATATTCCCAGACCCACGCCCCCGCCCTCATACCAAAGAGGATGGCGGGAGGAGGGGTAGGGAACTGTTAAGCATATTCAAATATCGTTCAAATAAATTAGCAGCCACACTTGGCAAGCGATCAAGGGGCCAACGAAATAATTCTTTTTTTTTCTTTTTTTTTTAGTCTTGGGCACACGTCGCCTTAGCATTTGTATAGAAACCACTGAAACCTATATTTATATAAATAAATAAATATATATATATATATATATATATACACTTTAATAAAATTATATATCAGAAGGATTAAGTGTATAGAATTTGCGTAGGTGCCCAATGACAAGAACAAGAACATTATACTAAAGTTATAAAGCTTCCCATATATATATATATATGTATATATATATATATTTATATATATATATAGATAGATAGATAGATAAACATGTTCAGATAATATGTACAAAGTGTATGTATGTACAACTGTATACTATATAGATAGGGTCCATTAGTGATGCGTATCTAGTTGACGTAGTTGCCGAACACACCTCCACATTTTGGTTTAATTTGCGCTAATTATAAGACGCCAAGCCAAGTACACCCAAAATATTTGTATAATATATCCGCATATACATAGACATTCTCTACATTTCTCTCTCTCTCTCTCTCTCTCTCTCTCTCTGACTGTCTCTCTTTCTCTCTCGTGTTCTCTTTAATTTTGCAGTTGCATTTATTTGGCCTGTTGAAATACATGCAATTTAGTCAGTTAGATCATTAGCGTCAATATGACATCTGTTTCAGATTTGCCGTTATAGATTAGGAAATTTGTTCCGCTATTTTTGCGAATTTTTTATGCACACATTCATCCATACATACACATATATGCGCCTTCTTCTCTCAGACTTTGTATAATATTTAATATTTGCGTGGCACCAATTGCCAAGAGGGTATTATGATTTTCTTCATACTTTAAGATACAGATTGCAGACTTGAGTCAATAGTCGCTCAATTTGCAAGTGTATTTCTAAGTAAAAATTCGGATATTTATTAATAAAAATAAATACTAGCTTTATTTTGCTAAATTGATATATTAAAGCTACTACTACTATCTAGTTGCAAGAGTATTTAGACTTTGGCCACCTAAAAATATGTTTTTCTTTCTTGTTTGTTGTTTTGTTTTGCGCTTTGGCGAAAAAGTTTCTCGCTTTTCCGACCAGTGGGAAAAGTGAAATATACAAAAACACAGCAAAAGACTGTAGAATCAGTTTATGATAAAATCTCGAGTCGTTTAGACGGGCAAAAAATAAACAAGCAAATACGATCGCCGCGCTAAAACGAAATATAGCCAAATAGATTATATCCCTTCTAAAAAAAAAGAAAGACATTTTAAATAGAGTCGAAATATTGAATATTAACTAACGGTCGGTCCAAATTCAAAGTGCAGTTGAAGGTCTCGTAATGCTCCAACACAAACCAACCCTGCTGCCCCCTGTTTTCCCTACACGCCAAACTCATTAGTCATTGTAGAAGAATTTGAAAAGAAAATCGTATATAGATTCACTGAGGCGCCTCGACGCCATCAGCCAGAAGCCAGCAGCCACAATTGAAAATTGTTTTGCAATTGTTCAAAAACAAAAACAAATAATCGACAAGAAATAAAAAAGAACTCTTAGCATTTTAATTAACTTGTGTGCGCGACGCGCTTAATCAAAAAAAAAGAAAACAACAAAAAACACATATCCAATAAAAAGAGAAACCAATCACAAAGCAACAACAACAACAACAAATATTATATATACATATATAAAGTGTGTGTATTACATATTGAAATTTTTTGTGAGAACAACCTTCACCTTTTTGCATATGCTGCTGTTGCTTTAGTTTTGAAACTCCTTTGAACTTAGTTTAATAGTTTTGGTTTTAAATGTAGAAAACGAACATATTTCTTCAGATACGTAGTTGATATTTTAATTCTTTTAACTTTTGTTTCTTATTTTAATTTTCTATTTTGTATTTTTTTTTATGGTAGCCTTCGCTTTTTATTTAGATATTTCTTCTGCGTTTTTGGCATCTCTGTCAATGCGGACAGCGCACAATTTGTTAAAAAAAAGTGTCTAGGAGCTAAAATTATGAAGCAGATTAAGAAGAAAACAATTTATGAATCGTTCTAAACAATTTGCCAATTGGATTAGCAGCTGCAATGGGATCTTTAGGAAAGTTTTAGCCAAAAATTCCAACGAGTTCGATCCATGTCGACAAATACTAAAATATTAAATTTTCGAAATATTTAGTTTATATATTTTTCTGTCGAATTAAAGTCAAAGCCACTTGCCATAAATAATAAATTTGAACGCGTGTCCCAAGAGAAAGAGGAAAAGAATGATAAATTTCTAGGGGCAGGTGGGAACAGGGCTGGCGTGATTTAATTAATTTGTTGGCACAAATTTCACCCAATGTTCTCTAAAAGGCGCTACGACAAACTAAGAATGTATAATATTAACAATATTGTTATTCTTATTTTTTTTTTTTTTTTTTGATACTCTGTGTCTGCATTTATCAGTCGCTGATGGGCATGGCATATAAATTGTTTGACGGTTGCCTGCCATTAAATTGATTAACGTCCATCTGAACGCCTCAATGTTTAATGCTCGTTCAAATCGGAAGCGTCAGACAGCGTTTTGATTCAAAGAATTTATGGCTAAATAATTGTTCACCATCAACTATTTCTGCGCTCCTCAATTTGTTTTTGAGTTTGGCGGTTGTTGATTCCGTTGCGGTTTGTTCCTTATTCTTGCCACAACCCACTTTTCTTTCTACGCCAACATTATGTTAATTAAAGTGTCTAAATATGTAATTTATCGAATATACACTAATTATCAAATTTAAGGCGATTTTGCTAATATCGAATAACAAATAGTATAAACAAAAGAGAGAACAATTATTTCGCAGTTGCGTTGCACTCGCCTCCATTTACCATTTACCACTTCCAATTTACTTTGCCCCCAACAGTGAGAAGGGCGTGCAAAGGCGTGTCGCTGCTAAGCCGCTGTTAGTTGGCTGTTAAGCGTCTGTTAGCCGAGGAGAGTGATTCAATTAATCGTTCAATTAGAGCGCTGCGAAATCAAATCAAAATCAATATCGAAGTGTCTGTTAGTTTGTTATCGAAGTCTGTTAATTGCGAGCATCATTCATAGAGCTAATGCTGCTGCTGCCTCGCTGTGGCTGACTCCAAGTCCTCCGCTAGCCCGCGCAGCCGTCCCGCTGCTGCTCGCATGTTACAGCTGCACTTCTACTCGAATCATGCGGGCCGCTTGGTCCTCGGCGGCAGTGGTCGACCCACAGATGTGCTTTACTATCCGCTCGAGAGCATCAAGGAATTCGAGCAGGTCTCCGACGGTTGGAAGCGTCTGCTTGCCCAGCTCCTCAAAAAAGGTGCTGCGAACTCCACTGAAGTCATGTATATATATATATATATATATATTCATATATGTACATAATATTATTAGTAATTTGATTCTTAAGCATTGGATAGATTTATGAATTAATTCAAAACTCAATTTACCTCTAAGTTTGAGCTAAACTCTTTTATTTTCTTGTGCCTTGCAGAGGAGGATGACTCACAGATCTTTGTGAAGTTTTTTCGTTTTCACAAGAGCTATGATCTGATACCCACCTCCGCCAAATTGGTCGTCTTTGACACCCAGCTGCTGGTGAAGAAGGCCTTCTATGCACTTGTCTATAATGGTGTGCGCGCAGCCCCGCTCTGGGACTCAGAAAAGCAACAGTTTGTTGGCATGCTGACCATTACGGACTTTATCAAGATCTTGCAAATGTATTATAAGTCACCCAATGCGTCCATGGAGCAGCTAGAGGAGCACAAATTGGACACGTGGCGAAGTAAGTATTTATTTTCATATCTGCAAACATATTTTAAAAATCTTGATTCTTGATTCTGTAGGTGTGCTACACAAAGAGGTGATGCCTTTGGTTAGCATCGGGCCCGACGCTTCCCTTTACGATGCCATAAAAATTCTCATACACAGCCGCATTCATCGACTGCCTGTGATAAATCCCGAGAATGGCAATGTTTTGTACATATTGACACATAAACGCATACTGAGGTTCCTGTTTTTATATGTGAGAAAACAGATTTAAATGCCATATATATATATTGAAATTTCAATAATCGTTATTCACATTTGCAGATTAATGCATTACCAAAGCCCGCATATATGGAAAAGAGTTTACGCGATCTGAAGATTGGCACGTACGACAACATCGAGACAGCCGATGAGAGCACAAGCATTATCACGGCGCTAAAGAAGTTTGTAGAGAGACGCGTCTCCGCGCTGCCACTGGTCGATTCCGAAGGCCGACTCGTTGACATTTATGCCAAGTTTGATGTGATTGTGAGCGAAGATTGTGCATGAGACTTGCTAGTAGATTTCATTTAATGCTTTACATTTATTCTCCTCTCAGAATCTCGCTGCCGAGAAGACCTACAACGATCTCGATGTCTCGCTGCGCAAAGCGAACGAGCATCGCAACGAGTGGTTCGAGGGTGTGCAAAAGTGCAATCTGGACGAATCGCTCTACACAATTATGGAGCGCATTGTGCGCGCCGAGGTGCATCGCCTCGTCGTTGTCGATGATCAGCGAAAAGTGATTGGAATCATTTCCCTATCGGACATATTGCTCTACCTGGTGCTGCGGCCCAGTGGGGAGGGTGTTGGCGGTTCCGAGAGTTCGCTGCGTGCCTCCGATCCAGTGCTGTTGCGCAAAGTCGAAGCGGAGGCGACTGCAACGACGATGACTGCGCCGCCGCGTAGTCCAACGGCAGTCAGTTCTGGCAATCGTAGCTTTATCGAGGATATACCCGAGGAGGAGACAACAACAACAGCGGGAACAGGAGCAGGAGCTGGAACGAGTGCGCCCAAGAGCGATGCTGATAGTGATAATAATAAATCCGCCAGTGAAGACAAAGCCAACAATAATAATAATATTAATAACAATAATGATAATGATGATCACAATGGGCTGGCGGCGGCCATTAATGGTGATAGTAATAACAGTCCAGCCGAAGTGTCCTTTGCCGATGAGGCGCAAGCCGATGACGACGATGATGATGATGCGGATGCGGGTGCGGATGATGACGACGATGATGATGATGATCTGCATGAGGATCATGAATTGCAGCGCAAAAAGGCAGCCGCTGTCGCAATTGCAGCGGCAGCGCGAGACGGCAACGATGCTGAGCACGAGGACAATGGGCTGAGCAACGCTGTTTCGGCTGCCTCGGCGCTCGGCCAGACGATGGCCACGCCTACGGCGCGCGAAATGGCGCTGGTTAGTGAATAAATAATTTAAATTAATTTAACAATAAAGGAAAACAAAAACCAACCCAAAAACACACATTTTAAGTGCGAAAGAAACAAAAATAATGAATTGCAAAAAGAGAGAGAAAAAAATTATATTTGAATATTATTAGTTGTTAGGCGCAAAAGTTATTATTATATTCGAGGAGATATGATTACAATTATAAACTATTAATTATGATTATGTATTTTACAAATTGCAACTAAAAACACAACAACACACACCTGTTAACAAAAATGATTATATATATTATATTTAAAAAAAAACACAAAAAATCAACAAATTATATTAGCATGTCTTAAAAATTTTAAATTATGTAATTGATTATTATATAGCATAGTACAAGTCATCAAAAAAAAACTCTAGTTTGTTTCTATTTGATATTTTTGTGTTTGAAAATTTGTGGGGAAACTGATAAGTGGGAGGATTAAGCCTCATTCTCATACAAATAGTCCATTTGAAATTGATACAAGTGGCGGTTTTTGGCGATACTATTTAAATATCGATTAAATTCGATAACAAACATGTGCTCATCGCTACCAAAGATAAATTAATGCGCAAATGCTGAAAGGTGAAAGTAATTCAATGAAATCAGCTTAATTTATTTATACATGAAAAGGCAATATTTTAAAAATACTTATAATTTGAGCCAGTTTTTAATAATTATAATTCTACAAATATATAATTGCACAGTAAATTGATAAGTGTTGGTAGTTGCAAGAAAAGACATAATCTGGCCATAATTATTATCGATATCGATAATAAATCAACATTCCAAGTCGCACGTGCATGTTCGATGAGAGTGACTCTTGCTTTGTTTATGCGAACTTTCAATTGGATTTGGCAGCAAAATGAACCATTTTGAAATTCGGGAGCTGCCCGGCAAGGGTCGGGCCATGATAGCAACAAAAAGTTTTGCCACCGATGAGATCATCTTCGAGGAGGAGCCATTCGTATCGCATCAGTTCTCATGGAACACAGCCTACGGCTATGCAGCCTGTGATCATTGTATGCGACCGGTCAGTAAATCCCACATGGCAAATCTTTTACTTAATGTAAAATTTTTTGCTTCAGCTAGAGACATTGCTGGAGAACGTGCGACGCTTGGCCAATAACAAGGCGGTTGCTGTGCCGCTATTGGAACACGATCCCACCGCTCTCTGGCTCCCACAGTTTACGCAGTGTGCACGCTGTAAGGTGCGCTACTGTTCGGAGGATTGTTTGGTTGAGGCGCAGAAGCGATATCATCGCGTGGCTTGCATGGGCGCCTTTCGGGCGGACGATACACATCCGATTAATGTGCTGAATGAGACATGGAAGAAGATGCACTACCCACCAGAAACGGGCACCATAATGCTAATTGTCCGTATAATGGCCATGTATCAGCAGAGCAACAAAAAGGCGGAGTTTCTGGAGCAACTGCAATCATTTCAAGCCCTGATTGTTAATCGCGAACAGAAGATTTACCACAAAATGCTCGGCGAGAATTTTGAACGGCAATTGGAGCAACTTTATGCGGCCTTCTGCAATGCATTCAAAAGCGAGGAGTTCGCTATGGCAAGTGACAGCTATCAACTATCAATATAATTAGTAGCTCTAAGTAGTTTCTCTCTGATCTTCTACAGTTCACCACACCGGATGCGTTCAAGACACTGATGGGCATTTTGGGCACAAATAGCCAGGGCATTGCCACCAGCGTATTGGCCCAGTGGGTATCTAAAGTCTCAGAATTTCCGCTGCCTGATGCGGACAAAGAAAAACTGGACTCGGTCATAGATGAGCTCTACGCCAAAGTGGGTGACTGTAAGTAGCAATTGATCTCACGGGAAACGACCTTTAACATCTTGGCCTGTTACAGTTGCTGGTGAATTTCTGAACAACGAGGGTTCCGGCTTGTACATCCTGCAGAGCAAAATCAATCACAGTTGCGTTCCAAATGCACAGTCCACGTTTCCCTACTCCAACGACATTGTCGTATTGAAAGCCGTGGCAACCATTGAGACAGGCGACGAAATTTGCATTTCCTATTTGGATGAGTGCCAGCTAGAGCGCAGTCGCCACTCTAGGCATAAAACACTGCGCGAGAATTATATATTCGTTTGTCAATGTCCCAAGTGCAGAGCACAAGCTTCAGAACCAGATGTCACCAGCGACGAGGATGAGGATGATGACGACGAAGAAATGGATGACTGCGATGATGATATGGCTTAGGCCTAACTACTCAGCATTTTATATGTTGCTTCTATACCCCGTGAAGGGGTATTTATCTTTAATTAAAGCGATCTAACTATAATTTTAAAAGTGTAACTTGTTTATCGGACTTGGTTAAGCTATTACTATTTTTGCGATAAATTGTCGTACTTAGGCCATAACTCAGTCATTGAAAAGGGTTTATCCATTCGCATTTAAGGAATAGACGCCTGTCATTTGGACCGCAAAGCAAGCCAAGGGCTGTCGAGTTGGGTAAAGCAATAAAAAGGACGAAAGTTCTACAAACGGCTGAAATAAAATTAGATTTTAAAACACAAATCGTTCGTAACTCGACCATTCGTTGCAAATCCTGGCGAGTCCAAAGAATAGGGCTACCAACTTTCAACTTCGTCCCACTTCATCTTACTCTTATTTTAAAACTTAACAATTTGGGTTTTCGATTTGACCGATGTACTATAAGTATATAGTTATATTAACACCCTTCGACTATGTATATGTATGTAAGTAGGTAATTTACAAATGACTAACAAATCTTATTAGGCGCCACCTTCGCTGGATGTCACAGGCGTCAGATTGATCAAGTTGTTGCTACTTTCCGCCAAATCAGCAATGGAGACTCGACCACGCTGCTTGATAAACTTGGCCACTGCGGCCAGTTCAGCCTCGGAGATGTAGATGAATTTGCCGCGATCGTCGATGACGCCGGTTATTGTGCCATCTGCCTGCAGTTCCTGGATGCGTTCAATGGCCTGCTGTGTTTTCAGTTTGAATGCTGTGGCCAAATCCTCCAGCAAAACAACTTTGTTGTCCTTGAGGTACTGTATGAAATCGGCCAGCAGATTCTCATCGTCATCGCCTTCCTCGAAACCTTCTTCCTCAACGCTGAAGGCTGCCTTCATTTTCATATACTGCTCGTGCACCATGCGCTCGCGAAATTCCTTGGCCAATCGCTCGCCTTCTACTCTTCTGCGCTCCACTTCCGCGTCGAGGTCGTCCTGCTGCTTGCGCTCCGCCTCCTCCTTGGCCTCCTTCACCCTGCGTTGTTCGCGATCGTGGAGCTCTTGCTCGCGCTGCAGACGCTTCTGCTCTTTAGCCTCCATTTTCGCTCGTTTCTTTGCGCCCATCTTCTCATCCAGCACTGCACCCTGTGGCACACGGGGACCATTCTCGTCACCATCTTCGTCGCCGTCGGGATCAATGGCTGCAGCGGGTGCCGCTGCCGCAGGATCTACAGCGTCTGGAGCATTTTGATTCGCACGCAAACGATTGCGCTGATTCCGCGCTATCTGGGCTCGTCTGGGAACACCCTCCTGAGCGCGCAGTGGGACGCCACGTTGTGGTTGCGCAGCTGCCTTTGTTTCTATTCGAGAAGTGTTGCATGTTATACAGAGATAAAAGTTGATATTAAATGAACCAACCTGCTGGTTCATTCCGTTTCTGCAGGAAATATAGCGTGAGCAGGATAATCAGCAACGCTGTTGCAATTCCTATTAGTAATATCAGGTCCATTTTTTGCTTAAGAATGCCAAAAAGTTAAACGTCAACAAATCGCACAGCTGATATTGAAGCGTTGCCAGCTTGAAGCGAAGTGGTTTGCTTAAGAGTGTATGTGAATGGCAGCGCCGCGTTTACCAAATGAAATATTATCAATGTGGCCACAATTTCTTATAAATTAAAAAGCATGCTCAGCTGTTTTAAAAGCGTTGCCAACACGGGCTACATTTGTTTGTTTGTGTGTAAATAGTACAAGTGTGTGTTTGCCAAGTGGCAGCTCTCTCGCAGCTGTCAAATTGGAAATTGTCAATGTAGCCACTTTGAGTTTTTCTCATGACGTGTCGGCGAGCTTAGTTTTTATAATACAAATAATCGAAGCTCTAGAGTATTTTATTACAAAAAAAAAAAAAATGCGCGACCAATTATTCTGCCTGGCAGTGGTGCTATGCGCGTTACACAGCGTAAGCGGTTTGTACTTCCACATATCGGAAACGGAGCGCAAATGCTTCATCGAAGAGGTGCCCGATGAGACGACTGTGATTGGTAAGCAGCTTCCAAAGCTTTGCAGCGATTAAACGCCTAAGCCTCTCTTGCTTTGCAGTTAACTACAAGGTGGAGCTGTATGATCCGCGCTCCAATGGCTTCATGCCATCCTCCCCGGGCATTGGCATGCATGTGGAGGTGCGCGACAGTGATGACAAGGTGATTCTATCACGCGTTTACAGCTCGCAGGGACGTATATCGTTCACATCGCACACGCCCGGAGAGCATGTCATATGCATGTATTCCAACAGCACTGCCTGGTTCAATGGCGCCCAGCTGCGCGTGCATCTGGACATACAGGTGGGCGAGCACGCCATCGACTATGCCAATGTGGCGCAGAAAGAGAAGTTAACCGAGCTGCAGCTGCGCATTCGCCAGCTGCTCGATCAGGTTCAACAAATCACCAAGGAGCAGAACTATCAGCGTTATCGCGAGGAGCGTTTCCGTCACACCAGCGAGAGCACAAATTCGCGTGTGCTGTGGTGGTCACTGGCGCAGACTGTCGTCCTTGTCTGCATGGGTTTCTGGCAGATGCGGCATCTGAAGAGCTTCTTTGAGGCCAAAAAACTGGTGTGAGCTGGTGGGAACACATTCAGTACATTCAGGCGCTTGGTTGCTGGTTGTCAGCCTTCATCTCGTTCTTTATGCAACCAAATTTGTCAATCGCGAATTTCATCGATGTATCATCCAGATTCGTTTTAGTTTTAATTGTCTAGTTTGGTTTCATCTGTCGAACTAAATACCTTTTCTGCCTAATTTAATAAAAATCAATTGTAAAATACGAATTGTCCCTAAGTGCGTATATATACACATATATAAGCATATACATATATATATATATATTTCAATGTTGTTCCAGCATCCTTATTGTTGCAGCTTGTCCCGTGACTCGATATGCCTGACTGAGCGCGACTTGGACTTATCAGTTAGTGAGATTGCGGCAAGCACATGACATGCAAAGATAGAGATAACCTGCCTTAGTGCCAAGATGCATTTGTGTTTTGTTGTTACATTTATCGCAGTGTTTGCTCTTGATGAGTGCTCGCAGTCTACGAAAGGCGAGAATCGACGGCATCGCGTCTTTGGCGTTTCAGTAGCTTCGGTGACTTACTACGCAAAGGTCGTTGGCGTGGGTGCGCTATTCGAAAACATATTCAAAAATAAAACAACAGTAATAGCGTTGTGAGGCATAATAAAACCGCAGCCGAACCGTAAAAGCCGCAAGGCAACCGAATCGGACACAGCTCTGGTAACTTGAGCTCTCCAAAAACCACAGAGAGGCACAGGCAAACAAGTTGCTTATCAAGACAGTTGAGTTCGTTTACGTTCGCGTTAACTAAAAATAAAAAGACTAAACTATCTGGAAAATGTTCCGCGCTACAGAAATTGGCAGCGAGGAAAGTATGTTGTGGAGATTAGATAAGAGATATTTAAAACATATATGGTATCAACGAAATCTCTTTTCTCTTACAGCTTTGCCAGCACTGGCGGGACTTACACAGACATCGGCTGATTCTTTGACTGATTTCGGGGAGTATGTTGAGCTGAGGAAACCACGCAGCTCTCTGCCCAACTATGGATTCGCGCCCATATCCAATATACGCCTGGAATACAAATATCCACGTGCCGTCTGCTTTATACTAGCCACCAAGTTCTTCGAGGCCTTTGCGGCAAATGGCATGCGCAGTAAGTGACTTAAACCGTATATAGAACTGTGTCATCCCAAGATGACATACGTTATAGCCTTAGGTTGTCTACAGTAATCTGCCATTGTATTGTCGAAATATTCCAAAAGTATGGCTTATCAGTATCATAGGTGCACACACAATGGGAGGTCTCATATTAACATGCATATAATTATGATCAGTCATCACAAGGCCTTTACTCTGATAAGTAGCATTTCCATAAAATATATAGATTTGACTTTAATTTCTTAAAAAAAAGCCATATTTTTTTTGCTATATTTTATATACTTACATTTAAAGTATATTTTATTATCATTTACAATAATCTATGTGTGTGATTGGGAAGTTAAATAAATAATTTATAGGACGGTGCCGATAATGTTAGATTGGTTGGACAGATTTTCTAGAGTAACTGGAGCTCTTATGGAGTTGGTCTGGATGATATCGCTTAAGTTTTCTCCTTAAAAGTAAATTGATATGTTAACAATGTGTTTTAATTTAATGTTTATCTATATATTTATGTTTTCCTTACTAATGGTGAGATTTCAGCCATAAGTCTTATTTATGGCATTGAGTTAGAAATACCGATGTAATATTTAATCCTAGACCACAGAAAATTAGACTAATGATTAAACCATAACATTTTTAATCATAAACGAAAAAATCCTCTGCAATGAATTTCTGTAATCTTGGAATATATGTGCAATTGAAATAAGCTCTATATATGGAATTTGATCCACAGCCATACTGGTGCTGTTTTTGCGCGATGATCTCAACTTTACGGAAAACGAGTCCACAATTGTACTGCACATTTTCAACTTCTTTGGACAATTCTGTCCGATTATTGGTGCCATCCTGGCAGATAGTTACATGGGCAATGTACGCACCATATCCGGATTTTGCTTTCTTTATGCCACTGGCTGGGTACTGCTAACCATGACATCTGTGCCATATGCTGGCATGCCCGTCACAGCTTTGTGAGTAGGCTAACAAACTGCATTTATTAAGCTATATGTATATATATCTTGGTTTATTTTCTACAGCTTGCTGGTATCCATCTCCCTTATAGCTGTTGGCAATGGATCTGTGCGTGCTTGCATCACTTCCCTAGGCGCTCTTCAGTTTAAGCTGCCCGAGCAGGCCGCTCATTTGGCAGAATATTTCTCCTTCTATTATTTCGTCTATTATTTTGGCATATTTCTTAGTAAAATTCTGCCTCCAATGGTGCGAGCGAGTACCCAGTGCTTTGAGAAGACCACCTGCTATCCAGCAGTATTTGGAACACTTGGCAGCTCCTTCATGGTTTCGTGGAGTGAGTAGATCTAAAGCTCTTTTACTACATTTACATTTAGACATACTCATAAAATTTAATTGTTATTGCAGTCATCTTTATGATTGGGAAATGCTTTTACAAAAAGGAAAAGCTATCCGGTGATAATATTCTCTTTAAGTTCTTTGGCTGCATTAAGGTTGCAATGCTTGAGAAGTGGCGACGTCGCAACTCCGCCAACCGGTGCAACCATTGGCTGCACAATGCTGTCGGCTCATATGATGCACATTTTGTGGATGACGTATCCAAAGTTATACGCGTGAGTACAATCAGCAAAAGGTGCTTTTCTATTATCGAATAACAAAATGATATGTATTCTTTACAGATTAGCAAGCTCTTTATTCCACTGCCCATTTACTTTGCCCTACTCGCACAGCAAGACTCTAGTTGGACCTTTCAGGCAACCATGATGAATACCACGGTGTTGGGCGTCACCATTGAACCGGATCAGGCGAAGGCAGTGGGTCCCATCTTTTTATTTATGCTTATTCCGCTTTGGCAATATGTGAGTGCTCCGTTGTTGCGCCGATGGTTTCACTGGGAGCTGCAGCCGCTGCATAGCGTGACCGTTGGTGGAATTTGCTCAGCTGCCGCCTATTTTAGCGCTGGAGTCCTTCAGGCTCGCATTATGGTGAGTAAACTATTTTTATCATTTATTTTTCATATAGATATTCATTTATTTTCTTATAGCAATTACCCATTGGGAGAATAAATGTTGCCTGGCAGCTGCCTCAGTTCCTGCTGCTCATGTTGGGCGAATTACTGCTCTCGATTCCAGGACTGCAGTTTGCATTTACCCAAGCGCCGTCCTCGATGAAATCAGTGGTCACCGCCGCCTGGTTTTTGAACAATGCCTTTGGCAATCTTATTGTTGTGCTAGTCACCCAGTTGGATACATTCAACTCTCAAAGAGACGAGTATTTCTTCTATGCAGTGGTGATGCTGTTCTGTATCATTATTTTCGCCCTGCTGGCCTATGATTACCGCTTGCAGGAGCGTAAGTGTAACTTCCATGCCAGGGACTTGGAAATCCTGCTACCAAATCTGCATAACAATGCGCCCAGTTCCAGTAGTCAGAGCGTCAGCGTATAATAAATATCACTTATAATTTTTACTGCTATACCACCGCTCCAGGAATGTCTGATTTCCAAGTTAGCTATCAGTTTCAATTGATTTTGATATGTATTAAAAATCAAATTCGAACTGGTGAATTTAAAGATGAGAGCACTTTGAATAAAAATGGATCCGATTTAATTGAATGTTAGTGAACATGATTAATTGTTAATATATTAAAGAGCTCTCTAATGTTAAGATATATTTGTTAAGATTTTTAGTGTACAGAAACCAGAAAATTCTAAGATTCGAAAAAATATTTTATTAAATTGGAAACAATTTTTCTGTAAAATTTAACTACAGGGCGAAATGAAACGAGTCAGCTTATGAAATACATTTTTAATATAGGCATCTTGACTTTATACATTCCTTGACATAGCTTAATATAAATGTCAGTGGTCAGCACCTGGCAGGATCAAACCTGGATGTTCTGCACAGACAATGTAGGCCAGCTATGTTCTAGCCAGTGCAGGAATCGAGACTCCAGAGCTGCGCAGGAACAAACTATTCGTCAGATGTAGATTTATGGTATTTGGTTTAAAGCCGATGATTGTGACCAGCATATCCACCACCTGAATTGTCTGGACGGCACCGGCAAACTAATGATGTGTTCTGCTGCAGCGTTACTTGATGAGGAAACTCTATGGACGGTGCAAACTATGAACTTAACTTAAAGATGAGTTAATCAGCTTAATGCCTAAACTAAATTTCAAGTAGTTTTAACATCACCTAGATAAATATAAATAAAATTGTATTATTGTATTATTATAAATAGATTATGAAGTTCTTAAGCTTTACATAACAGATTTTAGAACAATTATCTTCTTGATAATAACCTTATATATTTTTGAAGCTAGGGATAGCTCTAACTAATACTAACAGTTGAAAACACTTCTTTATTAAAATTTGTTATAGCTTCACTAAACAGATTGTGTCACGTTTAGCTGCACAGTAACTGCGAATAGCACTTGTAATTTATTCACACACACACACACACAAGCACACGTCGAATGATAAAATTAACGAAACAAAAATTCCAAATGAAATCATTCGATTATCTTGAACATGTATTGCAGCTCGAGATTAACGTCATCGGCCAGATCAGTGCAGTGGACTCCATTCAGCACTTTAGAAATGCCAAATTTGGAGCGAAGTGTATGCGGCCGCAATAGTTTTGCAATTTCAGGATCCATGGGACCGCAAAAGCTGCGAAACTCCTGTTGTGATTGCTTATTCGGCTCTTCGCTGACTACCTCTAGGCACATGCAAACGCCACTGGCCAGTTGAGCCACCATGGGTATAAACTCTGGCAAAACACCACGATAGACTTCGTAGAACTCCTCGCAATTAACACGCGCCATTAGAAGCATGCGCATGGCTGTTATCTTGAAGCCGGACGTAAGTATCTCGTTCAATATTTTGCCCAGATAGCCATCCTTGATGATGTGCGGCTTTATTATAGCCAGTGTGCTGTTCTTGAAACGGCAATCGTTGATGATGCTGTTACGCTCCTCAAAAAAGAATTTCAGATCCTTGGAAACATTCTCTTCCTTCTCCGGGCAATAAAAGCCATAGCGCACATCCTCGCGTTCAAACAGTTGCTGCATGCTGGGCGACAAAACAATCTTTGTTGGGGAATTCTCCGTATTGTATTTGGAACAGGCAAACATTATCTCTGACACATTGTCGCCGATTAGCTCCAAACTAATTGCCGGTCCTGTCAGTAGCTCGTTCATAAGAACCCTGTAGTTTACTTGTAGGCAATTTATAACATTTTTGCTTTAAGTTTCAGTATACTTACGAGGTGTGAACATCGTCGCCCTGTTTACTGGCAAGAAACTGGGTGACTGTTTTCGGTGTAAACTGGACCATTACTGCATTGTTAATATTGATCTTGTTGTCAATCAGCGTTGTTAGAAATTCGCCCAAATGTTTTGGCCACATGCTGCTCTTAAGCAGCACAAATCCACTGTAAAAAAGCATTCAAATAGAGTAAGTATAAACCTGAAGATATAATTAAGCTAGCTTACCGCTTGCGATATTTGGCCAAAGAGTTGCGTGTAATTTCGTCCGCATAGTCAACGATGTCGAAGGAACGCCCGAACACATTGATCTTGGAGCCCACAAAGAAATCGCGAAGCGTCAGCTCAGGTATTTTGGTGCGACGCAAAAAGGTTTTCTTGCTGCGCTGATCAAACTGCAGCGCGAATGGTTAACTGCAAACGGTTTTCTTGTTACTAGCAATTACTTACCACTTCGACGGCACCATCGCTTAAATGATATGTTAATAAGTAAGTTCGAGTAATTCCCGCTTCAACGTGAAACCATTCAGCAATAAAGGCCAGTCTGCCATTTTGTGCGGCCATTATTTGTTTATTTGTATATAATTACAATTATAATGTATATTTTAAGCTGATGGCAGCTTTGAAATGAATACTTTTACTTTGCATGTTGTGTTAGGGCAACAAAACTTTAAAGCGTGCTTCTTCTTACCCGCGTTGTCAAAGCGACAGTGTTGCTTAAGTTGCCAAACGCACTGAGCTAAACTGAGCACAGTATGTCCTATATGTGTGCGTCTCTGCGTGCACATAAATAAAAGTCGAGCATTTTATTTTTCGTTTTTTTTATTTTAATTTCCTTTATTTACAGGAAACAAAAAAATCAATAATTGCAAATGAAACTTCGCAATGAATTGGTTGTAGCTTTGTCCAGTTGCTGTTGTGGAGAAAATCCAGCGAAAATTTTATGTGTGTAACTCTTTTTCCTTTTCTGCTATCGTTTTTGTTGTTGTTAACAAATCGCAATTGCTGCTCAAGTTAATCAGTGTTGTGGAATAGTGATAGTGAACGCATGAGTGTGTGATTTCAGTGAGTGTGATTACGTGTGTATGTGTGGGTGTTTGTGTATGACTTAACGTTATAAGGGCCTCGGCTAACGCTACGAATCTAGTACTCCAAAAAATGCCCAAATCAGCTGGCTACCTAAGCAGCTGGCTTCTTTGGCTCCTTGTCACCCTCCCCGCCCTCTTCCTCGTCCTCATCATTTTGCGACAGACTTGGTATATTATCATCAGAGTCGTCATCTTCGTCGAGATTGAAATCATCGAACTTGTTGTTCCAATCTCCTCCAATGTTGGCGAAGTTTCCGAACATGCCATTGTCCTTGGGATCGGCTGCATAATACAAAGTTAAAATAATAAGTTTCAAATTTAAATTACGAGTGCTCAAACAACTAACCTTCCTCATCGTCAGACTCATCGCGCCACTTAGCGAAATTGGCTTTCAGGAAATGTAATTTGGTCTTATCCGTGGTCAGAGTGGGCCAGTAGGGACCGCTTTCCTTCTTGGGTATTGTGAATTCCAAGCAACGACCGATATTCTTGTTTGTCACTTTCTCCGGGTCAACCGCCCCAAAAAAGTTCAATGTGACTTCGTATTTCTTGGCCGCATCCAGCGCGTTCACGCCCTTGAAAGTGAAGGTGTTGTCAGTCACTCTGCAAAGTAGAAACCAATCATTTTAGATACTGTTGCTTTTATAATTTTTAATATATATTGTGTTTTTATTAAATTTTTGATTTACCAAGTTTGTGTAACTTACTTGTGTTCAATGTCCTTGCATTCCACATCGATGATTACATAGATTAAGTCGGTGCGCTGAGCCCACGAAACTGGTGGCGGAATTGAACTGTAATGAGAAATCAAAGAACTGTTGATAAGATACTCAAACAAATGAAACAGTATCGTCTCAAATTGCCACAAAATATCGTATGGATGGTTTTTGGTATCATGGCAACGCCGAAATGGTTGTACATCGCACAACTGTCAAAGTGCAGGCTTGTGCTAAGTTGTTCGTTTCATTTGCATACAACAAAAGTCGATGCTGTACAAATTTAAGCATTGGGGCACACTCCAAACAAAATTAGCGCCAACTTTAACATAACCTCAAATGTCAGTGACTTTTTGATGGCACCGCGTACCGTCCGTCCAAAAATACAAATGCATTTGCGCATGAGACACACCCAGCGCAATGACACTTGAGATGCGTATAGGAGTTGGGAATCAACATACAGAGCAGCAGCTCTAAAAGCCATGCAATTTTCAAAAAATAGACGCCGATAATGTCCCCGCAGCGAAAAAGCACGCTTCACACAAAGAAGCCACAAAAAGAAGAGCGGCCCACAAATTTAGGCAGCAATTCTGCATTGCTTGTGTTGGCACTTACCTTGTTGCCGACATTTTATTGTTGATGCTTTGGCTAGACGATAATTAATGAAGCCGCGGTCACTACTCGCAATTCTTTTCCAAACAGAAAATGCGATTTTCAACCGAAATATCGGGCACAAAATGAGAATGACTGCTCTGTTAGTCACACAGTGTTCGAGAACATTCGTCTGAGCAATCGACTGATAGTTAACGCACTGCTCAACACTGTTTCGATAACAATTGCCCAGCCCTACTAGTAATATTAATTATTTTATCGATAGGCGAAATTTTTTTTAGCTCTGTTGCTCAACACTTACTATTCATCTGTCATCTGTGTGAAAAAAGTAGCAAGAATAAGAGCGAAAAAGTGAGTCAAAGCTGTTACTTAACCAAAATTTTTGAACAAATTATACATTGTTTTATTTGGTATTGCTTCCGACACAGCCATGTTGCGCATTACAGCCGGTAAAATCGCTAGTGCCATGCGTGGCAGTGTTGGGGTCACATCCACCCGTGTCATCGCTGTGCGCCAGCACGGTACTGAAGAATCGGCCGAGGCGTTCGATTCTCGTTACGAGAAATATTTTGGCCGCGACGGCATTGATGGCTGGGAGATACGCAAGGGCATGAATGACTTGCTCGGCATGGATCTGGTGCCCAGCCCCAAGGTAATTGAGTCTGGACTGCGTGCCTGCCGTCGTGTCAACGACATTGCCCTGGCCATCAGGTGGCTGGAGGGCTGCAAAGACAAGTGCGGCGACCAGAAGGCCACTCTGTATCCCTACTTGCTCGAGAAGATCTCACCGACTTTGAAAGAGCTGGGTGTGCCGACCATTGAGGAGCTAGGCTACGACAAGCCCGAATTGGCTCTGAAGTCCGTTTATGATATCTAAAGCGGCGTCTGCTTTAAACGTTTTCGTTTAGTTTAATTAACACACACAAACACAAAAAGCACACACACAAACAAACAATCGATTTCAATTCATGTGCTGCGGATGAACATGTTATTGGATTGCAAATAAAAAGGAGATTGGAGTAAGGCTACCACACAAAAATCATATCGATTTGTTTTCGCTATTTTTTTTTATTGGGTTATGTAAGAGTCGTGTGCAGGTTATGCTTCCGCGTACACGTTCAAACATGCATGATGAATGATTAAGACGTTGAGGGACTCGCACAACAAATTAAAAAAAAATCGTTTATTTGCTGTAACAATTAAATGCGTAGTTACACTACATATACACACACATGTACACGCTTTATTTCCACTGCTTGAGCAGCTCGGCTGCCTTGTCGAGATTGGCCTGTTTCTTAATGAAACAGTAGCGTACAAAGTCCTCGCCTAGATGCTTGTTGGACTCACTGTAAAAGGCACTTGGTGGAATGCCCTGCAAGCCCATTTTCTTTGTCATCCACTTGGTGAACTTGTAGTCACGATACCTGTCCGGCTCCGCGCTCAGGTCGGTCTTGTGAGCAAGCGGCGACCAATCGGCCACCATGAAATAGCCGCCCTCCGGAATTGTGGGACGCATGCCCGCCTCGCTCAGGAATTCAGCCATGAAATCTCTTTTTGGCTGCAGCTCAAGCGGCAAGCTGAGGAAGTAACTCTCTGGCTTACCCAGACGCGCCAACTCCACCTCAAAGCTGCGCGCCACGCCCTCCTGCAGTGGTGTTGGGCAAGTATAAACCGAATTTTGATGAACCATTTGCAGGTTGCGTATCAGCTGCTGCGGCCCATAGGCCCATCCAATCTTCCAGCCCGTCACTGAAAAGGTTTTGCCTGCCGAGCCAATGGTTATTGTGCGATCCCACATGTCGGGAAGGGTGCAAATGCGCACATGCTCAACGCCATCGAAGACAAGCCACTCGTAGACCTCATCCGAGACGCAGAGCACGTTCCACTTGCAGCACAGCTCAGCAATGCGTTCCAGCTCATTGCGATGGAAAACCTTGCCGGTGGGATTGTGTGGCGTATTCAGTATAATCATTTTTGTCTTCTCATTGAAGAGCTTCTCCAGTTCAGCATCGTCCAAAACCCAGTCAGCAGAACTAATGGGGCCATCTTTCTCCATCTGCGGGAGTGGTGACATATGCGTTTTATAAAATTAACACAAATTGAATGCAAATATTCAGCTTACCAATTTAAGTGGAATGAAGCGAGGCACGCCATTCGCCATTTTTACCATGGGCTCATAGCAGTCGAAGAAGGGTTCAATAATGATGACCTCATCTCCATCGTCGACATGGCCGAGTATTGTGGAGTAGAGTGCCTCGTAGGCCCCAGATGTAATCAATATATCACTCAGAGGATTCAACTCTTTGCCAATTAGACCACTGTAGAGTTTAGACAGCGCCTGCACCAACCGCACATGACCCTAAAAACAAAGCGATATCTGTAATTGCAAAGCAAACAGGCTCTACTTATTTCCTTTCTAAAAAAATAAATAGTGTGTCTGTCACTGTAGAAGCACCAAATCACATATTTAACTGCCATAGGATTTCAAAGTAGTATCTTGATAAATCTCGCCGACAAATAACTGACATTGGAACAATATTTAAGTGCTGCTAAGATCTGAGATATATCTCTTTAAAAAATATAAGTATCTGAAAGGGTATTTTATCGTAGGATTCCTTACGTTGCCTCTGGTGTACTGATGCAGAAGATAATTCTCGTCCTTGGCAATATCCGCCAGTGCACTGGTCACATATTCCGGTGCAGCATCATCTGGGAATCCTTGGCCCAGATTTAGAGGTTTGTACTGCATGGCCAGCGCAATATATTCGTTCCACACGCTGGGCGTACTCCCCTGCAAACGCTTGGGTAAGTCAAACTTATCCATGCTGTTCTGTGCACCGGTCAACTTGTAGCTATGCTTCTGTCGCTGGCGCAATGAGTTTGCGAATATATTGCAGCGAGGCAGGACGCACGCACGTCTACAGTTTCTGAGCATCTGAAAGGGCAACAGTTGTGCTAATTGTGTTTAGTAGATTAACCGGATATTATTTTAATTAGTTTACTAGCACACGTACTATGAGTGAATTTTTGTTAGTGTGTGCGATATCACTTCTAGACAACAGAAGTGTAATTCAGAGGTTGGACTGAACTTGTGCAGCGATATGACGTTGCATAATGGAAATATTGAAGCAACAAGACAGCAACTATTCGCCGTAAGACCTAATTTGTTTATATACTCACTCATACACGCGCAAACAGCACTCTACGAAAAGCCACAAGCGATTCTTCGATTCTCTAGCAAATGGCATACAATTTAACCTTTGTCGTGTTTTTATACTTTTATGGAGCAGATAACAGTAATAACAGAAGACCACAAAAAAGTACTGCGTAAGCCCAATTTATTAATTGCTAAATTACAAAGCGCTCACCACAAAAACATTGGCGCCTTATCTGTGTTAAATTCTTCTTCTTTGGAGTCTGTCAATCGTTCACACAGCTGTAATAATTTCAGTGTTGGTTAATGATTATTTTTGGGACTGCAAACAAACTCTTCCGCCTTCAGCTTTTCTCGATACTAGTTTCCAATAATAAAAGCACAGTTCTTTTTCAAAGTTTATTTATAAAAACTGCGGGTTAATTACAGAAAATTAGAGTGAAAATCAATTTAAAAGTACAATTGATAATTGACAAATGATTAATGATTAATAACATTTATAAGTATTTTTAACATAAGTGTAAGTTATATGTATGTATGTAAGTACGTCATTTGTTATACAGGTTGAAGTTTTTTTGTTTTAATATTTTTGTATTTGCATCAATATTCGTTTGCTTGAGTTTTAACAAAGTAAAGCTACTAAACTTAAATCACAGATAACACTAATGTGTTTGTTACAATATATGCATGTAAGTAAGTATTTTTTATATAGTGACAAAATTAGTGGCTGTTTGCCCATTTGAAATCATAGAACGCATAACAAGACGGCTTAAGTGCTACTTAGAAAATCGCTAGCATTATTGCTGTATTTGCATGTAATCAACTTTGCCACACCTGTTGTTGTTATATTTCCTTAAATGCAACAATTCACTTATATACTATCAAACAATAAGTTTGTGAGTGTGTGTGTGTGTTAAGTAGAGTTAACGTAAAAAGTTTCTCCTTTAAGTGATATGCACTCGTCGCCGACGTCTTTCCCTGTGAATGGCACAAATTTTGCGCGAATGGCAATGAAAAAAAACACGAAACTGTACTTAGTTTTTTTTGCTACTGTTTTTGATATGGATGTGGGGTTAGGTGGATTTCCTCTGTGCATGCTTAAACATGTACCTCCGGGCAATCCTCATCCTTAATCGAAGTATACTGAACTTTCTTGGCCACGTTGTCGAACACCGGTGTCATCATATACTTTAATTTATCGCGACTGACATAGACTAGGGCAACCAGCAGACCCAGCAGGATCATGCTGAGCACAATTAGCAAAAAGATCAGAGTGGCCGTGTGTCCACTGAGATGCGGCTGCAGCTGACCGTAGAGCTGCTCATCCTCGGCGATGTTGAGGAATGAGGCAGCTGCTGCCATCTCTGCCGCACACTCGCCCATGTCCAGTTGAAGAAGATGCGCCGGCGCCGGATCAACGTTCTGTGGGTCGTGGAAGCACATGATGCTATCCTGGTTACGCACCTGCACCCGCGTCGCCTGCAACCACGTGCGGAACGGTGATATTTTGCAATCGCACACAAACGGATTTAGATTGAAGTCGACAATTAGATTCACGGTGCGATTCTCCCGCTCCTGCAGTTCATTCAGGACATGCATATCGCTCGGCTTGACAAACTCGAACTTGTTGCGCTCCAGATCAAGAAAGCGCAGATTATTCAAGCAGCGCACCTCAAAGTTGATGTCCTTCAGCAGATTATCGCCCAAGTGCAGATCTCGCAGCGCTGGCAAATCACAAAATACATTGCGATCCTTAAAGTGCGTAATCTCATTTTGCTCCAGATGCAGTTTCTGCAGCTTAACCAGCTGACTGTTCACAAATATATCATGCAGATCCTCGCTGAGCTGCGGTGAGCTGTGATCCTCAAAGGCATCGGTTAGATGGAGACTCTGCAAATTGCCAAAGTTTGAGAAGACGCGTGGATGATGATGATTCACCTCGTCATCGTAGCGCGAAATACTCAAGTTGTTGTGGTTGAGGATAAGACGCTCCACGTGTGGCACATGATGATAGCTCTTGCCGCGTATCTCGCGTATGTGATTGCTGCTCATGTCGACGATCTTCAGCTGCTTGTAGTCATTGATGCTACCAAATACGTTCCACGGCAGCTCGGTGATAAAGTTTCCAGTAAAGATGAGTATCTCCACCTGCTCGGGCATAAACTCCAGCACGCTGGTATTGCGTAGTCCCGCATTCGTGCAGTTCACAATGAACTGAACGGTTCCCTCGTACATTTCGTTGCCGCAGGAGCAGGCAACGGGAAAGTTGGGTCCGCAACTCGATGAGCTCTCGGCACCGCTCAGCGACAGCGCTGCTAGCAAAGCAACGACTAGCATTTGAGGTTGCATCTGCGATTCGTTTGCCATCGTTTTCACTCCTGCTGTCAGCTGACGTTCCTGCAGTTAATACAAGAGTACAATGTTTTATTAGCTTCAAAATAATTCATTTCATTTCAGGCAAGCAAAAATTCGAAATACACAGAAACATAAAATGCAGTTACCCCCAAATTCACACTTTTTTTTTCTTATGCTGGCTAGACAATTTAATTATAACATTTTAAAATATGAAGTCATATTTATGCAAAGCACAATGATATTTTTGTATATATTTTATGTAAATTGCAACCCAATTTCAGAATGCTTTGATAGAGAAACCATATCCTTTAGTAAAACCAAAAAACAGCTTAGATTATTATTAGTTTTCTATCAAAATAATTAATGAAACCCATTTCTTAAGATTGCTTGGTATAAGCAATCTTTAAAATGACCTTTTTAGATTCAAGTCAACATATTAAATTAGATAACCTTTCTCTGGCACTATTTCAGCAAGATAAAATAACAAATAATTTTTTTTAACAATATTTATTCAAAATTTGACAACTATACTGAATGGTGGCTGCTCCTTGCTGTGTGACAGTCTCTCTTGAAGGCAGATTTATAATTCACAGCCTGCAGATTTATGGGTTTATGAAAGGCTAAACGTTGCTCAACAGAAAGTGGTCGCAACCGTCTCATCCACACCACAGCATTGCACTCAAAAACATATATTGTCCACTTCCACACCTCCCACTGTGAAATTCACCTCGTCTCCATTTGCAACCCCGCGGCCAATCAACGACACCCACGGCGTATGGGTAATTTCTGTTTAGTGCCAAAGTTTTTGGTAGCGCCAGCCACAATAAACGCCAAAAGGGCACTCAAGCGAACTGACGAGGTATCCACATAAAGTTCAATTCCCCTCTCTCGCTGCCTGCTACCTCTGCTGCTGAATGTTCAACTGCCTGCAGCAGTAAACCATATTATTTTTGGGCTTTTATTGCTATTTGTTTAGCATCGAGTAAACGCAAACCGAGCAACTGATGGGCCGAAAAAAAATCTTTTAAAGCTGTAGAAAATAATCAATGCGCCTAAGAGAGTTCCGTAAATTGTTGTGTATTAAACAATAAGAAATGTATTTTTTACTTTTTTGGGTACATTTAAAAGTATAAATTTAACAAGCTTTTAATAATCTGTGTTGAGGTAAACAATAATACAAAGACATTTAGTTTTTAGGTTTTTCACATTAGAATATGGTTAGAAATTGTGCTTTATTTATAACATGTGTTAAACAACAGCCGTTGCGGTCTTAAAACCAATTTAAATGTTATGTTTACTGTTTTTTTTAATAAACCCATTTATTTGTATATTTGTGCTGAAGAGTGTTTTAGTATATATTGTAATTTATAATCAATTATAGCTGAACTTAAACATTTACTCTTATAATTAAAAGGTACACTCAGATATGGTATAAATATTTATGTCAAATTGGATAAAATATGGTGCCCGTCTGCCGGTTGTAAAATTGATTTGCACCAGAAATTTAAAAACATGATATGTACATTTACGAGACTTTATTAAGTTTTGTTGCTTATGCAAAATGCAGCAATATACTGTTTTTTGTTGTTTCGAAGTGCTTTATTTTGCTTTTGGTATGAATAGATTCGAAAATATAAAAAAGTCTGGTTGCTCGTTGGCCTGAAAATCTCTTTTATACATTCAGCACCACTCACGATTTTGGAAAACTTTTATTACGGCTTCGTGGTATAGTAATTACAACTGTAAAATCATATCCCCTTTTATTAATACAAAAACATAAATATGTACCAAGGAAATTGTTAATTTAATAATAAAGCTGGCAGCGTTATAACTGACTGAGAGAGATGCTCTCCGTTTTCCAGTTTCCATTGATTATCATGTTTTGTGACCTCTCTTGTGCGGCTCAATTAGTGGCTCTTGTCGGCTGCCACATCTCGGGATGGTCACGAAAAATGTATATGCCATTGGCCATGCTGAGCCCAGCTGTTGCCTGGGTATGTTCAATGCTAATGAGCGAACATCGAATCGAATACCCGGAGCTAAATTTAAAGCTAACGACTATTTAATAGTCCCCTTTCTCGCCAGTACTGCCAATTGGTTAATATGCTGTAGCTTAGAACCAATTTCAGCTAACACGGGCCGCGCACCAATTGACACTTGATGTCAGGCAAACGGCTCAGGTACAAAAGAAACGACAACGAAAGGACAGGTGAAAAAATCGAGCTTAAAGTAGAGCAAGAAGTGAGTGTCAATTTGACATTAACCAACACCTAAGCGGACACACTGGCAGCTGCTACAGTTCGTCTATTGTTTTTGCGCACTTTTCACCATCCTGCTTTTTGCCAGTGTTATTGATGTTGTTGTTGAGAAACAAGCTAGGCATAAACGCCATTTTGGTGCACAACACAAAGCAACAAAAGAAAGCAAGAAAAAAAAATGTTATAAATCCAAACAAAATGGCGGACGACGGCGCACTTGAACCAAATCTTGAGCGATTATGGTATGCGTGTGTGGGTGGTTGGTTATGTTTGTGTGTTTGCCACTTCCTGTTTGTTGCCTAACAAGCCAAAAGCACTAACGCATACACGCACACACAAAAACAAACACACATGCATGCAGTTGCACATGCTTAATTTAACTCGCGGATGCTTTTCGTTACTTTGCAACATATACGGCACTTACACGTGTGTATGTTAACTGTTGCAATAATATTCCACTTGTTTCTCTCCATTGTATGTTTGGTTACCTTTGTTAACACCCCACCCCGCCACAACAATAATATAAAAATACTTCTATACAAATGTTTCCTTTCCTGAACTGCGCTCGCTTCTTCTAATTTTTTCGTTGATGGCATTGTAATTGTACTTGTGACCCCTTTCTTCTTTTCTGAGCATATGAAAACTGGATCTTTATTCCTACTCATATTTTGATCCCTTTCTATCTATCTAAAACTAATAACTCTTAATTTTGGCATTAAAACTTGTATTATTCAGTGATAGGGCATTTGAACTTCGTTAAGTAATAGCTGTTACTTTGCATTTTGGTTGTTTTGCATTATTTTTATGCAAGCACTCCATCTCTCTTGAGATTATGCATGCGCGTAGTATAATAATAATAACAAGCACAAGCGAAAAAATAAAATAAAATAAAAGTGAGTTTTGTGTTTTGTGTTTGGCATTCGCATTACAGTTCTCTCTCATATTACGTTAGTCACAAAGTGCCGGGCACTCAACAATTGCATGGTGGCGCCTCCAGTGACGGCAGTGCTACAAGTGGCAATGGGTTTGTGGGATAAAGGAGCAGCAGCCTCTCAAAGGTGGATAAAATTATGGCGGGGAAGAAAATGGCAATGTGGTAGCGGTGAGCACTTAATTTGTAACATGCGATAAATGAGCGCCTCAGTGCAGTCTAATTAGAGCATACATGCAAGGATAGAGAGAGAGAGAGAGAGAGAGAGAGAGAGAGAGAGAGAGAGATCATAGAGGAGTACCAGCTGAGCCAAAATTGTAGAGCAGTTGAAGATAAGGCACATGCGGTTTTTATCATTAAGCAGTTTGCATATTTGCATTCGACTACAATTACGTTCAGACTGTGCAACGAAAGTGGAACAAACAGTGTTCCTTATCCTATCTATCATCCATAACATCCATTGTCGACAACAGATATAACTTTATTAAAGACTGTAATTTATTAGAAATTATTTACCAATAAAATCAGTATAGTTGTTTGGGAGAGTTTAAGATTACTAGTAAATTAAGCACATTAATCACTAAGTAGCACATAATTTAAATTAAAATATATTATATACATGGAATGGACAGACACCCCATATGCCACAGCTGCACCCGAAAGTAATATTATTCGTATAAATATAATAAATAAGTATATAGTGTCATAATTTCACTATTTGTTTTAATTTTCTTGAGAATCACCTTAGAAACAGCAATTCGTTGCCCGCTATTGTGGCAATCATATACCAAAGATCCTTGAGTTACTAGTGCTACAAATCTCTGTTAAATGGGAATCGTAAGCTGAAGCTTGACAAATCAGTTTGGCAGAGAATGCGGCGAGTTTGCGTTGCCAACTGCATTACGCTAAATTGCTGAGAAAGTATGGAAATGCTAATGCGGCCAACAAGGGCTTAATGTCTTGGCACTGCAGTCGCTAAGCAAAAAAGTTTCTAAGCTTTTTGGCCACCGCAAAGAAAGCAAACGAACTTGCTGCTGGCTAAGTGGCAACTAACTTACCATAAATTATGTAGCTATGAAGCTATGAATGGCTATGAATGCAATAAGTACATGTCCTTTGAAATACAATTAAATGCGACTACAGTCGCATGTAACTCAATTAGTAAAGTTGCGGACGGGATACAGGACACCGGATACGAGTAAGTCCATGCCTAAGCGGACATCGAAGTTCATGTAGAGGAAGTTCCGTCTGAGTGACTTCGAGGCGCGTTGTTTGCCACATCTGTGCTCGGCGACACCACCGTTTGGCCACAACATAAAATTGGCGCACGTTGACTTCATAATTTCATTATCACTGCACCGTGTGATGCGAAATTTGCGGGACAGCCAACAGCAAGCGGACTCTCCGGTTCGGTGTAAAGTTGACTCTCACGTAGTAGCTACGAGGGTGTGGTCCGCCTCTGGGTCCGTTTAGACTAATTAGCAGACTGCTAATTGTACTTGAATGCCGGCGTAAAAGTAACTGGAATAACGGCCACTTGGGTGCTCAGGATTTCGGTCATTGTTACTTCCGAATGTTTTGTGTGGCTTTTCCCTCAAACTCTCTTTTTATACCCTGAACCCATTAAAAATGGGTAAAAAGGGTATAATGGTTTTGTGCAAATGTATGTAACAGGCAGAAGAAAGCATCTCCGACCCTACAAAGTATATATATTCTTGATCAGGATCAATAGTCGAGTCGATATAGCCATGTCCGTCTGTCCTTCCGACCGTCCGTCCGTCAGTAAGAGCTAGAGACTTTAAAATTGGAGTATAGGCTCTCGTATACCAGGTGCAGATCAAGTTTGCGTTATTTTTTCGAAAACGGCCTTCGTTTATCGAATATCAATACATTAAATTTCCGATTGCAATAAATGCCACAATTTTAAAGGCAGAATCTTCTAATTGATACATAATATGCATAAGCATACTGTTGATCAAATTTCGTCAAGATCGGATAAGAAACACCCAATTAATAGTCGAAAATATATTCTCATATTGATCTCATTTCTATCAGCAGCCGCAAGCTTTTTCTGTATGCAAAATTATGCGAGCGCATGTGTGAGAAAGAGATGGCATGATAATCGACGCAAGCATCAATATTCTTTTGTATGCTACCTACGATTGCGTGTTTCACGTGTTTGTCGGCAGAGGGCGCTTCCAGAGCTGCTCGCATTTTAGCGCAAATCTTTTTAAAGGGGAATTTGCTAATAATAATAGAACTTATTTAATAACTGGGTTCAGGGTATATCGTAGTCGAGTTCACTCGACTACAGCACTTGATTTAATTTATTTATTTTTTTTTTTGCTGTATGTCTGCAAAGTTTTCGCACGCAAGTCGCACCGCGGAAATTGTGTAAAATTATCCGAGTTCGTGTGGGTTGTGGTCTTTTAAAGAATGACCCAAAGTGTGGATGCGACTTAAGTTTATGACATGGTATGCTGCTTTTGTGTCTGTTACTTTCGGGTGCAGCTGTGGCATATGGGGTGTCTGTCCATTCCATGTATATAATATATTTTAATTTAAATTATGTGCTACTTAGTGATTAATGTGCTTAATTTACGGAAAAGCATGTGGACTTAATGTGGTTACTAAGTGTATGTAGTGTGGATGCTATGCAAAGTGCGTCTGTTGTGTTAAGGATTTTATGTAATAATTATTTGTCTTGCCAAAAATAATATGCAATAAGATGCTAAGTCAAATTTTGCATTATCCATGGATGTAAAACGCAATGAGTCATAAAAGCCTCGTTTTGTATATATTTTGACATAGGAGGAAAAAATACCTGATTTTCTATGCCCTTGCTTAGCTAGCAATCATTTGGGTATTTTTCCACCCAGCCTTGTCAAATTTCCCAACCAACTGACGCCTTTAAAGCGCAAATCGAATTTGAATTGGTAATTGGAATAAAGCGTTACTACGCGTCTTCCTCAAAATACGTAGAGCCCAAAAACCACGCAATAAAATTTCTTTACATATGCGCATACATGTGTGTGTGTATGGATAAGCTCCAAGTGGAACTGAACGTGTTGCCCAACAAGCCGAAAAAACGCTAGCTAGAGACCCCAAATGCATCGTTACTCGCAATTCGCAATTTGAATAGCATTTATAGCTGAAGGCAGAAGGCAGTCGACAGCTGTCAGTTCGAATCCGTGACGAGTTTTACCACTGTCTCCAAATGGGATGCGAGCCCCGTTGTTAAAATTTCTATCCGGTGTGGGAGGTGTATGTGCGTTTGAGGGTGCATATTGCTGTATTGCAAGTGCTAGTGTGGGTGACAATTTGAAAATGCATGGGTTGACCAAAAAAATGTTACCAGATCGAAACAAACGGCTCCAATATGCATTTGCCTTGCAGCACTCTCGCTTGCACTAACATCAGCTCCCTCACTCTTTCTTCTTCTCCCTCTGCCTATCTCACTCTCTCTCCCTCTCTCACTCTCTATTCATGTTTGTCCAAAATTTATTCGAGAAACGCGCACACCTACAAATTGTATTAAAAGCGGTCGCGTTAAATTATAATTTATTCAAGCCATGAATTCGATAAGGTATTGGACATTTGGAGTGGTGCAATGGGTGGCAGTGTTTGGCTCACTGAATTCAGCATTATTTTTTTTGTATTGTTGTGTTTAATTTATTTTGTGGTTGATGTTTTGGCGTGGTTCAGCAATATTTGTAGTTGAATATTTTTAGATGTCCCAATGAGTGAATTGTGGGTAAAAAATATATTGAAAAAAACTATGACAGTTGATATTTACCGTTAATGGAATCGTACGTGTTTATTGCACTTATTTATAATTCCTGTTCGGACGCAAATTAATATTAATTAAAACAATATGATTGAGAAGCGAAAGCAACATAGAAAAACATTAATGTTAATATCAATCAATAATCAAATCATAACACATCGCACATTGCATGCAATGCCGAAAGTTATTCGAGTATTGATATCTTTATTGAGGGTATGTACAAAGGCATAACCAGTCTTTGGGGAAGGGGTGAATATCGTAAAAAAGGGATTTCCCATTTAGTCAAATCCAATTCGCTCAAGCGTACAACACAAACTGTGTCTAACACTTTATTGAAATTTCTTCGCCCCTTCGCATCTGTTGTGGAATTTGATGGGAACTCTGCAAGCGCTATCAACTAACTTTTTGTGTTGCTAAAAAACCGCTAAAATTGTAAGCTGTTTTTGGATGTGTTTGCGTTAGCTCAAATGCAATATTTTCGATCCCATCGCTGTCAGGAAATGGGGTTTTCAGGGAGTGCGTAAATTTACGCTCTATAAAAACCCGGAATGAATTTTTAATAAACGCAAGAGCCAGCAAAAAGTGGCAAGCACGGCGCAACGGAACTGGACTGGCATCAGCAATTTTCTCTGCTTTCTTTTTTTTTTCATTTTCTTTGGCATATTTTGCATTTCTATGCCAGCTACAAAGTTATAGCTGTCGAGTTTGTTTTTAATCTCTCGCTGCGTAGATAAAGCAGAATACAGAAAAAAAGAGTGTATATACGTATATAACTAGCAGCTTGTTGGAGAAATGTAAATCTGAGAAATATTTTATATGCTGCCACTTTTAGCTTTTGACTCTCAGCTGTTTGTTGCCAATTAGAGCGTCTACCACGGAGCGTAGGATAGTAGGATTGCTATGCATGCCCACTCAGTCATCATCTTACATATCTTTGTCAGAGGAGGAAGCGCACAGGAGCACGTCCAAGGCACTGTCGCTGTTTGCCGTGCGCCTTTCCACTTTGTCTAACAGACAAATGGACAGCCCCCGTGAGGGTGCCTAGCACCGGTCGGAGTCGGACAATTTGAAATGGAAAGTCAACAACAACAACATCAAAAACGAAAATAACGACAACAAGCAGGACAGCCAACTAGATGTAGAAGTAGAGCAGCGACAAAAGCGCGTCAACAGTTGACGACTGACTCTAAGAAGGGCAAACAGGGAGCTTCTAGTAATTTGATCGCACTAACACCCTGTAACGTAAGCACATGCAACAATAAATTCCAGAAAGTCAAAGCTCTTAATGGGAAAAACCAGTTTTTCCTTCATTGCACGTAAAATATTAAAGACTTGTGAAATAACTAATATTAGTCAAATTATTACAAGTCCTTATAACTTATGTTTTGAACTGATTTTGTATTATGTGCCTTTAGGGGGAACATATATTTTCCAAATCAGATATTTCAACCACCACTTTATTAGTTAATACTCTGAAATACCATCGTTTAACAGTAAATGGCATCAGTCGCAAAAGGTTCAGAGCTCACATTCAATATGCCCCTTTGCAAATTTTGTCTTGTGGCGTATCTAAATTGTAGCATGCTTTTGAGCGTTAGTGCAATAAGGTAACACAATGTGGGCGAGGTGAAGCGGCTATAAATAGTGGCAGACGCCTTGGGAGCGTCGTCGTCAGACAGTTGCTAAAACTTTGCCAACGGCACTTAAGGTTAAAGCATTAGGCATAGGGTCGAGTTAAGTAAAGGGCAAGGAGAGCAGGGGGCACAGAGCTCAGCGGGAGGCGCATGGGCCAGAGAGCAGCCATCAAGGGGGACGGGAGTCAGTGAAACAGAACGTTAGTCAATTGCCGAGTGTGCAACAGTTGGCCGCCCAGTCATTGGGGTTTCACCACACTCTAACACACTGTGCAGTTGTAGAATAACAACGGCAGCAACACGGCAATTTGGACGGGCTCAAAGCACCCACAACAAACAAAGTGGCCAATGTGCTTGTATTCTTGTTGTGGTTGCTATAGCTGTAAAAATGTTTTTCTTTCCTTGTTGTCAGCTTAAAGATTGTTGTGCCTTTCTCTATCACTTTCACTCTGCTTGATATGAACACATACATGGCGTATTCGCAATATTGAGCAGCGATATGAAAGCTTTCGTAATTTGCTGACTTTATTGATAAATAATCAAAATCACATTCAATAAATTCAAGATCTCTGGTAACACCATTTAAATAATATTTTTTTGGATTAGATTTTAACACAAATTTTGTGTAGCAGCAGTAAATTGAATAACTACTAATAAATGGAAATAAATATGTAATATTTATTTGAGCAATTCAATTGATACCTGCGGCTGAAAAATCTATTTTTCTCAATGAAATTGTGTTGAGATCTGTATTAGCGCTTGTAAAAATGTCTATTTAGCCTAATTCTTTTGGAAAAGTTATGAATTAAATATGTTATTTTCTCATTATAAAAGTTGAAATAAAAATTATATTTTCAATTGAAAAGAATTCAACTAAAATAATGTAAGAAGTTCTTTTAAGCTCTAAGCTAATTTATTTTTAAAATGACCTAATTAAAAATTTAGTTTTAAATTTTTAGTTTTAAAATTGTCACTTTCGCCAATAATTTATTAATCATTTCACTACACTATTTCTTTTATACAGCGCTCCCTTGGCAGAGTATCTTTTCTAACTATTAATTTATAAGCTCTTAAACAATGCTGACAAATTCTTGCAATTAGAGCGGATGACACTTTTAACATTTGCTGCATCTTTTGTCGTGCTTCGCAAATATTTGGTGCAATTTTTCATATTAAACGACAGACATGGAGGCAACGGTTGGAAGCGGACAGCAGAAGGTCACACAGAAAGTGCCAAAAATATTAAAATTTCAGTTTGGGGCTATAAAAACGGCGCTCAACTTGCACCAACTGTAATCTATCTTCGTTGCCTCGGGTTTGGGAAGGGAGGCATTCAGGCGGAGCAAGGACTGTTGCTACAAATTTTAAACGCTGCAAGCAACGGCAACGGCATTCATGCATGACAAGCAAAACCACCACCCACCACCTATCCTCTTACATGTACTTTTCAGGCGAAACAAACATGCAAACAGCGTGGAGATCCTTTCCACAGCTCATTTTCGGGCAGAAATGCAAAGCGAGAAGGCAAATATCAGAAGCAGCATCGCACAACCAAATACGAAAAGAGAAATGGTCAACTAACAAAAAGGGAAAATGCAGAATATTTGCAATTGTCGCCATCGTAGTCATTAAAAAAGGCCAATAGAAACTGGCAAAAGCCAACGACGAGGCAATTGTCGAAATGAATGAAGATGAAGTAGCAGCCGACGAAGCATGTAGACAAGCATACAAGCATAGAGCAGGGACACGAAACAGGGACATGGCTAGGCCGGTTTGATTATACTGCCAGTTGGCCAAGTTGCAACTGGCCCCGCAAGATTGATTGGCCATCGAAGAGTGCCAGGAGTCCATTGTGCCATATCTCAAATTAGTTGTAGAATTGTTGAACAACTTTTATAGCTAACTAACTAATTACTTAACGGTAATAGCTATACAAATATTGCACTTGATCATCACAATCAAAGCTGATCCATAATTTCCTAAAATTATCCTGTATAATATGAATAAAGGTTTTCGCTTGTGTGTTTTAAATCAGGTCTAAAATGTTGAATATATGTCAGTTTCAAAAACATAAAAATAATTTTTGCATATCTTATAGGATGAAACTATTTGTTAAAATCCAAAGAAATATTTTCTTACACACTGAAATCAAGAGAATTCCAAACAATTCTCAACTTATTTTTGACGAAAAACAAAGCGGCGATAATAATGATGAAATATCACATTCTTAAGAATTAGTTCTAACCCTATTTAATATTTCTTGGTAACAGGATATCTCAAAGTTTGACCACTTGTGCGATTTAACAGTACTTCCAGCCTAGTAGTTTCTTTCTCAGCTTTCTGTGATTTTTCTGCTTTAGTACATGCTTTATGGGATTTTCATTCGTAATGGTTTTTTGTTTTATAATTCGAAATACTTAAGAGTTCGACTCTTTGTAATTGTTGTAGTTGCCGCCGCATTGTTTGCGCAGTAAACGGCCGTGCACCGTTGCCTGCCTTTTGTTTCATGGTTCTCGTTACTTGGCATTTTCCTTCCTCGCACGGTGCTTCGCTCACTTGCGAAATGACTTTGGAAAAACTCTGCATTTTAATTTTTTTTTTTTTTTGAGACTAAGAATTTGCCGCTGTTTCTGCTTGCTTCGAGTATTTGCAGTCATTTGTTATACCCTGAACCCATTTTTATACCCTTAACCCATTAAAAATGGGTAAAAAGGGTATAATGCTTTTGTGCAAATGTATCTAACAGGCAGAAGGAAGCATGTCCGACCCCACAAAGTATATATATTCTTGATCAGGATCAATAGTCGAGTCGATATAGCCCTGTCCGTCTGTCCGTCCGTCCGTCTGTATGAACACGCAGATCTCAGGAACTGTAAGAGCTAGAGACAAATTTGGAATATAGGTTCTCGTATACCATGCGCAGTACAAGTTTGCGTTATTTTTTCGATAACTGCCTTCGTTTGTCAATTATCGATTAATTAAATTTCCGATAGCAATAAATGCCACAATTTTAAAAGCAGAATCTTCTAATTCATACATAATATGCATATGCATGTTGTTGATTAACTGCCCTGCTCGTCAAGATCGGATAAGAAACACCCAGTTATAGTCGAAAATATATTCTCATATTGATCTCATTTCTATCAGCAGCCGCAAACATTTTCTGTATGCATAATTATGCGAGCGCATGTGTGAGAAAGGGATGGCATGAGCCCCGCTACCTACGATTGCGTGTTTCGCGTGTTAGTGTAAATCTTTTTAAAGGGGAATTTGCCAATAATAATATAATATATTTAATAACTGGGTTAAGGGTATATCGTAGTCGAGTTTACTCGACTACAGCACTCTTACTTGTTTACTTTTGTTATTGTTGTCGCACATATTATTGTTGTTGCGTTAACATTGCATTCGTGCATTGAATTTCTAGATATCGACGGCTTCGTCAGGCGATATAGTCGAGGTCTCTCATTTTAAATTCCTTTTTGTTCTCGGCTTTGAAAAGAGGCTGAGGAGGTAATGTTTGCAAGCATGCGAAAGAATAGGCTGTGTTTAGTTTATTTTCCTTTTTTTCTTGCCATTACAAACAACATTTTTTAATGTTTTTTATATATGGCTGGAAATCGAGAACATACGCAAATGAGATTTCTCTATTGTACACGTAGCTAAAAAGACATACAAATTATCGCTCTTTGAACAACTCTCTAAGAGCGCAGTTTAAATTTATATTAACTTAGGTTTGGCAAAAACATTAATTATGCATTTAATTGCTAAAATTATTATATTCTCGTTAAGGATTATATCCACTGAATGATTGCAATCGTATTTCTTTTCATGCGCAAAGTAATTTTCTAAAAAATAATTACAAAATAATTTTTGCTCAACTATTGTACTTCTGACATTTCTAACAACGAACATTTTTATACCCTGAATCCATTAAAAATGGTTTTGTGCAAATGCATGTAACAGGGAGAAGGAAGCATCTCCGACCCCACAAAGTATATATAGGCTTGATCAGGGTCAACAGTCGAGTCGATATAGCCATGTCCGGCTGTCTGTCCGTCCGTCCGTACGTCCGTCCATTTGTATGAACACGCAGATCTCAGAGACTATAAGAGCTAGAGACATTATTTTATCAATAACTGCCTCCGTTTATCGAATATCGATATATTTAAATTTCCGATAGCAATAAATTCCACAATTTTAAAGGCAGAATCTTCTAATTAATATATAATATGCATATGCATACTATTGATCAAGCCCCAAGCATTTTCTGTATGCACAAATATGCGAGCGCATGTGTGAGAAAGAGATGGCATGATAATCGACGCGACCGTCAATATGTTTTTGTGTGTATTCTGCCCCGCTGCCTGCAGTTGCGTGTTTCACGTGTTTGTCGGCAGAGGGCGCTTCCAGAGCTGCTCGGGGGGAATTTGCCAATAATAATAGAATTTATTTAATAACTGGGTTCAGGGTATATCGTAGTCGAGTTCACTCGACTACTGCACTCTTAATGAGCAATGAGTTGCAGCAGCTGACAAAGTACAAACGAAAAAGTAAAAGAAAGAAGAGCGAGATAGCGAGAGATATGAATGAGATGTTTACGGTTACTGTTATTTGAGCAAAATGTTTGCTGGTCCTTAAATACTTTTTGAGTCAAAACTGCTAACTAACTACCAGAAAGTCTTGGGGCAATTTCTAGAGAAAGAGAAACCAATTCATAACAACCCATAAAACCGACATTAATGCTTTAATTTTGAGCTTAGCAGTGAAAGTTGCAAATTGGCAAGAGAGAGAGAGAGAGAGAGAGAGAGAGAGAAAGCGAGAGAGAGAGAATCGTGTATTTTATAAATAGACAGAATGAGTAGGGCTAACAAGTAAGTTTTAGTGCAGGAAAAAAAAATTATATCTTGCGCAAAAAGTTTTCGCACGATTTTAACGTATTGCAAAGCGCTGCTTAAGTAAGAAAAAGTGCTCCCAGCGAGTAGGCAAGGCAGAGGGTAAGGGGAAGAGGGCGGAGTCAGGGAGGAGGTCACAAGGGTGCTAACGCCAACTACAATGTGCCTCGACCAACTGGAAAGAGGGATTAGGGCACGTTGCGAAATTGTAAGAAAAATAAAAAACAAATTGGCAGTAGACTTCCGGAATGATGACAATTTTTAGCGCGACAAATTTGCTTTTTCAATTTGATGTAAAGCAGGCTTACTGGGTTGAGGGACTTTAAGAGAATGGCGGAGGGATATATACAAGTAATACTTCTGCTATATGCAGCCAGCTAGAGTCTTTGGGGCAGAACTGCCATGAACAACGAAAATTGAAAATTGCTTGAATTGCATTTTTCGTTCAAGGCGGCGACTTTGTGCACGAAGGGCCGCAGAGGGCAAGATGCAATGTAAGTTGAAGACTATAGTTGGGGGGAGGAGGTTTGAGCTGCTTCATGGGGCAAATAAAGGCACAGAAGCACTCGAACAAACAGACAGCTGCAAGCACTGCTGCAGGCTGGAAAACGCGGGTATGCGCAACATACAACTAAAGTGGCACAAGTTGCAATTTTATGTTTGTTATGACAAACACAAATATTTCGCATCCCTCACCAGTGGTATCCGCGGATTTAAATCCGACAGTTTGCGTAATTATATCATTGGAACAGACTTGGATTTATATACAGCCATGAAAGGCTGCTTTCCATGCACACTGAAAAGACTGAAATGCAAGATTGCAGCAATGAGCAGAGATGCGTTCCTTAGTCACATCCTTACTTGGCGACCACATAACGTAACTTGGACATTGAACTTTGCACTATTTCGTTTATCTTCGTTCGCTTACACAGTTGAGATGGTTTCTTAAGCTTTGTGTAACCCCGGGCGCCGTAAGATAATTGCGAAAGAAATGCAGAGGGGAGAGCGTCTTTCAATTGCAGATATTAACATCTGCAGCATAAGCAAGAAGAGACTAAAACTTACTCACAATCAAATCGCTCAAAGTTTTTATTACAAATTACTTTGAAAGCAATCATTTAAATTTATTAAAAAAAAAATTAAATGAATAAACGAGGGTAAGACTAATGCAAGATTTGATGCCACATAAGCATCGGTTTAAATTTAACAAAGTTTGATTTAAATATACAAAGCTAATTTTAAAATGTAACCTAAGACTTTAATAGTCATAAATGTCCTTTAAACTGTTACTGCCACTGTCATTTAAATAATAAATGTCAAATGACTAAAAGTTGTTGTCTGGTACATTAAATGTTTGCTCAACAGACCTTGGATAAGAGATATGTTGAGTTTTTTGTTCTTGGTTTCTGTGGATTAACTCCTGAGTAGCAGATGCTGCAATGGGCAAACAATAAAATATTCGTATAAATATTAAGTATGTGCCTTAATTAAATTAAATATTGGGAATTAAACCTCAAGTAACATAGTGAATATATATAAGAATAATTAAACTTTTTAGAATTTCCCTTGCGACTATATACTAAGAATAGCTTTGCAATTTAGCTCACAGTCAACTGTTGTCCGCACGCGCAAAAGATATTCAAAAAGTTTTCAACAATTAATGGCTTCAAGTTATTTGCATGTCAATCTGTAAATTTATTTAAAACAACTTTCACTTTGGCTTTACCATTTGGCATTTGCTATTTTGTTTATTTAAAATATTTCCCATCTGTCAACTGGCAGATCTCAGGGGAGCTACTCCTACTTTCCTTTCTGTCGCTTTCCATGTCTCATTTGCCTGGTTGGCTAATCAAGCTACATGAAACTTTTCCCATTTTACAGTGTCTCAAAACTTATTTCGAGCAGTGTCTAGCAAAAATTCAAAGTGCTATAAAGTTTAAACAAGGAAACAAACTCAAAATGTTTAAATGCCAATTTGTTTAATGTTAAATCACGCTTGAAAAAGAAACTTTAATTTTTATTAAAATGAGTCAAAAACTGAAAACATATCCAAAATAAATGTCAAAGTTTATTTGGACCAGTCTTAAAAAAGTAACATATTTGACGTAGAAAAACTTAAATAAGTATGTTAATATTTAGTATGATATTTTTTAGCCTCAACAACTTCCTTTAACCTTTTATTCATGGAAGATACCAGCTTCCGGGTAGTTTCTGGACTGATCTTGCTCCACTCATCCAGCAGAGCATTTTTGAAATCCTGCTTGCAGGATATGCTGTGATTTTTAATGTTATTTTCCAGCAGAGCCCACAAATTTTCAATGAAATTTAAATCTGAAGACTGGGCCGGTGGAATTATCATGTTGCTGTTCCTGATAAGCCAGGTCTTTACTATTCCGGACCTATGCTTGGGGTCATTGTCGTGGTAGAACCGGAAAGTACGTCGGATTCCTAGCTTCTCGGTACTTTGGAGTAAATTTTTCTTTAATATATGATATGATACAAGAATGTGTACTTTCTTCTCCATTGTTGTTCCAATAAACGCACAATTTCCGACTACGGCTGCCGAGATACATGCCCATACCATGACTTTTCTCCCGCCGTGCTTGACTGTTGCCTTTACGTTTTTGGAATTCAGTTCAGCATTGGACTGCCGCCACTCATAATTCCGTCCGTCCGAGCCAAAATTGTTGAATTTGGACTCATCTGCAAATATGACTGTGTTCCAGAACATCAAATCCTTGTCCAAGTGGATTTTGGCGAACGTCATCCTCGTCCCTGTGCTTTTTTCGCTTATAAAGGGCTCCATCCGTGGTACACGGGCATTAAAGTCATGGTTGCGCACAGTTTCCACACTGCACTTTTTCCCATCATCCAGCACCTGTTGAGTTAGTTTTGGAGCCGATAACTTAGGAATTTCCCTTAATTTCCTGATGATCCTCCGCTCCTCCTGTTCAGGGAAAATCTTGTTTGGTGCCACTCTGCCCATGTCCTCTATGCATACATTTCACTTGCTTAGATTGACCATTTCAGCTATTTTGCGATGTGAATACCCGATTTTTAAGTGTTCCAGGATGAGATTCCGTTGATCAATAGTAGTCCGTTTGCCCATAGTCCTTGTTGGTGGTTGCACCCGAGATGTAGGATATAACTAAACTGACTGTGAAGGATTGTCCTATTTATACCGAAAAAATTCAACCTGACATAAAAAATCCGGGTTTTATGGCACCCTGGTGTCCATAATGTAACTGTTCGAAATAAGCTTTGACCTCAAATTGACGTACTTTTTTACATAACCCGACCTACCTGGGGAAATTTTATTAGGGTCATATACTCATTTTGGTGGTTAATATATGTACCTGCCATCGGTCTTTGAAATTTTTAAAAATAATGTATTATTAGTTCTAACAGGCAATTAAAATTGCTTGACACTGCACGAAATAAGGTTTGAGACACTGTATGCTCATTGTAGTTGTTGTTTTTTATTTTGGTTGTTCTTGCTGTCACATAAAAACATGTAAAAATTTTAGATAAATATCTAAAGTGACCTACAACATAAGGGGCAAAAGGACGTTGGCTCTTAGGCTAAACAAATATGCTGAGAATAACTTGAACCCATCTATGGCCAGGCAACAATGTAAGGCAAGAAGTATAACAAGACGAGAGATTGCAATTGATAAGAAGCAAAAACGAAGGGATGAATAAAACAAAATACAAGCGAACGAAACGATATAGAAATATATATACAAGCTGAGAAAAAAGTTGGAGATGGCAACGTGAGTGAAGAGTTCGAATATTAAAGCACAACCTCAACAAAATTTGTAAGACGAGAAACGTGAATACCTGAGTGGAAATATTAAATATGTATACTAATATATTGGCTGATTTTCGAAGGCATTGGTGCATATTGATTTTAGGGTACATTTATATTTATCATTGTGGGCGAGCATCCCGACGCTGCTGCCTTTTTCGCATCTATTTTCCATATTGTGCAAATATTTATGTAAACAAACAAAATGCATTATGTGCCCAGTGCCGTCTTTATTATGTTTCCAAAAAGGCACCAAACAAATGGCCAAAGTTCACCAAGGAGCCGCAGCACAAGCACCAGCACCAGCTGACAGCAAGCAGGATGCAGGAGAAATTCTGGCAGGCTGTCGGGAAAGGCAGGCAGGCAGGCAAGCTGGCAGCGAGCAGCCAGCAGCAACAGCTCTCCAATTGAAAGTCAAAACAAACGAGCTGCAGTTTGCCCACGCCCCCACACACACACCCACGTCCTACACCCAAGCATTGTATTTGGGCATAAAGTTTTGCCTTTCGGCATGGCTGCTATTATGCATATGCTTTTATATTCACATCTCGCTCTCTCACTCTTCTTAGCCTTTGACTTGGCTGCATGCGTGCGTGTCTGCAGACGGAAACGGAACTCAAGCACAAAAGTTGCATAGCATAAGCTGGGTTCAGGCTTTGCTATAATAGTTAACTATACACATGCAACTAACGTTTTTTCTTTTAACTTTTTTTTTTTTTTTCTTTTGATTTTCTAAGGATATTATTTTAAATTATTTTATGACCAGACCCGACCATAATTTATTTATAAAACATAATTCATAGTACAACCTAATTGTTTGAAAATACTCCAAAGGATGCAGCTTAATTGAAATGGCCTTAACCAAATTGTTGGTTGTGCATTGTTTGCCAAAAGAGCCTGACTTCGCCAATTTTGCCAAATATGTGGATCTATGTCTGTGAAAGCCTCTTTAAATTAAGTTCTCATCTGAAATGTTGGCACATTGCGCATATGTCATGTTGACAGCCAGGACAATTCCTTTGTGGGAATACTGATGCTTGACTATTTGAAGGAGTGGACTGATTTATGAGTGCATGTGAGTGGGTAACCAAAAGAAATGTGAATAAAGTTAGGAGTTACTCGCATGTACAGATGGTTGGCAACTATGACAAAGATTTAGCAGAGGTGCACAGTCAGAAGTCAACTTATGGCAAAGATTGAGAGAGAGACAGTTGTGCTGTCAAGTTGAGTTAAGTTTACTCGAGTTGAGATTGAGTTTGTTTGCAGTTCTGCTTTAGATGTAAAAGCATATTAACAATTTTGTGTTGCCGCATTTCGAGTGCTCCAAGTGTGAGACTAGAGCAATGCAAGTGAGTTCCAGTTGTATTAACGCTCTACAATGAAAATGAAAAAACGCATTAAACATTAGAAATATTGTTCTCTTTGTGTTTCTCGAAATTTTGATTTGAAATGAATCGCAAATTTTTAATTAACAGCGTTTTTGATATAGTTTCGAGCTCAAAACTTTGAAGTCTCTGAGATTCGTTTTCGTGTGTTCGTACAGACAGACATGGCTATATCGACTCGACTGTAGATCTTGATTAAGAATATATGTAATTTATGGAGTCCAAGATACATACTTCTGTCTGTTATGCACTTTTCATGGTGTAATAAATAAACCTCCTCCTCCCAAAATTATAATCTTTCTACATAGTTGCTTACTTGTCCTCCCACTGAGCATTAGCTCCCTTAATTCTTGTTTATTCCCTCTTATATCTAGCTTAATGCTTTTATCACATGCTAAATGCTCAACTTGCATCTTCAAATGCTTTGAGTGAAGTTTTGATTAGCTGATGACGAGCTAATCCTGCCAGCACCGTAAAGTATGCCATAGTTTCATTTTATTTTTTCGCATGTTTAGTAGATTGATATTTTTATCTTTTAATGGCAAAAGAAGCCGCACAGTGTCTGCTTGACTTCAATTTATTACAGCTCCCACCTGCCAACAATAAATCATGCACATCTACAAGTTGTTGTTGCTATTGTTGTTTGTCGATCTGTAGCAATCTATTGTGCTTGCCTGTAGGTTGTTTCTGCCCTTTGTTGTACATACATACATATGTGTCAGTAGCATTATCTAGTGTTGTTCTCGCCCTACCAAAATGACTACACATCCCTCGGCCCTGTTGCCAATCGCTTTCGTCCCAATTTCATCAAGATAAGCGCTACGCATTGGTTCATTGAAATTTTATGCAAAATGAAATGCATTTCTTCAGCAATCTATCTATTAATCTATCTAAGCAAATTGCCGAGTATATTTTGCAAAAACCTCAACATCTCCTAACATACATTTACTCATGGATTTGAGGGCAAGCTAGGCTAGCTGCCTATCTTTCAATTAAGTCATTATGTCTGGAGAATTTAACACATGACTGCATTGCATACGCATGGTCTACCCACTGCCACGTCCAATAACACGCCCACTTCCATATGCACTGCCTGTCAAATTACCAACAAAACATGCGTTGAACTTGTTAAATTAGTGGGTCTATCAGTTGCAGTTAGCAGACTTCCCTTGGTTCCCCCTCTTAGCACACAGAAAGTGACTGCCACCATTTGGTTTAGTTGATGAGCATTGCTTAATCTTTCAGCGACAGTTGCCAACCTATTTCTGCCCTCCCCCTCCCAGTGCGTCACCAATGCACACGCTGCTATCGTGTTAATTTGGCGCCAGCTGCCAAATGTCAAAATGTCAAGCGAACAAAATTTTGCATCATGAGAAATGCATGTATGTGCGAATATGTTTGTGTATAACCCAAACTCAAACCTAATGTATATCCACCCCACTGCCACTGCAGACCCAGCTCATCCCGAAAGTAAGCTGAATGCCTGTCTGAAATATTTATCGAGTTCCCCCACACAGTTCGCCCCCGTTAACATAATGGTAATGCCCATTATTAGCAGTGAGAGGCACTCTCATGACTCTGCATTTGCACTTCACTGCCACAATTTGCAACGGTATGCTACACATTTCGGGTGCAATAAGTTACATTAACACTATGCGAGCAAACTAAAGTTTGTTAAAATCGTTAAAAATAAACAGTTTATGCAAAAGTAGCTAATATGTAGGCAGAAGATAGAAACAACGACCTCTTAAAGTATATATATTTTTATGATTAGCTTCCACAGCCAATTCGCAAGCTGAGAGTCCGTCACGCCGAATAAGAGACTCCAAATTTAGGATATAAGTTATTGTTTACCCTGCGCAGATTAAATTTATTTCATTTTATCTACAACTGCGTCCGTTTCAGGAATATCGATATAAATTGATTTATTCCAGGATAATTTTCAAGATGTGCCCTGCCATATTATTACTCAACTTTACAAGTTTCATTGCTATCGATATTTATTGCTATAAGATATTCGCCAGATATAGTCCAAATCGTAATCTTACTTGCTATATATAAGAAAGAAAATTTTCCTACTTCCTTTAACATTTTTTTATATTCTTAAATAATCTATTACCAAAACCAACTTACAAGTTTCTTAAGAACTTTTATATCGATTAACTGATTTAATGTACCCAAAGTCTTATTAATTTTATCTTTTCCATTGAATTAAAGTAGCAAATTGCATAGTGTTTGCCTGAAATTTGCGGCAGGACATGATTCGTTATGTGTCTTACGACCGCGAATAACGGCCCTGGAATATGTGCACATTATAGCCAAATATCTAATTCCCATTTATAGTGTAAGGGAAGCTTATATTTGGTGGTGCTAATTGAATGAGCAACTATCTCCTGCGGCTGTGGTCGTGATTTGATGATTACATTCACCGTACAATTGGTGTAACTTCAAATCACGACCAACCCGGACTGCGAACCACCAGTAGCCCAAACTGAATATCTGATGACGGATTGTTTGAGTGCGGTTTATGCCATCTGATTGACACATTGAGTTATGTTGGACGTAGCTACCTCTATTTGGCTCTATTTGTAATTAAATTCCAGGTGGCAGCAGCAGAGGCAAAATATCTGTAAGTTAGTTAATAGAGCCAAAGCTCCATGAAATTAGTCATCAAATGATTTACTGGCTCTTCACGCTGTTGCAGTTTAAAGCCGAAGTCAAAGGGCGAAATTAGTTGGGTGAGTTGCTATTTTGTGCAATTGCCTTACGAGCCGAGAAGATAATTATCAAAGCAGATTATACCGCATGCACATAACTCATAATGTACATAATCTGATAAGACTGCAGATAATTTACATACTTTGGCTTTTGACTTGCACATCAGTCAATGTCAAGAAAATGTAAAATAGATGGAACACGAGCACAAACGGTATAAATGTAATATTAATATACTCAAAACTCTCAAATGACAAATGCAAATGAAAACTGTGCCAAGCAAAAGTGGAATGGAATTCCAGCGAAAGAACAAAACATTAAAGTCGAAACTTGAATGCTCTCTCACGAAATATTGAGAACTTGATTCTCATTAGATCATACATTTTTAACTGGAGTGTATATACTTTATATATAATGCAACCTAAGTGAAAATAATATTTATTTTTACAAATTAATAAAAGCAGAGAATGCAAAATTGAAAATTGTGTGAAATTGTAGAGTTTGAATTATTATAAATATCATAATAGAACTATTAATTATTACAAATATTGTGTATTCAAATCGAAGCAAATGAAAATCTTTTGAGTTGAAACCCGGTCGCGACTGTCAGCTTAATTAATTTCTTATACTTTGTCTCAATATTATTTTTGTTGTAATCTACTGTAGCTAAACGAATTGTTTCGAGTGACTGCCTGAAGACAGATTTTGGCTGTGCTGTGAAAGAAGAAGGTTAAAGGCTGTCGGAATAATCAACGCACTCATTGAAAAATGCATCGTCATATTTCTGTTGTGAATAGGGAACGAACATTGGGATTGGGATTGGGATGTGTGGGCGCCACATACGAGGCAGCGCCATGTTCTGGCGACAACGCCCACTCTGCCCCGCCACGTCGGTCGGTATTGCTGCTGTGTGCCTTAGGCCTCTCATCGTTGTGTTGTGTTGTGTTATGTGCGTGATTTATGTCACACCGAATGTAAATACATGAGTAAACATGCAAAACATTTCACATGTAGCGGTAAATACATATATAAATATATATATATATATATATATATATATATATGCATGCGGAGTTGGGCGATTGTCTGCAGACGCTTCTTTCTGCTGAGCTGCGGATATGTGCGCGGCTCTATTACAAAGTCCAAAGTTTTTATGTTCTTCAAATAAACCACACACAAACGAATGAATGACGAATCTCAGAGAGTGCGGTGGGCTGTGTTACTTTGCAACTTGCAGTGAGAATTTATGATGATGGGAAAATTACTTGTTACATTTTTAATAAATATGTTTGCAAATAATATCAAAGCGGGCTTCACAGCATGCTATTTGGCTATGTTCTATTGTGGCTAACATTCCAAAGTATGTTAGTATGTTCTACATACATATGTATGCATGCCATGTTTATTATGCTCAGCTTAAGAACATTTAAATAATTCGATTTCATACTTATTTTCTTTTGGATGCAGTAATTTATTTCCTGGCTATTCAATCAAATTGACACGTTTCGTTAACAAATTTTAATCGATTGCCTTTGTCGGAAATTTGACACACAGCATTTTCAACTGTTAACGAAATTTGCATATGCAAATATAAAATTGATAAATATAAATTAAGTTCAACGGCCATAATGAATGTAATTTTTTTAAACTTAATATAGCCATAAAGCAATGTAATGCTGTGTCATACGTTAAACCAATTAATTTGAATAATTAAGTTGGTTCGTTTTCGTGATGTTTGTTAACTCTGTTATGTAATGGTTGCTGTTGCGGTTTTAATAAAAACAACCGATTAAAATTTGTATTTGATATGAATTATGATGACAGAATATCGACACGCTATTAATTGCTAGCTTAAAATATATTTGTTATTTTCGTTATTATTTTAATGAATCTAAGACTTAAATTTAACGCTTTGCACTACTAACCACCACTTGGCAGCACAAAATTATTAAGTATTTATAATTGTAATATATGCCAAGGTTTAGGTAATATTATCTTTCATTATTAAATGCATGCTAACAGCTGCTGCTGCTCATTAAATTAATTGCAGTTAATTAGCCTTTGTGTTTAATAGAGAAACTAAGTATAATAGTTTACAAACTTAGAGGCAGCAGCCACAAATAGATGTAACCAAATAGTTAAACACATTGTATATAAACTAAATGTATGCATAGATGCATAAATATATGTGTGCCACAATTGCAAGCCGTAAAATGCAAATCAAATATTTGGGTTCGATTTGAGGGAAGTAACCAAATGACTCTCTGCCTGACTGACTCTGACGGATGCACTGACTAACTGATTGATTGTTTTATAGAACGTTAAGTTTGCTGCCATTGTTCTGCTGCTGCACGACTTACTTACATCCAAATTAATTTTTTAAAAATTTAGTTGCAAGAATTTTGTTTTATTTGCTTTTCAATGCATTTTTCTTGTTAAGCCTGTGTTTGTGTGTGTTTTTATATGTGTGCGTGAGTGTGCTTGTGTGTGTTTGCGTGTGTCGGCACTTTTCTAAATACTGATAACAATCAGCCCTCCGCTACCTCTTTAGCTATCAGTGCTGGGGAGGGGGGAAGAACGCAAAGAGCGAAGGCGAAACAAACGAAAGACAAACACACTGGGAAACCAAAAAAGAAAAATAATAAAAACGCTGAGGTGGCCCCGGCGCACAAAGTAAACGGCGTGTAAAACGTCGGCACAGATATACTCAGATGTATATATATGTATGAATGTGAGTATAATGCTTACACACGTTGATTTTGTTGTTGTTGGCTTGTGGTGATTGTAGAAGAAATGCACCATAAAGCAAATCGTGTCAATGACATTTGGTGACATACGCTAAGGCACAGACACATACACGCAAACACACACACAAGAGAAAAACGTACGGGGCAAGCGGAGTGTGTGGAGAGGTAAGAAAAAGATGCACGACTTGACTGCTTGGGCTAGAAAAGAAAAATTCAATACAGATACGTGAAAAAACTTCCACAAAACAAGCTGCACAAGAAGAAGAAGATGAACAACAAGAACAACAACGGGTTCTACTTTAGCTAAACTCATAAGTGGGCGTTAACTGCCACGAGGTGGGAGGGAAGGCGGGGGCTAGAATTTACCGCTATACTTAGCAGGCGCCTACATTAATAGAAACGCTTTTTTGGGTCATTATGTTAGGTGCTGAGATGGCATCGGTCCCCAATTTTATTGAGGTGACCCAATGCAGGCATCTAACTAGCTAAGATGTGGATATCGATGGGGAAAATGCTTTTTTTTATTTGATGATTTTTATGTGAAGATTGACATGGACATGGCTAATTTTTAAACGATTGCTGTCAACTATCTTCGAAATTGGTGATTCGAAAGTGAATAAATAGGGACGTATACAGTCATCGACAGTAAAATAGGTGTGAAGACGATAACTTGTCAAGTTTAAAAATAACATACATTTTATTAATTGGTACTGAGACAGTATGTTTGTTCAATTTGCTGTGATATTGCACTGTTATCAGAGATTTCCGTTCTCATTCTCACATACTTTTCTCACATATTTAATATTGTACCACTACGTACGTAAAAAGATTTGGATGCGTACAGGAATCTTCAACGAAATCGTTATTTTAATTGAATCTAAATCGGAATTGGAATCTAAACTGAATTCAATGTGAGACCCTGATTGCTAAACAAAACTGAATATTTATTTTTCATATTATATTATAGAAAACAATTGTATTGTATATGTAACTGCAAATGTCAACTTTCATAAGAAATTAGTGTGTCTTAAGATATTGTTTACACTATCTGTTTTCATTACCGTATGGTATTTTCAAAAACTTACATACATATATATACGTATATGTATGTACATAATTATCTGTCAGCAGTAGTTATGCTAACAACGCAATATAAATATGTCAATTAGATCTTCATTTACTTAGTTGACGTTAAAGCGAGCATTCTTTTGCAAAGCTATAACGCTTGTAACCGAAATAAATCGGGTTGTATTTAGCAACAGGATTGAACAACATAATAAAATAATTATATAATCGAATCAAATTAAATTATTCATATTTCTTTACCTGTGGCTGCACAGCTTAAAATGAAATTAAATCAACCGAAGAACATTATAATATTGATACAAGTGATATCAATTGCACTTATACATTGTGTCCCCGGCGATAGATTAGCCAAAGACTGTGAGGGTCAATGTGTCCTTCCCGAGGAACTATGTGATAGCAAAGACTGGTGAAATCGCAAGAGATACTCGATTTTGTGCGGATAGAAGAAATCAAGTTTGCTGTGTCGAAATAAATACAAAGAAGGATACTGTCGCTGCTCTCACGAAATTTTAAGAACTTGATTCTCATTAGATCATAAATTTTTAACTGGAGTGTATATACTTTATATACAGTGGCTCAGAGCTTACTTGGACCAGTGCCTAGCAACATTTTTAATTGCCTGCCATAGAGTAATTATACATTATTTTTTCAAAAATTCCAAAGACCTATGGCAGGTACATATATTAACCACCAAATTTAATATAGGACCCGAATATACTGGGGTTGCGCCACCTCCTAGGTCGGGTTATGTAAAAAAGTATTTCACTTTAAGGTCAAAGCTTATTTCAAGCAATCATTTATGGACACCTGGGTGCCATAAAACCCTGGTTTTTTATTTTAGGTTGATTATTTTTGGTATAAATAGACCAATACGTCGTAGTTAGTTTAAATTCGGAAATTTGGTGTTTATTGGAACTACAATGGACAAGAATGTGTACTACAATATATTAAAGGAAAATTCACTCTAAAGTGCCAAGAACTAGGAATCCGACATACTTTCCGGTTCTACCAGGACAATGACCCCAAGCATAAGTCTGGATTAGTACAGTCCCGGCTTATCTGGAACTGACCCACATGATTATTCCACCGGCCCAGACTCAAGATTTATATGTTATTGAAAATTTGTGGGCTCTGCTGGAAAATAACATCCGGAATCACAGCATATCCAGCAAACAGGATCTCAAAAGTGGTCTGCTGGATGAGTGCAGCAAGATCAGCCCTGAATCTACCCGGAAGCTGGTATCTTCCATGAATAATAGGTTAAGGGTAAGTATTAACATCCTTATTTAAGTTTTTATACGCCAAATATGTTAATTTTTTAAGACTGCTTGAAATAAGCTTTGACACGTATTTTGGATATGTTTTCAGTTGTTGACTAATTTTGATTAATTAATTAATATTTTTTTTTCTCAAATTGGTATTTAAAATTCTTGAGTTTGTTTCCTTGTTTAAACTTTATAGCACTTTGAATTTTTTGCTTGACACTGCTTGAGATAAGCTTTGAGACACGGTATATAATATTTGACTAGCTAAAATAAACGACATATAGCTGTGTATCGATTTTAATTCACATGTGTATTATATTATTTTATGTAAACAATTCACGATAATTGTTTTAATATTCTCATAAATGATTGATTTTATCGTAATACACACTGGATGTAATTCACAATTTAATTGTCTGTCGCAATGTTTGTTTGTTTACACTCAAATGTGCATATCCATTTCCAGATTCTAGTTATTGATTGTTTTCGGTCATTTTTAAAAATATATTTTGCTGACTGCTTTGGCTGTTGTATATAATTTAATTTGCGTAGTGTACAATTTTTTTTTTTTTTCTCATTTAGCTGATCGCAGCGGGTTGCAACGGCACCTCTCGAACCGACGTATATATGTACACAACATTTGTTTTAATGTTAAATACCATGAAAATAATTGGCGGACAAATCAAAAAAGCAACTGATCAAATATAAATATAAATGTTAAAGGGCCCTTCGTCGTTTTCACCTGTTCTGTAGCTTTTTGTCAGCTGCGGAAATGTAAAACTTTGGGGTACTTTATTCCATTATAATTTTATGCGGTATTTTTTTTTTTTTTTTTTGAGTTCTTTAGAAGGACATGTGCATTTAATTTTTGTAAAAAATGTTTTTAGTATTGACAGTGACACAAAAAGTGCATAGAAGCCAACGCATTTAAAATGCATGGAATTTAAATAAACGAAGAGCTAATCAGCGAAACAATAAAATAAGGCAATGCGAAACTTAGAACAGCATACAGCCACTTCATATAATCTATATATACCCTGTTATGTGCTGTAAAAAGTTTGTTCATATATTGAAAATAAATTATGCAATATTAGTTTTGCATCTTGATATTAACTGAAAAATGAAGTGCAATATCTTAAGCTAGAAAATATTAAAAGTGATGATGTACATTTAATCGTATTCATCAATTCAATAATCAATACAGTTAACTCATACAACTCTACAAGCATACAGCGTATTTTTTAGTGGTATTGTCAACAATGGCATTAAATTGTCAGCCAAACGCGCATAGTTAATGGCTTATTTAATAAATATTTGGGCATTTGTGCAGTCAGCAGACAATAGTCACATGACTTATACGCAATATGTGCACATAAAGTTGACCTTAACTTTTGTATGAGTTGTCCTTTGCACCACTTAGATTCGTTATGAAAATTGTTAACAGGAACCAATGTGATTTGTCACACATGTCAAAAGAGCATTTCAACAAAAAACCGACTCTCAAAGAACAAGTCTTCGTCTGTCGACAAAGTCCAGATGAGTTTTGAATGGGAAAACAGGTCAAAAGTTTGCGTATTAGCCAAGTTTGCTTTGGGTCAACTTTTACCAACTTTTTTTTACTCAGAGCTGACTTTGGAAATTAGTTTCCAGATAACACACATCTAAGAATGAGACTGTTCAAATATGCATAGTTTGTACAAGTTGCAAGGAGTTGCAGGAAACGGTGTAACTGGAAATTGGAACAACTAGGTGCAGTTTGTTGGAAAGCAACATGAATAGGCAAAACCAAGACTTGACTAGACCCATTTCTACACAGTTTTTTCTCATTACAAAAAAAAAATTATATCGAGTTCCAGCTTACGAGACTTTCAAATAATAACACAATCTTATACCAAAACAAGGAAGAGTGGTGTATTCGAGTGAACTCGCTTACGATATACTCTGAACACAGTTATTAAATATATTCTATTATTAATGGCAAATTCTCCTTTAAAAATATTTGCACTAAAATGCGAGCAGCTCTGGAAGCGCCCTCTGCCGACAAACACGCAATCGCTGGTAGCGAGGCTTTACAAAAAACACACAAAAACATATTGACGCTCGCGTCGATTATCATGCCATCTCTTTCTCACACATGCGCTCGCATAATTATGCATATAGAAAATGCTTGCGGCTGCTGAGATCATTATGAGAATATATATTTTCTTATCCGATCTTGACGAAATTTGGGCAGTTGATCAATAGTATGCATATGCATATTATGTATTAATTAGAAGATTCTGGCAATTATTGCTATCGGAAATTTAATATAATACATTTGCACAAAACCATTATACCTGTTTTACCCATTTTTAATGGGTTAAGGGTATAAATATGAATATTAGGATTAATTTTTGGGTAACTGCATAACAAAATGTTGGTCTCTGGCAGCTTGCAACAGATTGTGACATATATTATTTATTTGTTTATTGCCCCTTGCTCCTTACCGCTTTATTACACAGTACATAACTGCATTCTGTTGTCTCATATTATTTGGAATAATTTATAATCCACACACACCGACAAGAAAATAGCAAAACGACCACAGACAGAATACGAGTTGCGAGATGGGAAAATGGAAAATGGTGGCAGGGCGAGAAGCAGCGCTTAAATTAAGTTGCATAAATTAGAGGAGTCTTACGTTTGGTAACAAATAAACATAAACAAATCGCATTTAACTTCAAATACATACGTAAGAACGAAATCTTGGCTGCAAAGAACTTCGAGTTTTGCATAATAATTGCTTGCTTCTGGGAGTCTGTTTGCTTACGAAAGCTTATAAACTCACTTACCTAATGGGTCTCAAGAGCAACTTTTAGGAACCTGTTGATTTTAGCAATTTTGTGCTGTACGAATTATTGTTTGGTTTAATAATATAAAAAAAATTTAGACAGCTGGAAATGATGAGTTAAATATATTCGGTAAAACATTAATTTAGCTTGCTGTTTGTAAGCAGCTGCATGTTGAAAATATTTTAATTTTTCAATGTTCTTTTCATATTTTGTGTAGAGATTTGCTAAGTTGGTTACACATACGCACCGATCAAATTGCAAACTGCCCCTTGCATGAATGCTTGATATACTGTCATAATACTACATCATCAACTAACTGACACAACAACGACATAAACCCATCAGCGCTTCAACTGGCAACATGAACAACAATAGCAGGCAATTGGTAGCACAATGGGCCTCGAACTTCACGTCGCGCATGCATAATTAATTAGTATACACATGCATAATTATAATTATGGACAGCAACTAACGACTTGTTAGCTACCCCCTGTAAAACCAATGGCAACGATAATCAACAACAAAAAGAACAACAAAAGCAGCAGCGAAACCAGAACATGGCTCCAAAAAGTTAATTAAAATTCCAAAGAATTGGCAATTTGGGCGCATTGCCAACCAATGCGGCAATTTGTGTTTTATGTGTCATGCCTCCGCGCGTTGTGTAACTACACATTTACATTGGCAACGACAATATCAAATCCAAAAACAAATACAAATTGGTCCGTTAATTAGCCCAGCGACGCAGCAATTGTAACATTTTGTTAGCATTTCAAAATCTGGAGGCAGGAGACGCAATCAAAATTGTTCGACTCGCAGAACTCTTCCCAACCATCCCTAATCTCCTCGTGCCACCCCTCACTCGCTTGTTGTGGCAACTAGATTAGTGAATAATTGAGTGCGGCGTATAATGAAATTCGTATTCAAAATTCGTCGTCATTCAACATCAGCGCCGGTTGCCTCCTTCCATCTAAGCCCCTCCCACAATCAGCCCAGCCACTTCCAACCAACCACAGCCCCCTTTCCTTTCCCACTTATACCAGGGCTGGTTAAAAATATGCATCCGTCTCGTGATTTGCGTTGGATCCCCGCATCGGAAACGGCCAATGTTCTTGTTTTATACTGGGCCCTGTTAAGCTGTATATGAGTGTATTTGTGTGTGATTGTGCTTGTGAGTGTGTCTGTATTTGCTTTTGCGTAGCCGACTTGCATACATAATACGCCGTATGCCAAGCCTGAGACAACCGCCTTTACTGGTGGGTCAACGCAACATCATTCAAAGCTTTTTATAGCCATTCATCTTAACGCATCCGTTTTGGACAACATTTTGGCTTACGGGCACTGCCCGTAGACGAGAATGGTTGTTGAAATTTTTGTGCCAGCAATCAATAGGGAGCTGGTGCATGACAATATCAAGTTTTCACGATATCATTTAAATTGCACAGTTCTGAGAATCGAGTTGAGTTTGGCCGTTAGAGATTGAGAGAATTTTAAAGGGTTTTATAAGAATTATAAATATATAATTCAATATATACATGTAAATATAATAATATTATATAAATATAATATATAAAATTGTGTGCGCATATAGCTTTTCTGAATATCAATTGCCATGTCTGAATTGACATTATTTTATTAATTAAATTATTTTATATATTGAGGAAGCTAATGAAAACACATGCGAAAATATATACTATCATATTCGAAAATCAAGTTTTATACTTCGAGCGAAAATGTATGAGAGAATTTTGAGAGATTTTATAAGAATTTAAAATACATAAATGAATTTTTTCTCTTAATATATATATATACATCATTATTATTAATTTAATTCATACTTTGATCAAGCTAATGAAAATATTAAATAATTCTACACCACCACAAAATTAACAAATTATTAATATGTTAATATATTATCAAATTATAATTATCCTTCTTATCTTATGCATTATTTACAGAATATTTAATACAACAACTACCCTCGCTTGTGGCTTATGGGCTTGTGGCTGTCTGGAATGGGTAATAACAGATCTTGTAGGGCAACTTATTTTGCAACAACTTTAGTAGCAGGGCCCCACGTTGCTTCATTATTTGTGTGTGTGCATATATGAGTGTGGCATCAACGTGTTACCAAGTTTATGTCATATTTCTCTGCTCCAAATTTGTGCTTTTCTGTTGTTGATAATGGTTTTGCTGTTGTTGCTTTTATTACTTGTGTTGTTAGTGTGTCGTTTCGCTTGGTTCATATAAATTGTTTTGGGATTTTGTCGCACAATTTTTGCGCCACCTCCAGTTGCTGCTCATCTTCCGGCTCTTGCTGCGCATCCAGCACCAATGCTCATTATTGTTGCCGGTTCGTTACAGTTCTTTGTTTAATGACATCATTTCGTATGAAAAATCGTAGCTACACACTCTGATATTGGGACAGTTACGGATGTGTGTGCGCTCTAAAGCCTTGCCGAAATTATAAAGTTGAGCTACAAGCTAAAGAAATGATTAATGTCAGTGCGTTGCATTATCATCATGCACGTATTATTGTCGCGTATATTGTTACCCATAGTCGTTATCTTTGTCATATCAAATTTGACAGTAATGAAAACGCAAACGGGAAAAGAAGAGGAAGACGAAGAAAAACGAAGCTGATAAAGTTTGTAATTTACTTTCGCTCTACGAATGAGCGCTTGGGTCACGTGCTCATGGAGCGAAAAGAAAGTGAATGAGTGAGATTAAAAAAGAGCAGGCAGGAAATGAGTCCAAAAGATTTGCAAAAATAGTTCAGAAAGTTTAAAGTTAAATGTGAAGCGAAGCATGAAATTTAAGAACCTTCTGGCATACTATATATGAGGGGAATACAAAAGAATTGCAAAAGATTTTAAAAATAAAAATTATATAAGCTGGATGATGGTTTTTGTGTAAAAGCCATTAACAAGAATTTCCTTATCACATTTGGTAAACCGATATTAATGTTTATCAAATAATGTATTCTACTACAACCACAAGTTTGCCTGCTAAAATTGCGCTACTGCTATCTCTATTACATTAAAGATTGTCTCTAAGCTATTCCATATTTTTGATCATTTAATCATTTTCAAAATTCAATAGATCCAAAGTTTGCATTGCCTTGTAAATCGGATTTAATCAGCTGATATTATTATGGGGTTTAAGACGTCAACTTCAATTCGTTACATATGTCACGACTAAATAATAATACCCTCTACAAGGATATAATAGTAATATACATATGTAATTTAAAAGCAGTTTACAAAGGTACTCATTTTATTACTAAAAATATGTCACTTTGAATAAATAAATACTTTAAAATTATACAGTGACTCAGACCTTATTTCAAGCAGTGGCAAGCAACAATTTTAATTGCCTGTAAAAATTAATTATACATTATTTTTGCAAAATTTTGCAAAATTAACCACCAAAATGAATATATGACCCCAATAAACTGGGGATTCTCCACCAGCTAGGTCGGGTTATGTAAAAAAGTACCCCAATTTAAGGTCAAAGCTTATTTCAAGCAATCACTTAATGGACACCTGGGTGCCATAAAACCCCGGTTTTTTAAGTCAGGTTGATTATTTTTGGTATAAATAGACCAATACGTCGTAGTTAGTTTAGTTATATCCTTCATCTCGGGTGCAACCAGCCAACAGGGACTATGGGAAAACGGACTACTATTGAACAACGGAAACTCATCCTGGAACACTTCCAAATGGGATATTCACATCGCCAAATAGCTGAAATGGTCAATATAAGTAAGTCAACTGTATACAACATCATTTGGCGCTTCGCCGACGAAAATCGGACGGAGGACAAGGGCAGAATGGCACCAAACAAGATTTTCACCAAAAAGGATGAGCGGAGGATCATCAGGAAAATAAGGGGAAATCGTCAGCTATCAGCACCAAAACTGACCAACTGGTGCAGGATGAAATGGGGAAAAGTGGAGTGTAAAAATTGTGCGCCTGGTTCTGCACAACCATGACTTTAATGCCCGAGTACCAAGGAGGAAGCGTTTTATAAGCGCATAAAATAAAGGGACCAGGATGACGTTCTTCAAATCCCACTTGGTCAAGGATTTGAAGTTCTGGAACACAGTCATATTTGAAGATGAGCCCAAATTCAAAATTGTTGTCTCGGACGGACGGCATTATGTGTGGCGGCAGTTCATTACTGAGCTGAATCCCAAAAACGTAAAGGCAACGGTCAAGCACGGCGGAGGAAGTGACATGGTATGGGCATCTATACACTGCATTGGCATTTAAACATTTTGCGTTTGTTTCCTTGCTTAAACTTTATAGCACTTCGAATTTTTTCCTTGACACTGCTTGAGAAAAGCTCTGAGTCACTGTATATCAAATTACGGTGTCTCAGAGCTTATTTGGACCAGTGTCTAGCAAAAAATTCAAAGTGCTATAAAGTTTAAACAAGAAAACAAACGCAAAATGTTTAAATGCCAATTTGTTTAATGTTATATCACGTTTGAGAAAATAACTTTAGTTTTTATTAAAATATTAATTAATTAACTAAAATTAGTCAAAAACTGAAAACATATTAAAAATACATATCAAAGCTTATTTCGAATAGTCTTAAAAAAGTAACATATTTGACGTATAAAAACTTAAATAAGGATGTTAATACTTATTATGATATCCTTTAGCCTTAACAACTTCCCCTAACCTATTATTCATGGAAGATACCAGCTTCCGAGTAGTTTCTGGACTGATCTTGCTCCACTCATCCAGCAGACCACTTTTGAGATCCTGTTAGCTGGATATGCTAGGATTGTACTAATCCGGACTTATGCTTGGGGTCATTGTCCTGGTAGAACCGGAAAGTACGTCGGATTCCTATCTTCTCGGCTCTTTGGAGTAAATTTTCCTTTAACATATTGAAGTACACATTCTTGTCCACTGTTGTTCCAATAAACACCAAATACCCGACGAAATTTTGAATTTGGGCTCATCTTCAAATATGACTGTGTTCCAGAACTTCAAATCCTTGTCCAAATGGAATTTAGAGAACGTCATCCTGGTCCCTTTATTTTATGCGCTTATAAAACGCTTCCTCCTTGGTACTCGGGCGTTAAAGTCATGGTTGTGCATAACCAGGCGCACAATTTTTACACTCCACTTTTTTCCCATTTCATCCTGCTCGTGTTGGTCAGTTTTAAAGCCGATAGCTTACTATTTCACCTTATTTTCCTGATGATCCTCCGGTGAAGATCTTGTTTGGTGCCATTCTGTCCTTGTCCTCTGTCCGATTTTCGTCGGCGAAGAGCCGAATGATGTTGTATAGAGTTGACTTGCTAAGATTAACCATTTCAGCTATTTGGCGATGTGAATATCCCATTTGGAAGTGTTCCAGGATGAGTTTCCGTTGTTCAATAGTAGTCCGTTTGCCCATAGTCCCTGTTGGCTGGTTGCACCCGAAATGCAGGATATAACTAAACTAGCTACGACGTATTGGTCTATTTATTCCAAATATAATCAACCTGACTTAAAAAATTCGGGTTTTATGGCACCCAGGTGTCCATAATGTAACTGGCTCAAATAAGCTTTGACCATAAATTGAGGTACTTTTTTGCATAACCCGACCTAGCAGGTGGGGAAACCCCAGTATGTTAGTGTCATTTATTTAATTTGGTGGTTAATATATGTACCTGCCATAGGTCTTTGGAATTTTTGTTTAAAAATTATTACAAATTTGGCTAGGCACTGGTCCAAGTAAGCTCTGAGCCACTATATATATGAAATTAAACTTGTGAGTAGCTATTATGTCAGATTTAATAGTCACGTACCCTTAACCTTTGCTAAAGCTATGCATAAATAAAATAAATGCAATAAAACACACAAGAGGTACAGGGAAATGAGTTAAACTCCTATTTCGCTCCCTGCCGTACAAATTCAAAAAAGCCAAAAAACACAATTTTCTCACACCCTCAATTAGCAGCTCGTTTTAAGTTGTAGTCAAGTAATGAAATAAGTATGTCCAAGAATATTTCAGAGACATGCGAGAACATTTGTATGGACGCAGTGCAAACATTTGCGAGCTCCGCAAGTGGCAGGAGACAGAGAAAGAGAGTGTGTGGCTTCAAAGCCAAAATTAAACAGCATGTGAATTAAATTAATTGGCAAAGTTGAATTCTTTATGGGCATGCCATTGACAAAAGGCGTCTGGACGATGTTCAGGGACTGACGCATAAAGGGAAGAGTAATTAAATTTTAGAGGCACGAAATCTTTGTACAATCTCGGACAAAAGTTTGTCAAGTTTGTGTGTGTGTTTCTGTGGCTTATGTAAAATTTAAATGAAATGCTCACAGCTAAAGCTTTTCCGCTTGGTCTCAAATGTGGCGGCGCCTGTCGAGCGAAACCACAAAACCGCAACCAGTTAACAGTTAAACACAAATGCCAAATGCTTGACAGCCATATTAGTGTCTATGGGTTTGTGTTTGTGTGTGTGCGTGTATGTGTTTGAGTTTGTATCTAATTATCCTGAAAACGTCGCTGGCAATAAAAATTTCAAATGTGCAAGTAGAATGGGGTGCCAAACACGTAATAATTATAATTTTCGCATGAGGACCACGTCTAGCCTTCGATTATCCTTGCAGCTGAACGAGTCCGTGGTGTGCAATTAAAAATTATGTTTATGTTTCGAAAATGTAAATTTAAGTTATTTTCGCTTTATTTTGCAAGTAGAGCGTGTCGAATGTATATTCAAATTGCCGCCAGGTCTACCAAATTGTGCCAAGTGCTGTACTTTATTCGTTGACAGTGTTGTGCAATTCAATGTTTTTAGTTCTGTATGAGCCCGGCGAGGATAACAGGTAACTCGATATACAGAACACATCATATGTATTCTTCGGTAAATTATAAAAATAGATTAATAAAAAGAATAAAGTGTTGTGAAATGTTTAAGTACACTGATTGTGTTGTATCAGCGATGTTAGATTGTTGTACAGCACTCTGTAAGCCAAACGCCTCGTTCTGCTATATCTAACAATAAAATAAAGTTTATTCATATTTCTAAGTGTATGTAGTGGTATGGTCAGTACTTTGCCAACATTAGTTAGTAAAATCTTAATATAGAAATTAAGAAAGCACTCAATGCATATTTAAATGCGCTCATTAAGGCTGTATCATTTAGCAATCCGACACAGCTTTAACAATTAAATTTCTTAGGATTTTGGGGATTAATTCAATGCCCTATCGGAAACACCCGATGACAAATTTTGGCTTCATATTTCTTGTTGAATCTCTTTAAATGGCCAAAAATTGTATTCCGGGTTTTCCTTAACATGCTCAAAGCATTTCTTAGAAATCCGTTTTACATTTAAATCTTTTGGATTTAGTAAGTCTCCCTTTGTATGCTTATATCTTTGGACGGCATGCCCTCTTTAAGCACATAAGCAGCAGCAATCCTTGGGCTGCCAAGCCTAACACTTCAGCTGTCCTGCGCCCCGACTTCCGTGCCCACACACAAATTATTGAATTTTTGGCCTAATTTACTGTGTTTCTATATGTATTAATTTCTTATAAATATATACATATGCTATATATTGGTGTGTGTGTGCTATGTGTGTTGTATTCATAAGCGAGCATTTTGGGCGCTTAACCACATTGCGTATACGTAATTTATAAATGCCAAGTTACACAAACATATATATGCAAGGGCTAGGCAACTCTTGGCAATGCCCATAAACAACATCTGATATGAATAGATGCCTTTCCTGAAGGATATTCAGCCTGGAACTAACCTATTAGTCTTATGTTGTTCTCGCTGTTTTTATTTCATGGTTCGCGGCTAAAATTCAATTTCCAGTCCTCAACGTGTTGGTTAAAATAAAAAACTTTTCACTGGATGCATTTGGCAAGAGGTCCTTAATACTCAGCCAGCAATCCATGTGTTTGAGTTTTTAATAAAGCATCTTTCGACACGTTTAGACTCTAAAGTCAACTTTTTAAATATGATGCGGCTATGCATGCTAAACATTTATTAACTGCATGTGAACATGGTCACCAGCATGATGCCGCCAACAATTCTCATTCCCATGGCCGGAATAAGCCATGAACTCACTCCCTACTCAACAAGTTAGGCCCACAATAAGAACTTGTTCTACAGCATTTCTTTCTTTTTTTCAGACCACTCGATATATGGCCAACGAGACGAAAAGTAGATTCGCTACCACAGAAAACAAAAGAAACACGTGAAATCGAAAAGAGTTTTACACATACTGAATTTGCGATGGCGTCAAAAATTAACTTGTGTTGAATTATGTATTATGTATATTTAATATAAATGTTTAACCACTAAAATAATATAAATAAAAAACTTGATCTATTACTTATCTTACTTTTTATTATTCATTATTATTTATTTAGCTTTCTGATCATTTAATTTTAAGTTACCTAGTAATTTTGTAAATCTAGTTCATCACTGTCAACTAAAATGCATTTTAAGTACGAAAAACTTTTCGCATATTGAAAGACGAAATTGAGAAAAGCAGCAAATGAGTTCTGAAATAAGTATTCGTTCCAATTTGATTTCCAACTGTAGGCAAAATGCTCAAAAGTCTCTTTTTAACATTCATTCCCGATTTTGGGGCTCAGTTTCAGTTTAAGCATATTAAAGTTGCTCTGCCTTCGTGTTCGCATGTATTAAATGCTCAGTCACTGTGCAAATATAACGCGGCATGAACAGTCAACGAACAACGCACAGCTGCAACAACTGTTGCTTTTTTCCATTTTTCCATTTTGGCATCTGCGATATTTGGAAAAATATTAATAAAATAAAAAATACATACCATTCGTGCATACAGTAATGAATGAGATCTCGTCGTGCTGAGTTCCCAACATTGAAGTATCCTTGAAAAACTATATGGTAAATGCATTTTGGGTTTTATCTGATTTCGAATTTATTGAATTGCTCACGTACGAGTAAATAAAGCTTTTAACGATTTCGTCAAGTGTGTACCTTATGGAAAATGCACTTAACACATTATTTTGTATCTTGTTAAAAAAATTGTAAATTAAATAAATGGAACATTTTTCGCATCTTATTGAATAATTAAATCTGATTTATATTTCAATTCATTTAGTATAATTTATTTATTTTGTATAGTTTAAATTCTAATTTCAATATGTAGTAAGAAATCAACTAAAAGCAAAAGCTATAGATTAACTGTTACCTATCTTTAAGATTAATCTAAACACACCACAAAACTATCGCTCAACAACAGCAACTTTATCCGGTCGAATGTTTTGTTTAGGCAGAAAGCAAAAACAAAGCAAAGAACCACAGAAGACCATGTGAACATCTTATGAGCCATAAACGCATCGACGCATGAACCTAAATTGGCCAGCTATTATGGCCCTTTGAAACTGACCCGTTCACAATAACAAGACTAAATTACACAATTAATAAGTTCAGCCGCAGCAACAAGAACTCGGCATATAATAACCATAGGCTGCGTTTAAGGCCAAAATATGCAATTAGGGCTATAACAGGCGGAGCATAAGGAGAAACTTGCGCGTGAGAAAACATCTCAGAGCGGTATACCCCGCAGTCTCTCCGTTGAAAATTAATCAAGCGAATATAATGCAAGCTGTGATGAGGTAGCGGAAAGCGATAAAAAAATATAACATATATTGTTAATTATGGCACGCACACACATGCATATATAAGAACATGTACGTATGTGTAAGAATGCATTATAAAATGCCAGTGGTCGCACAAGCGACCAAAAACAGATAAGACAACAACAAGGACTTCAAAAAAGGAAATCATTGAGCCTCACTCCACACAGCGAATGGCAATCGCAAAAATGGAGCGCCAATGGCCATGGTCAAGACAAAATAAGTGGACCACAAAAGAAAAAGAAATCAAGTGAGAACGTTTTGGTCAAAGCCGACTGTGAAATTCTCTGATGTCAATGTAATGCGTGTGATAGCAAGTGGTCGATGGGTTTGTCAATGCCGATCCTTGCAAACAATCGTCGAATCATATACGTATGGTGACTGTTTGGTTTAAGGTTGTAGGACATGTGTAGTTTTATTGATTTGCAATTATCAAATTTATTGATTTTATAGTTGATGTAGCACACTAATTTTAACACTTTGTCATGTCGCGGCACAAACCAGTATGTTTCCATGACGAACATTACACAAACACAATATATTCTTGTGCCTTTGATATCAGATTAAAATGAGATCGAGTTATTTATATTCTGCTACAGCAGAACAGTAACTCTACAATTTGATTAATTTAAAATTTTATAAAATTGGATCAACTAAATGTTGAACTAGTAATCAAAACTTAATTTTATTTGGTAAGTCAGTTATCCAAGCTTCCAGCAGTAAGTTTATAAATAATTTACTTACTTATTTGGCAACTAATCTACAGAATCTGTGACCACAAGAGAATATTAACTTGTAACATAATCATAGTGTTTGTCGCTTTGAAAATGTTTATCGATAAAAATATTATAACTTTATAAGAACTTTAAGTATATATAAAAGTTATAGAAAAATCGCAATGCTTCATTTAACTAACTTTTTGAAGACCCAGCGCATTTCTTTATTCATTGCGTATTAACAACGAATTATAATATAGTACATTATTACAGTTGTGAAATAAAAACAGACGATGATTCAGTAAATTAAAAGCACTACTACTACGAAAGCTGGCAATTTTAATCTCTTTTGGCAAATATCTCTTTTCGATGCCCAGCGAGAAGACAGCAACAGAGGCCAAAGGACAACAGCAAGCAGCAAACTCAGATCAGTGAAAGGTGAAAGTTGAAAGGGAAACTAAAACTGCCACACTCAATGGCCATGGCCCGCTACGAAGTCACATGGACATGTGTGAATGTGTTTGTGTGTGTATGTATTGCAGCATAGTGCTAAAGCAGCGGCAGGGCATACGAAACTGACTCCATCTTGCCAATGGAACAATACGCAAAGAGCCAAGTTAGCTGGTTGACTTGAGCCCTGGCCTAAAGTTTAGCTGGCCTGGAGTGTGGGCGCTATTGAGGTGGTGAGATGGTAAAGTACTCGAGTTTCTTATCAGTCCTGCGGGCCAAAGGGGGCAAAGGGGGTGGTGCTGCTGGCACCGCAAATGTGTAAGAGATACTCGTATTTCTGAGGTTGCTTTTCGTTTAGTATTCTATATTATTATTCTCTTTTTTCTATACCCTATACATATGAAAAGTGTGTGTAAGTGTTACATAGATGGCTAGCAAGCTGAATAAATCATCATATAAATATATATAGTAGGAATTACAAATCCATCCGTATTTCGATATTAATATATTACTTTGATCTTGATATCTACATTCTCGTGTAGGGTACAATTATCAATAATATGTAACTTTAAGCCAGCTTATAAGCATTTGTTCAATAGCATATGTCATACGCAGACCAAGCTAATGTTAGACAAACGATAGTGTCCCTTTAGTCCTAAGAATCGAGTTTAAAGTGTTACTTGATTTGATATTTAAGCAGGCGTGTAGGGAAGGTACAAAAAATGTTAAGCCAGATTACAGAATAGTTTCCTAGTCGATCCAACCTCGATTCGAGATCTTTTGAAGTTTCGTCTTAAAGTTTTTACAATCTGTGTAAACTTTAACCGTAGTCAGCCGAAGTGCTCATTAGATTTGTGCAAATATTTATGCTGCATCAACTGGCGTAATTCATTGGTAGCCTCAACAGCCACCAACCCCACTTTCGTACCACCTTACATCTGCACCGCTAATAACGTCACCAAAAAAGGAAAAAAAAATAATATGGAAAAAATGTAATTTCATTGCTTGCGCAATATTTCATTTCGAGTTCAGCGCTCAAATAAATAAGAAATGATTTTTACTAGTATTGCTGGGGTTTATATATTTTGCGCTATTGACTCTTCGGTTTGTTTTATGGCGGGAGCGTGGCTGTGTGGAGGCGGCATAGCCTGTGACTGCAGGTCATGTTAAAGCAAATAAATCGCTCAAGTTGGGAAAAAAAAACTTTGGCATTCTGCTTGCACTGAGCAAAGAGAAGGAAGGGAGGGTTCTGAGGCACGGAAGTACTTAAATATGTTTGCCATTACATGGGATGGACTTAGAAGTGGAAGAAGCTGTCCACGATATTGATGGGGGGGGGGGGGGGGGGAGGTGAGTAAGAGGGAGTACTGTGCATTAGAAGCAGCTAGTTCAATAGTTCGGCAGCGAATTTTAAGTCAAGCAGCAATGGTTAAATAAATCAATTTTGAAATAAGAAGAAACCGTATAACAAATGCTTAACTGGCTGTGGAATGAAATGTGAAATAAAAGGAATGTTTAAGTAGCCATGTACAAAACACAATACGCAAACCTCGATGAAGTTAAATTCATTCATTATAATTTTAGTTAGGGACATTCACAAAAAGATAACACTAACAATAATTTTTTTTTTTTAATTTTGATAACTTATCAAAACGAGTGAACTCGATACAAATTCCATTAACCAACTGTCAGCTCGTTGTTCGCCGCAATTCCTCAGGCTATGCAATGCATCCTGCTACTAAATGCCACAGAAAAATACTCTCGCACACATACAAACACTCACTCGAACATACACGTCGCCAAACAACTGACATTTGATGTTTGCCTTGGGCAAATTGCAGCCACACTCCCTACGCCCAACCCCTACCACCAAATGCCAGGTAATCAAACATTAAACATGCAACCAGCATGTCTTTAAACTCACCCAATCCCCCTTATTACCTGTCACAGCAATTTCAAGGATAACTGCCCAAAAAGTTTTTAACGGAAAAATGCAATCGATAAAAAAAACACCAAAAACTATTGCAAAGAATTCTCGCTTAATTTTAGTTCCTATTCCCCTCCGTTACTTTTGCTATAATTGCGCTTAAATTGTATTTGAAACTTAAATGGAATTGCAAAGCAAGCAAATATTGATAAGAGGAAAGTTCGATTCTAGCAGAGTGTCTCGGTTGCAGCATGTTCCAAAGGTTGTTGTTGATGTTGCCAGTAACCTCCACAGCTAAGGCCAAAAGTTCAGAAACGAAATTAGTTTGCTAGGCAATTACTTTGGACAGGTGAGACTGAAGGGAGTGAGAGAAGGGCCTGGTAGACTCTCATGATATACAGGCGTGTTTTTTAGTGTGTGTGCCACAGTTCAACTTTATCAAATAATGGGTTTGCAACCGGCGGAAATTGGGGGTGGGCCAAACTCGAGGTCAAAATCAACTTGAACGGGGCATAACTTCAGTTTCAGTTAAGTAAAATCGAAAATATTGGTAATAATTGTGGAAATATTTAACTATATTTTTAACTATGCGCCCAAATCTATAAAAAAAAATCGATTGCAGCTATAAGTTAATTAAATATAAACAAAAGATAACTCAAACAGTATATTTAGAATATTGCATGACCATAATCATCATTTAACTTGTCGTGTAATTAAAATGTAATTTCCAGATCCTTCCTATAGTTTAATTAGGAAATTACAAAATCTCGACATAAAGCGACGCCAATGAATCACTTAAAAGCAATTTCACGCCCAACCCTAAGTCGCCAACAAATTGCCGATAAAATTGCTACAATTATGTCTAATTAAATGTAAATTTGGTAGCCCAGCTCGACAACTACGCTGCCTTCGACCGTCTGCCCGTCGCGTTGACCTTGCCCAGGCCAAAGTCAAACCAACCACGCCCACAACACACAATAGTAGGCGATGACGTTGCATTATGAGACACAGGCAACGAATGACTTTGGCGCCTCAACACACGCGCACACACCCACACACATACATTAACAAACGGCAGCTGTAATCCTGCTGTTACTTCCACATTCTGTGTCTGCCTCTCACCTAACAGCCCCACAACTGCCCCACCTCTTTCTCTTTATATAATTTCCCTCCACGCAGGGGGCGCCATAATTTACAAAATAAGCTGCAGACAACCAACAACAATGAAAACAGGTATATAATGTATGGAGGAAAATTAATGTTAGGGCTACTTGGAAAAATAACTGGGGCTTGTCGCATATTTGCAGCAAAACTGTGCAATTACAATGTGTACTCAAAAATTAAACCATACTGTTTTAGTTTGTATCATTTACTAAGTTGTACTTTGTTATATCTATAATATATTTATCTAGCAGCATGAAAAAAACATATATCGATTAAATCATATTTGTAATATCTATTTAAATTCCAAATTAGAATTTATATTCCAAAAGCCGATCTTAGGGATTATTCTAGCCATATTAATATCTTATATTAAAACTCTCATAGTCCCTGAAATCGACTATTGGAATTAAAATTCTCATATACCATACACAGGTTAAATGTATTTCATGTTATCGATAACTGCACCCGTTTCACGAGTATAGACACGAATCGATATTCGATAACAATAAAAGACAGAATCGTGAACATTATGTCTGCAATTTATTCCACATTATACACCTCAATATACGTATATTGAAAAATTCAAAATTCGTATTTTCGTATTTCATAAACTTCTAGCAAGACCCCCATGTATTTAAAAGCGTTCAGGATATCTCCTAGTCGAGCTCTCCCTGTCTTCTGGATATAATTGAGTAAGAAAAGACAATTAGCAAGCGATGATATCGCTTTGACGGCTGGCACGTTTTGGCCGCACCTGGCGCTGTAATCCACTTGTGGCATGCCCCGGAGTCAAATTGCGCCCAGACATTTGACTCGTGGGCATTCTTTTTTACGCACGGATCTCGAGAATTGTTGCGATTTAGCTGAAGTACTACTCGTCCAAAACTTACCTCTTTTACACGCGCGCCAAATAAGTTGCAAGCGCAATTGCAATTGTTCTTGTTGCTGTTGTTGCTGTTGCAGTTGTGCTGAACTGCATTACAGTTTGCTGCAAGATACAAAAAGCCAGTCATGAGTCATAAAATAAATAAGCTTTAACGCCTCGCTTTAGCGCAGCGTGAAAATCGACATACAAAATTAACAAATATTTTTAAAAAAAAATTTTAAAAATGTGCACATAAAAATTGGGGGGGAATATTCACAGTATATCTTAAAGATACCTCGAAGTGATTAAACGGCAGGTAATTGAAGTTTAATGCAAATTTCTTGAAAGAGCTCTTTAAAATTTATTTATTTACATTTAATTTCCGCTCAGTTTGGCATACACATTGAATATTTACTTCGCTTCGACGGCAGTCGCCACGCCCAACCACAAATGATGATTCATAAAGTATACGTTTCTAGATTTTGTATCTTGCTGCATAAATTTTTTACGGCTTGAAGTCAACGTTGATTCAACTCTACTTCAGCACTCGTCAAGTGACCTCGCTATACATATGAATATACGTTTATTTCCACATCTAGCTTTTCAGCTATATTTGTTGCTCGGACGTTCTTAGGTGATTGCTGTCTTCTCTCTCACAGCGCTGATAAAAATTTGTTGTTGCCACTTCTCATTATACCCTGAACCCATTAAAAATGGGTAAAAAGGGTATAATGGTTTTGTGCAAATGTATGTAACAGGCAGAAGGAAGCATCTCCGACCCCACAAAGTATATATATTCTTGATCAGGATCAATAGTCGAGTCGATATAGCCATGTCCGTCTGTCCGTCTGTATGAAGACGCAGATCTCAGGAACTGTAAGAGCTAGAGACTTCAAATTTGGAACATAGGTTCTCGTATACCAGGCGCAGAACAAATTTGCGTTATTTTTTCGATAACTGCCTTCGTTTATCAATTATCAATAAATTAAATTTCCGATAGCAATAAATGCCACAATTTTAAAGGCAGAATCTAATCTATTAATAAATGATATGCATATGCATACTCTTGATCAAATGCCCAAATTTCGTCAAGATCGGATAAGAAACACCCCAGTTATAGTCGAAAATATATTCTCATATTGATCTCATTTCTATCAGCAGCCGCAAGCATTTTCTGTATGCATAAATATGCGAGCGCATGTGTGAGAAAGAGATGGCATGATCACTGCTACCTACGATTGCGTGTTTCACGTGTTAGTGTAAATCTTCTTAAAGGGGAATTTGCCAATAATAATAGAATATATTTAATAACAGGGTTCAGGGTATATCGTAGTCGAGTTCACTCGACTACAGCACTCTTACTTGTTTTCAATTGCAAGCCTGCAATTTGGCTGAGATTGCTTTTAAACCATAAAATATGACAGTCATTAATTCAAATGAGAACTGCTCGCACAGAAAGCTAGAGAACGGACTAAACGACACTTGATAAGATATCAGTTGACATCAGATAAAATCGTAGCAGAAGTAATAGCATCTGCTTAGTATAATTACTTCAAGTTCGCATCGGAGGTTTGTCAAAGTATAATGATTGTCAGACTGGTTTGTTAAACAAGCTGATAGCATCGATTTATTTAACGTGCGCATTAAGTTCTTATTGGATATGTAGACGAATTGAACGATAACTTCCGATTGGCCTGAGATATACTTAGAGAAGTTGATGTTTTATTGATTTTGTGACCATGCCCCATTAAATTAAATTCCAGTACAAGAACTTTCTTGCTCAACGATGTAAGCTTTTATTTTAATCCCCTGATACATTTGGAGTCTCGTTGAGGCAGCCAAGCGCAGATGCTTGACATAAACACAATTGAATGCCTCGGCGAGCAGAAGCCACAAGTTTCGATGGGAAAGAACCATTAAAAGCTATCAAATATAAGATTTATTTATTTTATTTTATATCAAAGAGCAAGAGCATGTCTGTGAACCTGTCGAGCAGAAGCCACAAGTTTAACAAATAATTTCGTACACTCGCATAAAAATATTCATTAAATGTTATCATTAATATTTAATATTATTAGAGGTTAAAATTTTTTATATTTCTTTTACATACAAATTTTCCTTTTGAAATTTATTGAACTAAATGTAAATTCGATACTTTAAAACCCAAACTTGATATTTTGTGTCCTTATAAACATTGCTAATAATTTTTAATGAAACTTTACTTTTTTCTGTGTACATGTGTCTCTATTTACATTTTAATCCACATATATACAAAACCGAAATGATGCAATGTCATTTACAGCCTGAGTTTCTGCATCTGAAAACTTTGGGCAGAGAAAGAGAATTTTTGTCTTAATTAATGAACATATTTTTGTACATTTGTTGAAGGGCAATAATAAAAGGAAATATTTATGCTGTTTGAAGAAAGTACCCTGTTTGTGTTTTAGTTGTTTTTGTATCATTTCCTTTGACTGCATTCTTGGATTTTTCAAATGTGGTACCTAATAAAATTCCATGCAATTAAAGAATGCCTGGCTTAGGTTAAGGCTTAGGGGAATATGCCAATTAAATTAATCATGCTGACAAAAGCTGTGACAGGGATTGAAAATATAAACAGTTAGGCAGCAGAAGACACGAGGAGGCTGCAGGGGGCGTTGCAATGTGTGATGGCTTCGTATGTTATTAGCATTTTTGCTCACATGCATAAATTATGCAAAACACTGTGTCATTTTAGACATCCAAATATATGTATGTATGTATTTCAAATATTTGACTGGCAAAAGTGCTGAATATTTGCCAGGCCAACCGAGAAAGATGTCTGGGCACACGATATAGTACGACGAAGTTTTTGCTTGTTTTAGCTCTTAACTAACGCCGGCTAAATGCACTGCTGTCCAAATATTTTTCTTATTATATTTTGATGCACATTAAGTCGGGTTTTTAGATGATTCAACATTTCAGGCATATGTATATATCCATATAATGCGATCAGACCAAAAACTTGTTGGACAGTAATGAGAAGTGCCCTCGACAACACTGGACTCTTGCAAGGTCGGCATATTGAAAGAAAGTATAAATTATGAAAAGGAAAATCGTGTAATTAAGAATTTTCAGTTAACAGCGAGCAACAGTTGAAAATGGAAAACGTAAAAGACTTTTAAGTGAAGCAATAAATTATGTAATTAACTTGTGCTTTTACTGCCAACAAATAAAGAGTTGTGATAAATATGTAGCAATAGAAAAGCAAAGATTTTAAATAGCTTCAATTATGGCAAGTCAGCTTTGATAGTACTTTAAAGCTTTATATATACATATGTTCTAAATTCCGAAAAACCGCAATATATCAATTTATTGAGAATTAGATTTGCCAAAATATTATAGCAACCACTTGATAAGAATAGCTTACAAATGGAATACAAATTAAGTTTGCAATTTGAAGTGAATCATTTCCAAGCAAAATATCAGTCAATTATTACAATTATATTCATTCACAGATAACCCTGACAGATAGAAATTACTTATATATAATTTATTTATTTTTAATACATACATATACAGTGTCTCCAACCTTATTTCGAGCAGTGTCAAGCAACAATTTTAATTGCCTGTCATAAACTAATTATAAATTATTTTTCAAAAATTCCAATATCCTATGGCAGGTACATATATTAACCACCAAAATGAATATATAACCCTAATAAAATTGGGTTTCCCCAACAGCTAGGTCGGGTTATGTAAAAAAGTACCTCAATTTATGGTCAAAGCTTATTTGGGACAGTTACCAAAACCTGGGTTATTTACGTCAGGTTGAATTTCTTCGGTTTAAATAGACCAATCCTTCGCTGTCAGTTTAGTTATATCCTACATCTCGGGTGCAACCAGCCAACAAGGGCTATGGGCAAACGGACTACTATTGACTAATGGAATCTCATCCTGGAACACTTTAAAATCGGATATTCACATCACCAAATAGCTGGAATGGTCAATCGAAGCAACTCAACTGTATCAGAATCATTCGGCGCTTCGTTGACGAAAATCGGACAGAGGACAATGGCAGAATGGCACCAAACCAGATTTTCACCGAACAGTAGGAGCGGGGGATCATCAGAAAAATAAGGGGAAATCGTAAGCTATCGGCTCCAAAACTGATCAACAGGTGTTGAATAAAATGGGGAAAAATGCAGTGTGGAAACTGTGTGCCATGTTCTGCGCAACCATGACTTCAATGCCCGAGTACAACGGATGAAGCCTTTTCTAAGCGCAAAATATAAAGGGACCAGGATGACGTTCGCCAAAACCCACTTGGACAAGGATTTGGAGATCTGGAACACTGTCATATTTGCAAATGAGTCCAAATTCAACATTTTTGGCTCGGACGGACGGAATTATGGGTGGCGACAGTCCAATGCTGAACTGAATCCCACAAACGTAAAAGCTACAGTCAAGCACGGCGGAGGAAGTGTCATGTTATGGGCATGTATCTCGGCAGCCGGCGTCGGAATTTTGGTGTTTATTGGAACGACAATGGACAAGAATGTGTACTACAATATAATAATGCAAAATTTGCTCCAAAGTACCGAGAAGCTAGGAATCCGACGTACTTTCCGGTTCTACCAGGGCAACGACCCAAGCGTAATTCCGGCATAGTACAGTGTTGGCTTATCACAAACTGCCCCCACATGATAATTCCAACGGCCCAGTTTCCAGATTTTAATGTTATTGAAAATAACATCCGGATCTCAAAAATGCTCTGCTGGATGAGTAGAGCAAGATCAGCCCAGAAACTACCCGGGAGCTGGTATCTTCCATGAATAATAGGTTAAGGGAAGTTGTTGAGGCTAAAGGATATCATTCTAAGTATTAACATCCTTACTTAAGTTCTTATACGCCAAATATGTATGTATTTTTGATATGTTTTCAGTTTTTGACTAATTTTAATTAATTAATTAATATTTTAATAAAACTAAAGTTTCATTTTCAAAAGTGATATAACATTAAACAAATTGGCATTTAAACATTTTGAGTTTGTTTGTTGTATATATATATTTATTTTTGTTTATTTTTTTTTATTATAACTTTGTCGTATTTGTAAGATTAGTTACTGAATTCATGAAACTTTTTAAATACTCCCACTCAAAGGCATCGCACAACATTGTGTATCAAAGGGAATTTAGTACATAAGAGATAACAAACTAAATTTCAATTAGAGAGTCAAAAAAACATCCAAAAAATAAAATAAAACTTCTAAAAGCTCTCTCATCAGCACAGACCTCGACTCGAACTGTGGGCCTAAGCTAGACTCGGCGCGACTCGGTTGAAAGTTGACAATTAAAAAGTTTGCCACTCGGATTTCGATGCTGTTGTTGTTTTTTCTGAAGCTCTTTCTCTTTTTGTTGCCTTTTTAAATAAGGACTTTGTTATATATTTTTGTGTATGTCAACTGTGACGAAGGAGCTGGCAAACAAAGTTTGGAAAACAACTGGAAAGCTATTCAGTTTAGTTTTGTTTTTAATTTAGAATGTATAAAATTTCCTTGATCTTTTATCTTTTAAAAAGTGCAGACGGGACTAGCCCCTCATCTTCTTCCTCTTCAGTTGCTGTTGCTACAGCTGTTACGCGTATTTGACCTGTTTGGCAAATTAAAGTTCTTTAAACAAGTTGTCGTCATATTGAATCGAGAAATTGGATCGAGAAAGAGTGCGAGTAGCTTTTTAAGATCGTTCTTTAATCAAATTTAAATTACATTTCCAAAGCTTAAGCCAGTTTAATATAAACGAAACGATGGCAACGGCGACGGCAACAACGGCAACGACGAAGGCGTGTGGGCGACAAAGGCGACAACGACTGTCTACCACAGACAGACAGAAAACCAACAACTAACACACACATACACACACACACATACATACATACATATACATGCCTGCACAAATGTACACTTACCTCTCTGACCGCTGCGACTGCGCTGCTTGCAGCGTTGTCGAAAACTGGTTTTTTCGATGTCTTTGCTGCTGCTGCTTCGTTTAGCTTATTGCTTATTGCTACTGCCTCACTGCTAGCTCCTATGTATGTGTGTGTGTGTGTGTGTATGTGTGTGTGTGTGTTGGAGTGAGAAGTGAGCACTTTTTTCCAATACCTTTTTCGTCGTTGCGAAATACACTCAAAGCTGCTCCTTTGTGGGTTCTCGCTTCCTGATTTTGTGCTTGTTGCCAATGTTGTTGTTGTTGGTGTTATTGTCGAGCCATATGCGCTACGTGCAATTAATTAAGCCCAACAATTGGTCAGCAAACAAGCAAACAAAAGAAAGAAATCAGCGCGACACACGGCAACCACGACACACTAATGCAAATACACGCACAAACAGACAGACGCACACACGCACACGCCCGCTTATATATATATATATATATATATGTGTGTGTGTGTATATAGAATAACCTGTGTGCTTCACTTGTCGCGGGCGCCTTCTGGATTGGGGGTGTTGGCGGTTGCGGGAGGAGAACGCTAGGGTCAAGCAAAAAACGCGCGACAATTGAACGAATGAATGCAATAGGAAAAGTGATGCGCTCACATCCGCACAGCACAACATTTATAAACAAACTGAAACTGGTGACGGTGACAGCGGCGTTGACGTCGTCAATGCCGGCAGCTAACGCCAACCAGGTTGCGTCTGAACTTTAGACGAGAACTTGTTTGCTGCTCTGCCGTCTCTGTCTGTGGCTGTGTCAGTGTGCATACTTGTATACTTGTGTGAGTGGGTGGGATGACGAGCGGTTTTACGCACGACAAGCGTCGTTACACTGGGGCAAAGCTTAACAGAGTTGCAAAATCTTAAGTGCGACTCAAGCTTAATTGGATTACATAAATAAATATGCTCTTATAAATAATGTACAAAAATTCAGACACAAACTTATACACAAGTACTTATACACATATTTTATTAAATTTTGAATTAGTTTCATATTTACTAAAATAGGTTTTTTTTTGCACAACAAAAGTCAATTGAAGGTAATTTCCATAATACAATATATATATATATAATACTTATACTTATAATACATATTATTTAACAATATTGTTATTTAAGTAAATTGTGATGCCTTATAACTGTAATGTCAGCTCTCGCTTCCAACATGTTCAAGTTCGACGCAGTGCATTAACATGTTTCCATTTGGTTGGCAAAGAAGCAGCGAACAGCAACTCCAACAACAGCTCTACGCAATTTCAAAGCACAGTTTAAAGGGGAGTATTCAGCTTTACTAAGCTAGGCAACAGTAAATTCTATGTAAAAAGCAGTAAGATTTTGTTGTAGGGTATCGCTCAGTCAGTCTGTCAGCATTTTTGATTTTTCTTCTTGGTTGTTGGCTTTGGCTACAGCGCTGTTGACGTTTTTACTTAAGCATTTTTGTTGTTTCCGTTTTTTATTTTATGTATGTATTTTGATTTTGTGTTAATTTCTTGTGCTGCCGGCTGTCGCAGTCGCTGCCGGCGTCGGTGCCGAGCTAAGTCAATTTTAAGGTTTATTTGAATTTTTTTTTTTTAGTTTTTCCGCAGCTTCAGTTTGTTTTACTTCATCTTCTTTCGTTTTTTGGTTATTTTATTTTTGTGTCATTTATTTTCTCGCCTTGACGCCGCGGCTGGTGCTGATGCTGCTGCTTCTGCTGTTGTTGCTGTTGCCTGGTAATATGTATTTATGTTATTTTTAGTGTTGTATGTAAATTTGTGTGGCATCCACAACGCGTCGTCTCTTCGTCTCTATGCTAATGAGGCTGCTTTTATGCCTGGCCATAACTGCGAGCGGCACTGTACTCAACACAACTCAACTCAACTAAATTCAATTCAATTCATTCACAATTGCCCAGTTTGCCAACTTGGCCAGTTTGCCCATGTTGCCTGTTGCGCAAACTAATAACAATTTAATTCCCAATCGAATTATGCACGCTTTGATGGGTCCAAACATAACAATATATGTACATACATACAAATATAAACACACACAGGACACGTGACTCATATTCTGGGAGTAATGAATTGAATTAGCATTAGGCGATTTTCCACAGGGCCAAGCATGAGCTATTACCACACACACACACAACACTCAGACACTACATACAGACACTACACGCAAACACACACAAACATACACGCTCATGCATTTACTTTATTTCTTATTCGAAGCTGCGTATACGCAACGTGTGCTGCCGTTAAAATCAGATTTTTACTAGCTGTCTGATATTGTATCACGTTGCTACAATATTTTCTTGTATTTCTATGCTACTATGCTTTTCACATTTAATTAATGTTTTTTTTTTGTGCATTTCAAATCGAGACAACTAAGTTTCCGCTTCTAAAAACTTTTCAAGATTTATAAAACATTAAAAAAAAAATAGTTGAGCTTAGTAAATTAGAAAGAATTAACAGAAACACTTATTTACTTATATTAATTATTAACAAGAAAGAATGCTGTAATCGAGTGAACTCGACTTCGATGTACCCTGAACCCAGTTATTAAATATATTATATTATTATTGGCAAATTCCCCTTTAAAAAGATATACACTAACACGCGAAACACGCAATCGTAGGTAGCGGGGCTCATGCCATCCCTTTCTCACACATGCGCTCGCATAATTATGCATACAGAAAATGTTTGCGGCTGCTGATAGAAATGAGATCAATATGAGAATATATTTTCGACTATAACTGGGTGTTTCTTATCCGATCTTGACGAGCAGGGCAGTTAATCAACAACATGCATATGCATATTATGTATGAATTAGAAGATTCTGCTTTTAAAATTGTGGCATTTATTGCTATCGGAAATTTAATTTATCGATAATTGACAAACGAAGGCAGTTATCGAAAAAATAACGCAAACTGCGCCTGGTATACGAGAACCTATATTCCAAATTTGAAGTCTCTAGCTCTTACAGTTCCTGAGATCTGCGTCTTCATACAGACGGACAGACGGACATGGCTATATCGACTCGACTATTGATCCTGATCAAGAATATATATACTTTGTGGGGTCGGAGATGCTTCCTTCTGCCTGTTACATACATTTGCACAAAACCATTATACCCTTTTTACCCATTTTTAATGGGTTCAGGGTATAAAAAGAGTATAAAAAGAGTGCAAGCATTAAGAAATGTTTAAAATTAATTGTTTAAAACTTTTCAAAGTTTTATAAAATATTTTTCAACAAAATTTTTAACATTAGTAACTCTAGATGTTTGTGAAAAACTAAACAGAAAATAATACTACATAAGTCATAAAATGTATTTTTATAAGAGTGACAGGCTTATAAAATGTTTAGAGTTCAATTATAATTATTATCTATGCAAAATGCATTAATAAGTATTAAGATTTTGTTTTTGTTACACAGTGTAGTTAGTTAGGGGAAATTTATAGAGGCACAAGCCACGGAATTTGGAGCGCTTTGTGTTCTTTCAAACGCCTATCGTGCAGTCTGTTAGATGCTTTGGCAGTTGGCACAATTAAAGCCACCGCCACACGCAATCAACAAAGATAACAACCTCTGTATGTTATCAAAAGGGTGCAGAATCGACGCCGTTAATGATGCTGTGTGTGTGTGTCTGTCTGTGCATGTGACCAGAGATAGAATAAAACAGATGAAGGTGTATCAGGTGAATTGCATGCACTCATGCAGCTTGATTGCCCACAGACAGTTTGCGAATGACAGCAGAAGGGCAAAAAGTTTTAATCGCAACTACATGTTGGTCCTGCCCAAAGAAATGTTCAAACTGTTCTGGCACTGCTGCTGATGCTGCCACCAAGAGCAACACAGAGTTGCTTTAAGCCGAAAATACAGTATGTTTCGTGCAGCCTTAACCAGCCTGCTAAAGAGCACTATTTGTTATTGGTATTGTTGCCGCTCGAGCCGTGCTCAAATTTACCAGCATAACAAACAGATCCCATTGAGTTCTTAGTTATTGTTGTTATGTTGGTCCACCTGGTTGCACCTTCTGGTTAAATGCCTTTCTGGTCAGCTTAGTAATTTCAAAGCATATATCCTAAGAGTCTTGCAGTCGAAGGAAATATCTATAATTAAACAGTTACAATTATCATCTGAGAGAGAAAACTTAAATAATAGGTTGCTAATTTAATTCAAATTTAAAGATATTCAGAACTTAAGTAAAATTAATGTTTAAGATCAGACTTTATTTATATTTTTGAATTCATAATATTTTGTATTAACAACATTTCTTTGTTCTTAACCCTACATTTAAAATATTGTCAATATATACTGTTGGGGTAATAAATATTTAATTTAATATTTAACTGCCAATTGCAATAAACTCGTATTTGGATGCAGCCACTCATGCATCAGCCTCCATATTTATATATATTGTAACATTTTTAACAGGATGTTGAAAAGATATCAGGCACGTAAAGATATTTGAGAGGGCCTTCTACTACTACTGTACTACTTTGATAAAAAAAAAAAATTAAGTCATAGGAACTCAATGACTTTATGGTACGGTGAAGGAATATTTTAGTCACTCAAGCATCTTATGCAAAGTGTTCTTTCACTCAGTGCCAAACGTATTAACTTTGATTCACTTGTAATATTTTATATTTATTGTGTGGTAAATAAAGTCCGTAAGCAACTTAAGTCAACTATTTTTAGAGAGTTAAGGGACAGACATATGAAAAAAATGGATTTTTATGTGTTATGTGCTTAAATAAAACCAACTTTTTTTGGAAAGTCAATGTTAAAGTGCCTGCTTTACTTCACAGCAACATTCAAAATAGTTGCAATTTTAAACAACTCAAGCAACAAATGCCATGGCTAAGGCTCCGGTAATATCATTCCTACTTGAGTTCTCATATAATCCAGAAGATAAAAGAAATACAAACCGATCACAGATATAACACTTTAAACCCTTGTGACTCTTCGTCTTGGTCATTCCCGATTGACCCACCAGTATCTAATATCTGGCAATTGCGTTCCAGGAATAGAGTATTTTTTTTAAAACCATCAAGCCGTACTTCTTTCTATAAAAAGCTTCATTGGCCAACATTACACTTGCAAACCTTTAGACAAAATTTGTTTTTTAGCTGCACGTATTGATTAGTCATAGAGTCGCAAGCCTTTGTAGTTAGTATTCAAACTCTTAATTATATAATATGCGATTGTTAGCGCTATTTTATCGATAACTGCCTCCGTTTATCGAATATCGATATATTAAATTTCCGATAGCAATAAATGCCACAATTTTAAAGGCAGAATCTTCTAATTAATATATAATATTCATATGCATACTATTGATCAGCTGCCCAAATTTCGTCAACTTTGGATAAGAAAGTTATAGTTAATATATTCTCAAATATGCGAGCGCATGTGTGAGAAAGAGATGGCATGATAATCGACGCGATCGCCAATATGTTTTTGTGTGTATTCTGCAGTGCCCCGCTACCAAGGATTGAGTGTTTCATGTGTTTGTCGGCAGAGGGTGCTCCAGAGCTGCTCGCATTTCAGTGCAAATCTTTTTAAAGGGGAATTTGCCGATAATAATATAATATATTTAATAACTGGGTTCAGGGTATTTCGTCGTCGAGTTAACTCGACTACAGCACTCTTACTTGTTATACTTTGCAGTATTCTATAATCTGTTCAGTCGCATTTTTGAGAGCTGTTTGTCATTCATACGCGCCGATGGCCTTTACGCACATGAATTGCAATCTGTTGGCAATGCCTTCTTGTTGTTGGTACTGTTGCTGCCATTAGCTGTGGTCTAATTAGTTCGTTTAGTCGGTGCCGATAAAGCAAGCCACGCCGTGATTTATGAACCCAGTGCAGATAAATATTAAATCCACACACGAAAACTATTTCGAAATATTCGCTGTACTAACGAGTTGCCTCCGTCCAGTATGTTTAAAAGCACCGTAAATCCATGAAAACCGCTTTTCCACAAGTCACGGCTGCGGGTGTTTATGTGTGTGTGAGTGTGTTATTGTGTGTGTGGACTCTAATGAGCAAAACGGTTTTCGCCGCGCACTGCCGGCCATTTAATATTTTTTCAATCATAAATTTAAATAAGCCCTTTGCATAAGGGCCTGAAAAGCAGTCTTCCTGCAAACGCATTGGTGCGTCCCTTTTTTCACCCTGTCTAATGCGACGATGTAGAATTTAATTTTGCATAAATAATGTCGTACTACAGTCTGAATAGGGGCCAAAAGAATATTCATTAATATGATTTAGGCTGTTGCAGGCAACAAAATAACAAAAATAAAAAAAGAGCCATTTGAAAGGGCCGAAAGCTATTTAAAGTGTATTTGTTTGGGTCGCAACGCCTCACGCATGACTGACTTTTCGTAACCCTCACGTTAGCCCCCGGGCCAAAAGGGTAAAAATCGGTGCGAGAAAAACAGAAACACAGCCAGTTTTGTCACATGGCCTAAAAGCCTGCGAAAAATACCAAAACACCAAAGATTGCAGCATGCATAAATAAACTACGGTTAAATTTGAGGCGAAAAATTAATGAAGTTTTAAAAGCCTAAGAACGTTTGAAGAAACTAAGATCTATGTATAAAATAATTTGTATCTTAGCATTTTGACTTACGTTTTAGAGAGCTTAGTACATTATTAAGAGACGTGCAAGGCAATATCCAATCATTTATATTTCATAGGTTGTTTAATGTAACGTTTGTCTTTAACATGGATATCCTTCGATGAGTGTATCTATCCATCTACCAAATGTTCGGCTTTACTGCCTACAAATTCAACACGTACGCTGGTCGGACATTTAAAAAGAGTTTAATCAGCACGTGTCAGTCGCAACGCTGTGGCTTTTAATGGCATGCGGTATGTGTGTGTGTGTGTGTAATAGTGTTTTTATGTGTTAGGTTATGTGTGCGTGTGCAGTTGTTGTGGTTATCTGTCCATTCAACTATCGCCGCTTTGGACTGCATCCCAGCTGCCATTCCTGCCCCGCCTGTCCTCGTCCTTATTTATTTGTATTGGCTGTGGAGATGGATTTATGGGCCCAAATCGTTCGACGTGCTCTTTTAATGCCAGGCTGAAGCTGCGTATTAGAGTTGTATCGAACTGTTTGTGAACTAGTTCAAGTGAACCACTAACTAACATTATCATTTGCTTAGTTCTATACGAGTCGTGTTATTATTCCATGTATTCAGTTTGCGTGTATTATCATACTTAATCTAATTAGAAAACTAACAAAAATGTGTTTTAAAAAAATCAACACGAATGATTCATTTGAGCAGTTTGAGCTTATAACAAAAATTTATTTCTACTAAACTTACACCTTCAATGGAACGACGATTAACAACTCTACTTTAGGTGTGTGTATGATTGTATGTGTATTTTGGGTAGGCACACAAATATGTCAAGCGCACGTGCTTTTACCTACACACGCACGTACACACACACACACACATATATGTCACCTGGCTTTTGTGACATTTAAGCTTTTTGCTGCCATGTGGCGTATACGTAATTCTTTAGTCCTGCTCCGACAATTTACTTTCTTTTACTTTTGACCCCAGTGACCTGCCAATGATTTTAAATTATTTTTTTTTTTTTTGTTAAGTTTGCGCTGGTCATTGTTGCTTCTTGCTCGTTGTTGTTATTACAAGTTTGGCAATATTGCGCAAAAGTTTTTCAATGCTTGTGGAGGTAAAAATCTTTGCTATTACTTTTAAACGCTGTTGTTGTTATCTTTTTTCATAACTTGACCTTTTGTGGCCAACGATTGTGTCATGAACAATGTTTGTTCTTATTCCAACATTTTTATAGCCACAAAAATGACAGCAAAAAACAGAAAAGGCAACATCAACAACAACAACAAGAGCAATTTCTTCAAATACATTCTATAACCAATATAAATGTCATTTATGTTCTGGACATTTGGCCACGGCCAAGTGCCATGGCAAAGGGTTTAACGGGCAAAAAGCTGTCATGGTCAGCGATACAAGCTAAATAAACAAAACAAAAAACAAAAGCGAGAAAATAAAAATATATATCTGAGGGAAGCGGTAAAAACTAGCATGAAACAGTTACAAACACTTGTGCACTTGACATAGGCAACAGAAAGAGAAAAACAGAGTGGGAGGGGCAGTGGGATGGCGAGGGGATCAGAGTAGAGTACAGTACAAGAGCTGGTGCGCTGTTTGAGTGAGAGTGCGATAAGCACCACACAACTGAAAGCTATAGCACCACTTAGTGGCACTTGAGGATATGCAAAAGCGTCAAGCACTTCCGGTTTATCGTGCTGTGTTTGTCTATGTGCTTACTCTCTATCTGTGTGTGTGTGTGAGTGTGTTTGTTAGTTGCAAGCAAGTGAGCTAAGGGAAAAGGGATCTAAAGCGTTTCTAAAATGTAACTGATTGTCAGTTATTTAAAATATTCTAGCTTTAAGTGACAGCCTTAGCCACATACATTGTTGCATTGATAAACTGTCTAAATAAAAATACACAATTAATTTAAGTACGCTACTGAATTTCTACTTATCTTAAGGATTTTTTAAGTAAAGCCCCTAATTGGGCATTTCAATTTACGTTTTCTGTGTGTGTTTATATTTTCAAATAACTCCGAATATATAACAAATCAAGTGCTTAGTTTAAAATGACCTGTGAAAATTAGTTGTAACCCAAACGTATGCTCATTTTCGGCAGAGGAGAACATTTCTGTCGAAATTTGAGATGCCTAGCTCTGATGGTCTCTTAGGCTCTATGTTAATTGTTATTATCTTTTTAAATGCTTGATATCAATGCCTTCAAAGTTTTAATTATTGGAAAACACTTAAATTCAATCATAAGAAAAGTAATTCTCCAAAAAAGATTGGTGTGTTACGCTGCTTGTAAATTGTTGGTTGTAGTCGCCATACTATATAAATAGACAGCGCCTGATCATATGTATAAATAAGGCGCAGTACTTGAAAGTCAAGGAGCTAGCACAGTTGGAGCCAAGATTCCAATGGCGCAATCGTCTTGGACCTAAGGCAATTTACATAGCCTTGTAGAACGGAGTCAAGCTGCCTTTTTCTCAATTTTAGTGCAGAGTTACATAAATTATTGGATAGCCTCGAGACGAATGGGGAAATGCAAACCAGTTTGTACCGTAGCACAAAGATTTTACACAACAAAATTGTTTTCTGCTTTAAGGCAAAAAAAAAATAATTTGATCCGTGAATTTGCAAAAGGCAGAATTAGTTGCTGACTAGCTGAACTTTTTTATACCGAATGAGTTTCTAATATTTTGCAGACATGCTTAAAAGCTATTTTGTAGAGCAATTTGCATGACAATGTTGCCTTCGATACTTCTGCAGCTCTCTTCTTATGTGATGCTTTGAAAATAGGAAAATCCAATTTGCTCAGGTAAATTCATTAAAATTTTTGCTTGTCACTTTATGTATAGTACATTAAAAAAATAATGTTGTCACTTTAGGCTTTTCTCAACTCTGACAGTAAGTTGAGTCTATGTTGCCTTATATACGCTGAGATTAAAAAATATATTGAATATCATTAAATGTTGCATGTCAGTTTAGTTGGCACTAAAAATAAATCTTTTCAGACAAACATAAATAAAAATATGAACAAAAAGAGCGCTAGAGCGAAGCAGAAAATTTTACAGCACAGAATAAAAGCAAAATAAAAATGAGTCAAACAATTTATTTTTATTTAAAGATGGTTTTCAATACTTGCAACGTGTCCACAAGTCTGCAAAGAAAAATATAAGAAATACATGTGTATACAAAAATAAAACAGAAACCTCAAAATCTCTTCAATATTTATGACGCATTAAATGTAAAAAGGAAGACAACAGATCCACTACCGCAAGCCCCAATTTAACCAGTCAGGACAAAGGGTTAAAATATTGTTCATCCTTTTGTGACAGCACACGACATGCATAATAATAAATGTGAGTGGATACGCACAAGAATTCATATAATAATAATAATAATAAAAAAATGACAAGAAAACCAGTTGGCAAAAAATAAATACATGATAAGAGCCTCAAGAACAAAGTTCGATTGGAAATTTTACTCTTATCCACATTTCCTCCCGCAATCCTCAATCGCATGTCATCCAGCTTCCAATTTATGAGCCAACCGAGACAGCTAATACAATAATAGGATCAGCGGCGCGCTTTATGTGGCATACACTTAAAGTAGTATATAGAAAATAAGGCGCAGCTCAAACATGTTGAAATCTTATCAAAGTTGTCGTACTGTGCGAGAAAATAATCAAAAGAGAAGGAATTGAGGAATGAAAAAAAAATATAATATCATAGTGGTATTTAAGAGACAGATAGAAGTTGAGAGAAGCAGAGAGAGAGAGAGAGAGATATTGTTTGGAATAGAAATGGAATTTTATCCAACAAATATTTAGATTGACAAAGTTAAAACGTTCGCTTCGTAAATTTTGTTACATATCTAATTCAATTAAATTTCAAAGTGTGCCTTTTTTCCTAGCAATGTGTGTCTATTTTAATCGATGTTCCATTGACCGCAATGTGAATCCTTGACGCCTTGTGCTGGAACTGAGACACACTCGTCGGACATTCCGCTGCGTCACGTGGGCTGCTGCGTCTCTTGTCTCAGATGTTGCAATCTTAAGTCGTATCTGTCTGATGACTGCTCCTGTTGCAGCTGCACGTGCTGTGGTTGTCCATCCTATGATACTTCTAGTTGCTGATCGCCTTGTTGTTCTTGTTGTGGTTGACCATCATGTGGATATAATTGGATTACAGACGGTCGCCAAATAAAATAAAAAAAAAAAAATGAAACGGAAACGGAATTAATGCTTAAATGGGAAATCAGTTGACAAGGCATCTGCAGTGTCTGCACGAAATTGACTGGGAGGACAAATTATTTCGGGCCTGTGATAAAAAGAATGTCACGCATTGCATTGAGTATCCACCGGAGACTGAAAGCAGGCAGCTGCAGCGAGCAGTTGCCCATCAATGCCATCAAGGAGGCCTAAATGGTTGACATTGAGGCGCATCACAACTGCGTGTGTGCGAAATATTTGTGAATCTGTTTCGCCTACTTCTCCATTTGTGTTATGCTCCTTTAGTTCTACTGCGACTGCCACCCAAACTTCAGTGACTAACGGTTCAAATGCAGCTGCGTCTTGCAATGTTAAAGCGAGAATATGTTGTTGACTGGTTGACAAATATAAGCTTTAAGACCGTAAATAATAAATATGAACAGACAGTAAAGTATAAAATATAAAATAAGTCACATTTCTTGATTGATTGATTGATTTTAATTTATAATTTCTTTCAACGGCTGTTGACATTTAAATTTTACATATCTGCTAGCAACCCTTAAAAGTTCTCAAAAAGCAGATTTCATTCTTACTTTCAAATTTATATTAGCTCAGCAATGGTTGCAAAACTGTACGCTCCACGCTGGCGTCTTAGCAAAGCACAATTAATTTCAAAGTGTGCGCATGCTCGAGCTTTAAGGCAGCTACATTTATTATATATGTACATATGTTTCAATGAACAGAAAATTGATTAATAATAAATAAAAGTAAAACGATTAAAAAAGATTTTTTATTAAATGATTTTCATAATTGGCATACCTTATTCATTTGAGGTCAGATTTGAATGAAATCTTCTGAAGATAATATTAAAATGCGCAATGATGCGACTACACTTCCCTAATATGCAAATATTAATAGCAGCCCCAAACTCAGGCAAAACGAACACACACCCCCCGCCCAGTCCCATTGCTAGAGACTGCAACAGTTGTTTCGTCTTTTGGCGCCAAAAATAGCAACGAACATAAACAAAATGCGACCTTGTGTCGCAAAGAGAGCGAAAAAACCCACAACCAAAGCTCCCTCTCCTGCGGCTCTCTTTGAGTCGCTTACAACAGCGCCTAAATGTGGGTCACACGATGCGTATGAGTGACATTGTTGTAACTGGCAAGCAGTTGCCTCGTGCAGCCATTTCTCAGTTGTACACGAGCCGTTTGCGATGCGAGTCTGTCGTCATCCTGACATTGCTTTAGCCGTCGTCTAGTCTGGAAAATCGGCGCGCTTTTTTTCAGTGGAAATTCCGGCTCGTTAGTCTCGAATCAATAGCACGGTTAACAAAAAGAGTAAAAAAATAAACCAACAAAAATAATACAAAAAATAAAACAAGGATAGGTGTCGCCAACAATTGTGCGACTCGGCTATTGTTGTTTAATTTTAGGTCGCGGCTTTGTTACTTGCACTTGACCGCCTTTTGTTCTTCAAGTGCCAACAGTGGCAGTAACTGCAGCAGTTCCTGAATAACTGTAAGTGATATTTGCAAGTCAACATTAAAAATGCAGCAATCCTAAGTGGACGGTTCGTTGATTATTGCCTCACCTGCTGCTGTCCAGCGAGAAAAGTGACAATTGTGAATATTACGCATACGCAACGCTGTCAGCGACACAGAACAAAACCAGATGTGGCCTTATAGCTCGAGTACACACAAGCACACACACACACAAACATAAAAAGTCAGACGAAGGAACTGACAGTTAGGCATTCAGTGTGACAGACATTTATGACAAGCTACAGGATTCCACAAACAGAAAACTTTATGTTGTGGCTGCCTTTTGCACTTGACGCCAGGCATAATTTAAGTGTAACCACATTTTTGTACTCGCAACAGCGCCAACACAAGGGCAGGGGGCGTGGCATAATGTTGTGTAGCATTTATGGCCATTAATGTTACAACCGAACGAACCAACGTATCCATGTTTGGTCGCGACAAATGCGACTGTCAACAATCAAACTATTTGGCAGACAACAAATAAGCTTTATGTTTTCTCTAAAATATATTTATAATATTTACAATTGAATAAGCGTTTGCCTCATAATTTACGCACATTTTGCAGATTCCAATTCTTAAATCATAATCACAATCACTTAACAACTCAAATAAAGTTTTTAATGTGCATTAAAATGAAATATTGAATGGTACATTTATTTTAGTCTTCAGATCCATTTACTTATCTTTCTTTTACCTACACAAATAAAATGTTCTTAGAGTGTATTTTGTAGTCGTTCGTTTTGCACATGCAACTTCCTAATTGTTTTCCTTAACCGCTGAGAACAATTTCCGTGCGTGTCTCCTTGGATTATTTTGTGGTGTTACTTTTTTGTAGTACTTTGTGGCTTGTGTGTTTGGGTTTAGTACTGTGTCTCCCCCAACCACCCCTGGCCGCTGATGGCAATTTTATTTTACTTCCACAAGGAAAACTTATGTATAATTCATACTCGAAAAAATCAAATGGTTTATGGGTTTTTCTCTCTGCTCCTCACTTGGTGTTTGCGTTCGGCAGTCGGCTGATTGTGGCGATAATAATTTCTATAAATACCGTTCCTAACTCACCACCTTACACAGCAACCCTCCTAATTGGAGATGTATATGTATATGAATACACTCGTCTGAATTTAGGTAGCTAATTTAATAGCCTTCCATCTGAAGTCCCAAGTCTCATTTGCGTTCGAACCTTTAGTTGCTTCACATTTATTTTATATGTATCCCTATGGCCATTTTATGGAAACATCATCAGCAGACTCTCAGACTCGCAGCTAACTAACTACACGCAACTAACTACAAAACTCAAGTTTACGATTTTCGCAAAAAAAAAAAAAGTAATTGGCGCACGCCTACCCACATGTCTGCGTATAGGGGAAAATAATTCCCAGAACGTAAAAAAAATTGTTTAAATATTGAATGTGATGTGTGAGTTGCTGTGTGTGTAACACACTCGAAACGTGCTTCATAATGCAAATTGCATTACGGTTTCTAGGGACAATGGGGTTGGTTGAAATGGAGTGCCTAAATTTGTCTTTTTTGGTTCAGCAAAGTTTAACCTTGCCTCTAAACTAAGTTGAGGCAGCTTCCAAGCTGATGACGTTATCATGCGGGCTTTTAAAATTGGAAACAGCAGGTTATGGCGTACACTAAATACACTTCATTCGTTACCATATCTGAGTAATGTACAAATTATTTGCTGACCTGTTGAATGTCAAGTAAAAGAATTCATAAATACTTGCAGCAAAGTTATTGCAGTCAATTAATTTTAAGTAGATTATATATGTTTAGTTATTTAGGTTATAATCGTAATCAAATTATTTTTAAGGTTTTGACATTTGCATTACATAATTTCAAACAAGCTTTTGTAAGAATATTATGTTATATTTATTATTATGCGTTTCAATGAGATTTTGTCACTCTTTATTAAGAATACTTCCAGCAACAAATAGCTATATCAACTTACTTGTTGGATTTACGGTTCAGAATATGTCACACAAGTAGTAACAAATTAAGTGACAAAATTGAAATGTTCTCTCATTTATAGTTCTGCTCGCTCTTTTCTGAATCATCAACTATTTATGGTAGCAAATTACATTTAACAATTCCCAAGTGATTCTGTCGCAAATTAAGTGTTGACTACTCAACGAATTAGTGTTGTTTAAATGTAAACATAGCAAGCAACTTGGGAATATTGTTAATAATGTTCTTGTTGCTGCTACACCCAACCATCTAATCAAAAAATGTAAATATAAAAGTACATGGCTGATGCAGATAATTGACTCAATTTACTTCCATTAATGAGCATTATAATCAAATACTATCTGTAGAAGATCTCTCTCTCTCTGCACCACCCTTCTTCTACTTGACTGATTGACAATTTATTACACTTACGCCTTGATTCGATTTGCTTCACAGAGCGTCCATAAATCAAAGACAACGTGACATCATTTACACGAGAGCAAACAGAAGGCTAAAACCATTGCAAAATAAAACAAAAGGATGCCTTAAGGACCTGTTTACCGCTTCGACCTTGTGACCCCAAATGATGTTGCTGCAACTGTTTGTGGCGTGCCAACTTGTGAAACACTTAGTAGTTCGCAATTTGATGCTGGGTGACAATCAATGGGCTTACATCAATGTTTACTCTTCAAACATGTATTCAATTTCACGAAAGCACAGTTCTAGAGTTCGAAGTTCAAAACCCAAAGACCTCAATATGCATAAGCCGCATGTGCCGAGAGCGGAACTAAACTCAAAATCATGACAGAGTTTAATCAAATATTTATAAAGCAATTAAATCACAACACATGCAACGAGCATTGCAGGTGGTCGCGTGACACGCACGTAACAATTGGCATTAAATGTCAGTTTTATATAATGATCATATTAGCACCCTTAAATTACTAGACACATAAATGTATATAGAAAAAAATGCAAATTGAAATACGTACATATATAATAAATGAATTATTCTCGATAAGATACGTAGATATATTTTATGAAAAACTTTCTATGTTGGAAGCATTTTAGCCAGCATAACTTTTTTGGGGAATTTTAGAAAAAAATAAAAAAAAAACATTTATAACAATAACTCCATTGTTCCACGGATCCCATGCCCCTGATCACGCTAATATCAATTTTGCCATTTGACCAATTATTGAACACAAGTGAAATTTAATAATAATTAGGTAGTCATTAAACCGCTTTAATGTTTGAATATACATATTGCTCTTATATGTATTAATTGATTGATATACATATTTTTAAGCACGAGCTGAATTAATATTGATCAACACTATTCCCTTGGGTACCATTCCTAAATGCTGAGCTTTAATTTTTTGGGCACGGAGCATAAAGCATGTTTTGTGCAAACACAAAGTAAATGGCTGGCAAATTTTAAATTCCCCAGAAGCGGCATTTGATGCAATGTATTTCAGTAATTTGCCTGCAGAAGCAGCAGCAGCATGTGGCAGCATTGTGTGTCCTTCACTTTTTACTTCCCACATTGCCTCTCCAACAAGCAGACAAAGTGCAGCAGCAAATGGGAAAGTGTGTGTGTGCGCGAGTGTGTGCGGGTGTTGAAGGTCACATTAAAGTTGAGCTCGCGCTGTAGTTTATTTACGTTTGATTTGCGCTTTTTATTTTTTGTACCAATGTTTACCGTTTCAATCTGTTGGCGACATTAAAATATGATATGCCACGATTGGGAAATACGTCAAGTGTAACGCACACATTTGTTATTTATGAGAAGCGCAGCTGCGTTTAGTTAATCCGCTTGCAGCTTATTGCGGTCAGATTCCCCAACAAAACACCATTCCGAATTACGAAGAATAGCCAGCTACAGATGCTATCAATTGTCACAGGACGTGCAAATAGCAACAATTAGCATTTCACGCTTGTCACGGGAATTGTCTGTATAATGAGCAGCTGATTACACCACGCTGCAAGTTATTGAAGCAGCTCTACTAATTTGTGTACAAAGATTAAGTACCTGAGCAATTAATGTAATTTAATTGAGATTTTCCAATGAAAAAAGTTTAATAGATTTAATCTTTATAATTTAAACCAACTTACTATCAAAAACTTCAAGTTAAAAAAAATATTTACATAAATATGTTTTCTTTAAAAACCTAGCCAAATTAATTGAATAATTATTTTCTGTTGTGCAAAAATTCAGAAAATAAATTTCACAAATATATGTAAATTGAATTTGTTTAAGGATTAATTACAAACAATGCTTATGTTGACTCGTGTAACTTAGGCTGCCTCAATAATGCTGCCCCATGGCGCCAAAGACACACACAGCACAGAATCCCGCATTGCCCGGCTGCTGTGCGAAGCTTTTGCTCAAAACGCGTAAAGCTTTCACTCCAAGCCGAAAAAAAAATGCTCTGGTTGCTGCCGCTCAGAATTTCCGTTCAGTTTTCAAAACGCCGTTGACGATGCAAAGTCGTCAAGCGCATTGTGCATATTAAAAAAAAAAAAAAGTGCAAAAATTACAAAAAAAATTAAAAATAAAAACATAAATAAATATAATATCAACTATACCAAATTTTATAAAGTTTACAAAGTTGTATTTGGGTGCGTAAGTGCGTAGTCTTGTAATTGTTGTTTGTGGTACTTGGTGTGGAATCAAAATCCGGTTTTCGAAACACATTCAACAAATGGAATTTGTTTACTGTGTTGTTGCTTGTGTGAAGAGCGAACGAAAAATATAACTTGATAAAAATACACAAATTGTGTTCCATATTGGCAAGTTTGTATTTTGAGATACACACAGTGGGTGAGAAGTGTGTGTGAGTGTATATTTTATGTGTATTTAAATTTAAAGACAATTTCGTACGTGCTCATTTATAAAGAATCAGACTTGCGTATTGAAATACATTATTTTTAAGCGATTGTATTTGGAAATGCCAAAATTTGTAGATAGAAAAATTGATTAAAATATGTATGCATAAAAGAAGTGAAGATATGCGTCATATAAAGGCGCACAATGTGGGTAAAGTGGAATTCGAAATTCTTGTTGGGCTATTTGACTCATCTACTCAGAACCCCTATATTTTTTGCCATTATTTATGTCTTTGAAATGTTAGTTCGTCCTTTATATTTGTTTTCTAAAAATCGTACATGTATTAGTTATGCACATTTTGTATTATTTTCTTTATTGCTTATCTCTTATTTATTGTTTAAAAAATAATTATTGATATCAGCTTCTCTTATCAGCATTTCAAGTATATAGCCATATTTTTACAAATCTTTCTGCCCCTATTTCTTGAGTTATATTGTATGATGCTAATTTATAGTTTTGGTTTAAGTAATAAGGATTTTATTGCAGGCTATAAATTAAATTATAACTTAATAACTTTCTTTAATTTTTGTTATTTTTTCTGTCTTTTTTCGTCTAATTAGGTCTTATTTATTGTATAGATTTATTGAATAGATTCTCATAAATATAAATTTATGACATGCAATTTTGATTTTTCAGCTCACACACAAATTGCACACACAGAATCCAATTACGACACTGAAAAGGAGAACACACAATTACAAGCACAATGCTAAGGTGACACATCAATTAAATATATATTGTGATTATATGATTTACTTATTTTATGAAATTATTCACTCAATCTATTAAAACTAAACACATTGCCACCAGTGTCGCCCCTCTATAATATTTATCAAATAAGTATATAAAAAACAACAAGAATGACAATGAGACGACGACGTCATTTTGTCAAACGGCAGAACCAATTACAGAGAGAACAAGTAAGAGTGCTGTAGTCGAGTAAACTCGACTACGATATACCCTGAACCCAGTTATTAAATATATTCTATTATTATTGGCAAATTCCCCTTTCTCACACATGCGCTCGCATATTTTTGCATACAGAAAATGCTTGCGGCTGCTGATAGAAATGAGATCAATATGAGAATATATTTTCGACTATAACTTGGGTGTTTCTCATCCGATCTTGACGAAATTTGGGCAGTTGATCAACAATATGCATATGCATATCATGTATTAATTAGAAGATTCTGCCTTTAAAATTGTGGCATTTATTGCTATCAGAAATTTAATGTATTGATATTCAATAAACGAAGGCAGTTATCGAAAAAATAACGCAAACTTGATCTGCGCCTGGTATACGAAATTTGAAGTCTCTAGCTCTTACAGTTCCTGAGATCTGCGTGTTCATACAGACGGACGGACGGACGGACGGACAGACGGACAGGGCTATATCGACTCGACTATTGATCCTGATCCAGAATATATATACTTTGTGGGGCCGGAGAATCTTCCTTCTGCCTCTTACATACATTTGCAGAAAACCATTATACCCTTTTACCCATTTTTAATGGGTTCAGGGTATAAAAAGAGGCAGAGTTAGAGAGAGAGTTAGTTAAAGGGGTTGGGAGGGGGGGGGGGGGGGTGTGTGGTTGCAGATGAGCGAGATGAAGCAGCAAAACTAATAACAAAATCGTATGCGAAAAGTCGTTAAGCGAGTTCAAGTTCTTGGCAATGGGATGCCAATTGGACAACTTTTTGAAGGTAGACAGCGTAAAAGTTACGTCAGACTTGAGCAGCTGCCTCTCTCGTTCTCAATCTTTCTCTCTCTCTCTCTGTCTTTCTCTCTCTCTCTCTCTCTCTCTCTCTCTCTCTCTCTCTCTCTCTCTCTCTCTCTCTCTCTCTCTCTCTCTCTCTCTCTCTCTCTCTCTCTCTCTCTCTCTCTCTCTCTCTCTATCTCTATGTATCTCGTTCTCTTTCTGCTTCTTCTTTCATATTTGTTATTTTTGTTTGTTGTTTATTTTCATTGCCTGGCTTGGATAGCAAGCAACAGGTGCCGAGAGACCCAAGTAAAGTGCCACATTCCCCATTGGCCCCAAATGACAAATGTCGCAGCACTTGAATCACTTGAGCAAGTTGTGGAGCACCTCAAAAATATATGTACGAAAATAGTCGAGCTTTGTAATACGAAGCTTTGACGACGCCTAGCTACCGTTACAAGTAATCTAAGGGTGTTTAATTCCACAATGAACAAAAACAAAACTCATTGCTTAATCGTTATGACCTAACGTTGTTACAATTTCACAAAAAAGAAGATGGTGCAAAAAGAAGTAAACTTTTAAAAAGTTAAGCCTAAAAATAAATCAGCAAAATATACCACGCCTGTGGGCATGGCAGTTGAAAATGAAATTGAATAACATAGAAATAAACATTTTTTTTATCAAGAAAAGTCAACACAGAACCCAAGAGAAATTTTTGTAAATTTACCCAAGAGCTTTACATTATGGATGAGCCCTTAAAAGGGAGTTTACTTTCTCCCTTTTATTCTGGCGGTTAACTTGGCTAAACCCAGCACTTTTATTGGTAGAAGTTCGATCAGCGTAAAGTTTTTCACTGTACGAGTATATTTTCAACTGCTTGTTTTTAGACTTACCGCAGACTTGCTAAAATATTTAAGTATGAGTAGTTTCATACACATCAGTTCTTAAAAATAATTTGTATTAATTTTTGTTTACTTAAGCAAGACGAATAATAGTATAGATTTATGTTAAAGTGCACGCCAACTGGCAATAAGCTCAACAGGTGCTTGTTATTGTGGGCACTTGCCTCTTGCCAATTGCCACTCTGTGAGTTGAAAACGAAACAAAACTGTGTCAATTTGTTTGGCCCACGCGACGGCTAAGTAATACGCAACCATATAATAGACATTAGCAGACATGTAAACAGAAATTGGAATATATATACAACAAAATAATGCTGGCACGAGTTTTACTGTACTCTCGATAAGGCTGGGCGGCATCTTAAAATGACATCATTGCTAGCTGAGCAATGCTGGCAATGCTAATGAATCAGCTGCCTTCACCTAAGCAAATATTATCGACGGCAACAACAATTTGTATTACTGTTCTAATAATTATTTGTTGGGTTTTTTTATATTTTTTTTTAGCGATAAGAACGAGGCTGTGCCGAGTGTGCCGCTGGCAGATTTCATTGTGCCGCCGGATCCTCAGGAAGAGGAGGAACCAATTGTGAAACTGGCCGAGCACCCCAAAATGAGTGAAACACCCGTGAACAACTCTGCAACAACAAGAACAACAACAACAGCAGCAGCTGTAAATGGCAATGCCACTAGTCAAGTTGTAGCCAATTCACGCAGTAACGATGAGAATAGCATCTTTTCGGTGATGTATGCGTTGGTCAAGAAAGTGGCCATCGTGGGCTCCATATATCTGGTCGGCTACATGGGCTGGTCTGTGGCATGGCTAATAGCCCCAGTCATTTTCTCTGTGACCCGCGATCAGCTGGGCAAGACCTCGGAGAAGAAGCGCGACATTGCCAAGGCATCGGCCCTGGCCTCCGAGAAGGATGTGATTCTGGCACGCATCGATGAGTTGCCCGCCTGGGTCTATTTTCCCGATGTGGAGCGCGCCGAGTGGCTTAATAAGGTAAGCTTTACAATATAGATCATAACCAATTTTATCACTGTCAAATAACTTAACAACTCAATTTGCACTCTCGATATCTAAACACTTTTTATTGTTCGAAATAGATACTGAAGCAGGTGTGGCCCAATGCGAACTATTTTGCCCGCACCATAGTCAAGGAGGTGGTTGAACCAAATGTGGCACTGGCACTCTCGCAGTACAAGATGAATGGTTTTCGATTCGATCGGATCATATTGGGCACGATTCCGCCACGCATTGGTGGCGTGAAGATCTACGATAAGAATGTGGACCGCAATGAGATTATAATGGACCTGGATTTGTTTTATGCCAGCGACTGTGACATTAACTTCTACTTGGGTGGCATGAAGGGTGGCATCAAGGATTTCCAAATACACGGCTGGGTGCGCGTTGTGATGAAGCCACTAATACGCTCCATGCCGCTGGTGGGCGGACTGCAGATATTTTTCCTGAACAATCCGAATATCGATTTCAATCTGGTGGGCGTGATTGACTTTATGGATATGCCCGGACTATCGGATCTGCTGCGTCGCATCATAGTCGAACAGATTGGCAATGTAATGGTGCTGCCCAACAAACTACCAATATCTCTGAGTGATGAAATCTCTGCTGTTTCGCTCAAAATGCCCGAACCGGAGGTTGGTCTGCTAAAATTTTTGTGATGCCTGATTTATATGCACACAATGCAACAAAATTTTCAGTCCATGTGAAGAACTATACGTTCTTAAGTAGTAAAATATTATGAATTTAATTTGAAAAATTTACATTTTCATATTGAACAAATCCTTAAGGCGACAAACTACATATGGATTTCACTTTACTGACATATTTTTCTTTATAATAGGGGCTGTTGCGCATACACGTCGTGGAGGCAAAGAATCTGATGAAGAAGGACATTGGTGTGCTGGGCAAGGGTAAATCGGATCCGTATGCCATTATCAATGTGGGCTCTCAAGAATTCCGGACGCAGATTATCGATAACAATGTGAATCCCAAGTGGGATTATTGGTGTGAGGTGCGTATGCTCGCTGCTATGACTCTGCAGACACAGCCTTGCTTTTTGTAGTCTGTTTTTGCTGTTCGCCATTCGATTGCTGCATGATAGAAAAAAAAAACACAAACACAACACACACACACAAAGTCAATTCAATTTATTGTTCAATTTTTTATCAAGCCGTAGAGTTGGTTTTCTATATTCCAATTATCATTTACGATCTTTGATTTCCATGCATATTTCTTGACATTATGTACTCGTATTTTGTTGTTCGTGCCTGCCACTAGGCGCCAGTTTTTATTGAAATGGGTCAGTGGGTCGACATACAATTGAAGGACTCGGATGATTCTAAAAAAGACGAGAGCCTCGGCAGGTAAGCTATCCCTTTTTATATATACACACACATATCTCAACCGTTTCGGGGCCAAGTAATGCTGCTACCCTATCCGTATATTCCCCCCCACCCCGCCCCCCCCCCCCCCCTCAAACAAGACCGTACGTCGTATGTGAGTAATTAATCGTTATATCTTCTATGTTGATTGGCTGTTTTATAATTGCCTGTTGCTTGATTTGCTTTAACAACGATTTGAATTATATGTTTCAAGTTTACCCATTGTTCTCTACTTCCATCTCTCTGTACTGTATTTGTATTTCTATTTCTATCTCTCTCTCTCTCTCAATTTCTCTTTCTGAAACACACTTGTTTTTCTAGGCAGCTATTTTTACCACCATCAACCACTTGGTTGGTTTTTCTTTGTGGGACTATGACCAAAATATGCCAGGCGTTAACTCCGATGATGTATTGGGCAGGTTGTATTGCGGCATGAGACTGCATTTTTATTGTACCTAACTCCTTGTAATGCGTTTTTGAGTTCCAGTTATGTTTCATCTTGCTCCCGAGTTATACCTTTTAGTAAACTAAGTTTTCACTAACAACCCGATAAACTGACTTAGATAAATAATAAATAAATGTATTCAAATTATATTAAACTCTACAATGACCTTCGACAGCTTCGAAGTTAATGAAATGATTGAAATCAGTTTTGACTTGAGGAATTATCCACTTAATCTTCGCATTATTGCTTCGCTTTACAAATTCAAATTCAAAATTTTCTCAAGCAAATGAGGTGATATGCATTTTAGTAGACAAACGAATATCACACATTCTTCGTTCTATTAGTATCAGTAACAAGGACATGAATAAATAACAGCTCATAAATGTGCTGTACAAATTTAAATTTTAACAAAAATTAAGTGCAAAATAGTTGTTCGTATTAAGTGTGTGAATACTCACTCGCTGAGAATAATGAATGCTTTTCGACATATACTAAACAGTGCTTCAAAACTATTCCAAAACTCACAACAGATGGCAAATTGAAATCGCTTTCATGATACGATAGAATTGTAGACAAGCCCTTATTCAAACAAAATAACTGACTGCTAAACACAACTGCTAAATACTAAAAACTTAATACTAAATAAATACTAACTTTGCATGCGCAAAAAAAAAACACTCACACTCACAAACAAAGTTGGAGCACCTTGTACTGAACACTTTGCATGCCCTGTAGTGATTTTGAATGTAGATTGATTGACTTTCGAGTAATATTCACTGTACATATGTGCGTACATATATAAACCGTAGAGTTGCCAAGCCTGCCAAATACTAACAGTATTAATTCAATGTCTTCCATATTACCGTATTATTATTGACTGAATGGATAAGGTTGTGGTTGAGGTCTCACAACGTTCTATACTCGTCTTTAGGCTCTTTGATTGGGATCGTACAAGTGATGACGAGTCGCTCGGCAGGTCAGGCAATCGTTTACACATCAATATCAATCAGTGTCCGACAGAAAACAACAAAACCAAAACACATTTCCACAATAATACGTTAAGAACTAAATTCAAATTGCTCACACAGTTCTTACAGTACTCAATTCCCAAACAGTGCTCCACTTGTGGCCTGAGACCTGCTTAAAACACTTAACCAAAATTGAATGTTGTCTAATTTTATGATTCCCTTTATATTAATTATGTGTTTTCTTATTGACATAATCTGCAGAGCATCTATCGATATAGCCAGCGTGATCAAGAAGGGAGTTCTGGATACTGTAAGTTTGAAAAACAAATCAAATGGCTACAACAACTTTATATTTATGTATATGTGCTGATTGACTGACTGACTGACTGATTAACCAATTGCAAATCTATATCAAAGCAAAACCTAACTTTAGGCTAAACTGCTACTGGTGGAAATGAAGTTGCAAGCAGCTTATATTTTCTATCCAATTGAATTGAAATTATTTTTATTTACACTGAAATATCACTTGAAATATCTTAAAATTTATAATGTGGAATTGTAATACGAGTTAGGACAAGTGGTGAAATACTGAAATGAAATAATGCTCTCTATGCTTCCACAGTGGCTTACCCTCGAGGATGCCAAGCACGGCGATCTGCATGTGCGTCTGCAATGGTATAAACTTACCGCGGATCCCAATGATCTGCAGCAGATATTGCTAGAGACGAAACTGCTGCGTGTGACCACCATGAGCTCATCGGTTCTTAGCGTTTTCATTGACTCGGCCAAGCATTTGAAGGTACGCAATATGCCACTTTTAGCTCTCAATGGGTGTCCTCAATCCTAAATCCATATACTTCACGTTGTATATATATATATACTCGTTCACAGCAAGCACGTGCCAACTCCAAGCCTGATCCTTATCTGGTGTGCAGCGTCAACAAGCAGAAGAAACAGACTGCGATGATTTTTCGCGATGACTCACCCGTGTGGGAGCAGGGTTTCACTTTTTTGGTGAGCAATCCGGAGAACGAGTGCCTGAGCATCAAGATCTATGACCAGAAGACTGGCAACGATATCGGCCAATATACATATTCACTCAGCACCTTGGTGAAGCAGTTCAAAATGGAGATCATACAGCAGCCCTTCCAGCTCCAAATGTCTGGACCCGAGTCAAAGCTATATATGTCACTATCTTTGCGCATTTTGAAGGCTGGTGAGATTCACAACGAATACGATGCCTTGGAACAGGTGGCAGCACTCAAGCGCAGCACTTCCGTTAAGACACCCGACGTCCCGGCACTGGCCCATCAGGTCACCACGGTAATTAACTGTTGAAAAAATATGCAAACATATTCAAAAATAGGCTCTACAAAAAAGGTAGACAAGAAGTGACTTCTTCGTATTCGAATGAAACTCTATAATATATATATATATATTTTTTTCAACTTAATTAATATTAATCAAAATATATATATATATATTCTTAAGCTTATACATTTGTTTTTACAATTACCATTTGTTTTTGAGTTGATTTTTGAATTTGGTTTGAATTTCATGATTTCACGGAGATTCTTAATATTTTTGAATTTAGTTAGAATTTCATTATTTCACGGAGATTCTTAATTTCTGGTCGATGTATAAATTACACCTCTGTTAGTTTGTTTAATATATATATAGTTGGCAAAGGAGTGCTGTGAATCCACATAATAGACCATCACATGTAGAACTCAGGCCTCCAGCTCACACAGACAAACAGTGCCAATTATACCCACATTAATCCTTAAACTATCCAATGCAACCTTTTTTATACAATATTGTTTGTTATCTGCTACAACAACATTTTATAGGATGATCAGGCGAAGAGCAATCGCCTCTCGGCAGAATCACCGATTAGCGAGGAGGTGGAGTCCAGCACGAACGCGCCAATGATCTCAGCGTCCGCATCGCTGGAGAAGCCCATTAGCGAGGTTGTCAGAACGACGCTGACACATCGCATGCCCGATATAGCCACAACATCGGGAGAGCATGGTCGGGGTCGCATACAGCTGTCGATAACGTATTCAGCACAGCGACAGAAACTCGATGTGACCATACATAAGATTATGAATATACCGTTGCGCGATCCGAGCAACATACCAGATCCATATGTCAAACTGTATTTGCTGCCCGCACGAAGCAAGGAGTCCAAGCGCAAGACCGGCGTCATCAAGGACAACTGCAATCCCGTCTATGATGCATCCTTTGAGTACCTCATCTCGATTTCTGAGCTTAGGCATACTGAACTCGAGGTAACCGTTTGCAGCCAGAAAGGCTTTCTATCCCATGGCAGTCCCATCATTGGCATGGTGAGTAACAGGCGAAGAACATTGATTCTAGGGTTGCATCCGGGTAGCTCGAAAAATTAACTGTCGGCAATCATTAGCTTGTAATTCCCAAGTCGTTGTTCGACACCCTCACCATATAAATAGCAAATTTGAGGATGTAATCATCGTTCTTGCTTCGGCAGAACATATACTAAAATTGGAACGATACAGAGAAGATTAGCATGGCCCCTGCGCAAGGATGACACGCAAAATCGTGAAGCGTTCCACATTTTTTTGGGCGAATGTGAAATTAATATTGTTTTCTTCTTTTTTGTTTTTTGTGCAGCTGAAAGTACAATTGGATGACAGCGAGATTACAACGCCCGTTGGCCTTAAATCTTGGTTCGATCTTGAGCCAGAGTCGAAGCACGAATAAAGTAGTATCTGGACATGGAGCGAAAGCGATGTGGTCCCGGAATCTCAGACAGCACAATCAAATGAATATTGTAAAACATTTTTTGTAATTGTATTGTGTATAAGCGAGTGTATATTTAATTTCCATAAATCAACACTGGTTGGCCTTTCAACACTGGACTTTGAACTCTATTGGTCGTGCCTCTAAATATTTATTTTTCGATGTAGTCAAATAAAGAGCACATCTTGTGTTTTCAACTATAATGAATGCATTTTTCAAATTCAACAACAATCAATATTTATCGTTTAATTATGTAGAAAGCAAATATTGTTTATTATCAGAAATGCCTTGTTCTCATTTAAAATATCAAATACCCTGATAACGTCTGTTACACATAATTATTTTTACAAATCTGGTATAGAAAAAGTTCGATTCAAAGGTACCCTGTATCGAAATCGTAGCATCACTAAGCAGTAACAGTAATTAGTATTGTATTATAATACCATGTGCCAGCAAAAAGTTTTCCTTCAGACGAATGAACAGATAGATGCATGAGTAATAAGATGATTATTTATATAGTGTCGGCAAAAAAGCATCACTATCAATTCAGAGCTTATAAAAGTTGAGCTCTGCTTTAACTCTAGAATTGTCATCTAGAATCTACTTTTTAGATATGTTCAAATATGAACATGTTATGCTCTAAGTATTTTTTAGAGAACACAGAGGATCGCAGATGAGGTACAAGCCGGTCGCCTTAGCGGTTGCGTTAGATAAGAAATAAATACGTATTTAGGTTTAAGAATTTTCAATAAAGTAAATGCCTGCTCGTCATAGCAGATAGTTCAATAGTAGCCTAAAAAGATACATAATGCATAACAATGACAGATTTTTATTATGAATATATATTTCCAGTTTTCAACTAAAATATTTTATTATTTCGGAATTCGTTACAAACATGTTTACGGGAAATGGAATACATTGATTTTCGGAATAGTAAAAAATATCTTAGTGAAATGCAGCAAAATTAAATTAGAAAATTTATTTATTTAAATGAGTTCAAATGAGCAATGTCGATAACCGATATGACGCTTCTTTTCAATTTTGTGTCTTGCTTAGCCATCGCATAAGCCAAATGAAAAGCAACCATAGATGGCGCTTTCTGATTTTGTTCGCGGTTGCTTCTAATTCCCAACCGCTTATTTGGCTGCGGCTACATTTATATAGTTAATTTTTCGTTCTACATTCGTTCTTGCTTCGGCAGAACATATACTAAAATTGGAACGATACAGAGAAGATTAGCATGGCCCCTGCGCAAGGATGACACGCAAAATCGTGAAGCGTTCCACATTTTTTTGTTGCACCAGAGGTTCTTGCAAATCAATTAACCATTTACACTTTGGGAGAGTAGTTTGTTTTGTTTTTTTGTTGCTGTCGCCATTTATTTTCATATTGAAACTTGGTATGTATTTTTAATATATAGACATCTTGTTTGCTTGGTAGACATGCATAAGTGTTGAGTGTACTTAAGTTTGAATCCTTACTTATTTATATTTTTCGCTGTTCCGTTTATTTTATACATAATAATTATGTTTTGATTCGCATTGGGGCATGCACAATTTATAATTTTCAACACAGACTCTTTAAAACTTTTTTTCGTTTGTATATATATATATATATATATATATATATATATATATATATATATTCATAATTTGTCAATTAGTTGGACACCAAAATAATTGTTTTGTTATCTGAAAACCTAACAGGCAGTCTGAAGATTAGTATAACTCAAAAACAGAACTGCAAGTTGATCAGTGCTTCGAATAATATCGAAGATTTATAATTTGTTTGATTTTTTGTTTTCCATATCTAATGCCTAATGAATTTCAGAATACGTATTGTATGCTTTAAATGGACACGTGAATATGAATCAGGCTCTTGTTGTATATGTATATAAATATTTATTTATTATTAGTTCCCACAGTTTTTTCTTGGTTAACTCTAAATAATTTTTGACCATTCTTACGACATATATGTTTGTAAGTATGTGTTTTGGTGTGTATATCAATTTGCTCCTTATTATTTACCGAATATGAAACTTGTTTTCAACTTTGAGGTAGTTAATCCATTGTTTAGTTATTTTTCGATAACGATTACAATATTGTTATCGACATATATATAGAAAAGGTAAATATGAAGCACATTTAATTAAAGCACACATTTACATTACATAACCATAACATTTATGTTTTATGTATTTATCTTTGTTTTGTATTTATATTCATTTTCGTTATAAAATAATTAATAATTATACAGTATATATATTTGTGTATATTTTATATTTAGTATGCTCTTTACACATATTAAACACTGAGGAACTGTCGTGCTTACTTCAATGCCGCCTCGCACTTCATTTGCATATTTGCAATTGGACAAAGACAATCCTAAACCTAAGCAACTCTGTTCTATATATATATATATATATATGTAATCTATAATATACATATTACATTTCAAACATTTTTAGTCGCTTTGCATGCGCTTGTACTTGGTGTGTGGGTGTGTAGTTTTTTATTATTCATAAATGTACTAATTTTGAATTCGTATTCATATCACTTATGGATTTGAAGCTCCTAAAACATGAATTTGAAAACCCTAAACAAAACTGATGGCCAATTATCAATTGTTCATATTTAATAAGTATATAAGTTCCATTTATGGTTTAATTGTTATTTATTTTCTTTCATTATCTTTTTAAGCCTAATCTTACAACTACAATTTGTTTGTCACGTGCTCAACTCAAGTGGGTGATACGAGTGCCTAAGTTCTAAGTTTTTAACTTGAATCACTTTGTATTTGTATTTCCGTTCTCATTTATAAAAAAAAAAAACAAAAAAACAAACAATAGAAACGAATCCAAAAATAAATATAGTGCAGACTTGACGTCCTTAGAATGTTTTGAACGTATTCTTTCATTCCATTCTTATGTTGTTTTTGTTTTATTTTTGATATCAACTGAACACAATTTGTTGCGCAACAAATAGCAGTGTTAAGGCTATACGTTTAGAACCCAAATTAAAAAGTCGTCGTCCCCCCCCCCAACAGGAAATAAAATAACCAGAAACAAACAAAATACTCAGTACAAATATCACAAAATTAGCATCGAAGCAACGCAATAAGTTCTTCAAAAAGAAAAAAATCGAAATCGTGTGTGACAAAAAAATCATAAAGTGAACATAATATAATAAAACTCAAAGTGTGTTAAGGTTGTTTTTTGTTTTTTGGTTTTTTTTTTTTTGGTGTTTTTGTATTTAAAACTTATTTTGTATGCACTTCAAAGAGCGACCCGCAAGTAAATTTAAGAAATGTATGTAATTTAAGGTTTGCAATTGTATGTGTGCCTAAAGTTGATAAATTATGATTTATATTGAAGGTAATTCATATGCGAAACGTAAACGTATGGTTATTATTATTAAAAAACTAAAAAGTAATTAGACCTTAGTGGGCATTTGATCAGCCAACGGTTTTACATCAAAGCAAATCAAAGCATACAAAGGAAATTAAAATTATATCACCGCTCATATGTGTATATGTATATATCTATATATAGATTTTCAATATAAGTAATTAAAAGTATACATATATATATATATATGTACACATATGTACACAAATATATATATATATGTACACATATATATATATATATATATATATATATATTTATATATATTTGTAATATAAAACATGCATAAAACTGTTACATACATTATGCATATAGATTTCAATTAAAAAGTAATGTTCTTTCATTGTTTTGTTTTTAGTTCTTCGGTGCAAACAAAAACTTAAGAACTGATAAAACCTAGGACCAAAATATTATATGTCAGGGCAAACATAATAAACATAATTGTTATATGTAGTAAATAGGTGTGTATATAAGAGTAAAAGCTCTCAATTGTAGCGAAATTAATATTTAAACAAAAACTTAGTGCTAAACATTGAACCAATTTATACATTGTTTATATAGCATCAAAACTTAAACAAATAAATCGCAGTTGTATATATATATATGTAAATGTATATAATTATATGTATATGTTTGTTTGTTTCGTTACTGTGTAGCCTAATTTAGTTTCGCAATTCAAAGGGTTAAACAAATCAAAACTTATGTCGTAAGCAGGTAAAACTGGTAGCTAAATCCTAAACGCACACAAACTCAAAATCCTGTTCTTCATATCTTAAATGTTTCTCTTGTTGTTCGTTCTTAGTGTTTTTGTTGTTTATGTTTGCGGTTGCCTCTTTCTTTACAGTTTGTTTGTCGTGTTTCCTATCAATTGTTTTGCTTGCTTCTTCAGGGAATTCAATTTTTGTTTTTGTGTTAGCGTTGGCCAACTCATTTTTGTGCATATCTATTTCATGCTGCATTCTGCATGCCTGCCAGGCTCCTAAATCACAGTTACAACTATATTTCGCTCACTCTAACGCTCGCATTAACTTCGCTTCGTTATCTTTTCTATCTCATCATTCACTTACTATCACGCACTAAAGTAGAACATTTTGTAAATTGATTGTTGGGTTGGTTAGTTAGTTATATCATATTTCTCGGGGGCTGGTGGGGTGGTTGGGGTTTGGTTTCAGGTTTGGAGTTCAAGTTCGGGCTTGGGTTTGGGTTTGCGTTTGGGTTAAGGCGAGGACGCGGGCTGTGGCTACATGCTAGTTATGCTTAAAACTCTAAACTTGATGGGCGGTTCGTTTCAGTTTTGCAACATATGGTCTACGATTTGCGCAGATCCTCGAGCCCGCCATTATGCAAACCGCCGCGCATATTTTCCAAGACTTTATTCACAAAATCGGTAGAGCCGCCCGCAATGCGTATGCCAGCTATAAATACAAAATTATGAATATCCCATTGCAGTGCGTAAATATTACAACTATAAATTTGCAACTCACACAAAGCCGTTGAATAAATGCGTTGAATCTGCTGATCCGCCTCCTCGGTGGACTCGCCCTGACTCTTCGTGCGATGCTTCACGGCCAGCACCTGTTTCAGGTCCGAGATGCCATTGATTAGACGCTCTGCAAATAAAATCGTCATAAATGATAAAAAAAAAAAAAACTGTTTGAGAACAACTTGACTCACTGTGCTCAATTTCCAGGCCATAGAGCTTGATTTTGTTAGCCTCGTGCTGGGCCTTCTTCTTCAGGCGACAAGCGCGCGAGGCGAGCTTATTCTTCTCCTTGCGCGACTTGGGACGCACATTGAAGGGCAGCTCCGAGACGGGCGTCATGTCGTTAATGGTGCGGCTCAGCTTGTCCAACTCCTTGCCAATGTTGTGCAGCTTGCGTGCATTCGGTGTCAAATCGTTGCCATCTCCCTTGCGCGCTTTGCCACTGTGCTGTAGTTATTGGAATTCAATTTTTAGTCAAAATTTAGTTTATCTAAAGCAATATTTTGACATACCTTGTAAACTTTAATGCCGCGCACCGAGCAGGTGGGACTGAAAACGGGATCGGATACCTCGTTCAGGAAATGCGGATTTTCCAGCTTTGATTGGAAGACGAGTCGTTTGCCCTTAGGCCCCTTGGCCTGGACATTATACTGCCAGAAGAAGCGCTCCTTGCCCTTGCTGCTGCTCAGTTGATTCGGTGTCGAAGTGCGTGTCTCATCCTCATCACCAGAGCCTAAAACAGAACGAGATAGAGAGAGGCAACAGTTAAGAAAATTACATTTATTAAGGATTTGGATTGATTGGACGCACCATTGTCACTGCTAAAGTCATCATAGTTATCGCTATTTTCGCTGGACGCCTCGTCCTCGTCGTCCTGCGAGAAATCGATACCATCGGGCGATAGAACGCTGCCGGTGGACAGCGATGAGAAACTCTCAGCCTCGGCCAGCGAGCCGGTGGATAATAAATGCTGTCGCGGCTCACGTCGCATCCAAATGTGCTCCAATCCCAAATGCGTTGGAGCCGACGACGACAGACGGGACAGCTGCGAACTCTCCACGGCACCAGCCTGATAGCCAAACGATTTCCGCACACCGCCAGCCGCTCCAACAGTGGCCGTGATCACCACTTGATTGGAGCTGCCACTACCGCTGCCACTGCTGCTGCTGCTGGGATTTGCAGCACTGCTGTTGCCGCTGGCGGCGCTGCCAAAGCCGCTGCTGCTGCCGCCCGGACTAAGTGCAGCCGATTGGCTGAGCAGAGAATGGCGTTCGGGTGGCGACGACATGACCATGCCCTTCTTGAGCAGCTCCTGCATGTTGCGCGAATTGACCAGCTGATATTGCGACCGATTCGCGTGAGGCGGCGGCGGCGGTGGAGTTAACGGCGACTGCGACGCCTGACTGCCGGGCGAGAAGCTCGAGCTGAGCTGCGGTGGTGGCTTCTGTGGTGTGCTATGGAACAGCTCATACGTATCCTGTTGTTGTCCTTGTTGTGACTGCTGCTGTTGCTGCTGCTGCTGTTGCTGCTGTTGTTGTTGCTGTGTGAGCAACGTTTGCAGCTGTTGCTGCTGTTGCTGCTGCTGGAGCAGCTCCAGGGGAAGCGAATCCTGCATGTGTGACTGTGGCGATAGCAAAAAGTTAACATTCTGTGCGGGCAGCAGATCATCAATGGTCCCTATAGCATCCAGAAAATCACTATTCAGATCGGCCAATTCGCCGGCTTGAATTTCAGCTTTATCATTGGGAAAAATGTAATCATCATCGAGATTGAATGGCTCATTTTTGGTATGAACGATGGCGCAACTAATATCGCTCCACATGGCATTCGAATTGGGCGTCATATCATAGAGCAGACCAGTGCCGTTGACCACCTCCTGGAGCAGGGATTGCTCCGACGGCGCATTCAAGCTCAGACAGGAGCTCAGATCGGGCGTGAAATAGTTGTTGCTGCCACTGCCCGAATTGCTGGCATTGGCATTATTCTTCATTACACTGCTGCTGTACAATGTGGAGCTGAGCGGCGAGGCGGCGCCCAAACTGACATCCTGCAACAGTGTCGGCGACAGCGAGGCAGCATCTAAAGCATCCAGACCAAAATCAGACAATTCACCCAATTGCAACGGTTGTTGCTGCTGCTGCTGTTGTTGTTCCTGTTGTTGTTGTTGTTGTTGTTGCTGCTGTTGCTGCTGTTGCAAGTGTTGGTGCTGTGCCATGCTGGGCAGGCTGTTCAAATGATGCTGTTGACGTGTTGGGGTTGGCGTCAATGTCGGCGTGCTGCTCAGCTGATAGGGATGATGATGATGACTATGATGATGGCTCTGATTGGGATTATTGCTGCGCGGTATACTAATTGCTGAGGTGCTCAGCATCACATTCGATGTATAGCTGCTCGAAATGGCACTGGAATTGTTGTTAGTTGTGCTGCTAGTGCTACTGTTGATGTTGATGTTGTTGCTGTTGTTACTATTGCTGTTGTTGTAGATTCCCGTTTGTATAGTCAGTGTGGGCGTGGCCAGCGCATATAGCTCATATTTCAATGGATTGCTGCTACTGTTTGATCCGCTATCAAAAAATTCCGATGACATGGGATATACCTGATTCTCAGTCATGGCGATGATCAAAAGGATAATGAAGAACAAACTGTGAAACAATTTTAACTTCCTTCAGTTATCGTTATTGTTTCTACTGTTGTTGTTGGTGTTGGTAATGTTGGTGATGTTGGTGTTGTGCGCCTGGCGCGCAGGCGCTGCGCTGCGACTGCGCAGTTGCTTTACTGTAGCTGCAGTGAGAAAAAGATATGTATGGCTTTAGAGTGGGTTGATTTAATTTAGCACAAATAGTAGTATTTAATGGCATATATTAATTGCTAAAAGCAACTCGTCGCCAAGGCCTTCCAGTCGCAAGCACAACATTTACAGCATCAACATCGAGTTGAAATTGAAAATCTCAAATTAATCGACTGAACTTTAAGAAACTAACTATTCAACTATAATCATTAACCGAAGCATACAAATTATACATTTTTATGTGTATAATGAATTATGTATGTATTTAAAATTCTAATGTTTAAGTATCAGAATAACGTTAACGTTTATAGATACGACAGATAGTTAATATTAATAGTTAATAATATTAATTTTACTATTAACAGAATAAATATATAAAGATTTTATATAATAAAATCAATAGTTTATTGACATAAATACACATTTAATATGAAAATAAAGAATCAACAATTGGCTCCTTTAAAGATATCGATTGTTTTGTTTTCATAATCGATAGTCATACTCATTTTAAATAATTGCAGCAGTGTTTTCCAATTATTTGTCATTCTTAATATCGATAATTTGGATCATACTAGTTATCGATGATTGCAGCTTTCTTTTCATAGTCGATAGTCATAATAATGACGGCTCATTTCAGCTTTTAAAGACAGTTTGAGCTATTCTTTTTTTTTCAAATAAATTCTAAAACTTGGACTTACAATACTTGTATATATTAATGAGATTATTAATGATCGGAAACAGAAATACTCAGTACAAAAAATTTTATCTTTTCAATGCAAATCTGAATTGCCGTTTACTGTTTTAGAAAATCTTATATAACTATTCCGCTGTCTATGTACTGTAGCTCAGAGCTTATTTGGAACAGTGCCTACCAAAAATTTTAATTGCCTGCCATAAACTAATTATACATTATTTTTAAAAAATTCCAAACACCAATGGCAGGTACATATATTAACCACCAAAATTAATGTATTACCCTAATGGGGGAAACCCCGCCAGTTAGGTCGGGTTATGTAAAAATGTAAGTAAAATGGGGAAAAAGTGTAGTGTGGAAACTGTGCGCAAGGTTCTGCCAAACCATGACTTCAATGACCGAGTACCACGGATGAAGCCATTCTAAGCGCAAAATATAAAGAGACCAGGATGACGTTCGCCAAAACCCACTTGGACAAGGATTTGGATTTCTGGAACACAGACATATTTGCAGATGAGTCCAAATTCAGCATTTTTGGCTTGGACGGATGGAATTATGTGTGGCGACAGTACAATTCCAAGCTGAATAACAAAAACTTAAAGGCAAGAGTCAATCACGGCGGAAGAAGTCTCATAGTAGGGGCATGTATCTCGGCAGCCGTCGTTGAAAATAAGTTGTTTATTGGAACAACAATGGACAAGAATGTGTACTTTAATATATTAAAGGAAAATTTACGCCAAAGTGCCGAGAAGCTAAGTCTGGAATAGTACAGTCCTGGCTTAACAGGCACTGTCCCCAAATGATAATTCCACCGGCCCAGTCTCCAGATTAAAATGTTATTGAAAATTTGTGGGCACTGCTGCTCATACTAAGTATTAACATCCCTATTTAAATTTTTATACGTTGACATTTAAACATTTTGCGTTTGCTTATCTCACTTTAAATTTTTGCTAGACGCTGGTCCGAATAAGCTCTGAGACACCGTATGTATATATCGTAATTTTTTATGCTAATTTCATTTGCAGTTGCAGTTGTTATTTAACCCCGTGCCGGAACCGTACTGTAAAGCGATTATACATATGTATATATCAATGTATAAATGTATATTAGTCAAGACTGGGTGCTGTGGAATATGATTGATTGAGGCAGCTGAGAACCTGAAGAATGAAATCAAATTTGAGCTGTGGTACTACATTTTTTATTGATTCTGGCAGACACATGTGTATTCATCAAGTATACTTCTTATTTAAGCATTGACTTTTTAGGAACTATGTTTTATGCATAATAAACAAAACTAAAAATATATATAGTTATATATTTATGTCACAGCAGAACTATAAAAGATAATCGCAAACTGGATGGTGTACAATTTCAATCTGAACAAATGTTTTGCAAAAAAAAAAAACTATTCAGCTGTCTGTTGTTGACTTTTGTTATTGTTATTATTGTTGTTATTTTAGTGCTTATCATTGTTTTCGCCAGTTCTGATTGACTACTACTTAAAAATTCATTCCCACCACACTTTTCGCAATTTTGTTTTGCTCAAAATAAACCCAAAATAGAAAGAGAACGAAATTTGAAAACAATAAGAGCACAACAAAAAAAAACAAGTCAATTGAAATTAAGCAACAAAAATAGGGAACAAGAAAAAACTATGCAGAAATAAGTAAACGCATGTTTTTGATTTCTTATAGTTGTTGTTATTGTTGCAAATTTCTTGGTTGGTCGCATTTTGCCTTTCGCTGGACAGGTGACTTTACAATTTGTTATTCTTGTTTTTTTTTCATGTTGCTGTAGATTATAAATATTAATTAGTTTGTTTACAAAGAAAACCCGAAATTTCTGGTTGATTTTAAAGATCATAAATTTAAATGGAAAAATGCATCTAGTATCTGGAATATATATTTCTTAGTGGCGCATTACGTTCAAGAAATGGGCAAATACATTTGCCGCAAGTCGATTACCAAAATCAATGAACATTTTTTTTTAAAAGAAACATATAACTATACTATAATTTATCAATTAATACATGCAAGCAGAATGTTTTCTGTTATAATCTAAAAATAAATGTTTGATCAATTGACAAAAATCACCTTAAACATATTCCATGAACTGAATTAAATTAATTGAAATCAATCACAAGCCGATCGATAAAGTTATATATATTCATTTGCACATGTTTAATTAAAACATGTTAACAAATGTTAAACTTGGGGGAAGATAAGGGAGTAGAGCAGTAGTAATAGTAGCAGTAGTAGACTATATACACATGTAGACCTTGGAATTATGAAACACAGAAGCCCAGGCCAGCTTATCTATAAACATGAATATTCTGTCATTTTGAGTGATAACTCGATATTTTTACAGCTGATAGCTGAACTGTTTACAACACATAGTGGAATGGACGTCACTTCCCACTCGGCAAGGTCAGACGAGAGCACACACACTCATACAGACACAAACGCGGCACTTAAGCAACAATTCTACTTTAGCTAAGTGATATGCTTGTTTCTCTGGTTTCTTTACACATTATTCCAACGCCCGAGCCCGTCTTTCTCCAACAACCCCTCCTCACACACTCTTGCCCCCACACTCCCATTCGATGCCATTTAAATTGTTTAATATTCGTCAAAGGTTGCCGAACGCGTCGAAGGCCAAACTAATTTTTTTATTTATTTTTTTTGTATTCCAAACTGAAAGCGCCCTCTATGAACAAATGTGAGAAAAAGCATACATAATATGTATATAAACAAATATGTATGTATATATATTTATATATACATATTAATAGGAAACATACGGCGGGCGCTTATATACAAACGTCAAGAATGGGGGAATAAAGAAACAAATTATTACATATCTGCTGTCGAAGAATATAACAAAAAAAAAATACTTAAAAACTTAAGTGGAATTATACCGAAAAACACTATAAAAGCAAACATTTTGATGCTGCAATTGAAGGGGAAAAAGGGAACGGGAACACAAAATAAAGATTTCAAAAAGAATTGCTTGTCTATATAATTATCAACAAAAAAAATATATAGATAAAAAATAAATAAACCAAAATCGAAGAACGAAAACAGTTAATGAACGCGAAATGTTTGCTGAGGATGATGAGGCGGAGAAGGGAGAACAAATTTAAAACAACAAAAAAACATATGATGCAAAACATATGATAAAAAAAAGCAAAAGAGATACATACAAACAGGTTTTGTGCTCAAAATAAATCATATAAATAGAGCTACAGTAAAAATAATCATAATAATAATATTATTATGTGCACAAGATTGTATGTATGTATGTATGTGTGTGTGTATGTGTATCTCCAAGTTGCGTCTGTGTTTGCAAAGCGGAATAGAATAAAAGATGCGTGGGATGCACGTGAAGAGCATTTGGACTATGATCGTTTGGGTTGAGGGAGGGGGGTGGGCTTTAAGCACCAAAGTACGAAACTGGCTACAAGGCGTGACCAAATCAAATAAAATACAAACAGCAGCAAATCACCAAAAAGCAGCTGCCCGTGACGTCATATTCAAATTAAATCCAAAAATGAATACAATTTTAAATAACAAGAAAAATTATTACAATTTAGCTTGAAAATGTAAACACTACCGACGGGCAATTTCAACACACAATGAAATAATAAACAATAATTATAAACAAAAGCAATATTAATATATACGTGGAAAACAGTTAGACCAGCCACACTATCAACAAATTGAGGGAGCGCAAGAGAAAGGGCGAAGTGTGGCGTGCAGAGAGAGAAAGATAGAGAGAGGGAGAGAACAAACAAGCTGTATGAGCACAGTTATTAACCAAACTCAAGGTCAAAACTGTTTATTTTTTATATTTTGTTTTGAATTTATAATTTATCGCAGTGTTGCCTTTGTTTTACACACACATACTGACACATACACATACACAGCGACAACAAAGAGTTGTAAACAAAACTAGGTGTCTGTAAAAAGCTTTCGAGAGCGTGGTCTCTTTTAGTGTTCTCCCTCTCTCTCTCTCGCTGTTGTTGTCGCTCTGAGCAACATATGTTTTCTGACTGTTTGCTTTTGTCGCCATTTTCGTAGAAATAAATGCATGTGTTTGTCCGCTCGTGTGCGTGTGTGTAGTAAATAAGCTAAAGCTTTTGTCGTTTGGATGGTGCTTTTTTTTGTGTTGTGTGTAAATAAAATTTAATTTACAATAACAAAAAGCCAGTAGTTAGGAAGCTTTTACATTTCACCAGAACTTATACTAGATGCACACTCATACACATAGAGTATAGTAATATTCGTATTTATTGCTTATGTATACGTTTTTGTGATGCCGTTGCTGATAATAACTTCCAAGTGTTGGATGATACGAAAAAAAATATATTGTGAGTATTTAATTGCCCTATATACTATATATTAACCAATGACTTTTTGTTTTGTATTAGCCTAAAAATGAAACCACCTCTTGTGTGAAAATCAGAACCCTGACACGTTGCATAAATATAGACACGACGCTTTGCTTTATCAGTTTTGTGTGCTAACAAGAGAGCTTAAAAAAAACATGCGCACACACAAACACAGAGAGATTAGAAGGCGATCTATTGCATTCTCGCTCTTTTTCTTTGCTGGAAAGCTGCATTCGTGTCGGATTTGAACGTTGAACGCTCACAACTTCCGTTGTGCATTATCAATGGGTCACTGACTAGTTCCAAGTCACCACAGCACCCCGCCCCCCGCTTAACAGCCCTTATTATATGCCCGTTTTGATTTGACAACACTGATCAACAACAACAATATCAAAAACATCATCAACGCTGTCTTCGTCATCGCTGTCACATGTTCCGAGTGCATGCAATTTGTTGCTTGCGTTTATCCTCATGCGCTCTCGCTCACTCTTTATATTCAATTTCTTTGTTTCGATTTTTATGCAAGTCACCTTTGCTCAGTATTCTTGTTGCTTTTTTGCTGAACTGAACTGCTTTAATTTTAGGCACACGCAATTTAGACAACTCTCTCACTCTCTCTCATATACACACACACCCACGCACACGGTACACATACAAATTGATGTTGAGGTAGCCACAGTTACCACCAATTGCAAGTTCCCTTCCAATCTTGCCCCACTGCCTTCTCCGCTATGCATTAAGGCAAAAATCTACCTATTTTTAGTACTCGATTTTAGGGCGGCAATTTCATTGCTAAGAATAGCACAAATGTTCAATTTTTCAAAAATTCAATGTTATAACTGGTGTATATATTATATATCTATTCTATCTTATACACAATCAGATAACGCAATTTGTGCAGGGGCCATGAAATGGTCAAATCCAATGGATTAAGCCATATAAATTTAAACTGCTAACATACGTTCAGTTGTGATAAACTGGCTGTAATGCAATAGTTAACTAACAGCACATCCAACTAAATATTAGCACATTTAAAGTCTAAAGCTGCAACTTGATACTTTGAGACCCACTTATATATATATATATACAGCTCTTGTCAAAATAATAGCAGTGCTCAGAGATGTTTTGGAAAATGCTCAAAGAAATATTTTTGAAATATAGTTTAAAAATTATGAAAATTTAATTTAAGCACAAGCAATTAATGCTGAAGATAAATAAACATTAAAAGTTGTCATAGCTGCAAGATTTATTAATTAATTTATTATTAATTTTTAAATGTATTTCATAATTACTTTTTATTAAATTATGATTTAAGTTTATCAATAAAAGTAGTGAAATAATAATAGATTTCTCAGCTTTCCCTTCGGCTAAATAATTTTTCTAAAAACTAGATATAGTGGGTGTTTACATTTCAATACGTGTAGTTTTTGTAAAATAATTGTATTTCTCATTTCCAGATGAGAAACCAATCAAATTACATTTTTTTATTGAATACATTGTCACGATTTGATCACCAAAACATAAGTCATATTTTTATTAAATGCAGCATTTCTATTATTTTGACCGCAACTGTTAATAAAAATACACACATCGCTCAGATACATTCAACTTGCTTGATTTCGTTTTCATACCAATCAATAAGTGCGAAGAAAAGGAAGCATTTGTATATATAAATATCTATATAATGATATATGTACATATTAATTGCTTGCCCGCTGTTTCGCTAATAGATAAATAATTAAAATCAATTTATATTGATTTAGAAACATATTTGTGCACAATACGCAAAAATTAACACAAATCAGCTGAAATGTTAGGCAAATACAATACAATACAATACAAGACAACAGATTCCCGACCCTAAAAGTCAGTTACGATATGATCAAATGGAGAAGATTATCGACTTGAAGAAATCGTGACTGAGCAAAGACTGCTTTTAACTCACACACACAAGTCAGCGCAATGCATTTAAACGGATACATGCAGGAACACGTGAGTTGCGGCCCTATCAGCAAAGAGGCGTCTGCTTTCTCAGCTGCTCCAAGCTGTCGTCGTCGTCTTCGTTTCTCAGCGTCTTGCCGCGTGCCAGTGACTGGTCTATTACCTGTTACCTGCTGATAAGCTGCCTCAACTTCACAGTATTGGGTCAAGCACATTGCAAATTTGCTGGTAATGAACAGCATTTACATAAGCCGTAAACCATCACCATTGCAAATATAAACAAGTAAGAGTGCTGCAGTCGAGTGAACTCGACTACGATATACCCTGAACCCAGTTATTAAATATATTCTATTATTATGCAAATTCCCCTTTAAAAAGATTTACACTAAACACGCAATCGTAAGTAGCGGGGCTCATGCCATCCCTTTCTCACACATGCGCTCACCTATTTATGCATACAGAAAATGCTTGCGGCTGCTGATAGAAATGAGATCAATATGAGAATACATGTTCGACTATAACTTGGGTGTTTCTTATAACGGACGGACGGACGGACGGACAGACGGACATGGCTATATCGACTCGACTATTGATCCTGATCAAGAATATATATACTTTGTGGGGTCGGAGATGCTTCCTTCTGCCTGTAACATACATTTGCACAAAACCATTATACCATTTTTACCCATTTTTAATGGGTTCAGGGTATAAAAAAAAAACAATTTCAGTTAACATGCATACCCTCCCCTTCTGCCTTCTATTACCCCATTGCAAGCAAGACTATGTGACGCTACTTTTGCAGCATATTCTTAGACAGTTGCTGATCAGCAAATAGATAAAAATTTAAATTGCTATCGGGAATTTTTTTTTTTTTTTTTTAACTTCAAAAGTGAGATTTTGGCGGTAGCGTTCGATTGCAGCAAAATCTAAATATAGCTATATATTTTGTTCACACTATCAACGACTATAAGATATAGCAACTGTATCGCACTCTTATCTGCCTTGGATGATAGTGTTTATCTTAACTTAAACAGCTTAACACAGCCTCTTCTAACTAAACAGCTGGGAACTCTGATAAGCTTGCCACGTCTACAAGGGAAACAAATTTGTTCTAAAAAATTAACGATTGAAACAAATTATCGACTCCAATTTTTAGGGTAGCTATTTGTCATTTAGTGTGACAAACGAGAACCAAAACAGACTAAAATTAAAAAGAAAACGGAAATCAGGCGCTAAAAAATTTTCTAGGAATTCTCAAAAGGGTTTGACTAGATTGAGATAAAAGCGATTAAAACAAATAACGAAATGAAATAAACGAAAGCTGATGTAAGTCAGTGGAACAATAATGATATATATAGATTCTATATACATACATATATGCTGTATTTGGAACATATTAATACTTTTTACGAAATTTCAAAGAAAGCAAACAAGTTTGTTTAATGGCCGCATAACAGAGCAAAGCAGAGAACATCGCGGCCAGCTAGCAACAACAAAGAAAGTTGAAGGCCGGCAAAGCAATGACCGTATATAGAATATACATGTACGTATATCTATAAATACATTTATAACATATATTTATCACAGTAGAGTACTCATATAGAAATTTGTGAATCAATTCGGCCGATCAACACTTTTTATTAAACTATGCACTCTCAACTCTCGGAAATTAAAGCAAACATTCGAGCAATGATGCAATAACTGCGAGAAAAGCAATCAGCAATTTGATTTGCAGCAATCGGAATTAAAACAAGTAAGAGTGCTGTAGTCGAGTGAACCCGACTACGATATACCCTGAACCCAGTTATTAAATATATTCTATTATTATTGGCAAATTCCCCTTTAAAAAGATTTGCACTAAAATGCGGGCAGCTCTGGAAGCGCCCTCTGCCGACAAATACGTGAAACACGCAATACACAAAAAACATATTGACGCTCGCGTCGAATATCATGCCATCTCTTTCTCACACATGCGCTCGCATATTTATGCATTCAGAAAATGCTTGCGGCTGCTGATAGAAATGAGATTAATATGAGAATATATTTTCGACTATAACTTGGGTGTTTCTTATCCGATTTTGACGAAATTTGGGCATTTGATCAATGGTATGCATATGCATATTATGTATTAATTAGATTTCAGATTTTGCCTTTAAAATTGTGGCATTTATTGCTATCGGAAATTTAATTTATCGATATTCGATAAACGAAGGCAGTTATCGAAAAAATAAGGCAAACTTGATCTGCGCCTGGTATACGAGAACCTATACTCCAAATTTTCTCTAGCTCTTACAGTTCCTGAGATCTGCGTGTTTATACAGACGGACGGACAGACGGACAGGGCTATATCGACTCGACTATTGATCCTGATCAAGAATATATATACTTTGTGGGGTCGAAGATGCTTCCTTCTGCCTGTTACAAACATTTGCACAAAACCATTCTACCCTTTTTACCCATTTTTAATGGGTTCAGGGTATAAAAAAAGAAAAAAAAACCAAGAGTATTGTGTGATTATTGATCACGAAGCAAATGGAACTAGCACTTTCGTGACACGAATAGCTAAAGACTTGTCACGAAGTGTCAAACATTGTAATTATATATTCCTAAATACATTAAAAAATGTCAAATGTAAAACACACATATCTTTTGATTTATTATTTTTTATTTTTCACGTCTTAAAGCGTTTTAAATGCTGCACAGTTGATAATTCACCGAATAATTAATGATTAGACTCAAGTTAAATATTTATGAACAAATATCATTTCGTATATATTGGGCATGTATATGATTGAGTTTCAAAAGAGCAATGCTTCCTAAACTAAACAATACTTTATAATATAATATATTAAAGACTTAAAGGTAATTAATGATTAGACTGCTGAAGGAATGTTGTTTTGTTCGGAAAACCAGATTGAACAAAGTTAATCATTTATCGCTTATACGATATAGTGAAAAAGAGCATTGATTATGTTTACTGAACGGTAAGATATATAAATATTATATAATATAATAGTAATAGAATGATATATTCAAGAATACTTTATAGCCATAAGCCCAAGAAAAAAAGAAATGCAAAGCAGCATTGCGAACATTGCGCTGTTTTAAGCATCTTGTGCAATAAATTTATCAGTCGCAAAGTCAACAGCTGATTAAGTTGCTCACATTTAATTGTGGCAATGTATATCTGTTTTGCTTTTGGCTGCCTGCCTCATAATAGGCGGCCCTTATCGTGCGCTCAACTGTTGACTCATTGCCTTGGCAATAGCTTTTGATATAGCTACTGATAAATATATATATATATATTTATATATATGTATAATTATGTGAAAAAAAAACAGTACGATTGCTTTAAGGTGATATGGCAAAAACTCAATACACACTGACTATTGTCGTCATTCGCTGCTGCCTAAGTCAAGTCAATTAAGTCAAACAGCAGCTACTCAGACACTTGGCTACCCAGTCGTATACGTAATAAAGCGACGCCTAAACTAAACGAGGCGTACAAAGGAGAATATTGCTATCTGGGTTGGTTTTTAGACTTTGCTCTCTGAAAAAGACGACAAAACTCAAACCAAAACTGTCTGTCCGTATGTATAGATCTATGCGATGGGGAAGAGTTTCGTTTTAGCCGGAGCAGGGAGGGGGCTGCTTCACTATTGGTATTTGCCCAACATATGGCCGGTTTTAGGCATTCAACTCGATTGTCTTTCGACTGTGTGTGTGTTTGTGTGTATGATATGATATGATGATGTGTTTGAATGTATATGCTTTTTTTCTATCTCTATCTCTCTCTCCCTCTCTATCTCTCTCTCTTTCACACACACACTCTCTCTCTATCTGTCTTCCAGCTTTGGCTAGTCAACAGTTTTTTAGCCTTGAATTTTCGCGCACTAACACTGAACTCTTTGAACAAAACGCGTTCAAATTCGAAATTCAAATTGAAATCAATTTCAAATTTAATTTAATTTTGATTTCTATAGCTTCTTCATTTTGTAATACCCCTTAAAAGGTTGGACAAATTTATCTTATAATGCGAAATCCATGAACATATAGTCTTTGTAGAGCTTGTACAAGCAACTCAAAACAAGATATCCATTATTGGAACATTATTTTTTTTTTCTACAAATTTAGTATTGTTTTTAACTTTTGATTATATGCACAAACGGGCAACAAATAAATATATTTATTTATTTATATATATTTATATATATTTATATATATATATATATATATATATATATGCGGAGATCGTATAAGCTCCTTCAGTCTTTATTAATATGTTAAATGCATATAGTATTCGAAAAATCGAATAATCAAAAGATTTGAGACATTATTATCTTTTTTTTTTGCTGATTTAGCCAGCCAGTATATATATTATATTTATTATTATTATTTTTAATTGAGCGCTCAGATTTCAAATGGAGGAAGGGCGGAAAGGGAGGGTGCAGGGAAATTTGGGGGTTGGGGGTACAGGAAATGCTCAAGTTCTGAACTTCATCTTATGGCCTAAACATAAACAAATGCGGTCACATTTATGGTGTTATATGCTTCGAGCTCCGTTTTGTTGTAAGGTATCGCATTACACGATTTCGATTTCAGATCTCAACTTTGAGAACTTACTACATGTGTGTGAATGGGTGTGTGTGCTAAGTTTCTGGGATGAGTTGACATTTAATTGGTCTGGGCACATAAATAATTCGTTTGTGACAGCTCTTAGAATTTTAAAATCAAATAGCGACCAAATTTCGAAATTGGCTATTAAAATAAGATTTATGGCCTACTAGATTTGTAAAGTTGGTTTTAGCTGAAGATAGGTTTGTAATTCTTTTTCCCTCTTTTTCTTTCAAACACTTTAAGTATGTTAAAGCTGAAGACGGGCTTAAATTTCAATTACTTTTCAGTTTTTAGGAGCTGTTTAACATTGTTTTTTTTTTTTTTTTTTTTTTTTTTTTAAGCACATCAAATATTGGATTATGAGCTGGCTCCAAATTTTTCTCATCATTCACCAAGCCTATAATTAAAATTATTTATTATTTATTTAAGGACTGTTGCTTTTGCAACATTTATGTATATCATTTTGGTTTCTTATGTAGGTTTACAAACTGATATATGCACATATATATATGACTGCTACAATACCAACCTTATAATGTAGTACCTTGTGTGTTGTGTTAAAAAAATATATACTATATAAGTATACACGATTCCAGCTGTGGGGACTTTGGAAAGTGTAGGTAGACGTTTCTTCTTTTTTTTGCGTTCGTTTTGACTTCTGCGATGAAATGTATTTAAAATTTGTTAAACGATTTGCTCGTAAGGTTTATACAAACATTTCTCGGTCTTTTGTATATTTTCTTCCATTAATTGATTGATATGCATGGGCACACGAAGGGGGAAGGCAGTGTTTTTTTATATGTAAGTTGTTATATATTTCATTGTTGTTGTTGGTCACGCTTTTTATTGGTTGGATTTCGTTTAAACTGGGTCACACATGTGGCGATTAAAACAGAAATATTATATGTATATGAATAGTTATATATACGTATATTAATAACACAAGAACTATGCACAATTTGATACGTAAAATTAAAATATTTATTCACTCGCCGCAAATCTTATCAGCTTGTTAGCAGAGGAAAAACATAAGTATTTAAGAATTGTTATATTTTAGACCGCCAGCACAATTGTACATATATATTATTTATATACGTGTTTATACGTGTTATATATATATATATACTTTCAAGAGGAAACTGTCGATGTATTTGTTGACGTAAGACTTGAAGTTTGACAGTTGAAAAGTGTAGATTTATTTGTGGGCTACTAGACAACACTGACACTTGGATGGCACACGTTAAGTTAGAATATATCTTTAATATATCGTTAGAATTATGGCAAAAATTTACAACTGCAAAGCTTTAGCGAAACGGGGGTGTTGGGAGGGGCACTTGTTTTGCCGTTTTGTTGTTGCTGCCAATTTTGCGGTGATTTCGACTGAGCAGCTGAGCGCGTTGCGGACAACTGATCAAAACATGAGCCAAAAAGTAGTCGAGAGTAAGACAAAGCTCGCTCTACATGCGCACGAGGGCCTCTATATGTGTGAGTGTTGATATAATGGCAGGGTGCGCGAGTGGGCAGGCAGACGCTTGTCGTCGACGTCGACAGAGTCGTACAAATTTTTGTAGTCAAATTCCAGCACTCTTGAAATTTGGTTTTATTTTTAATGTTGTTGCTTTATTTATTTATGCAAATCAGCTTAGCATTTTTGGAGCTTTTTATGATTGAGTGTAGCTGCTTGTGGTTGTTGTTGCCGTCCTGAAACTAGTTCGCTCATTGCCTAAGCAAGTTTGTTTAAATAAATGCTTGGAAGCTAAGTTAATTTAAGCTTAAACTCATATGCCAAGAGAGCGTTTTATTAGGGATTATTTTAAAAGCCGCGCGCGATTTTGTTGACTCGTTTTAATTGCACGCTAATTGAATTATGAAAATACAACTAATTTTAATGCAATTATTATTTGATTTATATATATATATACATTTAAAATATATATTGACGTGCATTGACTCTTTCGTTGGTCATTCTATTTGCAGTTTTATTTTGATTATCGCACTCTATACACACACACACATACACTAACGCAGAAATTGCTCTTTTTGCGTTCCGTGTCCACGCTTGTCAAACGTTCTTGACCGATTGATAAAGTTTTTGAAAAGCTCAGCGACAAAAACACGCCAAGCACAGCAGAGCATAGCGAAAGCTCGCGAGCGTTCGTTGATTTTATTGTGATTGTTCAGCTGTGTGCAGTGCAGCCGAGGCGAGGTGAAGAAAGAGAATGATAGAGAAAGAGAGAGAGAGAGAGATTGTATGGGCTCATGTCGCTCACCCACACAATTACACCAACAGCAGTTGAGCGTCGTTTTTGTCTCTTCGTCTATTGCTTCTTTCAATTCCAATTTTCCAATTCTGTTCTTAAATGCCGGGGGAGAGACGGTGACACCGACAGCGCAGCTGTGCTGCGGTACAGTCTGTTGCGCTTGTGTTGTTTTGGTTTCTTATTTTATTTTTTTGCTGCTCGGCTTTGGCATTTGTTGTTGCTCGCTTTGCTTTGGCTGTTTATGTTATTTTTTTCCCCATTTGATTAATAAATAAATTCATTTACAAAGCTTCCGCTCGCACTCTTGTTCTCTATTTGTCTTTCTTTGCGCTAGCGCTGCCGCTGCCTTTGCCCACCCGTTTTTGACGTCACTTTTGTTGTTTACTTCGCTTTCGACCAGACGCCTTCTTTTCATTTTCTTGTGCGCATTGTTACTGCGGCCGCTTTCTTTTATAGTTTTTTTTTAAATGCAAACTTTTGTTATGAAATTGTCTGGCGCTTTGATTTGTGCTGTGATTTTCGCAAAAATCATCTAGTTGAGCATTGAATATATACTATAATATCGCATCGCAAGTTATTTTTCTTATTAATTATTGGGGGAACGAAATAAACAAAATAATAGCGCTGCAAGCGGGAATTGCGGGAATTTATTGTTCCAGGTATTTTTATTCCCTGAACCCATTAAAAATGGGTAAAAAGGGTATAATGGTTTTGTGTAAATGTATGTAACAGGCAGAAGGAACCATCTCCGACCCCACAAAGTATATATATTCTTGATCAGGGTCAACAGTCGAGTCGATATAGCCATGTTCGACTGTCCGTCCGTCCGTCTGTATGAACACGCAGATATCAGAGACTATAAGAGCTAGAGACTTCAGATTTGGAATATAGGTTCTCGTATACCAGGCACAGATCAAGTTTGCGTTATTTTACCGATAGCTGCCTTCGTTTATCGAATATCGATATATTAAATTTCCGATAGCAATAAATGCCACAATTTTAAAAGCAGAATCTTCTAATTAATACCTAAAATGCATATGCCTACTAATGATCAACTGTCAAAATTTCGACGAACAGATATTCTCCTATTGATCTCATTTCTATTAGCAGCCGCAAGCATATTCTGTATGCATAAATATGCGAGCGCATATGTTAGAAAGAGATGGCATGATAATCGACGCGAGCGTCAATATGTTTTTATGTGTATTGTGCAGAGCACCGCTACCAACGATTGCGTGTTTCACGTGTTTGTCGGCAGAGGGCTCTTCCAGAGCTGCTCGCATTTAAGTGTAAATCTTTTTAATAGAATATATTTAATAACTGGGTTCAGGGTATATCGTAGTCGAGTTCACTCGACTATAGCACTCTTACTTGTTTTCTTTTCTTTTTGTTGACGATGCGTTTTCAATTCTGTATTGGTTTGTTTGTGCAAAAAAAAAAATTATAATAATATCAACAGGAATGTTTATTCGGTTTTAGTTTCGCTGTTTCGTTTTGATGGTTGATGCAATATTTCATATAAAAAATGTAATACAAAATTAAAAAATAATTTTTTAATTTAGATGCATTTACGTAGATTACTTGAATAATCAGATGGAAACGTTAACTAAATTAAAAAACCATTTATTAATTTTATATATTTCTAAAATAAACAGATGCGAGATAAATTATTAATTTATTTACTCGGACCGAAGAATACTAAAATAAGTAGATGCGAAAATAAATATGGAAACCTACACTAAATTAAAAAATAATTGATTAATTTTATTGAAGAATGCAAAACTTATTGCTCGAAGAAAAAAATATTTAAATGTATAGCTATTAATATATGACTGCAATTGAAATTAAAATCCCATTTCTTATCTATCATTGTCTGTAGCTAAGTTATTGAGAATATGTCTGAAGACATAAAAGCCATTAAAAATAAATGAATTTAAAGTGTGAAACCACATTCCGCTTAGGGTTTAATTTAGTACTTAAATCTATATGCCCCAAACTTCATCATCATGGATGATGATGGCAAATCGAATTGACGAACGGAAAATTTCACAGTGGAGCGAGCCACTGATGAGAAATCACGACCGTGTCCTTGAATGGGAAAATTGCGATACAGCAAAACATAAAAAATAAAACAAAAAACAAGGATAACACGATACTCGGCTCGTAAATGAAGTAATATGCTCGGTAAGCGAGGCGTTGTCGCCGTCCCTCATCAGTGTGGAATTTATTCCAGGATACACACACACATACACACACACACCCACACACACACATAAGCACAAATGCCAAGGATGCCATACCGCACTCACAACCACATAATAGACAACAACACAAAGGACACACGCCCACTTCAAGTATCTAAAACGGTAAACGATTGTCAAGGACATGGGCGCCGGCATCTTACGAGTATTTACTGAAAACAGCAACAACAGCGGCAACAGCAGCAGCAGCGAAAGCAGCAGCAGCAGGCAGACGCCTACGTTGCAGCATTCTCGGAGCGTGTGCTTCACGGCTACTGACAATCACCGGTTTATTTATTTTTCCATTTTATTCTCCTAGCTGCTTCCCACTCATCATCCAGCCATCCATCCAGCTATTCATCCATCTATCCATCCACTCGTCACATTCACTTTCCCTTCGTGGAGTCTCGGCTTCGGCGTCGGCGTCAGCGTCGGGTTCACTTCAGTCCGAAGTGTCGGGACCTTGAATTTGTGTGTAGGCGACGCCCAGAGTTGCCACCCCCCCCCCCCCCCCCAAAAAAAAAAATTAAGAAAAAAAACAGCAAGGGAAAAACGAGAAACAAAAAACTACCCATAAGCTGCTTTTGGGCGTTGCTATTGGAGCCACTTGCCTGCTGCTGCGCGCGTTCTTTTTAATTAAATGCAAAATATTTGACAAGCCACAGCATAAATATGTTTTAATTAACAAAAACGCCAACACGCTTTTCAAATGTTTCACAAACGCTTAAAGGAACAGCGGAGTTAACATGTTTTCTCAATTAGTTTTAACTCATTTCAAATAGCTCATGCTATATTCAGTTTCAAAGAGAAGTCTGTTTTGGTTTTTAATTGAAAAGTTTCCAATTCATAATTCTTATGTCTAATATATTTATTTTATTATATACATTTACTTTATTATTCGAAGCACTTAATTTTAAGGGTTATTTAGTATTGAAAATACGTACTGTCGACGCAGAGTTCAATTTGTTTTTGTTATGAATGTGCAGAAGCACAACAAAAGTGCGACTGTAGACTGCCAACGACGTCAAGGACATGGAATGGTGGTTGGGACCAGGGGGCTGTGTTGACCAGTTGGTGGTGTGTAGAGCGTGGGCTTCATTATACAAGAGCATGCGAGAAAGAGAGAGCGAGAGATAGCGAAAGAGAGTGGTTTCCGCCCAGCATTTGCTTAAGGATGTCTAATGAAATTCTGCGTCGTCATTTTTGAACAACAACATGGCAGCCAAAATCTCAACAACAACCCTCACGCAGCAACACTCACCCCCAACTGTGGGTAAAGGGGAGCCAGCAGGCAAATTGTGTAGAGCAAAAACATTCGATGTACAGTGGCTCAGAGCTTATTTGGACCAGTGCGTAGCAAAATTTTAAATTGCCTGCCATAAAGTAATTATACATTATTTTTCAAAAAATCCAAAGACCTATGGCAGGTACATATATTAACTACCAAAATTAATATATGACCCCAATATGCTGGGGTTTCCCCACCTGCTATGTCGGGTTATGTAATAAAGTACCTCAATTTATGGTCAAAGCTTATTTGGACCAGATACATTATGGACACCTGGGTGCCATAAAACCCGGATTTTTTAAGTCAGGTTGATTATTTTAATACTTCGTAGTTAGTTGAGTTATATCCTGCATCTCGGGTGCAACCAGCCAACAAGGACTATGGAAAAACGGACTACTATTGATCAACGGAATCTCATCCTGGAACACTTCTAAATGGGATATTCACATCGCTGAAATGGTCAATCTAAGTAAATCAACTGTATACAACATCATTCGGAACTTTGTGGACGCAAATCGGATAGAGGACAAGGGCAGAATGGCACCAAACAAGATTTTCACAGAAAAGGAGAAGCGGAGGATCATCAGGAAAATAAGGGGGAATCGTAAGCTATCGGCTTCAAAACTGACCAACACGAGCAGGATGAAATGGGAAAAAAGTGGTGTGTAAAAATTGAGCACCTGGTTCTGCACAACCATGTCTTTAATGCCCGAGTACCACGGAGGAAGCGTTTTATAAGCCCATAAAATAAAGCGGCCAGGATGACGTTCTCCAAATCCCACTTGAACAAGGATTTGGAGTTCTGGAACACATTCATATTTGAAGATGAGTCCAAATTTAAAATTTTTGGCTCGGACGGACGGCATTATGTGTTGCGACAGTCCAATACTGAGCTGGATCCCAAAAACGAAATGGCATGGTGGAAGTGACATGGTATGGGCATCTATCTCGGCAGCCGTCAGCGGGAATTTGGTGTTTATTGGAACAACAAGAACGTGTACTTCAATACATTAAAGGAAAATGTACTCCAAAGTGCCGAGAAGATAGGAATCCGACGTACTTTCCGGTCCTACCACGGCAATGATCCCAAGCATAAGTCCGGATTAGTACAGTCCTGGCTTATCTGGAACTGCCCCCACATGACAATTCCACCGGCCCCGTCTCCAGATTTAAATATTATTGAAAATTTGTGGGCTCTGATGGAAAATAACATCCGGAATCACAGCATTCCAGCAAGCAGAATCTTAAAAATGGTCTGCTGGATGAGTGGAGCAAGATCAGTCCAGAAATTACCCGGAAGCTGGAATCTTCCATGTTAAGGTTAAGGGAAGTTGTTAGGGCTAAAGGATATCATACTAAGTATTAACATCCTTATATAAGTTTTAATACGTCAAATATGTTACTTTTTTAAGACTGGTCCAAATAAGCTTTGACATGCACTTTGGATATGTTTTTAGTTTTTGACTAATTTGAATTAACTAAAATTTTAATATAAACTAAAGTTTTTTGCTCAAACATGATATAACATTAAACAAATTGGCATTTAAACATTTTGCGTTGGTTTCTTTGTTTAAACTTTATAGCACCTTAAATTTTTGGCTAGACACTGGTCCAATTAAGCTCTGAGACACCGTAGATACATACATATGATATTAAATATGTATTTATAAAGTGTACGCTGCCTCCCGGACGGGCGGCACACGCAGACATTGTTGGCGTTGTTGTGACGCGTATCGATTTGTTTATGCTTCGTAAATGAAAATTCACAAAAAAAAAAAAAAGATAGGGGAGCGCTTGGGAATGAGTACCACGAAGAGGGTGCCATACAACAATGCAAATGTTCACACTCTATTTGCAAATTTAGCAGAATTCGGATTTGGCAGAGAGAATGGCAATGAAAGAAGGATACGAACTCGGGAAAGTTAATATTTGAAATACGTGCCTCGATTTGTAATGGCAGGGAAAGTCACTTAAGGCCTTTCTAGGTAACATAGTTTAAACGAAATAGTTTTAAATAAATATAAAATGTATAAGAAACAAGAAAGGAGAACTAACTTTGGCATGTCTAATATTACAATTAATTGTAGTACGGAGTTGAGCTACCGACATCTAAATATTAATCTGGATCTGGTGATTATATTTTTCTTTTAAATTTTTCACTAAATTTATTCATATTTATCCAGATGTGATATGTTTGTCTACATCTATTTAATTTCCACAACTTAAAAACTCATCTTTCACACTATTGTTTGTAAACGAAAGATAAAGTGATTATTTAATAGTATTTATTGTCCTCAAGGGATATATTTCAACATAAACCGAGATAGCCTTAAAACCAAAGAAGCTCATTCTATATACTCAAAAAAAAAGGACTGACTATATAGACTTTGCTACTACTGACCACGAATATATATATACATACCATATGCGTACAAAGACGTGCTCTTCAAAGCGTTATGAAGAAGTTTATAATTATATAGGTAGATTATTCGAATATTCTATACAAAATTTATATTCACATTAATATTTTCATAGAAAAAAACAATTTTAAAAATTATGTTTTATAAATTTTCTTAATCAGATTTATTTGAATTGTAGAAAAATCTACGTGACATCGCTATATAAATATTTGTTTTTCTTAATGTAATTGCAATATTTGCTTTTCAGTCTTTAGAAACTATAAATTTTCTATCTAATCTTTGTGCTGTCCTTAGAATATATTATACATAACAAGTCGGCATAATTAACTTCATAATTTGATTACTAGTGCTGATGGCTTTCTAACGTGTAAGTCACACATTTTACTGTTAAATACGAGCTAACGTTTTATCATATATCTTTAAATAACTTTCAAGTAGAAAAGTTGGCAGAAACTCACATGCACTTTGCATGTGATTAAACCATTCAGCACAGTTTGCTCAAATTAATGAAATATAATGGTTAAATATATATATATAATATATATAAACATACATATATATGTATTTTTTCCCCCTATTTTGTTTTGTTTTTCTGCTGATTCGTGCGCTTAACGTTCATTGGCCTCTTTGGCAGTGCTGCACACACAAAAGTTATATCTGGCACTCTGATAAAAAAAAAACAAGAACACAATTCAATAATATTTTCAACATCTAAGCGTTTTCAATATAGTATAAACCAAAATGTGGACGTAGTGCTAAGAGCCATTGACTTTTCCACAGCACTTAAGTCAAGTTCAGGGCCAGTTTGGAGCTACTGTGTTTTGTTGCTTTTTGCTTTGTAGATGCTTTATCTACGCTGACAACTCTTCACAACTATGCTCATTAGCGCCGACGGTTAGGTTATTATTTACACACACATATATATATATATATATATATTTGTATATACATATATATAGTAGTGTATATATTTAGGCATATTATCTGTAGAATATCACACGTCACAGCGATACATATTTTTAGCTTCTTTTAAAAGCTTAAATTTGAATCATTCAAGGAAATTTAAAATGTGCTAGTACTCTTGGGAAAACAAATTCAACAGAAAATGTGGGCGTTTTTAGTGACAATTTGGCAGCGAATTGTTGCATTGCTATTTTTATATATGGAGCAGCGCAAATGTTGAACGTTAAGTGGAAATTAGCATTAGTAACATTTAATTTGTGTACGGGAGGTCAAGCACAATTAACTAAATTACATGTAATTCTTTAATACATATTACAAGACTATGTTATTTAATGCATATATTATCTGGTTGTTCAATAAATAATTTTTCAAAATGACGAAAGTTTTTTAATTGCTCGTTTTTTATACCCTGAATCAATTAAAAATGGGTAAAAAGGGTATAATGGTTTTGTGTAAATGTATGTAACAGGCAGAACGAAGCATGTCCGACTCCACAAAGTATAAATATTCTTGATTAGGATCAACAGTCGAGTCGATATAGACATGTCCGTCTGTCCTTCCGTCCGTCCGTCTGTATAAACACGCTGATCTCAGAGACTGTAAGAGTTAGAGACTTCAGATTTGGAATATAGGTTCTCGTATACCAGGCGCAGATCAAGTTTGCGTTATTTTTTCGATAACTGCCGTTTTATCGAATATTGAAACATTAAATTTTCGATAGCAATAAATGCCACAATTTTAAAAGCAGAATCTTCTAATTAATACATAATTAACTCATTCATACATGCATCTGCATACTATTGATCAACTGCCCAAATTTCGTCAAGATCGGATAAGAAACACCCAAGTTATAGTCGAAAATATATTCTCATATTGATCTCATTTCTATCAGCAGCCGCAAGCATTTTTTGTATGCATAAATATGCGAGCGCATGTGTGAGAAAGAGATAGCATGATAATCGACGCGAGCCTTTATATGATTTTATGTGTATTCTGCGTGTGTTTGTCGGCAGAGGGCGCTTGCACAGCTGCTCGCATTTTAGTGAAATCTTTTTAAAGGGGAATTTGCCAATAATAATAGAATATATTTAATAACTGGGTTCAGGGTATATCGTAGTCGAGTTCACTGGACTACAGCACTCATACTTGTTTTTTTTTGCGGATTGTTGTCAAGATAAGAATGCGAACAGATAAGACTAAGAAAACTTGGAACAAGTAAAAGTCGTACAAGCAATTGAGGTGTTTAAAACATTGTATTTGCAATATTAAATTAAGACGCACCTTTTGAGTAACATCTACCAGAAATAACATAATTTCCATGTAGTTTCCTCGAGAAAAACACGTATAATTGTAGTTTGTTGCCTGAAAGCAAAATAAGAATAACAAGAAATAAAGTTTTGCATGTCAAATGTATAAAACATGAAATGAAAAATACATCTTAGAGACGTTGGAAAAAATAAATAAGGAAAATTATAATTTATACCAGCAGAAAAGATGCAGAAGATGGGCATATAATACTTCTATATAATCTAAATTGAAATGTATAGATGCAAGTATTGTATATAGGTACGGGTTAGCAGAAGTAGGATCTTAACTAATAGCATATTTTAAGTGTACATATGCAAGTGCGATATATACGCTAAAAACTTGTGTAGTGGCTCGGTTCATTGATTGCAGACGACTGTCTTGGGCGACGACAGCAGCTGCAGAAACAGTCGAGTCGAGTCGGCTATATATTTTCTATATGTTTGACAATGCGGAAGTTGTTGAAATATAACAAATCCCAGGCGAGACACAAAGCGAAACTGCATGTGCCACACAATATAAAATACGATATTAAAACCGTATCGCTGTTCTTTTTGTAAATGCAGTTGCAACAAAGCGCAGACAATCTGCCTGTGTCTGTGTCTACGTATATATGTATATATATATACATATATATATATACGTATTAGCTGGCAAGTAATTAATGAATGCCACTTAGAGCGTTATTTTCAGTTCAGATCCAAAATAGGCAGAGACGGTGATTTAAACTTTGCAACTTACCAGAAATCGAAAGAACAACAAAGAAAGGCCGACAAGTTAAAAGCGATTAAGCCAAACGAACGAAGCGACAAAGATAAAGAGTAACAAAAATTTAAAAACGAAGACGATTTATGTGATTGAACATCTATTTAAGGATCAAACAACAACAACATAATACTATAATAAAGGATAATAAGACCGAAACACGAAACACGTCAACCCGAAACCGGCATACGAATAACGCGAACGACGCGAACGGGAAGCGCTGCGAGGAGTAAACACAACCGACCTGTCTGAATTGCACTCGATAACTGTGTCAGTCGGCGGCGTGCAGAGCGACGGAATGCCTTCCTTGTGCCTTGCCACACGAAATGGGAAAGAGAGCGAATCAGAGAGCCACCGACCGACAGAACGAATGAACGAAAATCCAGAAATCTCTCCAGAAGCTCTCCTGTTGGATTTGTTAACGAAGAAAACGACGACGACGACAACGGTGGCGGGGCGGATCGGAACACAACACAGCCATCGAAGACCCCACCACCAACCCAACTAAGCGTAGCTGAAGCACCACCTAACTAAACTGGCTAAATAGTCGTCGAGAGAAATTTATTATTGTGTTTTGCCTGCGTGTGCATATCCTGCCAAAAGGCGCGGAGATAATACCGAAAACAAGACGAAAAGTGTTCAGCCACCCCCAAGTCGAATATTAAATATCCTTGCAGACGTAAGGCTGAAAATGAAGAAGTTCAATTAAGAAACAATTTTTGCACTGAACAATTAATTAAAATTTTGGATTCTATAATATTTAGTAATATTATTATTATTATATGACTAAGCTGAAACGATTCTTATTAAATACACCATTTTGATTTATTATAAAATATGATTTATATATTTGAATTTAGAAACATAATTTTTGGACGAAATACGTACCACAAAATAAATACACAAAAAAATAATACACTAAATTAAATTAAATAAAAAAATTGCATTTAAAAATCGATCATAATTTTATCAAAAACCATCCATTAAACTCTTACTATAACGCATTTTAATCACAATTGGTTAATGAACTTAAATTGACCATATAAATACTTTCTTCTATGCGTCGCAGAACCTATCACCATATAATAATAGCCACTGTAAGGGCATATGCAAGGGAAACCCTCGAATGACGAAACTAACCCTAAAATAGCAAAGACTGTTGAATGCTTTTCCAAGTGTTCTTCTTCGATGGCATTGCGAAATTTGTTGTCGTTTTTTCTATTTTGAGTCGATTTAACTAACGTGTTTCGCCAGCAAACATCACGGGGTGGAAAGCGCCCGAAGCCCAACTGTGTGTGCATGTGTGTGTGTGTATGTGTGCGTGCGCATGTGCTTGACAACAGGACTCCTTTTTTTTATAACTACAGAATTTATTACTCATTTTTACTGGAGTAATAGAAGAAACCTACTGTGACCCAGCAAAGTACAGTAAAACTTTTCCACCATTTCTATAGATTTTTTTTAATTTTTGTTCGATGACAAATTGGATATATAAGGAAATTAAGTGGAGTGGGTAATGGTAGTAAATGGGTTACAAATTCTGGTAGATTAATTAAATTAATTAGTTTAACATCTTGAATTTAGTATACATTATTTAAAGGATCCCTATCTCTCAGTTTAATAAAAAAAAATGTCCTTGACAACTTAATTACCTTATATTTTCGTTTTTTCCCGGTATCAAATGTTGTTCAATCGATTTTGAACAGCTTGTAAACATAGTGATTAATTTATATGATTATTTTTAAATTTTAAAAAATTTGTTGTGTTGATTTTATCGAAAAATCGATTAACAATTTGTAGATTAATAAAATATAATTCACTAACGGCAGAAGCATTTTGAAATATCTCTGCTAAGTGACAAACTAATCTTCTATAAAGCATTTTTTTCTAAATGTTAAAACTTTAATATTGATAAAATAAATATTTGAGCAGGCGAACGTTCCTTTAACAAAGTCAAATAAGACTCTTTACACTTCTTTAAGCAATATTAGATATACAAAAAAGTATAATAAAGGCATAGTCAATTGATATTTGGTTTTTAGTGGTTACAGAATAGAATTTCGAATTTCGTGAGGCATCTTCTTCCTGCTCATCAACTTCTTCTTGACTATTGAACTGTGCTCGCGGACAATTGTTCTTGTTTATTCCCACCGAGTAGAGCTTGTGCCGCATTCGAACAGTGGTGAGGATAAGAGACAACCCGCTGCCCCAGATAGAGTCTTGGAAAGCATCTTTTGGGAACTGGGATTATTATTATTATTATTATTGTACCTGGAACGCTTTATACCAATTCGAAATTCCAGTTTGCTGAACAAAAGCGTTGCATAAAAACATTAACTTTTGTCCTACTACGAAACGAACCCTAACTGAGGATCTCCCAAGCAGAATGTGAGTGAGCTCAAGACAATGGCAAAGACAATAAAGTTAAGGCAACCCTGTCTCGGCTTATTTTAATGTTGCTTTTACGCTTTCCCAATTTTTCACGAGCACCGATTTACGTGAAAATGTATATATGTAAGAAAGGCAAGCAATTCATTTCAATAGAAATGTAAATAACAAATTTTAATAATAATTGAAATGGATTTGCCTAAGGGTGGATGGCAACACATCCCATTATAGGATTGAATCCGGCAACCCACAGCTAACACTGTTCCTTAAGTCATTTTCCACACACATCTTGAAAAGTTATTTTTCACTGAGTGCAAACGACGTTGATGTTTTAAATCGCCGCAATTGAATTTTTCTCAATCGATTTTATGCTGCGTGCATAATTGAGATTAGAAAATAAACCCAAGAGGTATGCTAAAAGTCGACTTCGAACCCCCCATTGTGAAACCGTTTGAGTTTGCGCATAATGAGTTTTGCTATGTTGGTTAAATCAAAGGATAGCTAGGAATCATTATTAAAAACTTCTACTCGAAAATAAACTGAAATTTTACACATCATTAATTAATTCATTAAATTAGAGTTTTTTAGTTTTTAATGCGAAATTGACTTATTACGAACTTTAACGCGTAAAAAACGATTTCGAAAGTGTGATCGCTAAGAATTTTTATATCAAACTTATAATTAAGAGTATGCTGCAAATTTGCACTTTGAATAATGCAAAGTTCCTTTATAATTACTTAAGTTATTTTTAGCATTTTGAACATTTCGAAAAAGATTTGAAATGCTTGCAAATTGTATATATTTTGTTTTATGAGTTTTAATAGGTCAAGTTTAGTAAAAGTAATGCAGTTTACTAGAACAGAACTCTATAAATATTATAGTGCACTTTCTGCTGAAATCTTAACAATTAATCTGCTATGAAATCGTTGGGCAATAAAACAGTTCAGTTAATAAACGTAGCTAGTTATAATCTAGTTCCTTTTGCACTTTGAACTTTAACTCAGTCATTTGCCAGTCATGGCGACACCACTTGATGCTTTGAACTCAGTGTTTGAAACAAATCCATGGTCCTAACAAGCTTCCAATTATTTATAAGATAAATGAACCAAGCATTTTCTTAAGAAATTGAAAGTTTTTTTTTGACATATGGCTATCAAAAATTACCATTACCATTTTGAACCTAGTACTTTTCTTTCCCTTTTTTTTTGTATTTGTTGTTTTTTTTTTTTGCCTTAGGCAACCGGTTGCAGCTGAATCCTTTTGTCTATTAAGTCCATTGTCTTCGACCAGTTACATACGTAGAGATTTGCACGTGTGCACAAATTAGCAGAACTGGTTCTTCAAATTTACAAGGCATTGCCTTGTGTTATTCTTGAATTAGGGAAAAAACCACATGAAAAGTAGTTTGGAACCGGGGGCGCTTTTAGCCATTGTTCTAAAGGGGCGAAACAGATGGGCGAGCAGGAAGAAATTATTGAAATTCTTTTGCTTTCGATAACATAGCAGGGAGTTTTTCATCGCCGCCGTGTATAGTCGGTGTGGAAAAATAATCAATGCGGGGTGAATTATCAAGTCAACTTGCTCCTAGAAATCAAAGCTTATTGGAAGTATTGGCAGAGTATCGTGGAATTCAACTTCCAATAAAATTCCATTACGATCAACCCCATTAAATGAGTGGCTGAAAAGCGTAGCGAAATTCCCATTCAGAAAACTAAGTGGCACGGGAGGCATTTGAATAACTTGCTGTAAAGGAATTAAAAAACGCTTTAAAAACCCAGGACAATGTATTTACTGCTGAAAGCAAATGCCACGCAGCATTTTTTCACTCATTGCCAAAGCAAATCAACCCCTCAATTCTGTGGGCACACGGGATTTCTAATCATGTAAGGGATGCACACAGCACAGCCACATACACACACACACACACACACACATACACACACACACAGCATGAGATTCGTGTAAATTTCTAAGCCATTACAATGTCACTGGGTCCTTGGAAGCACCCTAAAAACGACAATTGTCAAGGCAAAAGATAAAGACATGATGAAGGCAAAAGAAGAAGAAGACGAAGACATTGAAGTCGAAGTGGCGAAGGACAAGGGTTGAGGTTTTAGGTTAAGCTTGAGCTTCAGGGGAGGACGCAAGCACAGGAAAGCGCACAACTGAGCGAATCATAACATGAATGAGTAAATCACAATTACACACACACACACGCACACACTTTAATGCTGAGGGATGATTGGACCTGCGTTGTGGAGGCAGCAGCAGCTGCACCGGGGAGCTTTTTTTGCGATGGCTCCCGTCTAAATGGATCAATATGTGTCGATCACAGCTATAACAAAAGCTCCACTCCAGCGAAAATATAAAGTAATTGCCTGCAATGTATTGTTTTACTGTGCATATAGGTGCAGATATTTTTTGCAATGCGGCAGCAAATTTTTATTTTTTAAATTACTTTTGGGAGTGAAAGCTCGTCAGTGAAATTCCAGCTCTATCTGTGTTCAACAACAACAAAGAACAATTAGCGTCGCTCAGCAAACTAAAGCTTTTTAAGCGCTCTCTCTCTCTGTCTCTGTGTCTCGCTCTCTCTCTCTTTCTCTCTCTCTCTCTCTCTCTTTTTCTCTCTCTCTCTCTCTCTCTCTCTCTGTGTCTCGCTCTCTCTGTTATTTCTCCCGAAGGCAAAGATCAGGAATATGCGTGTAGGAGAGAATTATCCATCTTACTCGCTCGCATGGAGTAAAGGGGAAGGGTCCAATGCCAATGAATGAATGCTCCCAGGACGGAAGTGTGTCACGCAGCGAGCGAGATAGAGAGATGGAGCATGCAGCTTGTAACTTGCACTTACATTGCATGCTGGCATAATTTTCGCGCCAATTTGCACCACCATAAAAAATGTGTAGCAAATGAAATCACAACAAAACAACAAATAACAGGTTTACAACCGACTGACTGACCGACTGGTTGTCATGGTGAAGGTTGCAATAGCAGCAGCAGCAGCAGCGGAGCCAAACACAACACACAATAATAACAAGAAGAAGAGACAACAATGCAACCAGTAGCATGTGTAAAAAAAATGCAAGCCACAACACGTTTTTCGATCACCTATTTTTAATTTCATTCGATTTTTTGTTGTTATGCTTTGTTTGCGCTTATTGCAAACGTTTTATGGTAATTAGTGGTGGCGGGGGTTACACTTACACACAGAAACACTCAAAATTTGTACGCTTTGTTCTTTCTATCAATCCTACGTGTAACGTCACAAACAAAGCATTTTCTACATAGTATATATATATATATATATTGAACAAATAATGCTTTTAACACCAATGAGGTAATTATGAGCGCTTACCTAGCTGCAAATATATGGCACACTTGGCACTAATTGCAATACTTGCCAACTATCACGAAACACACAAATTGTAGTCTATTTGATTTGTTTGGTTTGATTTTTGTTTGTTCTTCGTAGAGTTTTGAAGTAATCACAATGCAGCACGCAGGTGTAGTTGAAGACTATATAGCTATTTACCATTCGCTTTTGCCTTGCTATTCTACACACAGTGTTGCATTTAGCGCGCGCGCACCACAGAGTTCAGTGTTGTAAGGCATTGCAGGCCCGAGTTTTAAATAAAGTATTATTATCGATAACATGTTGTTTACTCTTTTCATTTTTTATGAAATCTATCAAATCTCATAATACATATTGTTTTTTATATTAAAATTAAAATTTGTTTCGCTTAGTTTCCTAAAGTTTATAAAACTGTTTGAATTTATGTTTCTTTAGTGCTGTTAATCAGCGCATTTGGCGTCCATTTTGGTCCATTTGAAACAGTTATCGAAAGAACTTTTTTTTTATAAAAATATATTTGATTTTATGTTAAATGCAGATATCTGTTTACATATCCTCCACGCTGTACTTGTAGGCCTCGTCCTGCACCGCCCTCCGTTCATTCTGCTTGTCGAACCATCGCTGCTCATAGCCATTGGAACGATCGACGCCATCCCATCGATAACCCGGCCGGATGGCATATCGGTTCTCCGGATAGCTGCCCTCGTAGACGGGCAGCACGGGCTTGCCGGACTCCTGTTCACGCTTCTTGCGCTGCTGTCGCATGTACTCCAGCATGGGATCGTCTGCGTGCACTTGTTCCCGCAGATACCGATCCAGATCCTCATCGTTGGCATAGCGGGCCACTGGCTTGGCGGCCTCGTGCGCCATTTCTGCGTGACGTTCTCGTTGATCCTCCAGCTGCTTGAGTCCCTTGCCCCATTGCTCGTACAGCTCCTTTTTCTTCCCCTCGTGCTCCGCCTTCCGCTGCTGTTCCGCAGGATCCTCCTCAGCTGCTTCGCGTGCCCGCCGCCCACGTCTTCCCGTGCTGCGCATTTGAACTTCGGCATGACGACCGCTTACCTGTAAAAATACACATATCAATCAATCAACTAATCGATCAGGCAATCTAACAGTGATTCTTTAGACAACCTGATTGGTAGTCAGCATTTCAAATATATTAATCAATCAGACAACACCCATTTAGTCAATCAATCACTTAGTCAACCATCGACAAGTCATCAGCCTGTCAGTTAGCCAATCAATGTAAAAAAGTTTGTCAGTTAGTCGCCAATCAATCAGATAGTCATTCAGCTACCAATCCGCCATTCAGTTAATGAGTCAATTAGACAATCAATCAATCAGTCAATTATTCCCTTGTCTGATAGATAGTAAGTCAGTTTATCTGTCATTTAATCAAAGAGTCAGTCAGTAACTAATCAATCATATAGTCAATCAGTCAGTTAGTGAGTCAAATAATCAGGCAACCAATCAAAGAGTCACTTCTTCAGTTACCAATCAATCATATAGTGAACTACTCATCACTGTCCGTCAGGTAACTAGTCAGTTTAGCAATCAATCAATCTATCAGTCAATTCACCGACCTCGCTGGACATTTGCTCAAACATTCGGAGTTCCTCGCGTCGTCGGGAATCAGATTCGTTCTTCAGGGATTTGGCATCTTGGAGTCCTGCCTTTTTGCCATCCAGGGTGCGCATCAATTGCGTCTTCGGCTTGTGCGTCGGCGGTGGTGACGGTGTTCGATTTGGAGTCGTCCTGGCCCAACGACTCTTACGCTCTCGCTGCGCCGGCGGCGAGGATGAAGTGCGTCTCTCCGCCTTTCTCGTCATGCGGAGCTGCGGCGAATCCCTTCTTCTTCGGGGCTGCGATTGATCGTTGCTAGCATTCGGACGTCTCCTTGGTGGACTCTGATCTGCATCACGTCTTTTTATAGATGGCGATTTGTGTCTCCTTGGTGGACTCTGATCCGCAGCACTTCTTTTCTGGCCCGGAGATTGAACTCGTCGCCTGGGCAGACTCTGATCCGAGATGCGTCGCTTTCGAGGCGGCGTTTGGATTCTTTTTGGTGGACTTTGACCGTAGTCCCGTCGCCTTCTGGCTGGACTCTGATCGGAACAAGCTCGGCGTCGAGGCGGAGATTGATCAACAGCGGGACGTGAACTCGGTGAACTCTGATCTGAAATTTTGCTTCTCCTGGGCGGAGATTGATCTGCATTGGGACGTCTCCTCGCTGGACTCTGATCCGAATCACGTCGTTTCCATGGACTTGGCTCCCTGGAACTGCTGCGTTTCTCTTGCTTGATTCGGAAGGCAAGCGGGCTGCCTTTCGATCCTGGCTCCTGCTTGACTTTAACGTCCCACAAATCCATTTGTTCCTCGTCCTTGGGGTCCTCCTTGATGCGCTCGCCATTTGCATCGTTTGGCTCCGCTTTGGGCTCATCTTTCACAGCAATATTGCGCCACTTGCAGCGCAGCGCGATCGCATTCTCCTCAATGTATTCGCCCACAATTTGTGGCGCATCCTCGCCGCCCAGCAACAGATCCTCGTCCATTTCCTCCGTGTTCGCATCGCAAGCATCGTCGTCAATTATTTTCACTTTGGCTTCAACCCTCCTTTTCTGCTTCTTCTCCTTATTTTTCTTCTTCTCTTTGTCGCCGGAGAGGTATTTTTTTAGATACTCCTTTTGATTGATTAATTTAGCATTTTGCATCGACATTACAATAAATGCGCCGTTTTCTATTTCTTTTTGGTTTCAGCACGCCAAATTGTATAAATAGCTGACAGCTGTTGCTTATCGATAGTTGCGCATATCGTAAGTATTTTATGAGTAGCATTTGCATTTTCGCAGAGTTGGCAGCGCGCACGCTGCACATACTTGAAGTTGGCTGCGTGTTTTGAATTTTTCATATATTTTGACGTGTATAACACCCGGTCACACTTTTGCAAATATTTTATTGCATTTGCTGCGCAGCTAAAAAATTTAAAAATTACAAATATTGCAATACTCGAATAATAAACTGTTTTGACGCTGTCATGTCTGGCTGCGGCACATTTACATGACCTTTGAGGGATAATAAAGAAAGCCTCCATTGTTGCAGCGGCGTGTCATTTTGCACGTCGCCGCCAAGGCGGTGGCGTTGATATTTTGTCCGTGAAATGTAAGTAAATCGAAGGAAAGAAAAAATAAAAATCACTATCGCAATGTAAACACCGATACACCGCTAAAAGCACATAGAACAGGACAGCCAGAGCTGCATTCCAATTTTTGCATACGGTACTTGTTCTACTCGAGATTTGTGTTCTTTATTCTGCCGCTGTCACTGCAAGCGAAGATAAGAGCAAATCGCCGGACGACAAAAACCAGCAACTAAGAATTTCAACAGCAAAGCGGACACAAACAAAAACAGAGTCGCAAAATAGCAAATTAAAAGAGAAGTGGCTTTTAAATTGGGCGTGTACAAAAAATGTATTTAATTCTATGATTTTTAATTATTTTGCACCGAGTGCAGTTTCTAAATCGATGTTTTTTTAAGTGAAATTTATGGCACAACTTACGCGCTCTCGCTCTCCGTCGCATAAACATATGAGCGCGCTCTCTATTTCGCTTTCGCTATTTCATAGAGAGAACATATGAAAATGAGAGTGAGCATTACAGAGAGAGGGAGATATTCGAGTTTTTGGGATCTACTTGGATTTTCTGTTTTAGTCTGCTCAGTTTGAAAGCATAACGCGCCGCATGCAGTTCGTGCCGCTATAAGAAAGTGTCCCAAAAAAAAAAAACTCGTGCGCCGACCAAAGAAAATCAAAATCACCTCGAGTTTTTGTCGCAATTGTGTGCGTTGTATTTTTATTATTGTTATTGTTGATTTTAATTTCATCAATTTAACTTGGCGCCTATGTGTCACGGAGTGTGTATATCTCTGTTTATTTAAAATGGAATTGATGAATGTTGTCGAGTGCTTGTTGTTAAAGTTGCGCTGCAGAACTTAGTAAACGTTTATATTTTTGTGATTTAATTGCCAAATTCTATTTATTTTTTAGCGCACGCGATGCTGCCATAAAAAAAAAGAGTGCCATTTGCTTTAATTAGAATAGCAGCAAGTTTGGCTCCCTCCGTCAACCCGTCTCACCCTCTTGCGGCAGAAGTGCGACTTCTTTTTAGTTTTCAGCCTGAGCCTAAAAAAACACGAGATCGAGTTGAGACCCAAATATTCCGGCCGTTGGCCTACTAACCAAAAACTTGTCCCAACAGACACACAAACACACTAGAATCTTTTTTTATTTAGTATATATATATATATTTGTTTGTATATAGATGAATCTGTTTATCATTGCTTTCCGTTCTGCTTTTAGGTATTCTTCTCTGTCGTGGTCAAAACGAAAGCACAAAAACGATCGTCAGAGAGAGAAAATATAAAATTCAATAAATTAAAACAAAAAGATAAAAAAGGCGAGCGCGCGCCATTCAATGTTAATGTGAGTGAAGGATTGTGCTAAAGAAAATTAATAATAATTTTATAGCATCGTCGATAACGCAAAAAGTGAAAGAACCACAATCAAATAGCAACAGCAACAAATCAAAAGAAATGAGTGCCAACAAGCGACGAAGTTGCAACAGCAACAACAACAACGGCAACAGCAACACAGCTGATCGAATTGATAAGGATATGCAGATTGAAGAATGCCATGGTGTGCCAATAATTGATGTTCAACGCTTGTGCCGCTGCTGTGGGAAAGGCGATATGCAATTGATCAAACTGTTCGAGGAGAGCGCTGCGACAGACAATCAGAAGACACTAACTCAATTTGCGACTGCGCAAATCCGTCAACGCCAAGCGACGACAACAGGCGAAACATCGAGAACATCACAAAAACAACAGCAAGAACAACAACAACAGCGCAAAAGTGATAATCCTGTGGAATATGCGCTGAGTGGAGCACACAGCAGTATGGACATTGTGTTAGAGGAGATGATCATTTGGATGCTCAATGTAAGTAGCAACAGCAATTAGAATTAGATCACTCTCTCCCTCTTTCTCTCACTCTCTATCTCAATTTACATTAAGTTCTTGTTTAAAGCTGAGCTTTAAGCAGGCGCAGGCTGATGCTGCGCACATCAGCTTTTCTAGTTCTCACTCAAAAGCACTTAAGCAAATAGAATGTGGATTGTCATTCCGCTCAAAGCTCTTGAAATTCTCAAATCAGAACTCGACTCAAGTGCATTTGAAATTAAATTCTTAGTCTCGTAGCTGGCTATGCTTTAAGAGCAACAACAACTTTCCGTGTGGTATTTCGTGGTATTCGTGTTTGTTTGTTTTTGTTTTGTATATTTTGTGCCTGCACTGCATTTTGATTCTCTGGCTATTATTTTTATGTTGTTGTTGTTGTTATTGCATCTCGCTCGTACTCAGTGCGCCATTCTGCTCTACTCTGCTCTGTTTAATATTTAATGTGATTTATTTGCCGCACACTGACTGACTGGCGCGGCACGAACCAAGGAACTTACTCAACATACGAACGACGACTGGATGAGGGGATTTGACTGACTGACTGACTGAGGTAGTTCCTCTTCCTCCGCTTCTTTCTTTTTTTCTTCATTTTGGCCGAGTGCCAGAAGTCTTTGTATTTGTTGTTCGCTTCTTTGTGTTTGTGTCCGACAATCATTTATTCGAAATGTGTTGGTAACTAAATAAAATTAACATGTCTTTCATTTCACTCACACGATATGTACTTCAGCGGCAGATAATGATGTTGACTTTGAGCCGTTAATTGAATTGCGATATCACAATCGTAGTGATATCATTTTTCATATAAATACATAATTGCAACATGCATTGCAATTAAGGTTAAATCAACTCTTAATTATTTCCGTTAAAATTAAATTAAATTCAAATTGAAAGCAAGACCTAGTAACAGACTAAAATCGGTTTTACATTCGCAAATGTTTCAAATTTCTGAGAACATTTTTCTTAAATGCCGACTTTTAGTTTCCAAGGTGTTTGAGCCCATGTGTTGCGCGTTTTTTTTTTAATTTGCTTCACCTGATTTCTCAACCTATTTGTTATTTTTAACTCTAGGGCCACATAGCGTGCCAGGCAGTCAAAAGTCTGCCCCAGCCAACCTCTCGTATATTAGTATGTGTGGCATAAACACGCACAGCGTAACTTAAGCTTTTGTTGTCCCCTTCCCTCTGCCCAACTTAGAAGTGGTTAACAGGAGAGAACCCACAAAGAACTGGAAAAAACGTCAAGGTACATGAGGTCAAGTCAGCTTTACTTTCCGTTGAATTAAAATGAAACTACACTACAAAAAATGTGAACAAATGTAAATTAGTTTAACTTGTCATTGTCTAAAGAAGTATGCAAAACTCATTTTAAAATTATATAAAAATTAAGGGGATTTTGTAAATATTCTCATCTTCTTTTTAGTTGCAATTGCAATTGATAGCCATTGTCTAGATTTTTATCTGTGTACAACTGGGGTTTTTAGTTAGTGGCCAGTTCTTCAGGCGTACCCTCAATATTAAAATATATTATAGTAAATGGCATGGTATATGACTTGCAACCAGGCTGAGTTAGCGGCAACAATTATTCATACTTATTACCAATAAAGCGTCAAGTGCTATTGGTGGCCACAAGAAAACCGGTTACCCTCAGAGGAAACCCCCCTTCACACACACACTCTTTTTGAGAGACCCGCATTGCTGAAATGACTGGGAACCACTTCGTGTGTGCGTGTGTCGAATGTATGTGGATTTTAATAACGTATGTGTGTGTGTGTGTTTGTGTTGGTCGCTGCTCAAGGTGTTGCATGAAAAATTGTTTGACCTTAAGTCGATGCCTTCCTTTGCTTCGCTAAACCATTTGGCTTGTAATTATTTTCATTATTTATTATTAGACGCATAATGTTTATTTGATGTCTGTTTGTATTTTTATGTGTGTGTGTGTGTAAAAGAAACGAAATAAGTTCAACTGAACTGAATGCGATTAGATGTTACAAATTCATTCGCATTTCGAGTACCGCCGTTGACTTTAAACTAATGATTATGTTAAAGGTAGACCTCAAGAAGATGGCGATATAGATGTTGGTGATCTTTAAAGACAAATTTCAAAGCGTGCTGCAGCATGTGAAATTTTTGGCACCGAGACACCGTTAACAGTTTAAAATAAAAAATATATAAATTAGTTAAATAATAAGTATTATTAAATGCAACATCTAATATAAGTTAAAATTAATATTTAATAAAATAAATATGTTATTTAATTGAAAATCCATTTTTCCAATTGTGTTTCCTGTACGTGTACGTAAAGTGTAAAGATTTCACTTAAAATTAGGAAATGGTTACCATGATTTTCATCGCTATTCGCTTCCGTTTTAATAACTTGAATTTATCGACTTGCTACCGGTATTTGTTATATCCTGAACCCATTAAAAATGGTAAAAAGGGTATAATGATATTGTGCAAAAGTATGCAAAAGGCAGAAGCATACCCGACCACATAAGGTATTTAAATTCGTGATGAGGATAAAAAGCCGAGTCATTAAATCCATGTCCGTCTATATGAACACGCGGATCTCAGAGACTTTAAGAGCTATAGACTTCGTTTCGCGAATATCGATATTTATTAATTTTCAATAGCAGTAAAAGCCACATTTTCTCTACCTTAGAGGCTTTTAATTTACATATAAAATACTTTGAATTATTGTTGATAACCTGCATAAGTATCGGATAAGAAACCCCTAAGCTAAAGTCCAAAACCTATTCTCATATTGATCTCTCTGCAGGCGCAATCATTTTCTGTATGCATAAATATGCGCATGTGTTTGTACGTGTTGTGCAGCACCGCGATATCCACATATACATATGTATTTATATGTCACTTACCGGTGATTTCGTTTCGGGCTTGAGAATAATTAATCTATTATCTGTGCCTGCCATAAGAAATGAGAGCACATCCATTTTAGTGTGCAACACATTTTAAAGGTAAATTCGGCAACATAACTAGAATATATCTACCAGATGCGTTCAGGATATCTTCTAGTCAATCTCACTCATTAAAAAGATAAACAGCAGATCGGTTTCTGATCAACATAATATGGCCCATTAAATTAACAAAGAAAATCTCATTCTTGTTCTAGATTTAGTTAACTTTAGCTTCTCACTTTTGTTACACTCTCACCTGAAATAAATAAAAATAAAGGGGGAATAATGCAACGTTGCATCGATTATACGTGCAGCGTATAGACAATATGTTTTTGTATGTCTATTGGCTGATGACTGTCGCATAAGCTTTGTAATAGTTATGACAATTAAGCGAGGCAAGCCTATTGACGAACTTAATTGCTTTCGGAAGTTGACGATTACGGGGTTTTTGTGGATTTTGTGAAATCTATGTTAAGAGTTAATAGTTAACAGTTTAGCTAATGGTTGCCATATTTCAACAAACTAATTGCACACACTGTGTGTAAACTGCGCAGTGGACAAAGCTGAGCATTTAATCGAACAATCAATCAAGAAATGCATTATCAATGCTATTAAGTGTGCCAGCAAACAGTATGCACTATTTATTTTCTATATAGACTATCTATACTTAATTGAATATATTCTGTCTCTGTCTCTGTATTTCACTCTCGCTGCAAGTGCAGCTCGGCGTTTTGTGGGTCATTACTATTGGGTCGGGTTTACCAGAAAAAGGTCAAGTAAGCTCGCTGTTTTTATCAACAGTCTCTTATCGTTTAATCTAATTTGGTTGATAACGAGAAGAATAATTAAATAATTTGGTAAACAATTCGCTGCTTTTTGGTTTGTATATTGTTTTGTTTGGCTTGCGGGTAGAGGTGGGTGTGTGATCATTTGTGAAAGTCATCAAATACGAAAGTAAAGAACACGTGAATTTAAATTCATTGTAAACACAATAAAATCAACATACACCAGCGATAACATTTTTTTCAAGATATTATGATAAATAAAAATAAGTCATATTTAACAATATTTTATCATAATTAAATAAGCTTTTTTTAATTCTTGAACACATCTTTGAAAACACACAAATTTTGCGATAAATTATCAATAAAATAAATTTAATAATTTTTATACAATTCTAGACAGCTACTAAAACATAGTTACAATCGAATTAAACTTAGATCTGCCAGTGTATTTTATTTTAAAGTGATATTTCTTATCGCCTTATATTTTCCCTGTTTCTAATTTGTTTGCTGAGTAATCTTTCTGGGAAATTATTATACATACGAATAGTATATATATATATATATATATATATATTTTATATATACTTATTGTTATGATTAAGAGCCTGAAGTTTTGTGTTGTCTAATCTTTCATCTAGATAAGCCTGCATTTCAGTCTATATATCTGTTAGACTATTAAATTTTGGGCATTCGGCAACATTTAAAAAAAAAAACTGCCCTGGAATTTCGAATTTTTTTTATAGAAATAATTTTGAAATATAAGAAATGCTTTTATTAACCATTTTTTTTTGCTCAATAAGATAAGTTAATATTGGCGATTTTTAAAATACAAGTCGACTTTTTTTCTGAGTGAATAAGTGCCGCTTTGATCAATAGTTCATCAAGCTAAAAATTAATATATGCTATATTTTGCCAGTGGTTAAATACACTCAGAAAAAAAATACTATATACTGGAGTTATTAACTAGACGTTTCCAAATTTAATACTTTTGAAACTAAAGTTTATTTTTTCAATATTAAATAGATGGAAAATTGAAATCCTAAAAATGTCAACTAATTTATAAATGGAATTATACAACTTGCTATGGCAAAAAACTACACAACGTTTTGTAGTGAGTTATGCTATAAATGGCTTTTTAAGCCATTGTTTGCTATGACTTTAAGTTGTGAAATCTGAACAAAATACAGTAGATAAATGTATGTGTAAAATGCTGATAAAGATTAGAAAACATTAAATGAAAAAAGTGCTAATTGTCATTGGTATAGACTTGATATTTATTTTGCAATAAATAAAACTATTTCTCAAGGATATTAAGAGAACAACGAATTATGAAAAAACAAAACAATAAAAACAGAGCAGTTTTGTAATCTTTAGCGTAGTTATTTTAGACAGTGCGCTTTCTCGCTGATATCACAAAAGTTAAACATTATTTATATAGAATTTTGATTTGACATTCTTTCAGCTGTAGCCGCGTTTCTTCTGAAAAAATGACATTTGTTGTGTACACTTTTGTTATTCAGTGAGTACCGTTTTCTAATTTGATTTCCAAATTGTTTGCAAACAGCAAACAAAAACAACAAACTTCTTTATGTCGCTGTTGTTATCAGATTCAATGTGAGAGTCTGTTAGCAATGCTAATCAAAAGCAGCAAGAAAAAAACACCGCATCCCCCACCTCCCCCCGTCAGTTGAATTTTACCTTTAACCGAAACTTGCCGTGTCCAATTAAAGCTGGCGGCAACAATAAAAACGAACACAGTAAAGCGACACGCGCCCAGGAACTGTAAAATATGTCCAGGAAACCAAGCAAACAAAGAAACAAAAAAAAGTAATGAAAACAAAAAGATATTCTAACCCCCACCCTAGGGTGCAGAAGTGTACTAAGTGCTGAAGGGGTGGAGCAGAGGAGTTGTGGGGTCTTGGCCCATGAAAGCGATTTGAACGCTTTCAATTAGGTGGCACAAACAGAAGCGTAAAGCGAATCCAGGCGAGGCCAACGCATTAATACCGATCCGACCCAGCATTTGCACGCACATGAGCATTATCCAAGTTACGCACACACACACACATATGGGCATATATTTATTATTTAGCAGGGAGGTTTGTAAACACGGACGGCGTACGTGCCTCTTTGCCCGACTTTGTTCGAGTGAGGGGGATTTAGCAAGCTGAGTCTGACTGGCCGCACTCTCAATCACACACACACACACTCACTCACAATCAAACACGCATTGTCATCGTATTGTTGTTATTTAATGGTCGATTTCTTTATTATAAAGTTTTCGTTCCAATTTCAATTCGATTGCTTTTGTTTACTTTTGATAACAAAATAGACGCAACGAAGCAACAACAAATGTGTTTATCCAACGAATCCCCCCTTCCACACACTATTTGCTACACGCTTTAAGGCTATTCGCATATTATTATTACTATTATTATAATTTTGCAATTTTTTTTTATTTACCTGCGAATGTCATTTGGCATAATTGCAACCCATTTTCCACGCTGTTATTAGCAACACAACCGATCAACAGTCGGTAAAAGATGTTTGTTTTTAGTATTTGCTTATAAAAGGGGGTTGCTGTGCATAATAACATAAGTGGGGTAGAGGTAATTATTATTAGAACTGTCGGCTTTTGTTGGCGAATTTTAGAGGCTTATCGGCTTATGTCTAGAAATTTAAAATTGCATTCTATATTTGGATTTGCATTTGAAATTATGGCAATGCTCCAAAAGAATATCTGCTCATTCATTAAATGAGCAGCTAGAGCAATAAAAATATTGCTTCGCTATTACTTATACTATGAAATTTAACAGAAAACTGATATTAATACACAGCAAATAATTTCAATTGTGCTCTCTATAGTTGTAGCAATAGCAGAAAGAATAAGACCTGTTATAATTATTGCATACTTATTTTTCTCCGTTTAGCTGCTAAGGGAGCTGCTACTTAGTCAGATCCCAGAACTGATATTACTATTCCTCATATTACCTTCCGATAACAGGTGGCAAAAAACCTGCTTATGGAACAAATTTAAAATTAAAAAAATTAATTTATAATATGCCATCAGCGTTCAATTTTATTAACTTATTAAAAATAAATTACATTAATCAAATGTTAATTGTACTTTAATATGCAATTCGATCATTGCAAAAGAATTCGAAACTCTCATGGCGAATTCCTAGAATCTTGAATGTGCAGATTGCTGGTGACACTCATGTAAGAAATGTTGATAATGCAATAAAATAAAAAAAAGTAAACAGTAACTTATAGTCCAGATTCTTAATAAATATATTTTTTTTGGCATTGCAAAAAGGTATTACCACCGTTGTTGTATTCGTTGTTGTCAATTGAAGACTTTTTTTTAATGAATGAATCTTTTTCTCACGTACACGTTGTTGCCTGTCCGTGCATTCATTAGCAGACATTTTGTGGCCCGTTACTCAGTCCGTTGGTAACTTGACTTTGTTAGCCCGCATAGGCTTGAATAGACCAAACGTAACTTATACACTGCAAAAAAAAAGGAAGAAAACATTTTACAAAATGTCACAATTGTGATTGTTCCGTTTTGTGTTGCAATTTTGCTGATCTGCGTAGTGAAAATCGAATTGAAACATAAGCGTTAAGTGTATATTCATTAAAAACCTGTGCAATTTGATGATGCAAAGTGAAAGTTGTTTAATGCAAGTAATTAAATATTTCAAAAGTATGACGCAGCTTTGTAAGTAATTTTAATAGTTTTTATTTCTTCTTATTTATATATTCAGATTGCAATTTTATATGACTCCGATCATATATTTCTGATCGGCGCTGTACACAATCTACAATAATTGAGTCAGTCAACTGGGTAAGAGGTTCGTTTCTAGACAGAAAACTGTATTTTAACTGAAATATGCATTGAGTGCATTTAACACATTTTTTTTTATTTAAAGAAATTTTGGCCTTACCCGAATGTTACTTACTTATTCTTTGGTAGAATATATGCAGATATGTATAATTTATGTGCGCATATAACTAGCTTAAGAAATATGCGTGACGACAACAGTTGGAAAACCAATTCACACTACAATGAGGTGTTAAGCGATTGTGCGATTGTGTGTGTGCCTCTGTGTTCTCCAGTCAGTACTTTTACACTGTTTCCTAAAGGGTATCTTGGAAGAGTATATTGATTGTTGTAAAATCTTGACTCTTTACATTAAAAAAATAAATAAAAATCAACAAAGCCAAAAAAATGTCCACCATCTATTTATTATTTCACAATTCGGGATTTTCGCCTCCAAAATATTCATAAAAATGAAATTTTTTTAAGTAAACCCAAAGGATATCAAATAATTTTTCGATAATCTCAAATTCAAATATTGATATTTGTGACAGTGAACTTAATCTACCCCGTCGGGTCGTCATATATATATATATATATATATATATATATATATTAGTATACATTTATATATACATATATATATGTATACATTTATATATACATATATATTTATACCTATGTACACATATATACATATGTATATTGTAATTCATTTCTAATATATATTGTAATTAATTTCTAATATATATTAGTATACATATATATATATATACAGGTAATAAACGGCATAATTGTGTGGTGATCTTGGCCTGAAGCCAGGAAAAACATATTTTACTTATAAAAATAGATCACCGAACAATAAACTGCTAAATTCAAATGAATTACAATTAATTTATAAGCCACTTTTGTTTTCAATGGCAACAAGTTTCGCTTACACCCAATATGATTGTTATTATATTATTACACTTTCGTTATCATGCTGAAAACAAAGTATTTGTCTGTCGTCAAGCGGCCTTAAATATTTTGATTTTTATACAAAGGGTATAATGGTTTTGTGCAAATGTATGTAACAGGCAGAAGGAAGCATCTCCGACCTTACAAAGTATATATATTCTTGATCAGGATCAACAGTCGAGTCGATATAGCCATGTCCGTCCGTCCGTCCGTCCGCCCGAGTTCACTCGACTACAGCACTCTTACTTGTTTTTTTATGCACATGTATAATTGCTTGATTCTTTTCATTGGCAGACTCTTTGCTTCAATATTATTCCAAAAGTGTAATTTTGCTTTAAAAAGATTTGCACTAAAATACGAGCAGCTCTGCAAGCGCCCTCTGCCGACAAATAGGTGAAACACGCAATACACAAAAAAACATATTGACGCTCGCGTCTATTATCATGCCATCTCTTTCTCACACATGCGCTCGCATATGTATGGATAGAGAAAATGCTTGCGGCTGCTGGTAAAAATAAGATCAATATGAGAATATATTTTCGACCATAACTTGGGTATTTCTTATCCGATCTTGACGAAATTTTGGCAGTTGATCAATAGTATACATATGCATATTATGTCATAATTATAAATTATGTTGAGTGAACTCGACTACTGCACTCTTACTTGTTTTTTATGCACATGTATAATTGCTTGATTCTTTTCATTGTCAGACCTCTTTGCTTCAATGTTATTCCAAAAGTGTAATTTTGCTTTTCATTATTGCTAGCACGCTTTGCAAGAGCATAAAAGTTTCGGCGCACCCACAGTTTTATTTTTTTTACTCCCTCTCAAGCCGGTTTTTACAGGCCTTACGATTGCGGTTGTTGTTGTGGCTACATTGTGTAGTTAGTTTTATTGTATTAGTTGGAGTTGTAGTTGTAGCAGTTGTTTTTGTTGTTGTTGTCTTTCGCCTGTCTGGCCACTTTTTGCATTTGTTGCGCTCTATTTGACTTTTACTTTTCATTTTGCCAGCGGCAACAGCACAGCAACAGTAGGCATCAGACTGCAGCATTTTGCCTCGATTTAGTTGCCAACACCACCCCTTCCGTTCACAATTTGCTTTGTCTATTGATTTCCGCCTCTAGATAAATGTACATAAATCCCCACAAATCCCTATTATATGTTATAGCAGAGCATTCAATTGTTATATGAATTTTGATTTCATTTGTAGGGTGTTGCTAAGGCAGCTAAGGCAACACGAAGGCAAGAAAGTCAAATTAGATTATATGACGGTCAATTGTTAAATATTGTGTGTGTGTTTTTTTTTTCAATATGTGCGCAAACTTTGCGATTATTGTATTCGCCTCGCCGTAGGAGGCCTTTCATTTTGTTTCCACTTCTCCCCACTGCCAATTACTTCTATAAATGCTTGCCTGGCTCATCCATCCACACAGAATGTTAATGTGAATATATTGTTCTGTGTTATTTGGTGAGTTCATTTCTCTAGAAAAAATAAAAGACGTGAGAAATCCAGAAGCGAGTCGGTTGAGTAATAATTGAAGTATACCAAATTAGTCGATCGCACGTTGGCTTGAGTGAAAATTCAATCATTTGCTTTGTGTTTCATTCTAAATCGTTTGATTGTGGGAATTGCAATAATTGCTTATTTTTTATACGCACTGAAATGTTCATTGCAGGCTTTGCAGAACTACCAACTGGCTTTAAGTATATGGCATAATATGGCAAACCCAATCAAAAAGAGCTTTATTATACTTATTGTATACGCCTTTTATGGATAAAGAGTATTTCAATAGCTGACATTTAAATTTTGAACATGTACTGGAATTTGTGAACTGAACTGTTGTGAACTGAAATCTATGATTGAGCCAATATTAAAGAAGCAAACGTTATCTTTTTTACACAACTTAATAGAATTGCAGTTATAATAGTAGACAAACCGAATATAATCTGACTCTATAAAACTTGTTTTGTTGTAAAGAGTTAATATCGCTTTGATGGTGTTTGCGGTTGATATTTTAATACCCTGAACCCATTAAAAATGCGTAAAAAGGGTATAATGGTTTTGTGCAAATGTTTGTAACAGGCAGAAGGAAGCATCTTCGACCCCACAAAGTATATATATTCTTGATCAGGATCAATAGTCGAGTCGATATAGCCCTGTACGTCCGTCCGTCCGTCTGTATGAACACGCAGATCTCAGAAACTATAAGAGCTAGAGACAAATTTTGAAGATAGGTTCTCGTATACCAGGCGCATATTTTGCGTTATTTTTTCGATAACTTCGTTTATCGAATATCGATACATTCAATTTCCGATAGCAATAAATGCCACAATTTTAAAGGCAGAATCTTCTAATTAATGATATAAAATGATACAATATGCATATGCATACTATTGATCAACTGCTAAAATTTCGTCAAGATCGGATAAGAAACACCTAAGTTATAGTCGAAAATATATTCTCATATTGATCTCATTTTTACCAGCAGCTGCAAGCATTTTCTCTATGCATAAATATGCGAGCGCATGTGTGAAAAAGAGATGGCATGATAATCGACGCGAGCGTCAATATGATTTTTTGTGTATTGCTTGTTTCATCTATTTGTCGGCAGAGGGCGCTTGCAGAGCTGCTCGTACTTTAGTGCAAATCTTTTTAAAGGGGAATTTGCCAATAATAATTGAATATATATTTAATAACTGCGTTCAGGGTGGGTATATCGTAGTCGAGTTCACTCGACTACATCACTCCTACTGGTTATAGTTATTGTTGTCATAATGTCAGTCAGTCAGTCAATCAGTCAGTTAGCCCATCCACATAGCTGAACAAGTTCAAGTCGACTTGTTAAGTGTCAAATAGAAAACCAAAAACTAAACAAAAATTGCACAAGAACAATTGAACAGAATGCCGACGGTACAATGGACACCCGCTAAGCAGCGCTAATATAACAATTTGAGTCGCACTTATGACGATCGATGACGACGACAATTGCTTAAAATCAACGAGCGTGCGAACATAACTGAAACATGATGCAATCAAATCAACTACTATTTCTCCGGCAATTTTCATTCAATTTTGCTGCTCTTTTAAGTGTTATTGTATGTTAATCAGATTTAACGCTTCCAAAGCCACACCCCTCCCCCCCCCCCCCCGGGGGCGGAAGTACTCTCTATGTAAGTATCCACTTCCTCCTCATCCGCTTTAGCATTTAACAAGTGTTCAAATCGACAAGTCGTTTTGATAACAGCAATAAAATAGTCTTTCTTTTTTTCTGTCTTTCTTGTTTGCGTGAAGTGTAACCATATTTCGAGCACTTAAGTATTGTATTAAATGTGCCACAGTTGTGGCTTGTTTATTGCCATTTTAAGTGCTTTTCCACAGCAGATTGTATTTCAAAAGCCAACTGATCATTATACAAACCGATAATATGCAACAGCAAACATATCCTGATAAATGTTTTCACAATTTGGTGTACTGATTGGCAACAGCAGAGCGAAAGTAAGGGCTCTTAGCATTGACCTTATATATATGTACATGCATATGATATGATATTATATACGTATATGTTTTATTAGTACTTCAAATTTTGAGCATCGTTAATTTTAACAAAGCTATAATGGTTTTTAGGGTTAGCACCAAAAATCGCTTATATGATGAACAAGTTTTGGTTCCGCTTTTAGGCACATGAAATTATGTCTTAATGTTCAAAGAGTTTATTGTTGACTATGTGTATGATTATTCGTCATTTCATTAATTTGTTTTATATTATTTTTATACTCCAATGAGAAAAGCATACAATAAATAATAATATGCAAATATATTTAAAAGGCAGAAGGATGCATCTTCTCGACCCCATAAGAGACATATATATTCCTGGTCAACATCAAAAGCCGAGTCGATTTTGCCATGCTCGTTTGTATAAAAAAAACCGCTATCGCAGACTATAAGAGCTAGAGACTAGAGACAAATTAAGTATATAAGTGCTCGTATACTAGACGTAGGTCAAGTTTATTTCATTTGATCGATATCTCCTATTTGTTATTTTTACTTTTTTGTATATATTATCGATAACTGCCAACTTCTCGAATATTGATACAATTCAATTTCCAACAGATATATATATATAATATACCTTGACATATTATTGATCAATCTTTGATCGTTGTGATTAACTGTAAAATTTTCATTATTATCGTAGAAGGAACGCAAATTTTGTTCACATAAACGTATTTTCAAATTGTGCAAACTACCATCACATTAATTAGTCCCGACTTGAGAACTCCAACTTGATTTAAATAAATTTTCTAGTCGACATAAAACGAATTTAACTTGCCGATTAGAAATGGAATCATAGACGTCGCTACGTCTAATTCCTCTGTTGTGTGTTCATTTTATTTTTATAAAACATTATCTAAAGTAGCGTAAGTATAGCTGCCAAGTTTTGTATAATTTGTCTAGAAACACAGAAAAACTGCTTTGACTACAGTGTGCCTTGGTTTTTAGGTTTTTAATTTTTTTGAGCGATATCGATTGAAGTGCCATACGGTGACAATAAAAACAACAACAACAGCAGCAGCAGCAATTACTCGACTTATCAAGTTTCGCACATCAAAGTCAGTTTAAGACAATTATGTGATTACGCTGTCTGTCATGGCAAATCAGAGCAATGAGTGGATACTCAAGATGTTTGCAGCTCTAATTCTTCGCCCATGTTTATCCACACTAGACGCGTTTCGTTGCTATTTATTTTTGTGCATTGAGCGAAACCACATCAAGATCATCATCATCCTCATGAACAACACGTTGCCAAGGCATATAATTTGATGGTCCTATTAGTACCGGTTCAAACTTCCTGGTGTTTTCGTTCAACGTGTTAACAATTTCCCCACAATTCCCTTGCAACATCGGTTTTGACTGATACGGCAAAGACGGGTTGATGATCTGTTGAAATTTTTGTTGTTGCATATTCCCACTGCCCCCATACTCCACACATCCCCTTCTGTGCTTATGGCTTTCGCCCGATGCGAGATTCACAGCCCACAAGATCAGCAAAGCCAAAGACAAAAACCAAAAGAAGAAGAAAAATGAGAAAAATAAAACTGCGAACAACAAATATTAAAAGTCGAAAACAAAATAGGTTGTGTGTGAAACAATATTTGTGTTGATTTCGTAGAATTCAAGAAAATAAAAGTCCAAATCAGCGTGTGTCAAAAGTTTCTTAGCACAAGCAATTAAAAAATCAATAAAAATAAAATAAAATTGATCAAATAAAGAAGACACTAACTAAACGTATGGTTTATTGAACTCGTCCAAACTGGCTAAGCAGCAAGAAAGTAGTTGTCTGGCTCTGCTCTCTGAGCTGTCCGTCTATGTTTCGCAGCCAGTTGCTATATTAACGGCAAAACTTGTGAATTTAACGCATTTGAAAGAAGAAGAAGAAGAAGCAGCAGCAGCACAACTTGGACACGTTCCAAAACAAAAACCAAACAAATGGTTGGGGCTGTTATTGTTGTTTTTTAATTCTTCTTCTTTTTCGCACTTTACTCATTACCATTATGCAAAAGTGACGCGTCGTCTTCGCCTTTTTTCGCGCCCCGTCGGTCACCAGATGCGTCATCATTTCGAGTGCTTTAAGGTCAATGGCGATAATTTGTATCTTGTTTCTTTTACTTCTTTTTGTGTTTTTTTTAGGGGGGGGGGGGGAGGTCTTTTGCATTATTTGCGGAAGACTGGCAAAGAATTTTGCTTTCGGCAGATATCACCTGGTGTGCCTTATACACACTTTCACCCTAAATGCCTGTTATAGCCTGATTACATGCTATGGTTAACATTAAGGATACACTTATGTTGTACAAACATATAAGGAGCAGACAATCAACTGACTTTTGTGTCTATATTTATTCTTGGTCAACGTGAAAAGCGGATAAGTTCCTGAGAAATATTCACTACAAACACCAAGGGGCCTAAATTTATTTAAAATTTTAAGTCTCATTCTCCGATATTTGCATTTATTTTATATATAAAATTTGTTTTTATTACATCTGCATAGTAATAAACAAAATGCGATATTTAAGTAACTATGTTATTAACTATTCAAGTGACTAATGGTTGTAAATAGTAGCACTGTCTGTATTTACAAAAGGAGCCTGCCTTATTGATTTTAGGCGCTCAGATTGTCTATTAATTTATCAATAGCATCGACACTGTAAATTTATTTGGTCTACGTCATGTGGCATTAAATATGAAATATTTAGCAAACTTTTGCTCGAAATGTTCTAGACGATCGAACCGATGCGTGGGCATTATTAATTGCCTAATTTTTCTCATGGTTTTTCAACCCCCAATCCAACTGCTGCAGCTAAAATAATTGTTAAATTTGGCAATGTGGGCTAATCGGTCAAGCCATTAAGTATTAATTTTTATAACATTGCTAAAATATTGTAAAAAGTTTGAGAAACAAAAGACAAAATGTTGTTTCAATCTTTGACACGTTTTCTTAGTTGGTATTATATGGCTGCGTGCCCCTTTTTACTGTATAAAGCTAAAATTTCTTATCACATCAAAAAGTGTTTGGCTTTAGTATTTAGTACAGACTGTTTTAAAGTCTGCAAATTTTAAATAAATTGCACCACTCTCAATATTTCAACAAATCTTTTGATTGTTAGTTTATTTTTATATATTTGTTTTCATGTACTATATTTTGTTTGTTTAATTGTCGCATTTATTTCACTTTGTTAAATTGTGCACAAATCCTATACTTTGACTCTTGCACATTCTTTGAACTTGACAGGAAGAGAAAATCCGCAATGTCAGCTGCGAAACATTTTGAGGCAAATTTGTCTGTCTGGGCACCAATGACAAGAAAATTACACAGCACATTATACATGGCTGGCGTGTCAGCGGATTATTTAAGATTTTGCTTGCAAAACAAGATGACGAAAATAAATATAATTAATAACCTGGGACCTCGGACAATTGCAAATATAATTTACAAATTGCAAGCTAGACAACGGCAAAAAAAAGTGTACTGGATAAAACAACAATTACTAAAAATGTTTATTTAGCTAAATGGCGAAACTAAAATAAACAATAAAAGAGCGACGCATTTTTTTGGGTGACATGTACAAATTGTGATTAATACTAATTAGAGTGCGATCAAACAAATGTGCAATAAAAAAACAAACAAAACAACAAACAATGAAATCAATATGTGGGAGATGCTTTTGATTAAGGCTGATTGCAATTAGAAGCGATTTAGTTAAGAAACCAGTTTAAGAAAAGGCATATTTTATATTTCAATGTTGTCAATTTTACTTACTCGTTTAGAAATGAACAATTAAATGTTTAATAGTCAGATTAAACTATGTTCAACATTTCTTACATTCCTCGATGAGTTTCCGTTGGGATTAAAGTGGCAAAATTATCGTTTAATTTAAATAAAAATTATTTTGATTTTTTTTTTGAGAAATAAATAATTAAACAATTAATTCAAATATAAGAATGGATTTAACCACCAATAAAAAAGAAACAAATTAAAAAAATTAAAGTTTTTGATTTCAATTTTACTTTGAGCGTTAAATTATAATAAAGTATACAAAATAAGATAATACAAGACTAATTTATAATTATATTTTAAAATAAGCGCTTACCATTCCTGAAATATCAGCTGTTTGTAACATATTGCCTTACTACGAAATGCGATAAATCACCCCGAATACTCTACTCGATGCATATTTCTAAAATTCGCGGCATGCTTAATGAATGTTGAATATACAGAAAGTTGTCCTGTCGCCTGCAGGGACTTTACATACTGACAACTTTCAAGAAAGAAAGAATTGTTGCTAATAGAATCATATAATATATATACACTTAGTGATATATCTTTTGCAGCGCCTTTCTTGTACCATTAATTACTTCCCCCCAACCATGCAACCACTCGGCTGCTACGTGTGAATTATAATAAACTTTCTAATAGCTAGTTGCGACCACAACAACATTTGCAAACCCTTTACTTAAGTGCGTGGATGTGTGCTTGATTCGTAAAAGCATAAACAACTCGAAAGTTATGATGTGTAACAAAAACCAAGGGGGCTGCTGTCTCTCCAACGATTGTCTGTCTGTCTGTTATGGGTTAATCAAGTAAACAAACAAGGCCAAAAACAAACCCAAACACCAGCAGCTGGTACACAAAAACAACAATGTGCGAGGTGAAAGCAACAAGAAGAAAACCCCACGCCACCATCCATAGGAAAACACACCCCAGCTGAAAGTCAGTAACACTTAACGCCTTTTGATTGTTTAATTTCTCAAATTGTTTTATGGATTTATCCCAGCTGTCGGCTCAGAGGCAACGGTGTCTGTCCGCTGCCGCACGCCAATGAAAAATTAATGCCAATGCCAGTGCCAATGGTTTCCCCCAGGACGAAAGGGACGTACGGTGAACTGTACGCTGTGAGTTGAGAGCTGCCCGCAGGACAACATCAAAGCCGTGTAGCCTCATTTTTCACCGCTTTTGACATTTTGCAGCCACCGTTGAGTCTGAAACAATCAGCCAACCAAAGCGCCGGCAGACAACTGACAGACGCTAACAACAGCGTGTCGGGGAATGAGTAAGTGTTAACTTTTAGTAGCCACTGTTGCGTGCTAATCCCCCACTGACAACGGCCATGCCCAACAAACACCAGCCAGCCAGCCAGCCAGCATCCGGCATTCTGTCCCCTGCGTATATTCCAATCAAATTAAGTAAAAAGGTTTTGCTTCAGTTTGTATTGCTCTCCTATATTTATTTTTTGGGCGCTTTCGTTATAAAACACCCCCCCTCGAATGCAATAGAAACGCTCTAATCGGTAATTAACGCTTAAAAAGCAGTCAGCCAGTTAGTCGTCAGTTCAAGAGAGATCTTTCAATTGTAATTCCAAGCAAAATCTAAACTATTTGCAAGGTCGCATTAGATAAGATAAGTACCTCGTTGTCTCGTGGGGACTCACTGATAACACACTCGTCTTTTAAAAATCCTCATAAGCGCAATTTGCTATGCAAATCTTTTATGCTGATCGCTAATTGCATTAAAAGGGAAGGTCGCAATTCGCATAGTAATTGTCGTCTAGCCTACGATTCTTACTTAAATTTACGCTCCGTTAATTTAAGTGTGTAGCAAACGATACGGTAATTTCATTTTTTGAGATATGCACTTTTTTTTATTATCTGGTTTGTTTATTTGATTCGCTAATGCCTTTTGTTTACAGAGTTAGTCACTTTAGTTTTTTTTGTTTTATTTGTTTCCGACTTTAGTTTCAAAGTGATATTAATGCGTTTTATACGTTGCTATATATATTTTTTTAATTTAATTTCTTGTGGCTTTATTTCAAGTTTACTCATTTCACTTATCTGAAATCCTTTAAAATGTGACTCACATATAATTAGTTGTTGCTTCTGCAATTTACCCAATCCCATTAGATATGCTCCATGCTATTAAGTGTAGCGCATCCACACACGAACCCCATCCCTCTCTCTCTGTCTTTCTTTCTCTCTCTCTCTCTCTCTCTCTCGGTCTTTCTCTCTCTCTCTCTCTCTCTCTCTCTCTCTCTCTCTCTCTCTCCCTCTCTCTCTCTCTGCTCGGATGGCCTGTTTTCTGTTATGACTCTCCCTCTGCGTCCCTCTCTGTCGTAGTGCCGCTTTGGCATTTATTGCTCCGCCTATTAGCACGCAAACTCCACAATGGAGAGACAATGCGTAAGAGCAAGAGAGCAGCATCCTTTTTGCTGTTTATCTTCTTGGCTTTTTGACCAGCTGCGCTCTCCTCCATTCTTCCATTTTGCGTACGTCCTTCTGTCTGTCCGTCCTTCTTTCCGCTGCAATTAAGTCGAAAATTGCCAAAGCCAACAAGTTCCACAAGTGGATTGTCGTTTATTTGGTTTTTGTGTTTGTTTCATTAACTGCGAAAAGGCGTTGCGAACTCGAGCGAACCCGAAATCCCAATCCGAATCCGAACTGAAATCCGATGCGCAGACGAACGCATTCTCGATGCTCGGACTCTTTCCGCTCACCGCTCTTCTCATCGTTGGCTTTGGTTGGCTGGCAGAGAGCTAACCATTCAACGTTGCCCTTCGTGAAATTGGTTTTGAATGAGTGGTGGCTGGGAAGGGTGAGATGGCGGAGGGTGCAGGTTGATTTGGGTATGTGGTATAAAATCTGCCTAATTTGTTGTTCGCCCGGACGCCCTCTTCTCCTCTTCACGCCTTTATTAGCTATGATTTATTAAATGATGCACTGTCTCTTTTCCACGTCGCCTCTTTGTGTTTTTGGGGCGAGTGCAATTTGATTACAATTTGATGTCTGCGATGTTTGCTGTGGCATTTTTTGGTTTATGGCTACATTAGAGTCTCTCGCAAACTTGTGCTACAAATGAATTGAACACAAATTTACACTCACTGCACATAAAAAGCCTCCACTCAACAAAACAAAAAACACACACACACAAAAAAGATCAACACCCAACAACGCCCCTTTATAGAGCTGTTAATTAGTTAAACATTTACATTGTCAACCCCTCGACGTAATGCGACTTCTCGAGTCCCACTTCTTGAGCTGTGTTGACTTATGTTGCCACTTTCATTTGCTGGGTTGCTGGTGGGGTTGGACATACGCTCTTCCTTGTTTTCCTTTTCCGGATTCTGGGCGGCATTCGGGCTCTTGCGAAGGAGAATTATCATCAAAAATGTAAATTTATGTTTGCGTACAAGCGATTTATTATCTGTATACACGACGTTTATATCCGCTATATGAGCGCTACTAGCTTCATCGTGCTACCCTATCTTTATATTTATGGCCAATTGTCGGTGTTGCTTCCCAGCAAAAATGTTAGTTTCTAATTTTTGTTCAACTTTCCGGCACCCGGATACGGTTGGACAGCACATTGGTTTTTCATTGTAGGCAATTTTCTTTATGCTTCTCCTTTCTGCTGCTCGTTTTGCTTGAACCGAAAGAAGAAAGAAGCTGTAAATCTTTAAAGGAGCCTAATGAAAATGTAAAGAAAGCGAAGTAAATGTCTCATGTTTTCTCCTAAATATTAGTCTCGGGTATTAAGCTTAATCACCTCATTGATATCAACTACTACAAAACGTGTTATGCTAAAAATTTACATCAAGCTTACAAGATCTTTTGACTTGCTAAATATTTATAATAGGGGCACTCGAGCTTACCATGTCTTAAATAATCGATCGAACATTTAATCAATTGGGAAATTAAATATCGAAGTTCAAGTTTCAGTACAATTGAAAATGTATCTTCTATCTAGCGAAGTCTGTTGACAAATGAATAGTAAAATATATTAATCTTTTAAAGTTCATCTATTGCTTACTACATTTCAGACAAATTTGTTAGTGTTTAATTTCCTTTGCTTATAAGCATAATTTCCGATAAACTTTTACCTATTATAATATTGCATAAAACTTTGGTTTCATTTATTTCCGATTCATATTTGTATTATGTTTTTACTTTAGCATGATTTACAAATAGTTTGTGGTAAACTTTGAATGAGGCATATATTATGCATATTTCAAAACGATCTCATTTCGTTATAAATCCATTGTTGGCTTTCAGCTCATTTGCAAGTTGTTTTCGATCCATATCTTAGTTTTATATGTCTTTTTGTCATACTTCAGATAACAAGCAAAAACTTACTTTTTATAGATTTCATTTACATACCTGAGCAATCATTAGATTTCTCTGGACTTTACCTAGCTCAATTAACAATTATCATATAACAAAGATCTATATTGTCAATAATTTGTAATTTTGTTTTCGATTTTGCTGGCCAAACTAATGATTACACACGTTATTTACAAATTGAGGATTGTATCTGTGTTTAATTTTCAATAAATGTCCCTAATTAAGGTGCACTTAAAACGCTGATCAATCAATTTAAATACATATTAATATATGTATATTTATGAAGATGGTACTTACAATAAATAACTGGGCATAGTATAAAAAATTGGCATTTTGTAAACGATAACAAACATATTACTATATCTTATAATCTCTCACATCTTTTATGGACCCTGACCGTTCCATTCTTTATAAAGAATATTTATATATATTTCCACAACATACTTAGATCGTGTGGTTGATAAAGAATGTGAATATTATGTGATGTACATGTTGATGTATATGTATATGTTTATTTAGAGGGTGTCAGGGTGGGTGATAATAAAGAAATTTAATATGAAACTATGTAGGATATACACTATAGACTATTGGAGATGTCAGATATATTTCCACAACATACTCAGATATTTGGGTTGATTAAGAATATTATAATAGACCCATTTCCACAACATACTCAGATTGTTAGGTTGCTAATACAAAGTATTTATTTCAGATGATGTATGTATTTATGTAGAACAGATATATTTTCGCAATATACGTCATGGATGCAGTTCAGAAAAATAACTAAATCCTACAAAAAATCAGAGATTACAATCTCTCATTCTGTTCGTTCTTTTTTTTGCTTTGTATTCAATTTGTATTAAATTCGTTCAGTTGTTATTTGTGTTGAATGCGTGTCGAGGGGGTTTCTTCGGCTCAATGCATATTAAAAAGTATTCGGTGCAAATACTCTCTGTGCATCTATTTTTACATAGCTTGTTTTTAATCGGACGTTACTTAATTTGTTTTATTTATTTTTTTTGCCTTTATTTCTATTTCATCGTAATTTACACTTGACAAAGGCTTTATCACTTCCTCGGCGTCATCGTCATCGTTATCGCCATCGCCGCCGTACATTTGTTTTTGTCTCTGTCGTTGTTTTGATCTCCATCTCTGTCTGGCACTCTCGGGGACTCATTGGTCATGTAGATTCGACGATTTTTTATGCATTCGCAATGACGAGTTTCCGTCTCTTATTGTCCACCTCAGCATATATTACGATCACATTTGTATTTGTATCTGTTGGTGTATGCCAATTTGGGTACTTGTAGCCAATTACCATATGGTTCCATACATACATTGGACAGCGCCAATACAATTAATATGCCCTTATCTGTGTACAAATCACGTTGCTCGCATTTTCGAATCGAATCATTTTCGTTACGCGTATTTCTTTGGCCTCATCAGCTAATTGTTCATTTTGCATTATTTTTATTTATTTATTTTTTGCATTTCAAGCTTAACTCCAATCAAAATCCTCGCAATCTTTATCTTTGATCTGCCCTTTTTTTTTGTGTTGCTTTCCTTTCAACTAACCCCTGAAGCCCCGTTTTTTTTGTGAAAAAAAAAAAACTAGGCCCTGAAGCTGCCCTCGCCGAGCATCTATAAGCGCGATGACAGTTGATTATCATTCAATGGCAAGATCTTGAACCAACACTCGATAGCAGTGTAAAAAATAGAGTTCGATTCTGTTTGCTTCCCACATTAATTGAACACTAAACTTTTTCAAAATAAATGATTGTTTTTGCCTTGTCTGCTTCGTACTGTGTTTTTAATATCGTTTCAGGAGCATTCGTAGTCATTACCAAACTATACTATACTAAATTTGTGTCTATTTTGTTAGTTAGTTTTATGTCGAGGCTATTTCTATTATTATTATTTTAATTATTATTATTATTATTATTATTATTATTATTATTATTATTATTATTATTATCATTACTATTATTATTATTATTACTATTATTATTATTAATATTATTGTTTTTGGCCTAATGAAATCGTTCATTTGGATAACAAAGACAAATTATTTGCTCCAAATCACAACATTAGGTGACTGCAAGTGGCTACATCAAAGTTGTTGCCACTTGACTGGCCAGGCGAATAACACTGCCTCGCTGCTTTCCTCACACTTGCAGTGGCTACGTCTGCTTAACAGGCCATAAAATAATTATTTATGGTGTACAGAGACTATATTATTATCAATATAAAGTTGCTTGCTCTTAATACAAAATTTGCAATGCCTTTCAAGCATTTTCAATGTCAATAAAAATAATGCATAACACTTTTAATAAGCCAAAAAAGAAACAACGATTCAGAAAACAAAAGCGGCGGAGAAAAGTGAAAGATAAGCGACTGTACTTTAATTAAGTCAACATGAGTTATATTTAAATATAGATATATGTTTTTTTATTTAGCTCCTTTTCACATTTTTTTTTTTAATGTTACAGAGGTGTGACTAACTAACGCGATTATCGCATTAATATCAAAACAGACAGTTTGACAAGCTCTCTACTTGAAACTTTTGATATAGTTTTGGTAACACTGGTTAATATGTTAAAGATCTGTTAACGACAGGCTGTTAAATTAACTTTAACAGCTACAGTGTACATTGCGCAACCACTTAACATAAACATGTAAATCAAGCAGCTGAATACTGCTCTTTTCTGTAGGTGTTCAAGTTATACTCATTTGTGTATATCTTTGCAGATCTCACGAGACGATGGTCTGCCTCAGGAGATTTGTCGTCAGTGCAAGGCGCAGTTCATAATGGTTGCGAAATTTCGGCGACGATGTGTTCGAGTCCAGCAGCGACTACACGACATGATCGAGCACAAGTCACAGAGAAAGGAGGAGCGCACACAGCAGTCACAGAGGAAGCCGCAGGCAAATGAGGCATCCGCGGCAGATTACATGCATCTGCCACAGTCACAATTGGAGCGGAAGCGTCGCCTGGTGCCAAACACGGAATCATCGTCGCTACCAAAATATACCAAGACTGATGCCACACAGCTGCTGACGCCGCCCAAGCTGCGGCGTATGCAGTTACGGGTGCGCAATATGCGCACTGCCTCATTGAAAGCCAGTAAAGTTGAGACTGAAACGGAAACGGAAGCGGGAGCGAGAGCGATACCCACAGAAACGACCAGCGACTGTCGACTGAGTGAGACGAGGCAGCGAACGCCACAGAGATCGCCATACAGAGCGAGACTTATTCACGTGCCATGGAAAACGAAAGCGGCCCGCAAACAGATCTCGGAAACTTGGTCCACTGGCTCTACAGGTTTCCTCTGTCGAGCGGCCTCCATGACACCGGAACTACACAAAGAGCAGGAGTCAGCTAATGGAACGACTGCTTTAACGAAAACAGTAGCCGAAGCGGGTCCAAATTCATCGGAAGATTTGAGTGATTTATCGGTGAATGCATGTCGAGGCTTTGACAACGAGGGCAGCAGCTCCAATTGCTCCACAATAGTTGGTGCAAAGCCAACTACAAATGTGATGCTCAGGTTCCCACCAAAACGCTGCTCGCCCAGTAAATCTCGTGTTTTGCGGCGACAAGACAGACGCTGCTATGCGGCGGTCAAGAGGACGAGGCGCGTTTTTAAGAAGGCAAGGCCATCAAGTGAAGCACCTAAGGTTGAGCTGTGCTGCACAAAGGTGCTAAGCAGCAAAGCAACGGAGGCAGTTGTTCAAATTCTAAACAGCTCTGCGATTGAGGAGCCGACTAACAGCAGCAGCAGCAGCAATCGAACGGCAGAAAGTTCAGAGATAAACATAGTCATTGAGCAGACGAGTAAAATCATTGAGAAAGCAGAGAATGGGATGCCAGAGACAGAATCAAGTGCGCAACAGGAAGATTCGCAAGTCAGCTCGCAAAGCGAAAATATAGAGAAAGAGCTGCAGCTTGATGAGGCAATCAAATGTTCGCCAGAAACTATATGCAATGGTACTCAGGACAAGATGTTGATGGAACAAATGGAAAGCATATCAGAAGAAGTGATAGGATCAGATGGGGAAGTAAATGGAAACGTAGAGAGAATGGTTATGAGTCCTGTGCAGCTTGAGGAATTAAGCTCTTCCAGCACGAATCACATGGAAAGAGAGAGACGGCAATCAGTAACACCCGAAGTGCCAGCCGCAGAATGTGAGGTAGAAGTGAGCCTAACAAATGAGGAGCAAACGTCGGATCAAATGTCGGAGCAAACGTCGGAGCTTATAGTCAGTATACCGCTAGTTGCGCTTGGCGAGGATCTACAGCGTAAATTATGCAACGAGTCAGAGCTGGCTACAAATGAGTTAATCGACGAGTTGGAGAAATCAGATGGTGAGCTCAAGGAGCACGCGGAATCGGACGATGTGAATAATAATGAGAATGGCGAGAATTTTTGCCAGAGTGCTACAGCAGATAGCTTCAATGCTGCTGTAGCACTCGCAACCAAACAAATTGAAGCAGAACCTAACGGAGGGGTCGACGATGATGATGATATGGAGTCACTGGAGAAACTACCTAATCAGCAGCACGAGCAGCAGCAGCCACGCGCCTCTGCCAATGCCAGTTCCATGGATTTTTTGGCTGAATTCGAGAAGCATTGCGAAAAGTCGCTCAAGCTGCAGGCAGCCGGACAGCAGCTGGCGGAGGCCAAGCAACAGTTGGCAGTGGAAATGAACGATGTGGAGAATACACTGCACGGCATACTCAATGAGATGGAAGATGAGCATCTCTATACACCCGTCTGCACGCCCATCGATGAGTTTCTCACGCCCGCCGATTATGCGCCGCCAACGCCAGCATCGCCCAATCTCTATGAGCAGCCAGCGGAGGCACAGCAGCCACTGCAGCAACCACCACACCAGAAGGAGGGAAATCTCTTTGATAGCAGCACTTTTAGTAATGAGCTGATTGGCTTTCAAAATGATATGCCCTGCTTTGAGAATATAGAGTCTACGCCGGAATCGATGGCTGTGCAGCAGAGCCTGCAGCTGGAGCTGACACAGCTCTTTAATGAGCTGCAGCCAGCACAACAACAACAGCAACAGTTGCAGTTGCAGCAGGAAACTGTTAGCTATGAGGCACTATATCAAACAGCACCACTTCCTGTCGCCAATAACAATAACAATAAATTGCAGGTCATACAAATGCCGCCACAGGAGACGCTGTGGCAGGCACAGCAGCAACAGCAGCCACAGCAGCAGACGCTGGCGACAGGAGCAACACAACTGCAATGGTCCACGGTGGGCGGCTTAGAGGCGGTCAAAACGACGCCCAGTCTGGATAATCTGGACAGCAGCCACAGCAACCACAACACAACCACCTCCACCACAACCACCACCTACTACATTAATGCCAGTGATCTCTATCAAACACAACAACAGCAGCAACAGCAACAGCCTAGCGAGTCTTATGCTTTGCTCGACAGCAATGATAACTATGTGCTGGAACAGCAGCAGGAACAACAACAGCAACAACAACAACATCAACAGCAGCCTATTATGATACTCATACAGCAGCCGGAACTGCAGCAGCCAGTGGCTTCAGCCAGCAATCCGCAGCAGGCGCCGCTCCACATTAACTACAGCAATGAGCAAGCTTATCAACAGCAGCAGCAACATCCACATCAACCACATCCAAAACCACAAGCACATTCACATCCACATCCACATCCACATCAACAAGTACAAAATACAGTATTAGGCTTATCAGCAACGGCGCAGCCGCCAACTCGCGGTCGCCCGCCCATGTTAAAGTGCCGCTTCTGCCAGAATGGGCCGCGCTTCTCGAACAGTCTGGAGTACAGTCGTCACATCATTGAGCTGCATCCAGCCGTCGCGCCATTCAACTGCCCGTACTGCCCGCTCGCCTTTGCCGGTCGCAGCAAGCGTAATCAGCACATCCTCAGTAGCCACATGGTGCAGCAGTTTCACTGTGGCCAGTGCTCGCATATGTTTCCCTCGCAGCGTGCACTCGATTTGCATTTGCAGCGATTACACATGCCACTCGCCACGGAGCTGACATCGACATCAAGTGGCAAAGCATCAGCTGGTGTCCGTCTTGAAGAGGTTCAACTGCGGATTGCCACCACCAATGATGTACAGCAGCAAGAGCAGCAGCAGCAACAACGTCAGCGTCAACTACTTCAGCAGCAATCAGTTCCACATACGCGGGGTGAGTAATCATAATCATACTCAGTAGTTGCAACTAGTTAAATTGTTGTTGTAATTCAAAGACTACATTCCTATTTACTAGTTTGGTTCTATTCTATTAAAAAACTTGCAAAGAAGTAAACCTGATAATATAGTTCATAAAACTCAGGAACAAAGTGAACTAGATTTTTCTGGGTATTGTCTATACAGCCTTTTACTTCTCTTCATTAGGTAGGACTTCTCTGCTCAATTGGTTTTATAAAGCTTACAACTATAATCAAATCAATTGCTAATTAAGCTTGTTTATATTCATTTTAACCATATGTAGCTCTTCAAAATTGTATACAAAATGAACTAATAAATTTAAAGCTAATTTAATTAACTTTATAATCTCTTGTTTTCCACGCCATCTTTTGTTCTGAGAAACTATATTTGTCTACTATTTTAATTATGAGTTAGTTTACTTTTTATAATGGGAAAATTTAACGTAAAAAAAAATACTTTAAACTAGATATATATTTTAGCCAATATACTAAATATACTGTAGATTTTTAAAAACTCTGTAGTTATATTGAATATCTAGAAGAAACTATTCCATTACGAAATCTATTGGATTTTATATTTCAGTAGTAATCTAATTGGTAAATGACCTAGTTAGCTGATTAGCTTTATATAGTTTTTACTAATAGTATCTTCCATTTGCTGCTATTACTAATTACTTTCGCAATTGTATCTGTTTTGATATATTTCGTTGTCTGCGCATGCGTAGCCTTGGAATTACAGACAAGACCATCCAGACCACGCAGGACGCGCATACTGTGCTGCCCTGACTGCGAGGACTGTAAGTACTACAAGCAGTAGCCGCTTCCCAAACTATCTTACTCTCTCACACACACACACGCACAAAATTATTTAAAATAAACTTGTTTGTTCTCTAGGCACTTCGGCCAGTGGACACAGTCAATGCAGCGTGCAGCCATATGAGGAGCTGAACACTTTGCAACCACCGCCTACGGTGCCGCCGTCGACAATTGCATCGCTGCCGTCGCCGCAGCCGGCGTCGCATATAACGTTGCCGTCACCGGAGCAATCGGAGCCAGACTCGACGACGGCAACATTGCGGCAGTTCCGCAAGCGTTGCACAGTCAACAGCTCAATATCAGCGACGTTAGCAGTAGCAACAACAACAACACCAACAACAATGCTGACAACCGCTGCTTCCTCGCCATCGCCGTCGTCATCGCCATCGTCGTCGACCATGGAGACTATAAGCGCAACGCTGCAACTGAGCAAACTGCGTGGCACCCATCAGTGCGTCATCTGCGAGAAGCGTTTCACCAACGTTATTGCGCTGCGGAAGCATCAGCAACTGGCACACGATTCTCAGACGACGATGCCGTGGGTCTGTTCGATCTGCAAGCGAGGATATCGAAAGCGCACCGATATGGATAACCATATGAAATCGCACGAGCCGAAGGGTCGACCCTTTGAGTGCAACGAGTGCTTGGTGCGCTTTCCTGAGTTCAAGCAACTGGCGATGCACAAGTTCACCGTGCACGAACTGATCAAGCCGCACACCTGCGATGAGTGTGGTAAACAATTTGGTACGGAGAGCGCCTTGAAGACGCACATTAAGTTTCACGGTGGTAAGTTTTTGGGTGCTCGCACGCATGCGGATGCGGTGGCTAACCGGGTGCCGGTTGGATGCTAGCAAAGCTTTACTATTTAGTACATACCATATACCAAATGCATAAATGCATATTTAGTTACCTAGGCATGCATATACATACATATAAACATATATATATAGTTATTTTTCGTGTAGCTTTTATTCTAGTGTACTAATCGTAACCCCAATCAATTCATCTTTGTTGTTGTTGTGCTAACAGTGTACTCTACAGTGATTGTTTGCCCGAAAGGTAACATAGAATAGAACTATATCAGCTATTAAAACTTTAAAGTATAATTTTATAGTCACGAGAGCGCTCGCTTTTTGAATTGCTCTTTGCGTCTTATTCGTAAGCGCTTTGCTAGCTCTGCAGTTATTTGTCTTTGTTGTTATGTTGAACACCAGTCGAAACTGTAGTATATACAGTGGCTCAGAGCTTATTTGGACCAGTGTCTAGCAAAAAATTGCTAGTGCTATAAAGTTTAAACAAAGAAACAAACGCAAGATGTTTAAATGCCAATTTGTTTCATGTTACATCACGTTTGAAAAATAAACGTTAGTTTTTATTAAAGTATTAGTTAATTAATTAAAATTAGTCAAAATCTGAAAACATATCCAAAAATACACGTCAAAGCTTATTTGGGCCAGTCTTAAAAAAGTTACATATTTGACGTATAAAGCTTTTAAGCTTTATAAGGATGTTAATACTTAGTATGATATCCTTTAGCCTTACTAACTTCGTTTTACCTATTATTCATGGAAGATACCAGCTTCAGGGTAGTTTCTGGGCTAATTTTGCTCCACTCATCCAGCAGGGCATTTCTGAGATCCTGTTTGCTGGATATGCTGTGATTTCGGATGTTATTTTCCAGGAGTGTCCACAAATTTTCAATAACATTTAAATGTGGAGACTGGGCCGGTGGAATTATCATGTTGGGGCAGTTCCAGATAAGCCAGACTGTACTATTCCGGACTAATGCTTGGGGTCGTTGTTCTGGTAGAACCGGAAAGTACGTCGGATTCCTAGCTTCTCGGGACTTTGGAGTAAATTTTCCCTTAATATATTGAAGTACACATTCTTGTCCATTGTTGTTTCAAACGCCGGCTGCCGAGATACATGTCCATAGCATGACACTTCCTCCGCCCTGCTTGACACTCGCCCTTAAATCCCAGTTTATTGGGTTCATATAATAACTTTGGTGGTTAATATATGTACCGGCCATCGGTCTTTGGAATTTTTGAAAAATAATGTATAATTAGTTTATGGCAGGCAATTAAAAATTTAGCTGACACTGGTCCAAATAAGCTCTGAGCCACTGTACATTTCTTCATAAAAGTAATTGATAGATGGAATTGTTCTAAACGATTAATTTCTTTATTAAACTCTTTTCGACAACAACAAGTGGTAATCTCAATAGCACTTTCGTAGCCAAATATCGATCAATTCACGCAGAGCACAAAGCTAGACAGAAAAATGCTTAAACTAACCCAGACAGCTGCTTTGATTGCACACAAATATTTTAGTTTATAATTTGAATATACTTTATGCGAATACCTTGCTTATCTTGAATTGTAAATCAGAGTGAAATGTCATCAATTTACAAGATAAGTGAAGATATGCATAGGTGCAGTAGTACTATTAACAATAAATTAAGTTATGATCGATCAAGTAATACTAAGTAATAAGTATTTTATTTAGTTTGACATTTGATAAATGCTAGTGGGTTATTATTAAGTATAAATACAACAGAAATACATATTATTATCACATTATACATATAAACACGAAATACAATATTTGTTTGTAGTATTTAACAAATTTGTGGGTGGTATAGGTGTGGTAAAAATCTCAGATTCACTGTTAACGTCCCAGAATGTAACTGGTTGAGTTCTCTATGTTGCAACATTCCTCCTTTTTAGCTCACATAGTAACCTAAAATAAAATGTCAAATACTAATCAAATTCCTCTTATTAATTATTTAATTAATGCATTCAATGTTAACTCGTTGTTAGAAGACTTAGAGCCAAATGCTAAATCGCTGTGGAAAAAATGTGTGTGCTTAATTGGTGGTAAAAAATGTTTTCAAATGTATTTCTTTTTTATATTTCTTACCTTTGTCTCACCCTGTTAACATATGTTGTTGACGACACACATGTCAAAAATATAATACAAATAAGAGCAACCACAAAGCTACAGGCGATCAAAAAATTATCTTTTTACAGTGCGAGGCTTCGAGTGCGAAGAATGCGATGAGGCATTCGCCTACATCAAAGATTTGCGCAAACATCGCAGAACCCACAACAGCGAACTATTTTACAAATGCGACTACTGTCCGCGCACGTTTCTACATTTTACGAGCTATCGTGGTAAAGTTCTAGTCAAAAAAAAACTAGGTCCTACAACACTAAAAAGAGTAGCGTAGATGCTATTTTTAATTAGTTTTAGTGGTATTCTTAGATATTCATTATTGGCATGATTGAATGAATGCCGTATGATATGCATAACATGTGCACCAGCTTTCAATTTTAAGTAGATTACCATACATTTGAAATTTGTATAACATTTAATTAACTGAATTTGCTTTTATGTGCAGTACATATGAACAACCACCTGCCGCTGGGTGTGTTCCTTAACGACAAGATGCCCAGCAGCGTATGCAGCAAATCGGAAAATCTATCAAACACTGAATCGCTACTGCCATTGACGCCGCTGAGCAACTGCAATGGAAAGAGTGGCAGCAACAGTGGATTAGAGGACTGTCCTAGCTCTGTTGAAATGGTGGTGGAGAGCAGCATGGCGGCGCCATCGTTGGACATGATTGTGGATACACCATAACAATTGGCGCAGCTTTATTATTTTATTTACCAACAACCAGGAGCGGCACCTTCCTATTACTATTGCTATACCTAGCGATGGCTTCCATATTCACACAGAGAGAGAGAACCCAGCACAACATGAAAACTGTTGCAGACTGCATTCAATGCACAAATCTAGATCTAAAACACACACGATCCCAAACACAAAGTAGGTTAATACTAGCCACACTTCAAATAAACTAGTAAAATTAAGAATAGTCTTAGGAGGTTATTCATTGAATGAAATGTTATTGTACTACGGGAAAGTACAAGACAATGGAAAGAACAATAAAACTGATAGTCAGCGCAAAATTAAAAGTAACATTTAAGACAAGTCTTAGAATACTAGTTAATTCAAATATTTAACCCAAAATTCATCGTGAAACGTCCATCATGGGTAAATACGATTGTAGCGCATTTTTGATGAACATTGATTTACCGATAAGCATCCTAGATTTCCGTTAGTTCTTTGGGTAAATATTTGAGCGTATTGATTTGAGCTTTTCGAACAAACCTTAAAAATATACCTTAATTAATATAAATTAGAATTTAGTTAAGGCTGAGCTCAACTTAATTTGTAATAAGCAGCAACTACGACATTGTTTATAATCTGTTTTTATTTTATATATAAATTATGTAATAAACAAATTATGTTATAGATTGCGGTAACAAAAACAAATCTTGAGTGTTTCACATTCATATTTTCTTACACAAAACAATTTACTCAGTTTAGTCATAGTACCAGTCCAGAAACAGCAATGAGAATGACATCACCAGCAAGAAGAACAAGGACCACACACGTAAGCCCGCATTGCGCTGCGTTGCCTGACGTATCTGCTCGTTGGCATCCTTTACATTCTCCGTGGTTCCAACCACAGCGCTCACAATGCGATCGATATTGTGTTGTTGCAGTGCCACCTGGTGAAACGATTAAATTAGTTAAGTGAATCTCAAAATCTCAATTTGTTTTACCTTCTCAGTAAAGATGTCCTGCAGCTGTGCAATGTCCACGACGTTCTTTTCGATTTGTTCGACCTCCTCGGAGACGCCCTGTAGCAGATTATAAATGTGCACATTCTCTGCCTCGAACAACTGCATATCCTCGGCACTTAGGACATCCTCATCGTTCTCCAGCTGTTGCGCAGTCTGTTGTATATCCTCATCGAGTGCCACTTTGGCCGAGGAGTCTGTACTGCTTACGCTGACCTTTGGTCGACTGCGCTTCCGCGTGCGTGGCTTGTGCTGTTCGCCTATCGTTGAGTTGCTGTCGACTTCCTGCTGTTCCTCTGCCTCTTGCTCATTGTCCCAATCGGCCCAGTTGTCGTTGTTCCAATCGTTGCCCTCCTCTTCGAGTACAGGCCTTAACTCGTCGTTGCTATTAGCGCTTTCATCGCTGAGCTGACGCTTGGCCAGCTTGCCGCTGCCGGCACCCGCTGGACGCACTGGTATCTTCTTCTTGTCAGCGGCTAGCTTAAGTAGTTTATAGGTCTCCAGTTCGTGTTGAACGCGATACTTCTTTTGGTCCAGATAGATCTGCTCGACGCTGTGCAGATAGCTGACCAGCAAATCGAGCACTGCTGCAATGTGCTGACGCTCCTGTGGCTTTCGCTTGGCTGTCTTCCAGTCGCTGCGCATCTTCGCCAGATGTTGTGTGTAGTATGTGACGAATTTTTCCGATTCGCGATCAATCAGATCGCGTTGCGCATCCGTCATATGTGTGGCGCTCTTCAAATGCTGTCCAATGCGCATGTACGCCGTTCGATTCTCAATCAGCACATTCCGGAGCGTCGCTATTTTGCTGCAAACATTTTTTGCCTCCTTGGCAAAGTCGTTTTTGACAGCGGCAGTTTTTGTGGTGGCTGATGAGCGTTGCTGTTGGTCCTGCTGTGTTTTGCTTTTGGTCGCCGCCGCCAGTTCCGTTTTGCGTTGTAGCCGCACTGTCATAACGCTGGCCTTAAAGAGCTGCGTTATGTCCATTATTTAAAATGTTAAACTAACTGAAGCAACAATTTAATTTGGAAGTTCCACATCATCATTTAACGATTATCAACACTCGTCCCATCATGATTTTTAATTTGAGCTAGTTCGTTCACTACTATTACACTCAACGAGTTCCAGCTCTGTGATTCAGTTATTGAGTAGCTCGCTCATGCTTCTTCTGTTTTTACCAATTTGAGTAATAATTTTATTTTGCCTGATTTTTGTCGCAGCAACATTAAAATTTATAAATATCACATAATCATCCAATGATATCCAGCAATCACCAGATGATTAAAGAGCTGTAAATAGTTATAGTTCGTCAGCACTACTGCAGTTTACATAGGGGTTTTCTGTAATTATCATTTTGAGCTAACAGCTGTTTTATTCGCGCCAATTTTTTTTTTCCAGCTTTTGAAATAGTTTGTTTTAAACAAAATGCAAGCGTTTTTTAAACCAGGAAAAGCTAATGCTGGCAACAGCGCCGCGGATAAACAGACAATTAATGCGGCCGCTGAACGTCGCAAACCGCCAGCGCCCTGGGTGGAAAAATAGTAAGCAACACTAAAAGCTTAAGCATATTTGGACTGGAGCTAATTCCATATTTCCAATTTAGCCGCCCGCGAAGCGTTGATGATGTTGTGGAACAATCGGAGGTGGTGGCAGTGCTGCGTAAGTGCGTTGAGGGTGCTGATTTGCCAAATATGATGCTCTATGGCCCACCCGGCACCGGCAAAACCAGTACCATTCTGGCGGCGGCACGTCAAATCTTCGGCGATATGTACCGCGAGCGCATCCTGGAGCTGAATGCATCCGACGAGCGCGGTATCAATGTAGTGCGCACCAAGATCAAGAATTTCGCCCAACTAACGGCGAGCAGTGTGCGTCCCGATGGTCGGCCGTGTCCGCCATTTAAGATTATTGTGCTGGATGAGGCGGATTCGATGACGCATGCGGCACAAGCGGCACTTCGTCGCACCATGGAGAAGGAGAGCCGCAGCACACGTTTCTGTCTAATCTGCAACTATGTGTCGCGCATTATTGTGCCCATCACATCTCGTTGCTCCAAGTTTCGCTTCAAGGCGCTGGGCGAGCTCCAGATCATTAAACGACTGCAGCACATTTGCGAATTGGAGAGCGTGTCCATCAAGCCCGATGCTTACCAGTCGATTGTGAATATCTCTGGCGGCGATATGAGACGTGCCATAACCACATTGCAATCATGCTATCGCCTCAAGGGCGCCGAACACACCATTAACACAGACGATCTACTTGAGATGTCGGGCATTATACCGGAGCACTATCTTGATGACTATCTTGAGGTCTGTCGCTCGGGCAACTATGAGCGACTGGAGCATTTTGTTCGCGAGATTGGTTACTCAGCTTACAGCGTTGGCCAAATGATGGAACAATTCGTGGAGTATGTTGTGCGTTGCAATTCCCTAACAGACAAACAAAAGGCCATCATTTGCGACAAGCTGGGCGTAAGTCTGCAAAGATCTTTTAATTACATTAATTCGAGCTAATCTTCCATTTATTTCAGGAGTGTTGTTATCGACTGCAGGATGGCGGCTCTGAATTTTTGCAAATCATGGATCTGGGCTGTACAATTATTCTGGCGCTCAAGTGAAGCTCATCCTCATCATCATCATCAGAGGCAAAGTAGTGCCGATCGTATTTAAATTACTATTTTTATACCGGAGAAATCCAATCAGAATTTGTTGATTTACTTTTTACTCATCAAAATTATTGTACAATTCAAACCACAGTTGTGAATCAACTACAAATAATTTTTAAATTTAATTTCAGATTTGTTTGAAAATACAAAATTTGAAAGTTTGCCGAAACATAAAATCGTAGTACTTCTGTCACATGGCTTACAAACATTATTTTTATGTTTTATGTGAAAGATGTGTATTCTTAATTCGCTGTAAATTCAAATTCCTCCTCTTCTCGTTCACGCTTCACAGCTACGCCAGAGCCAGCAATGCTGCCCACGGCAGCCGCATCGCTGTCCACCTCCATTTTCATGTCGCTGGTGCCCGGCTCGTTCTTTACCTCCATGGTGGAGACCGCTTTCGTTGTGGTTGTGAATTTTATGACGGGTTTCGGTATGGTGACTACCTGTTGCTTGGACACTATTGAGTGGGCGCGTTTCAGCCCATTGGAGCTGGAGACGGGCTTCACAACCGTTTTCACTGTTCGCCCCTCCAGCGCCGACTTAGTCATCTTTTTAGGCTGATTGGTAGCACGCAGTTTGTAGTTGACACCGGTCAGGCAGTAGCGATCCGGCGGTAAACGCAGACCGCAATGGGGCTTAATAGCCGGCAGTGGCATCGCATTGCGCAGATCGGCCATCTTGGCCAAAACATGTCGAGACGGTGGCCCAGTGAAACTCTTGTCCATCGTCACCTCGGTTGCCAGGCGAACATCTTCCAGGTCGATGGTTTTCTTGCGCGCATGATTTGCGTATACTTTGGCCTCTTCCAGTATGCAGGTCACATATCCTGTGCCAGCAGAAAATATGATCAAAAATTATATTTTTTTATTCGCATCTGCACTTACGGTATGTAAACTCCAGCATTTGATTGACGACGCGTGGCTCGTACTCCTGGATGTTGAGCTCCTTTAGTATGGACATAATAACCTGGGCATCTTTTGGCACATGCTTGACTTGCGCGTTGACTTTGGCTTTTTCAGCCTTTTCGCAGCTCATTGTTTATAACTTTTCAGCGCTGTACCCTAATTGCCAGTGTGGTCGCATATGCCAAAATAGAAAATACCAATACAAATACATACACACAAAATATACTAAATCATCATAATTTCGCTGTAAATTAAAACATCACACAACACACATTAGTTGAAGTTTTTTTTTGCATCACTATTGATAATTTATAATTTAAATATAAAAATATTGTTTTTTGAGTCAAAACTTGAATAAGCACCGTTGTAATTATTAAATGAGATTTTAAATCAGATAATAAACTTATTAAAATGACATATATGTCAAAATACATTGCACGCTTATATCTCAAGTTAAATAAATTTTGAGCTGGACTTAAAACACCCAGCACACATTTCTACGCTCTAAAGTGTTAACTAAGTGCTCAATCAGATTGTGCGCATACGGTAAAAAGATATAATTCACTTGTTCGATGCTGGATACTTATTTCCTAAGTTCATCATTATATTGTTAGTTTTTGCATCAATATTAACAACCGCTATTTAAATATTTTCATATTAATATATGAAAATTCAATATTCTCCTCTTGTGTAAGATTCAAATCGTATAATTATTCTTATGAACATACTTAGAAAAAATAAAAAAAAGATTTTTAAGTGAGAGTGTAGTATCGAATTTATAAATAACATTTATTTTATTTGAGGGACTGATGGTTGTCCAAAACAAACTAACTTGAAATTAAATGAGAGTGAAAATATGAAAAATAACCAAAAAATCAAAAATCGAATCGTACTTCAGATCTGTTTCCTGCTCTGAGTTTGCATTCAATGCAAGTCACAATTCTAACTCTTCGCGTTTGTTCTGCTGAGCCACGCTACTGCCGATTTTTAAGCCGTTACAAAATTACATATAATATTAATATTTAAGCACTTAGCCTATGACTTAATTACAGAATTTGTCAAACCACAGTTTCTTTTTCGACTTCCGCAAGGAGGTGGTGCTCCTCGAACACCTGATGTAAATTGATCAACTGCCTGCATGAACACTCGACGAAACTATGAGCACGTAACTCCTCACGCAATTGGCAGCCATCATTTGTGGTTACAAATTTCTCTGAATTTTGGTGTCCGCAAATCTAGCTTGGTGCCCACCAGGACTCTTTGTAGCGAAGGTTGCGTATCTCTGGTCACCATTTAATGGGATAGCACAACAGGAAACAGTTCGTCTGTTCCGAAAAATAAAAAAGAAATGATTGAAGTTTAACTTGTGACCATCAAAAACCAAATGATAAATATTTTAAACAGTTATACATTTTTTTTTGGGTTTGGGTTTGAATTAGTTTGACTAACATACATTTGAATAGCTCAATGGTCGCAGCATTTCGTAAGCATTTCTGACCGGCAGGATGCCATATCCTTACATTGTATAGATTATCATCGACTGTTATGCTGTAGGAATAATTATTAAGAACACAATCTGTATATGTACTTCGGTGAATTCATTTTTTGTTTGGGTTATCTGAACGCAGGATTTATCGACGGTTATTTTAAGAGGACGCAGACTTTCACCTTTTTCATTTCTGTCTGCGAATTGTGTTATATACATTTTTATACCCTGAACCCATTAAAAATGGATAAAAAGGGTATAATGTTTTGTGTAAAATGTATGTAACACGCAGAAGGAAGCATCTCCGACCCCACAAGGCATATATATTCTTGATCAGGACCAATAGTCGAGTCAATATAGCCATGTCCGTCCGTCCGCCTGTATGAACACGCAGATCTCAGAGACTGTAAGAGCTTTTATCGATAACCTCTGTTTATCGAATATCGATATATTACATTTCCGATAGCAATTAATGCCACAATTTCTAATTAATATATGATATGCCTATGCATACTATTGATCAAATGCCCAAATTTCATCAAGATCGGATAAGAAACACCCAAGTTATAGTCGAAAATATATTCTCATATTGATCTCATTTCTATCAGCAGCCGCAAGCATTTTCTGTATGCATAAATATGCGAGCGCATGTGTGAGAGAGAGATAGCATGATAATCGACGCCAGCGTCAATATGTTTTTGTGTGTTGGCAGAGGGCGCTTCCAGAACAGCTCGCATTTTGGTGCAAATCTTTTTGCAAATAATAATAGAATATATTTAATAGCTGGGTTCAGGGTATATCGTAGTCGAGTTCACTCGACTACAGCACTCTTAATTGTTTTTATATAGATTATATAACATTAATTAATAAGCCACTAGTTGTTATTCTCAGTGCATTTTTGGAATTGTTAAAATCATTTTAAAATGCTTACGATTGGTTGTTTGTGTAAAGAAAGAGTATTTCAAGAAACTACGACAATTTGCTAAAAAACAAAAAAACGAAATCACTCTGTATTTTAAAGATTAACAAATGAGATTCTATACTGAGAACCTTGGTTATTGAAAGTGATATCCAAATGTATTTGACTCACCAACTCTAGCTAAGTTCGTCTGTCTGTCCGTGTGCTTGAGCACATTGTTCTCAGAGACTATAAAAATTTGAACTTGTGTGTTTTAATCAGTTTAATATAATTAACAGGGTACTTTTGAGGATTGATATTGGTTTTTATTGTTATTGAATTATAATAAGTTGGATTTTTTACAAATTAATCGAGCGAACACGGCTGTCTCCAACAATGAAATGAGAATAAGATTGAATATCCCGAGAGGCCACAAAAAGCGGTCAGAGTGCTGATACACTCAGAACAAATTTATACTTTTATTCAGCCACACGCACTGTGAAAGCTGAATTAGACCGAATTTTTTAAAGCGTAATATTATTCATTGCGGTTGAATTATTTACCATAATTTAGTGATTAAATAGTATATTTTTGAATCAATATTAACAGCCGGAAAAATATGAATTTAAAACTAAAATATCTTTGGTAAGTCTAAGATCGTATTATGAAATTAGTCTTTATTAAAAAGGAGTAGAATAAAGCCTAATAAACAAATAATATTTATTTTATCACATTTTTTTACGATAAATACCTTCAATATATTGTAACCAATATTAAGGAACTGATCGTCGTACAAAAACCAAATAATGTGAAATAATAAATAAAATCCCACTAGTGCCGGCAATTTGGCAGTTACATTATGCATTAGGCAGTTTAACACGAAGCCTATGATTCTATTACAGAATTCGGCACGCCAGCCTCTTCTTTCTCGGTTTCTTCTCCACTGCACGCACCGCCTCCTCGAACACCTGATGTAAACTGGTCCTCTTCTTGGCGGAACACTCGATGAAACTATGAGCACGTATCTTACCATGCAATCTACGGCCCTCCTCTGTGGTCACGAATTTCTGTGAATTTGGTATGCGCATATCCAGCTTGGTGCCCACCAGCACCACAGGCACATTATTGGAAAAATGACGTATCTCCGGCAACCATTTGCTCTTGATGTTCTCAAACGAGCTACGACTGCTAATGGAGTAGCACACAATGAAGCAGTTCGTCTGTGCCGATAAAAAAAAAACCAAATCATTCAAATTTAAGCAAGGCAAGGAACAAACACTTTAATCATTTTTTTATGAGTGTAGTCATACTTACATTTGGGTAGCTCAATGTTCGCAGTCTTTCGTAGTGCTCCTGGCCGGCCGTGTCCCATAGCATCATATTGTATTCATTACCATCGACTGTTATGTTGCTGGCAAGACTATCGTATACAGTCGGTATATACTCCTCGGGAAATTCGTTTTGTGTATAGGTTATCAGAAGGCAGGTTTTGCCCACGGCGCCATCGCCTACGACGGTTATCTTAAGAGGTCGCAGACCTATCGGCATTGTGTAGACCAACTATAAATATATCCTTTTTCAGTGCTGTGTAACCACACTGTGTATCACCCTCTATCATCCGAACGACTGTATTTCTCTATAGAGTTTACAGCTTATAGGAACCAAAGCTTCTTAGAGTTCATCTTAGAGTTCGACCAAAAAATTGTCTGTACACTCATTGTTTATATTTATATATACATACATATATATAGATCGACTCGGGTGTAAATGCTGCTCAAGAATATTTACCTTAGAGGGAAATGGTTCCTTCCTTCCTTTGGTTCCGTCTCTGGTTATGACACCTGTTGTTCAGTACAAGTGCACTATTTCAGAGCACTCAGACACACGAGCTCTGGCAGCCGTAATGCAACTGCGAACCAGCATCTAACTAAGGGTCCGAGTGACACGAAAAGGGTTACACTCAGAGAAAATATGTCCTAATATATACTTTTTGTTGATTTAATTTAAAAAAAAAAAACTTTGCTGCCATTGATAAGTCGAATTACAATCTATTTTTAGCTCTAGTTTTAATGTAACAGCTAAAACTCACTTTTCAATTAATATTTATTTTTTTCTGAGTCGGAATATTATTGACTATGATTGAATTTATTCCGCCTATTTAATATATAATTTCTTACAATAACATTACCAACCGCAAACATTATGAATTCAAGATTACTAACATCTTGCAAGCATATATATACATATATATATGTACAGTGACTCAGAGCTTATTTGGACCAGTGCCTAGCAAAATTTTTAATTGCCTGCCATAAACTAATTATACATTATTTTTCAAAAAATCCAAAGACCTATGGCAGGTACATATATTTACCACCAAAATTAATATATGACCGTAATAAAATAGGGCTCCCCCACCTGCTAGGTCCGGTTATGTAAAAGAGTACCCCAATTTATGGTCAAAGTTTATTTGGGACAGTTACATTATGGACACCTGGGCGCCATAAAACCCGGTACGCCAGGTAGATTATTTTTGGAATAAATAGACCAATCCTTCGTACTCAGTTTAGTTATATTCTTCATCTCGGGTGCAACCAGCCAACAAGGACTATGGGCAAACGGACTACCATTGATCAACGGAATCTCATCCTGGAACACTTCCAAAAGGGATATTTACATAGCCAAATATCTGATATGGTCAATCTAAGCAAGTCAACTGTAAGCAACAACATTCGGAGCTTCGTCGTCGAAAATCGGACAGAGGACAAGGGCAGAATTGCACCAAACAAGATTTTCACCGAACAGGAAGAGTGGAGGATCATCAGGAAAATAAGGGCAAATCCTTAGATATCGGCTCCAAAACTGACTCAACAGGTGCAGGATGAAATGGGGAAAAAGTGCAATGTGGAAATTGTGTGCCGGGTTCTGCGCAACCATGACTTTAATGCCTGAGAACCACGGAAGAAGCCGTTTATAAGCGCAAAAAATAATGGGACCAGGATGCCGTTCGCCAAATCCATTCGGAAAAGGATTTGGAGATTTGGAACAACATTTTTGGCTCTGACGCACGGCATTATGCGTGGCCACAGTTCAATACTGAGCTGGATCCCAAAAACGTAACGGCAACAGTCAAGCACGGCGGAGGAAGTCTCATGGTAGGGGCATGTATCTCGGCAGCCGGCGTCGGGAATTTGGTGTTTATTGGAACAACAATGGACAAGTATGTGTACTTCTATATATTAAAGGAAAATGTACTAAAAAGTGCCGAGAAGCTAGGCATCCGACGTACTTTCCGGTTTTCCAGGACAACGACCCCTAGCATAAGTCCGGATTAGTACAGTCCTGGCTTTTCTGGAACTGCCCCCACATGATAATTCCACCGGCCCAGTCTCCACATTTAAATTTCATTAAAAATTTGTGGGCTCTGCTGGAATATAACATATGGAATCATAGCATATCCTGCAAGCAGGATCTCAGAAATGCTCTGCTGGGTGAGTGGGGCAATATCTGCCCAGAAATTACCCAGAAGTTGATAGCTTCCATGAATAATAGGATAAGGGAAGTTGTTAAGGATAAAGGATATCATACTAAGTACTAACATCCTTATTTATGTTTGCATACGTCAAATATGTTACTTTTTTAAGACTGGTCCAAATACGCTTTGACATGTATTTTGGATATGTTTTCAGTTTTTGACCAATTTTAATTAATTAATTAATATTTTAATAAAAACTAAAGTTATTTCCTTAAACATTTTTGGCATTTAAACATTTTGAGGTTGTTTCTTTGTTTAAACTTTATAGCACTTTAAATTTTTTGTTAGACACTGGTCCAAATAAGCTCTGAGACACCGTATATAAATATATTATTGTATATATATTTTGTATATATATATAAATGCAGAATGGTTTTGTAACAAGTATAAGTGTTTGAAGAAGAAAAATATTATAATATTGATATTGAATGAATGATTGAAATTTTGTGGATTTATTGCGCCTATATACACATATAATACTGAATCTAAATTTAATTATTTGCTTTTTTATCTTTTGTATTAACAAATAAATATGAAATTGATAGCTTCACAAATTAAAATGTACAATCATTCCAAATTAACTATTAAAATTAAAATTCATTTTTGAAAAATTCACTATTAGTTAAAGATCGATATAGCATAAAACATCGATATGTGTGAGAATCGAAACATCGATACTTGTAAAAATAGATCTTGTGTTCAACACTGGTAATTGCCAGTTTGACTGCAAAAGCCAAAAAATACTATAATGAAATAAAGCACTAAAAATGATTATTTACCCCAAGTTGGCGACTGTCTGTCTAAAAATCCAATTAAAAAAAAAGCGCAAACAAAACGATTATTTGAGTGATTCGTTATAAATAAAAATACTTACACATTTGATTTTAATGACTAGTTTTTCTTGATAATTTATATTATACACAGTATGTTTTCGCGAAAATATTTATATGCGTGTATCCATTTAAATTCAAACAATCGTTTACTTAAATTTTGTTTTGATTTTTACATAAAAATGTACTTTGGTCGCAAACGAAAAGTGTTTTCACACAACTAAAGCTTAAAACTATAACTTAACGTTACATTTTCTACACACACACACACCATGTGACACTAGCGAACCGAATGCCCGCGAATAGATAATTACGTAGTTTCATAATACAATTAAGTATAATAACAATATTTAAACACTAAGCCTATGACTTAATTACAAAACTTGGCACGTCTGAGGCTTCTTTCCTGGTTTCTTCTCCACCGCACGCACCGCCTCCTCGAACACCTGCTGTAAGTTGATCTTCTTCTTGGCGGAACACTCCACCAAATTATGCGCATGTATCTCCTTGCGCAATCTGCGGCCCTCCTGTGTGGTTACGAATTTCTCGGAGTTTGGTATGCGCAAATCCAGCTTGGTGCCCACTAGCACCACAGGCACATTATTGGAAAAATGACGTATCTCCGGCCACCATTTGCTCTTGATGTTCTCAAACGAGGTACGACTGCTAATGGAGTAGCACACAATGAAGCAGTTCGTCTGTGCAGAGGAAAGAAAACAAACGATTAGATAAGCAAAACACCATCAAAAGACGAAATGTTTAATATTAAAAAGGAATCTTCTAAATTTTAGTCATACTCACATTTGGATAGCTCAATGGTCGCAGTCTTTCGTAATCCTCCTGACCGGCCGTGTCCCACAGTGTCAGATTGTATTCACTATCATCGACGTTTATGTTGCAGGCGTGATTGTCGAATACAGTCGGTATATACTCCTCGGGAAACTCGTTTTGTGTGTAGGTTATCAGAAGGCAGGTTTTGCCCACCATGCCATCGCCAACGATGGTTATTTTAAGAGGGCGCAAACTTCTCGACATTGTGCAAACCAACTATAAGCAGAAATTAAGAGATCAAAATAAAGGCGTGAACAAGAAATGTGGTTGCAGGGGTGTTTGTGAGTGACAGTTTAGTTCGTTGGATTGCACCATTTGTTGACATATGTTGAAGCGACATGCGTTGTTTATCTGGCCACACCCACATCCCATTTCAACGGGAAATCTGCTCTGTGTGTGTGTGTGTGCATGTGGGCGCATTTTCCTCACATTCGCAAACATCAGCAATAACTGTTATATCTGCAGCCGACGTTATCAACACTATCCACTTGAACTTCAAAACTTTTAATCTAATTAACAGTTTGAAAAAAGACTGACAAAATGCTAAAAATTGTTCATTTTCAAGCGAAACTTAACAGAGCACAGGCACTTGTTAGAGCGAGACACTCACACCAGGCATTACCAATCAATTAAAAGATTTATAATAGCGCCAAAAAAAAAAATATATATATTTATATGTATAATGCTACAATTGATATAACCGATGCAACATTTGAAAAGCTAATGGCCTTTCACCATTACCAGTCAAACTTAACTTTGTTTAATAAATGTTTCTTTTTTAATTAAAACTGGTTTGGACAACCAAACGAGTTGTTGACCCAAAATTTGAACTAGATTTCCCTACAGCATCTCATGTCCAGACTTAAACAATACGACAAATAAAAACAAAAAATGGAGTTTCTCAGTTTTTAATTTGCATCAAGTTACTGTAAGCAGTTAACAGTTAATAGTCTACTGATCATTCATGCCTCAAATACGCAGAAAACTCATACGAATTCTGGGAAACGGAAATCTCTATATATGACTCATATTATTGTCAGTCAATTTGTTGAGCAAACTCTCATTACAATCATAAACAAGCTGAGTGTATGTGTGTGTGTGTTGTGCACAGCGAGTTCTTAAAGAGTGTGTGCCTAGATTACGGAGGCTGATGACGACGATCTGACTCATCCAAAAACAGTCAGCAGGTCAGCCCACATAATGTTAATAATAACAAGTAAGAGTGCTGTAGTCAAGTGAACTCGACTACGATATACCCTGACGGACGGACGGACGAACAGACGGGCAGGGTTATATCGACTCGGCTATTGATCCTGATCAAGAATATATATACTTTGTGGGGTCGGAGATGCTTCCTTCTGCCTGTTACATACATTTGCACAAAACCATTATACCTAACAAAATTAATTAACTTAAATAATTTTGAAAACAAAAATTTTCCATTCTTTGGGCTGTCAATAAAAAATTAAGTACATACTTTTCAAAAGTAACATATGATTTTTTCAATGTCAAAACACTTTTTCCACAAATGAAAGTTTTTTATACCCTGAACCCATTAAAAATGGGTAAAAAGGGTATAATGGTTTTGTGCAAATGTATGTAACAGGCATAATATATGACATGCATATGCATACTATTGATCAAATGCGCAAATTTCGTCAAGATCGGATAAGAAACACCTAAGTTATAGTCGAAAAAATATTCTCATATTGATCTCATTTGTATCAGCAGCCGCAAGCATTTTCTGTATGCATAATTATGCGAGCGCATGTGTGAGAAAGAGATGGCATGAGCTCCGCTACCTACGATTGCGTGTTTCACGTGTTAGTGTAAATCTTTTTAAAGGGGAATTTGCCAATAATAATAGAATCTATTTAATAACTGGGTTCAGGGTATATAGTAGTCGAGTTCACTCGACTACAGCACTCTTACTTGAGTTTTATTGTACTGTTAAGTGCGGAATAATTTGAGTCATTTACAAATTGGAATTTTATTCTGATTCATTAAATGATATTCTAAGAGCATTTCCTGCCACGGAAGTTTAAAGTTCAATATTATGACTATTATAACATGATGATGATAACTAAAACTTAAGAGTATATTAAATTAAAAATGTTTAGGTATCTATATTAAATGTATTTAATTGTGCATAAAGTTAGAATTTGACATTTTTGTGAAAAATCTAAGTAAATTTTTATGAAATGACGCTGATCCATTCAAAAATCCTCACATTGGAACTAATGCAATTTCCACTCAAGTGTTTACAACAACTGACCATTCAGAACTTTTGGCAGAGTTGCTTAATCTGTTGCTTATAAAAATAAGAACAGACTTTGTTTTATTCACACAAATACTTTGTACGCATTTATGTGTAGATGGGAACTCAAAATAAATTATTGGCAGAGTAGTCACTAAAACAGCGCCCACATTTGTGTTGTTTACAATAATTTTAAAAGCGTCGAGCAAAAGACAAGATAGAAAAAAAACAATTAAAAGCAAAGCAAAAGCAATTTTTGTTTATTTATTTTTGCTCGATTTTTGGGTTGTATTTGTTGTTGCTCTGTTTTTATACCCTGAACCCATTAAAAATGGGTAAAATGGTTTTGTGCAAATGTATGTAACAGGCAGAAGGAAGCATCTCCGACCCCACAAAGTATATATATTCTTGATCAGGATCAACAGTCGAGTCGATATAGCCATGTCCGTCTGTCCAACAGTCCGTCCGTCCGTGTTCATACACGCAGATCTCAGAGACTGTAAGAGCTAGAGACTTCAAATTTGGAATATAGGTTCTTGAATACCAGGCGCAGATCAGTTTGCGTTATTTTATCGATAACTGTCTCCATTAATCGAATATCGATCAATTAAATTTCCGATAGCAATAAATGCCACAATTTTAAAGGCAGAATCTTTTAATTAATACATGATATGTATATGCATATTGTTGATCAACTGCCCAAACTTCGTCAAGATCGGATAAGAAATAAGGTAATATAAGTTATAGTCGAAAATATATTCTCATATTGATCTCATTTCTATCAGCAGCCGCAAGCATTTTCTGTATGCATAAATATGCGCATGTGTGAGAAAGAGATGGCATGATAATCGACGCGAGCGTCAATATGTTTTTGTGTGTATTGTACGGAGCCCCGCTACCAGCGATTGCGTGTTTCACGTGCTTGTCGGCAGAGGGCGCTTGCAGAGCTGCTCGCATTTTAGTGCAAATCTTTTTAAAGGGGAATTTGCCAATAATATTATAATATATTAAATAACTGGGTTTAGGGTATATCGTAGTCGAGTTCAGTCGACTACAGAACTCTTAATTGTTGAAGTTGTTGTTGGTGTCGCAACTACTTAATGGTTGACTGATTCACTAGCTGGCGTTACAGTTTGTTTAGAATTTTGTAAATGAAAATTGTTGGTATTTTGGATCGACTTATCAGACACCAGGTAGCCTTATTTTTGCACACCGGAAAGACTAAAATCGTAACCCGACCAACCATATTCTATATATTTTCAGTCTACATCAGCAATATACATATGTACATGGTATATGCTTAACGGAGGCAGTCTATCAAGAGCAGACATCAAGATTGTTAAACCGACGAGAGCTGGCATTGTAATTAATACACATAATAAATTATTTAAACATAATTGCGCTTTCATAAAATATGAAAATGTGTACGTAATATGTTCTTCTTTTGTTATCGATGCCGGCAGCGACTGGAACTGACTCTGGGTCTGGGGTCTGAAGGTTGGGGTTGGGGATTGGGGGCTGCAACTGCGACTGCGACCGTGTTGGCCTCTTGTAAACTTTACATATCAAGTTACGCCTTTGTTGTTGCTGCTACTGTTGTCGCTATATTCTTCGAACACTTGCCACACATTCACACTCTTTGCCAATGCCTTAGTTGCACTCTTTCTCTCACTCTCTCTCGCACTCACTATCTCTTTCTTTCTCAGCGCAGCACTTGAAAATTGCTTAATAGGAATTTATGAATATTTCCTTGCACTCTATTGTACATGAATTTAGTTATAACTAAATATGTATATAACTATATATATATATATATATATATATATATATATATATCATTCTTTTAAGCGAGACACTCTGGAGAATCTGCTGCCCACTCCTTTGTGCCTTTATCAGCACTCTGTAATCATTCTACAAAACACTCAAATGCGTTGATGCTATGGATGCTGTCATATTAATAATTATGTATGTATTTCTTTATAAACTTTATTAAATGCATATAAGTCGCTTATTGAATATACAAAATCGAGCGTTCTCCGATTTATACCCTAATTAGAGTCAACGCTAATTTATGAGCTTAAGAGCATTTGAAGCTGTTTGACTTCGCTTTTGGTTACAATCAAAATCAAAACAATCAAAACCCAGTGTAAGTTATGGGTTTGTAATAAATTAAGGAAAATCTATTTAAACATTTACTGCTCTATTTTTGATTATATGTATCTGATTTTTATTTTTATAACTTTAATAGATCAATAGAAATCATTGATTGTTTCAGTAACTATGCAAATTGAAACTTTGGGATCAAGGTATTCATATCAATTGTATTTAACTTGCTTAATACTAAATCTTTGTCAGATTTCTAACGATAGAGAAGCCCAGGTCAAATTTTTTTTTATATACCATGTATGGCAACCGAAACAAAAGAGTTTTTTTTTTATTTTATTATTTTTCCCCATTTTTTGCTAAGCGAATATATGTACATGTATTTTGTTTTATGATTTCTCGCATGTGTTTTCCTATTTAATAAACAGATTAGATAAGGCATATATATCTGTATACGTAGGTGTGTGCGATTACTCAAATGTGCCATACAAAGAAATCAGCTTGAAAGCGCGATAAGTGCACCTATGAAGCTGCCCAACAGCCAGACTGTATATATATTTATATATATATATGAATATTTATATATAGTTATAGCTGATATAGGGGAATTTGTTTGCGATTTGGTTACGGATTTTCGTACGCCACACGCTGTCAATTAGTTTAATTAATTGAGGTCATTTTTATGGCATAGGTCGTACTAAATTGATTTGCAGTTAATTGAGATGGAGGTTGGTTGGGGTGGATTGATCACAGAAGTCTGGTGCTGTACCGTCACGTACTAGAAGGTTTCCTGTGATAGCACAGAAACATACACACATACAGATAGCCCCCTTCTGGGCAGGCCCGATGGCCTTTAATGGTTATGCAGCAATATAATTGCTGTTAACTAAAAATGGTAACGGACCTAAAACATTTACAGAGCCTGACTGTGAGATAAAGAGCGATTGAGACAAACTGACAGATATATATGTGTATATAGACAGAGACAGACTCATAGAGAGATAGAGAGAGAGAGAGAGAAAGAGAGGGAGAATGAGAGTCAGAGAGGGGCGCAGTTATAATCAAAAGCTGGTTGGCATTTCAGAGCCATTGGGCGTGCATTTGTGTAAGTGTGCGTGTGACGTGAGCGCCATACATAAGTGACTCAGGTGATAAAGAGGTGATCACGTAAACCCGATACAAAAAATTCAAAATAAAATTAAAATCGAACGAAAACAGGAATAGCAATAGAAACACAAAATGCAGTGATCAGGTTAGCAAGATGCTTTTCACTGATTATGCTAATGATGTTTACACAAAATATACACACACACACACACACAAACAGACACACTTTAAGATACGCAGTTGCACAAGGTCACCAAAGTATATAAAACTTATTATATTATGTATATTAAATATTCGATTGGGGAAGTTTTGTATAGCGCTTTTGCGCAACTTTAAGTTGCCTTGAATTATTGCATTTGCAGAGTGCAGCCAGCACGTACTTATAGATACACAGACTCAAACGCTCTCTTTTCTTTTTTTTCTCACTTTTTGTGGCTATTGCTAATTTAAATTGCTATTGTTTTTGCAACAAATCAATCGAGCGACACGTCCGTCTCTGGCGATGACGTCTGTTGATCAGTGCGAACGCAGTATTTGAAAGCACGAAGAAACACGAGTAGAGACAGCTGGAGAGAGCTGGAACAACCGATCGCTCGGGCAATCGTAACGCAACTGAGAACGAGTCTCTGTCGGATAGCCCGAATGGCCAACATCCAGCAGGCCACAGAGAGCCGCAAGAGCGCTGCTGCTGCACACAAAAAAATTACTTTGGCCAATTTCAAAAATTCGCCTTGAAATCTAATTAAGAGCAAACTTGGGCTTTAGTTTTAATAACAGAATTCTTCGCCGGTAGATGTTTTTAGTTTGTTTTTAATTATTAAAAAAATAAAATAAAATAAATAACAATAAATAAAAAACAAGTAAAATCGTGAAATCAAGGTTTTCTGCTATCCAATTAAACTCAATAGGAAAAACAACACGTAAGCTTAATATATAATTAATATATATACTCTATACTTTGTATAGAGAGTGAAAGAGAGAATTACTTTAAGAATAGTTCTGTGAGTATTTTCTTGCGTCTTGTCCTTATGGGCCAAAGAGAGTTCTCTTCTTTCGACGTCGCCTGATTGTCTCTTGAATAACGCTGCGGGAACTGATGAGGTCAATTGCAATCCACTTCGCAGTTTTTATACCCTGAACCCATTAAAAATGGGTAAGAATGGTATAATGGTTTTGTGCAAATGTATGTAACAGGCAGAAGGAAGCATATCCGACCCCACAAAGTATATATATTCTTGATCAGGATCAATAGTCGAGTCGATATAGCCATGTACGTCTGTCCGTCCGTCCGTCCGTTCGTCCGTCTGTATGAACACGCAGATCTCAGGAACTGCAAGAGCTAGAGACTTCAAATTTGGAATATAGGTCCTCGTATACCAGGCGCAAAGTTTGCGTTATTTTTTCGATAACTGCCTTCGATAGCAATAAATGCTACACCCAAGAATAGAATATATTTAATAACTGGGTTCAGGGTATATCGTAGTCGAGTTCACTCGACTACAGCACTCTTGTTTTATTAGTAATTGCGGTTAAAATTTGCACCGTCGTTCGCTCGTTTATAATTTATTTTTGGCATTAATATAAACATCAAATTACAACATTTCTGGTAACAATTACATTGTATTATTATGGTAACAAGTGACGAATCATGAGTAATATCAACTTCATTCAATATGTAGCGCAATTCAATATGTATAAATAAGTGTTTACATTTATCTCTTTAAATTTTATTCATACGAATTATTTTGGAGAATTTCGAATTCTTTTTATGTTCCTTTGAAACAAACCTGATATATTAAAAACAACGTAAGAAGAGTAATATTTGTATAAACACAAATAAAATAAAATAAATGAAATATTGGTTATGGTTAAAGGTAGTATGCAACCAAAGTGCAAATGCTGTTAAGAATATGTTACAAATTTAATCAAATGCTTAACATTTAATCAACACAAACATTATCATTAACAGTAAGTAACGTCTTAAATTTATAATTGCGTAATCCAGTGAAGAGTGAACCGTCATGACCAATTAATCAACGTGTGCGTGTGTGCTGGGTTGTTGTAACTGTAATTGAAGGTCACCCCCATTTATGCCAAATGGAACTACAACAGCCGCAAACACAATTCACGTTTGTCAGCATATTAGGCATTAATTATAATTATCATTGCACTGAGCGTTGCCTTAACGGGGAGCAAACTCTTTTTAAATGCGGACAGGCAAAAGGTTAATTTACACAAAGAGAAGACCGAACATATTCTAATTAACCTATGCAGCAACTCCAACTGGGTACAGATACTTATGCGAAACACATGCATGGGATAGAGTAAGAGACAGATTACTCTATCCCATGCATGTGTTTCGAGAGAGAGAGAGAAAATGCATTAGCAGGTGCAGTTCTGTGTCTCTTCAAAAGATGAGTGCGGTTCAAGGTCAACTGCGTGTAGAAAACTCTGGCGCCTTGACACCCACTACTTTTCTCAGCATAGTACTTTCGTTTTTCAGCAGACGCAATCTATTTTTTGCTCTCAACATAAAGAGCCCAGAAGCGGGCGACAAGATAATATTGCATGCATTTCCCGTTTCCGGTCGTGTTTTTGTTGTTGTATCGCAGTCTCGTGTGTATGTGTGTGGATTGCACGGGTGGTGCTGTGCGCCGCTTGTTTGCTATTTCTGTACGGCACTTATATTTTATATCTTATCTTGTGTACGCGCCTAGCCAGCTATGGCCGGCATAAGGGTGCGTAGTAGTTGTAGAAGCGTGACAGCGACAATGTGACAAAAATAAATATTATGTGCTCATATTACAAAGCGCAGGGGAGATAAAAATCTACCCGCAATTTTTGAAAATGAAGAATTCAGCTAATAACAGCTTTTCACTATATCAACTTATAAATTTTGCGCTTCAGCTGTGTCTTACAGCACTCAAGTATAGGACTGTACAGAATTTACTCCTCACTTAACATAGATGCATATTGCTTGCTGTTGCTAACAGTGCATGTTATTAAAAACATGGACATGTCCGCGGTCAGAGTTGCCATATCTCTGACCATTACCAATTGAGAGAAAATTCTTGTTTGTACCGCACATTTGTGTAAAACTACCGATACAAAATGCACGAAAGTGATGTTACCAAAATGAAGGTAAGTGATAAACAGCATCATATCAATCAGTATAAAGAAAACAACCCACGTTATACCCAATCCAGGTGGCGGATTTAAAGCGAGAACTGAAGCTACGTGGGTTGCCATTGAACGGCAATAAAAATGAATTACAGGACCGTCTGCAAACGGCGCTGCTCGAGGGCGATATTTCTCTGGAGGAAAGCGCCATTGCCGATGCCATTGACGACGATGTCTCGTTGACCGACGAGGATGAGCACAAACTGTTGGGCGACGATCACGAAGATTTGCTGCTAAAGAGTCCCGTTGGCACGCCAAAGGCAACAACACCACCAGACCTAACAACAACACCAACAGGAACAGGAGCAGATTTGAAAGCGGAGGCAAATGCTGCATCGCAGCCAGCCAAAAAAATCGTGCTGAAACGCAACAATTCGCAGCCTTTGGCGACGACGCTGATAACAGCAACGACAACGACGTCCAAAGAAAATGCCGCACCCGATGCTGCTGCTGCCACTAATGACGCCTCGGAGAACGATGTACATGTAGCAAAAACGAAACACAAACCAATTGTGGTGGGCGGTGCTGCAGGCGAGAAAAAAGACACCACAGCTGCTGGTGCGGACAAAAAGTTGGGCGAGATGAGCATCCAAGAGCGACTGGACCTGCGCGCCAAAAAGTTTGGCATTGCGTTCGATGCGAAAGCGCCTGTTTCTGATGCAACGCCGCCAGCTGCTTCGCCAGCGGTTAACCGGTCGTCGAGCGCTTCGATCAAGGCCAACAAGGGCAACAAGGAGACGGATGAGCAACAGAAGGAGGCACTCAAGAGGCGGGCCGAACGCTTTGGTTGTGTGGTGCCCGAGAAGAGTCCCAAGACCCTGGTCGATGAGAGGTTGCAAAAGCGCAAGGAACGATTTGGCACAGCTTCCGAAACATCTCCAGCAACAGCAGCAACCGATGCCAAGAACCAGGGCGCCTGGGCCGAGAAGGCGCGCGCACGTCTCGAGCGCTTCAAGCCGGCATCGGCTGCGGTCGCTGCGGATGCGACTGAAAAATAGATTGGCAAACAAATCCAGCTCAGCCTCAGCCAGCACCAACGCACACAATCAGCCCCCGGACTCTCTTGTATTTAAGCAACAATTAACCACCACATTTATATTCGTCTAACCGTTAAGCAACAGTTATTAACTACTACAATCAACCAACATTATATCAAAGAATTAGAATTTCATGTGTTTCATCATTACTTGGGTTGAGCCTACCACTAGCTCTTATTTCGATTAGTACATAACATATACATACTTTGTATTATTATGAGAAAATAAATAATTGTACGTAAATCCTGTAGTATAGTAGATCTATTGGGTTGTTTAAAAAATTCACCATTTCAACTTTTCGTTGTAGAAAACTGATTCAGTAACTTAGGTTTTTTTTATGTTTATTGGCTCTAATCACTTATAAATTACATGAATTGCGTCTTCTGGATTTTGGAAAGTCAATTCTATATGATACTTTGTTGTGTGTGTAATATATAAACCTATGTATACAAATTAAACAATTATATGTTTGTGATAAAACTATAAACTAAAACCGATATACGACAGCCTAGCCGATCCTTTGCTATTCTGCCTGTGACGTAGGAGTTGGTCGTTTCTCTTTATAAATCGGTTTAATCGGTTAATTCAAAATTCTTAAGATCTACGACTTAAAAGTAGGTTACTTTAATGGTGCGACCATCTAAGCGCGAACCATCCATAAGAGCTGAAAAGGAGTTACAAAATTAAATGATTTTTGCATAATCACTATTTTTATAATCTTACCGATGGCCAGCTCCGCGTCGCGCTCCTTAAAGAAGCGCACCACGCCCAGATCGTTGCCACGTATCTCTGCAAACTTGACATCGCCGACATCACGAAATTTGTCACGCAGCGTCTGCCATGTGCAGCTAAGTGGCACATTCTTAATGATGATCGTGTCCGATTTACGTGTGCCACCCACATTGCCAGCACCACCACCGCCGCCGCCAACGTTGCCACCGCCGACACCTACATTACCGCCGCCAAACATGTCCAATTGATTGCCCGAATTACCATAGTCATTATCGATCTGATTATTGCCAGCATTTGAAACGCCGCCGGCGCTGCTGTTGTACGAATTGTAGCCGACATTGCCACCGGAGACCCCACCACCACCGCTGCCAGCGCTACCACCGCCACTGTTGTAGTTGTTCCCAGCACCGCCATAGCCGGCGCCGCTACTGTAGTTATTGGACAGACCAACATTGCTGGACGAGACAAGGCCATCGTCGTTGCCACCCGAGTTGCCCAGATTAAGGCCGAGCGTGTTCAGCGATGAGGTAAGCAGCGGATTGGACAGCGCTGCGCCCAGGTTGCCCAAGTTGCCGACAACAGCAGCCAAATTACTGGGATTTAAGTTGTTTAGATTGATACCACCACCACCGCCTCCGGCGTTGTTGCCCATGCTTGGCTTCTGCACCGGCGCCACTGGTGAAGGCTGCACAGCTGAATTATTGCCAAACATGACGCCACTAAGTCCGCTCAGCAGATTGCCGGCATTGGCGCCACCACCGCCGACAACTTGACCGCCAGTCACGGCAGATAACTGCTGAGCACTCTGCACATTGCCGAGCAGTTGAGAGGCAGCGTTCTGATTGCCGCCATTGGGCAGATTGTGGGCCACATCCTTGAGCGGCTCACCGTTGGGGCCCAGACCAATGCCAACGCCGCCCAGACCTTCGGGCAGCTTGAGACCCTCACCCTTGTCTGGTATGCGATCAAGGCGCACCGTCATGCGACGATCAAAGAGCATTTGGCGATCCAGCATAGAGATTGCCTGAACTGCCTCCACAGGATGATCATATTCGACTACAGCAAAACCGCGACTGTTGCCCTCCTTGTCCAGTGATAGATCGACGCTCTGCACCTTACCGGCCAGCTTGAACACCTGCTTGAGCTTCTTACCGTCCACTTTGTAGTCCAGCTGTTGATATAAAAGGCAATGCAAAGCTTTAGTATTTTAAATCGAGGATTTGACTCCACGCCTCACTGATGAATGGGTTCGTTTGAGCGTTGTCCACACAGCTGTCGACTCTGACTCCGGGCGCCAACTTCACCACTAGGAGCAAACGAAGTCTGAAGAAACCTTTGAATTACGCTGGGACCCAGTTGGCTAATCCAAAAGCGAAGCAGACTGTTTCATATTTATAACCCAGCTGCAGACGTCTAAATCCTTTTATAGCGCACTCGTTTCTCGGCAACAAACAAAATTAGAGAACAACAAACTGCAGTTTAACTTTCATCGCATTACCATTTTCAACACCATACAGCAACAAAAGTTAATAAGAAGTAAATCGAGCTTTCGTCACATTTAATCGATATTCACAAGAAATTTGATCCCGAATAAAAAAATGTTAAATGTAAATTTTAAAAACCCCATGATCAGCGCGATGTTTGCCATTGAGGTAGACGGATTCCTTGATAAAAATTTATCAATAAATTTAAGATTGAAACACGAATATCGGTATATTCATTTGGTTTCTCGTAGGAAGTATCGGACAGGAAATACAATCAATTCTATAAATATATATTCTTTAAGAAACCCTGCTAAAACAACAACAGATGCGCCGTAATATATATTATATATGTATATATATAAAAAAAGTATAGATTACAAACCCAAAATTATGTTAATAGTATGTATCCATCCATTATAGTATTTATTATATCTTCAATACCAACTTCGAGACATTATTGGGGTAATTCCCCAAATATAAAAGGAGTCAGGATAAGATTATGCTTTAGATTCTGTTGTTGTTTCTAAAGTTGGGTTATAAATACGAAACAGAGCCCATGTCGAAATCAAAGTATGTATAGACTAAATCAACTTACGACGTTAAAGCACAATTTTGGGCGAAGAACACAGGCTGGCTACAGAACATATATCTATTATTTAGAATATATGCTTGTGTATAGTAATGGTTTGGTTTGGTATCGGTTTTGGTATTGGAATTGTTTTGGTTGTTTGGTTCAATACAGTAGTTAGAATAGAGATATTGGAATTTTTATATATACATATACTCACATTAGCAACAAAAACCTTATTATGCAAAGGTCCACTTATGCCAAGACTCTCCAAAAACGAAGCAGAAAGCCCATACAAATTGTAATTCGACGAATTAAAATCATTCGACATCATGTTAAAATTATTACGCCCAGATCTAGAAAAAGAAGCCAAAAGATCCAGAGAGAAAAAATAACAAAAGCAAGAGATAAAGCACAAGAAATACTCCGCATCCAAGGAGCGCACGCATCATCATTTAATTGAGCTACAAATGGATTGAATCCAGAACGCCGCGACTATTCAATTATTTAAGATTAACACGTACACTTTATTAATAATTGTGTGAACTATATTACAGCAAAAAATTAACAAGCTACCTCCTTACGGCTTAAGAATTGTATAAATATTTGGATAGTAAATGACACTTAGTTAGCAGATAACTTTAGGAAACTGATTTGATTTTTATCCAATATCCTAGTTTAGCCAATCTTTGAAACAAGTTTATATCCTTCTGACACTCACTAACTTATGATACGTAGGATACACTGTAAATCATTCCATCATATTTACCAACACAAAAGATTACGATATGTACATATCAAACCAATTTTGAAAGCATTAGGTATTAGGTTTCGCTACAGCTGCAGTTTGGAGGAACTAACCTTAAATTCAGGGCTAAGACCTCTCACATAAACCTACCATAATTTTACTAAACGTCAAAGATTTTCTGGCATATTAAAAAAAAATAATAAAAAATTACTGAAACAAAAGCTTAGTTTGAAAACGTTGCCATTTGAATTCTCCACATAATTTTCATTTGTAGTAGTCTTCTTCTCATAGAAACAAAACACAGACCGTTGATCAAACGCATCAAATAAACGAATTAAGCCCAGACTGATTTTCTTCTTCTTTATCGAAGTAAAGTTAGATTGGCACAGTGTAGAGTTCAAGGTAGAAAGATCAAAGAGCCCCGTGCCACATAGTTTGTTTTCTACACACATCGGGAGATGAGAAGCAAGCAAATGTTAATCCCTCATATGTATAACCTCAAAGTTCAAGTTACCTCAAAGTTCAAGGTACGTTAAGTACTCTCAACTCAAAAAGTTTTTTTTTTTTGTTTTTCGATAATACTAACAAAGAATCGGCTGCTACTGGTGCTGGGATCACAACAAAAATAATTTTCCATTGCGATATGCTAAAGTGCTTAGAGTATTAAAAAATATAGATGTTTGATTTTTATATATGCGGATGCTATACTCACATTCTGTCATCGTCACGTCGCGAAAATCCACGATCCCGATCGTCCATGTGATCGCGGCCGCCGCCACCGTTGCCGCCGCCGCCGCCACCACCACCACCACCACCACCACCACCGCCGCCGCCACCAGCACTACCACCGCCGCCACCAGCCCCATCACGTACAATGCGGCCATATTGGTCGCGCTGCTCGCCATGATCCTCTTTGACGACTAGTTCACGGCCGTTTAGCTCGTAGCGATTCATTTTTTCCATTGCCTTTTGCACATTTTCCGGGTCTTTGAATTCGACAATGCCACAGCCGCGCGCCTTTCCGCTCTCATCGTGGAACAGCTGCACATACTCAATGGAGCCCACGATACGCCGGAATAGATCCTTTAAATCCTGCCAGCGATAATCGTACGGAATATTCGAGATATACACACGACAATTTCGTCTTTCACGGCTCCTGTCTCGTGCGGCATTGCCACCGATGCCACCTCCACCACCACCCCCTCCACCACCGACGGCGTTACCATTGTTACAGTCGGCATCAGAGAAACGTGAGCCGCGTGCACCACGTCCACGGCGATCACGTTCCTTTTCCCGATTTTCAACAGTATTGGCGTCCATGTTCATGTCTTGATCTTCTGAAAAACAAAATTAAATCGTCTAAAACACATTGCTCAGCCCTAAAGCAAAAAAAAAAATGGCGACTTGCGGCGTCGCTCGCGCTTTCTGCGCAATATTGCGGAATTTTATTGTACGTTAAATGTTTTGCATTGCACTCACCTTATAAGTTATCTATACTGTTAGAGTGATTTTTATCTTGTTTGTTATGTAATTAAATTAAAGTTAAAACTACACAATGTTAATAATCAATATACTGGCAAATGCCGACTGTCGCGAGAAAAAGCTAGAGATGAGTAAAATTTAGTTCTATGGAGTTCATGCGAATAAGTTCGATCGGCGAACTGCTTCAAAAAATTCCGCAGCTAAAAACAAGCAATGGTTCCGGTTTCGATTTCGACACAATCTGTAACAATCGATAATTTACAGACTCTGTTTATTTATAGGCGTACAAAATTGCACGTTTAAAATAAATTAAATGCATTCAATAAATAAATTCGCTGCACAACATAATTAACTTAAAAACTAGGTAAGAATGTCTGTTGTATCCACTGCCACATAAATTCGAAAAACCTTCTTGTTTTTTTCATAAAGCTGATGTCCTCAATAAAGGATTTGTTAAAATTACCTACCTACTGTAAAAAAAGAAGAATTGTTAAGCCCTCATGCTTATCATGAGAAAATGGAGACTGTTGGCCAATTATGAAGTTTCGGCAACATCTGTTCTCATATTTTGTAAATATATGCTCGATTCTATATATTCTCCATTCCAGATATGACTGAATCTTTCTAGTAGAGTCGAGTGTAGATAATGTATTCAGTTCGGCGCCAAATAAGAAACTGTCTTCGCAATCCCGTATCTGCATACAACAGGTTAAGTGTAATTGCTGCTTTTTATACCCTGAACCCATTGAAAACGGGTAAAAAGAGTATAACGGTTTTGTGCAAATGTATGTAACAGGCAGAAGGAAGCACAAAGTATATATCAGGATCAACAGTCCAGTCGATATAGCCAATATGCGAGCGCATGTGTGAGAAAGACGCGAGCGTCAATATGTTTTTATGTGTATTCTGCGTCGGCAGAGGGCGCTTGCAGAGCTGCTCGTATTTTAGTGCAAATCTTTTTTAAGGTGAATTTGCCAATAATAATAGAATATATTTAATAATTGGTTCAGGGTATATCGTAGTCGAGTTCACTCGACTACAGCACTCTTACTTGTTTTCTTTAGTTTTGCATAGTAAGTATCAAAAGTCATCAAAATATTTCTGGTTTGCCATTTCAGAAGATGTAACTGTTAAAAAAAATATACAACTGCAATCTGAGTAAAAAGACTACGCTAACTCCAATAAGAACCTGAAAATCTCTCTTCAAGTATTAGGCAAGTCCAAAGAGCAATTTAATTTATTGCTGCTTTCATTTTGCATAGTGCTAGCAAAAACTATGGGTAGATGGCGCTGGGAACCCGTTTAGTTGTAACCTCATTCACTCTTATCAGGTTTTTGCAGGCTCTTTAAATACAAGCGCATCACCATGGCCTTGCTATTGGGCTGCCAACTTTGCCATGATGAGCATCAAGTTCACTGTGAATGGATTTCCGTACGAGGTGCAGTCAGCAGGCTACGCCCCAGACATTACTCTAAACACATTTCTCAGGGAGCATCTTCAACTGACGGCCACCAAGTACATGTGCCTGGAGGGCGGCTGTGGCTCCTGCGTTTGTGTCATACGACGTCGGCATCCCATCACAAATGAAATTGATTCCCGAGCTGCCAACTCGGTAACAACCAAATGTCTACCAAAAAAAAAAAAAATTCGTAGGTAGCCTCATACATATATGTATTGCTTCCTTTCCCAGTGCCTTACCATGCTCAATAGTTGCAACGATGTCGACATTGTCACCGACGAGGGCCTGGGCAACAAGAGCAGCGGCCATCATCCTATTCAGAAGCGTCTTGCCAAGCTCAATGGCACCCAGTGCGGCTACTGCTCACCGGGATTCGTGATGAACATGTACGGGTTGCTGGAGGCTCAGGCGGGTCAAGTTACTATGACTGAGGTGGAGGATGCATTTGGTGGCAACATCTGCCGCTGCACCGGCTACCGGCCCATACTGGATGCCATGAAGTCCTTTGCCGTGGACAGCAATATTGAGGTGCCAGTGGACTGTCTGGATATAGAGGACTCCTTTGAACTGCTCTGCCCACGCACGGGTCAATCCTGCAGTGACAGCTGCTCCCGCCTCTCGTTGACAGCCCAGAACAACTGCCATTGGCATTGGCCCAAGACGCTAGGACAGTTGTTCCAGGCTCTTGCCCAGGTGCCCACTGGAGAGAATTACATTCTGGTGGCAGGCAACACGGCTCATGGCGTGTATAGGCGGCCAAGGAGCATACAACACTATATAGATGTCAACATGGTGCCCGATCTGAAGCAACACAGAATCGATACAGATGAAATGCTTCTGGGAGGCAATCTGACCCTCACGGATGCGATGCAGATCTTTCGACTGGCCCAGCAGCGGAACGGCTTCGAGTATTGCGCACAATTGTGGCAGCACTTCAACCTGATCGCAAATGTGCCGGTGCGAAACGTAAGTAATGGCCATAAACTTACTTAAGACTGGTTTTTTGCTCCATTCAATTTTCAAAGTGGGATAAGAACTTTAAATGCGGAAGTGACTCGCAGTCGTCTTGGATGCGCTTGTGAACCAATTAAAGCCATAAGATCTTATTAAATGCTATTTATAATTGATACGTAACATTTCAGTTAGATAATTTGAGATAATCACAAGATATATAACATAGTTGTGAAGTAATAATACATTTATATATTCAGTTTAATTAATTATCGCAATTTAATATGATAATCAAGTCAAGTAGTTTACATTATTCAGGAATTGCTAGTTAGCAAAGTCTTCTGTGTGATTTGTCAATTGCAGAATGGAACACTAGCGGGAAATATATCAATCAAGAAGCAACATCCAGAGTTTTCCTCGGATGTTTTCATCACATTTGAGGCACTGGATGTGCAGGTTCTGGTGTACGAGAATGCGAATAGTCAGCGAGTGATGAGCCTGCTTGATTATTTGCAGGATACCACTTCAAATCTCGTCATTGGTGCGTTTATATTAAGGTCCTATCCCAAGCAAAAATACTTGTTTAACTCCTACAAGGTGAGTTTAAGAATGAAATTAATAATATTTTATTTATCGTTTTTGTTTTGAAGTAGATACTGTCACGGGCTCAGAATGTTCACGCCTATGTCAACGCTGGTTTCCTCATCGTGTGGCAGAACTTCCAGCATCGCAAAGTGGCCTCAGCTCGCCTTTGCTTTGGCAACATTCGACCTGGCTATGTGCATGCCCAAATTGCCGAGCAGTTGCTGGAAGGTCGTGATCTGTACGACAGTGCGACAATATTGCAAGTCTTTGAGCAGCTGCTGACGAGCCTGCAACCAGTGGAAATGCAGGCAGAGGCATCGCCAGAGTATCGTCAGAAACTGGCTTGCTCACTCTTCTATAAGTTTTTGCTCGGCTCGGCACCCCAGGAGCTTATTCATCAGAGTTTTCGCAGCGGGGGTAAGCTGCTGGAGCGGCCAATATCGTCGGGTAGTCAATCCTTTGAGACTATCCCCAAAAAGTATCCGGTGTCGCAGGCCGTGCAGAAGCTAGAGGGTATATCTATTCCACTTATAACAGGGAAATATATTTCATTCTTTGCTTTCATTTAATAGGCCTCATTCAGTGCTCTGGGGAGGCCAAATATATGAATGATCTGGCTACGCCCTCCAATACTGTATACTGCGCCTTCGTGACGGCAAAGAGAGTGGGTGCCACAATTGAAGAGGTCGATGCAAAAGCCGCATTGCAGTGCAGGGGCGTGGTTGCCTTCTTTGACCTCAAGGACATTCCCGGAGACAATAATTTCAACAACACCACATTGCTTACAGTCCCAGATGAAATCGAGGAGATCTTTTGTGCTGGACGTGTTAGGTACTATGATCAGCCACTGGGCGTGATCGCAGCCCTGACTCAGGATGTGGCTGTCTATGCGGCGACTCTGGTTCGGGTGACCTATGCCAAAGACCAGGTAAAGATCTATACAAGCATGAGCGCCGTACTGGCCGAGAAGGAGATGGAGAAGGATCGACTTGTGTCTTGTACCAGAAATTGTGAGGAAGTCTCCAATCCTCAGCTGGAGCCAGGCGATGTTCTGGGGCGTGGTATTCTTGAGTTAGAGTCTCAGTACCACTTCACCTTGGAACCACAAACCACTGTGGTTGTTCCTGTGGAGGAAGGTCTCCAAGTGTGGTGTGCCACTCAGTGGATGGACGTCACTCAAGCCAGCATTGCCCGTATGCTCAAAATAGAGGCAAATACAGTGCAGCTACAAGTTCGACGGGTTGGCGGGGCCTATGGAGCGAAAGTAACGCGGGGTAATCAGGTGGCCTGTGCCTGTGCACTTGTTGCTCAGAAATTGAATCGTCCTGCGCGTTTTGTTCAAACTATCGAGTCAATGATGGAATGCAATGGCAAGCGGTATGCCTGTCGCTCTGACTATGAGTTCCAGGCGAGGGCAAATGGCTCCATACGAATGCTAAGCAATAACTTCTATGAGGATGCGGGTTGCACCCTCAACGAAAATGTTGTTGACTTTCTCACCACACCTGCACTGAAAAATGTTTACAATTTGACCAGCTTGAACTTCAAAATAAAAGGTACAACCGTGAGAACAGATGCACCAAGCTCCACATGGTGTCGGGCGCCAGGTACTGCAGAGGGTAAGTCAAATGCCAAATATAATTAAGCATAATATAATCAAGCTGATTCTCCACACAGCCATTGCCATGACGGAGACGGCATTGGAGCACATTGCCTTTGCTTGCAAACTGGATCCGGCGGATGCCCGCCTCGTCAACTTTCGTCCTGGCAATAAAATGGCAAAGTTGTTGCCTCGATTCCTAGCGTCCACGGAGTACCGTAAGCGACGAGTTGAGATCAACTTGTTCAATTCCCAGAATCGTTGGCGCAAACGAGGATTGGGCCTAGCATTAATGGAATTCCCCCTCAATATAAGCATTGCATTATGCTACCCCTCGACTGTTGCCATTTACCATGCTGATGGATCTGTGGTCATCTCGCATGGTGGCATTGAGATCGGGCAGGGCCTTAATACAAAGGTGGCCCAGGTGGCTGCCTACGTGCTGGGCGTGCCATTGGAGCGAGTACGGGTGGAGAGCAGCAATACGGTCAACGGCGCCAATTCTTTTTTAACAGCCAACTCCATGGCCAGTGAACTGGTTGGCATTGCCGTTCGCAAAGCCTGCGTCAAGCTAAATCAGCGTCTGGAGCCCGTTAAGCGTAGTTTGGGGGCTAAGGCCAGTTGGCAGCAAGTGGTGGAGATGGCTTTCACTCAATCTATCAGCCTGATTGCAACCGAGTCGTTTAAAATGGGCGATCAGAGCAGCTACGGCATCTTTGGCTTGAGTCTAAGCGAACTCGAGGTGGACATACTGACTGGAAATCACTTGATACGCCGTGTCGACATTCTTGAGGATGCGGGCGAGAGTCTCAGTCCTAGCATTGACGTTGGTCAGGTCGAGGGTGCTTTTGTGATGGGTTTGGGCTACTATCTAACCGAGCAGCTGCTCTACGACCGCCAGACGGGTCGCCTACTCACGAATCGCACCTGGAACTATCATCCACCGGGTGCCAAGGATATACCCATTGATTTTCGCATCGAGCTGCTCCAAAAAAGTCCCAATCCCGTTGGCTTCCTCCGGTCCAAGGCCACCGGTGAGCCCGCCCTATGTCTGGCTGTGGGAGTTCTCTTTGCATTGCAGCATGCCATACAATCCGCCAGGCAGGATGCCGGACTTCCCAGAGAGTGGGTACGTTTGGGTGCACCCACCACACCAGAAACAGTAGTGCTATCCGCTGGAAACGTCGTTGGACAGTTTTCACTTTAACAAATTTAATATTTTTATTATAATTACCATAATATATATACATATTATCATTTAGGTTTCGCTTTGAATGTTTTATTTTATTTTATAATAAGAATGGAATTGATTCGAGATAAAGTTTAAATTTGATTGTTGCAGAAAACTATCTGCAAATGGACTCAGTAATAAAGTTATTACGCACACATACATTTTATGTCACCAAACAAAATATGGTCTTGGTTAAATAAAATCAAGTAAGAATAAATGAACTACTTTTATAAATTTTGCCAGCGTTTTGCCTCTAAAAGCCATTTAGTCAATTCAGCCACATTCGATGCTGCAAGCAATTCCTGTACAACAACCTGCCAAGCAAAAGATTTCGAACGAAAGAACTTCCCTCCCGACAAAAGAATTTCACCGGTTTTTTTTGATTACCAGAACTCTTTGTTTTTATTTGCAAAATTTAATATTTACGTGGGTGTGTATTCCGCTGAATGCGGGTATACATATTAATATTTGTATTTGTAATATATTTTTTAATTCAATTCGGGTTTTTGAATTAAAGACTTGATTTAAATGTACATTCCCATGTAAGTTCTTTGTTACGTGCATATGAAGTTTATTTTATTTGATTGACAACTGCCCTTGTTCCGCATATATTGATACACTTAGATTTCCGATAGCAATAAAAACCACAATTTTAAGCACAGACCCTTCCAATTAATATATAATATATGTCGATTTACTTTTGATCAACTGCGAAAATTGAATATTGCACATATTGAAATCTTTACCATCAGCAGGCTCAATCATTTGTGTTTGAGAGACGAACGGCATGATAAATACTTAATAAATACATACTTATTCTGTGTGCATGAATTATGCACCCGATATCACGATTTTTTTTAGCCCTCAGTACCAAGTTAAAAACAGTATTCATAGCAGAGCTCACTCCACTATAGCTTTCTTCCTTTAAAGCGAAACCTAAAATATTATTCTTAATAATTATCTACTAAAGATCAAGATCTTAAAATTATTAAAGTGAAAACTGTCCAGCGGAAAGTACGACTGTGTCTGGTGTGGTGGGTGCACACAAACGTATCCACTCTCTGGGAAGTCCGCCATCCTGCCTGGCAAAGAGAACTCCCACAGCCAGACAGAGGGCGGGCTCACCGGTGGCCTTGGACCGAAGAAAGCCAACGGGAGTGGGACCTTTTTGGAGCAGCTCGATGCGAAAATCAATGGGTATATCCTTGGCACCCGGTGGATGATAGTTCCAGGTGCGATTCGTGAGTAGGCGACCCGTCTGGCGGTCGTAGAGCAGCTGCTCGGTTAGATAGTAGCCCAAACCCATCACAAAAGCACCCTCGACCTGACCAACGTCAATGCTAAGACTGAGACTCTCGCCCGCATCCTCAAGAATGTCGACACGGCGTATCAAGTGATTACCAGTCAGTATGTCCACCTCCAGCTCGCTTAGATTCAAGCCAAAGATGCTGCAGCTGCTCTGATCGCCCATTTTAAACGACTCGGTTGCAATCAGGCTGATAGATTGAGTGAAAGCCATCTCCACCACTTGCTGCCAACTGGCCTTAGCCCCCAAACTACGCTTAACGGGCTCCAGACGCTGATTTAGCTTGACGCAGGCTTTGCGAACGGCAATGCCAACCAGTTCACTGGCCATGGAGTTGGCTGTTAAAAAAGAATTGGCGCCGTTGACCGTATTGCTGCTCTCCACCCGTACTCGCTCCAATGGCACGCCCAGCACGTAGGCAGCCACCTGGGCCACCTTTGTATTAAGGCCCTGCCCGATCTCAATGCCATATATAGATATAGCATAATGCAATGCTTATATTGAGGGGGAATTCCATTAATGCTAGGCCCAATCCTCGTTTGCGCCAACGATTCTGGGAATTGAACAAGTTGATCTCAACTCGTCGCTTACGGTACTCCGTGGACGCTAGGAATCGAGGCAACAACTTTACCATTTTATTGCCAGGACGAAAGTTGACGAGGCGGGCATCCGCCGGATCCAGTTTGCAAGCAAAGGCAATGTGCTCCAATGCCGTCTCCGTCATGGCAATGGCTGTGTGGAGAAAGATATGGGAATCAGCTTGATTATATTATGCTTAATTATATTTGGCATTTGACTTACCCTCTGCAGTACCTGGCGCCCGACACCATGTGGAGCTTGGTGCATCTGTTCTCACGGTTGTACCTTTTATTTTAAAGTTCAAGCTGATCAGATTGTAAACATTTTACAGTGCAGGTGTGGTGAGAAAGTCAACAACATTTTCGTTGAGGGTGCAACCCGCATCCTCAAAGAAGTGATTGCATTGGCCTTCGCCTGGAACTCAGATTGCGTTCACTAAATAAAAATATTTTATTTTATTTCATTATTATATATAGAAAGCAGTTCTTGCTTTTAAATAGAATTAAAAGTTTGTATCTTAATTTAAAACTTAATTATACAAAAGCAATTTTTAAAGACTTTAATTTGTAGATATTACTTACGTTCCTAACTGGCACATTTGCGATCAGGTTGAAATGCTGCCACAATTGTGCGCATTACTCGAAGCCGTTCCGCTGCTGGGCCAGTCGAAAGATCTGCACCGCATCCGTAAGGGTCAGATTGGCGCCCAGAAGTATTTCATTTGTATCGATGCTATGTTACTTCAGATCGTAATCAGCTGACTACACCTCGTACAGAAACCTATTCACTGTGACCTTGATTCTCATCATGGTAAAGTTGGCAGCAAAATACCGAGAGCATTGTGAGGCGGTTGTATTTAAAGCCGCTGGTTAAACCTGATGACTGAATATACATACATATATAGAACTTGTAATTAAAAAATTTCTTGTATGACTTGTGCCACTCAGCCAAAATGCGGTATATAATACAGCTATCCCGAAATGTGTTTACGCCATGATTATTTATATTTTAACTGACCATACAAATAAATAATAAATAACTAAAATATATTGTGGAACTGACAAATACGATAAGCAGCAGTTTATTATTCGATACGACAACGTATTTAAATACTTTGAATGTCAAATAGACGTATTTTCAACTTTTGATGCAGAATTTATATATATAAATATAAAAATGGCTTCATAATACTGGAAGAATTTCGGACTTTGGACAATTGTTCGATGCATAAAGAGTTTTTTATGCAAACATGAAACTTCAGATCTGGGGGTGTCTAAACTATTTAAAATTATGAAGTTTATTTTATACCGAAATAAAAACGCGCGTCTGGCTTGCTCGCATCACCAACTCGGACTCTTCGATACTGAAAAACTATCGATATTTACATAAAGTACAATGAAGTGTTTACATAAGTGAATAAGGTTTAACAGAATTATGTAAAGTAGCGATAGATTGACAAATTAACAGCTAATTATTCAAAATCAGTTGTATACAAATTAGTTTGACCAAGCATCCCGGCAACCAGTAAAGGATCTGCTTTCAACACATCAAGCCTCCATCGGTAAAATGGACAATTTGGTTCGAGTTCGAAGCTCGTGAATATAGTCTGATGACCAACGACGCCAAAATTGCTGTTTACCAGCGGTTATCACGTCAAACCGTTCCAAATTGTTGAGATTAGGCGTCGGTATTGTGCGTTCGGGAAGCGCACGAAGAGATTTTCCAACTACCAAGTGTCCTGGGGTGATTGCTGATAAGTCGTTGGCATCAGGCGAAATAGGTGACAATGGGTTGGAATTGAGGACAGCTTCGATTTCTGTTGTGATCGTGCAGTGCTCCTCAAACGTTAGTGTTCGATAGCGTCTTGTGCAGCAACCCCTTTGCGCTCTTAACTGCTGCTTTCCAAAGTCCGCCAAAGGAAGGTGCCCTGGGGGGTAGACTGAACAAAGAAAAATTGTTTCAAAGCATTAAGCTCATTTGCTGCTCCCGCGAAGTTAGTTCCATTATCACAATAGATGTCAGCGCTCGCCGAGCAACCATTTGTTTGAGTGCAGCCAAGAATGCCTTCGTGGATAATTGAGAGACCACTTCGATGTGCACCGCCTTGGATGCCAAACAAATGAACACGGCCAAGTAAGATTTTGTGGGACTCTTTCCTCGTATGAGAACATACGTATTTATTGGACCACAAAAGTCGCTCCACTGGCAGCGAGCCCATAAGCTGCCTTTCCAATTTTTGCTTGTACCGAACACACGACATGCAGGTGCACACGATGCGAAGTGCCAAGTCCCTGGCATTTACGATCCAATATTCCAATCGGATTAGTGCCACTAGAGCTTTAGGTCCAGCATGGCAGTTGCGAAGATGTAGATGGCGCACATAGATCCAGACGAAATGCGATTTACTGGGCAACAATATCGGATGTTCTTCGAAGTTGTCAAAGTCAACGTTCTCTAGCTGGCTGCTAATTCTGATAAGTGAAAATCCTGTGGAGCGATCTAGAAAAGGATTGTGAAACTTTAGATGGCTCTTAAGTGGTTGATCTTTTCGATTGCGAATGTCTTCGAAGAATGATAAATGCTGGATGTTCCAAATTATGCAATAAGATGCATTCCGTAGTTCCTCGGGTGACAAAATGGTTTCGAATTTACGTTTCAGACGTGTGATTTGAACAAAGCGAAACATGTAGGCGACAGTGAGAACACAACGATTGTATGAACTGATGCTCGTCTGTTTCTCCTTTATGGCGACGTATGTAGTTTTGCGTTATTCGGCATTGATTGTTTGCATATCAATGTTGCTGATTTTGCCTGATATTGGCCAAAGTTCATTACGTTGGGATAAAAACATTGTTCCTGAGAACCAAATGGATGATTTTAGATCATAGGTGGTGGCACCTTAAGAAACAATGTCAGCAGGATTTGATGCCTTTGGTACGAATCTCCAATGTCCGTTTAAAGTCAAGTCATGAATCTCAGAAAATCGATTTCTGACAAATGCTGATAACTGAACTAAATGTTGTTTCAGCTAATTTAAAACAATTTGCGAATCCGACCAGAAATATACTGCATGTGGCTCTTCGGCGAATATACACTTAATTTTATTGTAAACAGTTTGGGAAGCGATTTCTTCTTTACTGGGGCCACTCTGGACTTGGCAGTGAGAAGAGGAACAACAATGTTCATAGATGAATCGATGCTTCGCAGAATCCATGCAATTGAAATGAGCTATGGTTGCTGTAGCAAGTGACGAAATACTTTGGAATGATTCCAGAATGGTCCTCTTGACGAAACGATTTTTGGTTTGAAGTGGAATAGCAGCATATCGGTGTGTTGATTCCAGCTGACACCAAGTGTGCTGGTCAATTCTTTGTCACACGTATTGAAATTTTTGTTAGCGAACTTTTCGATGAATTGGGCATGATTTGAATGCCACTTGGATAACGGAAAGTGACAACAATGCAAAATTTCCGTGACTTGATCCTTGATTGTGCGAAGAGTTTGTATATCATCAGCTCTGGATAAAAGGTCATCTACATAGAACGATGATTTGATGACTGCAGCATCTATTGGATACTCAGTTCGACACAGATATGCCAAATAATGCAGGCTAAGTATGGTGCCGAGGCGGTTTCATATGTAACCTTGTTGAGTAGATAAGTGCTAAGTGGTTCATCAAAAAGAGCTCGCCAGAGACTGTACTGGTATTTGCGACCATTTAAATCAACATTTACTCGTCGGCCCTACTATCCAAGATGATTTATATTTGTTGTTACATCAGCTTTTATGGCATAGCGATGTAATCTGAAACGCAACAACAGCAAATATAAATCATCTTGGATAGAAGGGCCGACGAGTAAATGATCATTGAGCTAATTTTGATTGGATGTCCCACACGAGGCTTCGAAGTCCACTCGAAGCTTTGTGGATTCGCTGCTGGGTTTTAAAACGCAATGGTGGGGTATGTAGTAGTGAGGTTCCGATAAGTTTGATTCTGTACACAGCCACATGTCTGTACACATTCCAAACGGTCAGTTGACAATACTGTAAGCGAAGTTCCGAAGATTGTGCCAAACGGCGTTCCAAGCTGAGAAATCTGCGGCCTGCTATGTTGAATGAACGACTTAGTTGACTGTGATTGTTCTTAAACGGCAGCCTTACAACAATGCGACCACTGTCATTCATAAAAGTCGTTTTTATGTAGTGTTCCTCACAAGCTCGATGTTCTGGTTTCAACAGCACATTTGATGTTCAGTTGATTCAATTTGATCGTCAATTGAAATGGCACCAAGCTTAGCTTTAAGCCAGCTGGCAGCAAGCTCTCGAGAATGTTGCGGATGACACTTGCCTGTCACTACCCATGCAAACAGCGTCTTTGGGAACATGGGCCCATTTGTACCATTTTTACCCACTGACAGAATGTCGAAGAAAGCTTCTGTTCCTAAAAGCATGTCGATGTGTCGTTTCATGTTGAAATGTCGATATTGATATCCGGCTGATAAGCTATATACGAGGTGATGCAAAGATCTAGCGAAAGTTCAAAGGATGACAAACGAGATTTTATTGACGTAGTTGTAAGAGAAGTGATGTCTGCATGGCCAATACTGCTGATTTGCACATCGTGCAACATGCCAGTTGAATTTCTGACCAGGACAATAGCCGTTGCTAAAAGAACTTGAGGTTGATTAGGGTTTTTGATTTGCGAATGATTGTGTGCTACTGCGTCGGTGGCTGGCGAAGGGCTTAGATGTGTTATTGAATGCAGCTTGTTGTTATGTAACAAGGTGTGGTGCGATCTCTGATAATGGCGACAGTGATTTGTTGAAGAGCAATCGGCCATTTGATGACCCTTAGACAAACAAAGTCGGTGACGTTTGACGACATCAAAACGTTGCAGCGCAAACAATGCTTTAAATTGTTCGCAAGCCATCAATTTATGAGTTGAGCTTGAGCACAATCCACAAGCAGCCGTAGCAAGTGCGAAAGACGAGTTATGTTCTTTGCCATGATTACAAATCTGCTTTAAATGCGTTTGGTTAATTGTCGAGCTTTTGAACAACGGGAATTGACAATGACGCTCCATTACTTGGATGCACTGAGCCCAAGTCGGGATTGTTGTATAATATAGCGATAAATTCCATTTGTTTCTAGTTTCTTGATCATATTTATCTAGAACCACATAGATGACCATGGCTTGAGCTATTTCGATGTCGGTGCCCAAGGACGAAAGCGAACTAAATAATGCCGATGTCTTATCAATTAACGAATTTAGCTGAGTAGCATTTGATGAACTAACTGAAGGCAACAGAAAAATAGACGATACTGTCTCTGTAAATATCAATGCTTGCTTGTCATACCGAGACTTTAATTTTTCTAAGGCCTTAGCGTAGTTTTCATTGGTGACTGGAAATGCCTTCACGCACTCCCTTTAAGCAATTGAGCAGATAGTTAAACTTCTCAATGTTTGTTACTTGCGCTCCGTTCACGATTTGATTAAACGAGCAAATGAAGTTGATATATTCCAATGGATTGCCATCGAATGTGGGTAAGGATAAACTAGGCAGACGTGATAGTTGAGAATGGTAAGCAATGTGTGATGTAGCGTCATCAATGACTGTACTATTTAAATCTTCACTGAGCAATTTCTTAATTTCTTGATGTGTACTTAGTTATCTTGTAGTTTAGCGCGCTCGTTATCATTTGGATCCAGAGTTGAATATTTGAATGATTGAATAGCCAACGATTGCTTAAAGTACGATTCCAAAACGCCTAACCGACATTCAAGATCAGCAGGTGTCCTCTTAGAAGGTTCTCCAGATTGTCCATCGTCCAAGGCTTTAATGCGCGAAATGTTCCTTTTGATATTTGCACGCTGGCGTCGGTTGTCTTCCAAGGAATGCGACATATTCAACGATGTGTAACGAAATCGAAGAGAATTTGGCGCGGAGCTTAACCTCTGCTTGACGCGCCACAAACGACGAAAAAAAACGTGTGTGTGTATATGAACTACGGTGTCTCAGAGCTTATTTGGACCAGTGTCCAGCAAAAAATTTAAAGTGCTATAAAGTTTAAAAAAAGAAACAAACGCAAAATGCTTGCTTGGATATGCTGTGATTCCGGATGTTATTTTTCAGCAGAGCCCACAAACTTTCAATAACATTTAAATCTGGAGACTAGGCCGGTGGAATTATCATGTGAGGGCAGTTCCAGATAAGCCAGGACTGTACTATTCCGGACTTATGCTTGTGGTCGTTATCCTTGTAGAACCGGAAAGTACGTCGGATTCCTAGCTTCTCGGCACTTTGGAGAAAATTTTCCTTTAATAGATTGAAGAACACATTCTAGTCCATTGTTGTTCCAATAAACACCAAATTCCCGCCGCCGGTTGCCGAGATAGATGCCCATACCATGTCACTTCCTCCTCCGTGTTTGACTGTTGCCTTACGTTTTTGGGATCCAGCTCAGTATTGGACTGTCGCCACACATAATACCGTCCGTCCGAGTCGAAAATTTTGAATTTGGACTCATCTGCAAATATGACTGTGTTCCAGAACTCCAAATTCTTGTCCAAGTGGGATTTGGAGAACGTCATCCTGATTCCTTTATTTTTTGCGCCTATAAAACGCTTCCTCCGTGGCACTCGGGCATTAAAGTCATGGTTGTGCAGAACCAGGCGCACAATTTGTACACTGCACTTTTTCCCCATTTCATACTGCATCTGTTGGTCAGTTTTGGAGCCGATAGCTTACGATTTCCCTTTATTTTCCTGATGATCCTCCGCTCCTCCTTTTCGGTCTTGTTTGATGCCATTCTGCTCTTGTCCTCTGTCCGATTTTCGCCGACAAAGCTCCGAATGATGTTGTATACAGTTGACTTGCTTAGATTGACCATTTCAGCTATTTAGCGATGTGAATATCCCATCTGGAAGTGTTCCACGATGAGATTCCGTTGATCAATAGTAGTCCGTTTGCCCATAGTCCTTGTTGGCTGGTTGCACCCGAGATGCAGGATATAACTAAGCTAACTACGAAGGATTGGTCTATTTATACCAAAAATAATCAACCTGACGTAAAAAATCCGGGTTTTATGGCACCCAGGTGTCCATAATGTAACTGGTCCAAATAAGCTTTGACCATAAATTGAGGTACTTTCTTACATAACCCGACATAGCTGGTGGGGAAACCCCAGTTTATAAGGGTCATATATTAATGTTGATGGTTAATATATGTACCTGCCATAGGTCTTTGGAATTTTTGAAAAAAATTGTATAATTATTTTATTGCAGTCAATTAAAAATCTTGCTAGGCACTGGTCCAAATAGCCTCTGAGCCACTGTACAACGGTATCGATCACAGTTGCACCTGTTACACAATAAACACAAGCGAACGAAGAACGAATTTGAGACAAACTACTAAAGGCAGCGACTGAAGCGATTGCTGCTGCGACGAACTTTGTGATGGGTTTAGTTACCGATTTTAACTTTTTTGACAAGTTTGATAGTTTAATTGTTGCAACTAAGTATTGCAAGCAATTGGAATCCAAGGCGAAATAAATTAGTTAGTGTATACGCGCAAGTCGAGCTTGTTAACGTAACGAAAAAAACTATCGATATTTACATAAAGTACAATGTAGTGTTTACATAAGTGAATAAGGTTTAACAGAATTGTGTAAAGTAGCGATAAATTCACAAATTAACAGCTAATCATTCAAAATCAGTTGTATGCAAATTAGTTTGACCAAACATAAATTATTGGCGAAGATAGAAGAACTACGTATTTTCAACTTTTGATGCAGAATTAATATATATAAGTTAAGACCTATTATTTACAAACAACCCCAACTGACCACAAGCCGGAGTAAATATATTAGAGAAAAAATTAACGTCAGCATATTTTGGCAACTACGAATGCAGGCAGAAATATGCAAACGCAGCAGCAAAAACATCTGTTCAGTGTTGGTCAATTTGGATGATGAAAGTACAGCAGCAGCCGCTTCGGATTGCTCTGCTTATTATCAACGAAAAGGCAGGGTTACAAAAAACACACCACAAACATGTGGGGGCTCTAATAAAGCCCTTAAAACGAAACGTCTTGGTTTTTTTTTAAATTAAAAACAACGAACATTCGTTTAATTTGCGCCCGATCCGGGACCGGTACGGAATCAAAAATTATTACAAGTTATATAAAGTGACAAAATCAAACACGTACCGTTAAACGCGCCTCAAGTAGCCCGTAACACGAACATAACTGTGTAATAATAAAGCCAGCGTTAAAAAGTGCCTGTGGACCAGCCACGTTCTATCAAAAAAACAAAACCAGTGCAAAGTTTATCAAAGTGCCTCAAATAACCGCAAATATAGACGCAATCAGTGCAAAATTTGATCGAAAGCGCCTCAAGTAGCCACAGATAAAAACACAAACAGTGTAAAGTTTTATCAAAAGCGCCTCAAGTAGCCGCAGATAAAACCATGACCAACACCAGAAGGTCAAGTGTAGAAACATAACCGTACTGCTGAAAAACGAATACCACCGACAACCTTGTAGTGTCCGTCCGCAGGGTACCGGGAGCGAAGTTATCTGGAGGAACCCGAGTCACCCATCTCGACTCACAGTCGTCGTGGGACAAAAAGGAAAAGTTCTAAAGGATCACCGCGGGGGATTCGCCGGAATTATAGTTATTCTATAGGCATAGCAATTAAAAAACATCAAAGTAAAAAAAAAGAAATATTGAAGTTAACAAACTCTAAAGAGCTAAAAATTAAAACTTTTAAAGGAAAAAAATCAACTAAATAAAGAAAAGAAAAGCAACAAATTAATTATGAACTAGGAAATTAAGAAAAAAGAAGTAGAATAAAAAAAAAAATAAATAAAAAAATCTTTCGATAAGGGAAAGAGAAGAAACGATCTATTCAAGAAAACCTAAAACAAAAGAAAATTTTAAATAATCAATTAACTGTTACCAAAATAATTTCCAATTAACCCTTATTCAGAAAAATCAAGAATAATCGCTATATGCAGTCAAACGATTCATTAGCTAATATGAGGCTGGAAACAGCTAGTACTAGCTCACAAAAAAATACCTAATCAAATAAGGTAGCCCATACAAGCCAAACTTGAAGGATACTATAGTGTCCTTGATAAAAGATACACTCCAAGGAGACGATATAATACGTCAAGTAATAAATGCAGAAGGTAATGATTGTCTTAACGACATTCGATTTACCAGTCCTAGAATAGGGGAAGACAAGAAAACATTCCCAAAATAACGCGCTTGACTCGAGATTTCTCCGGAGACCGAACCACGTTCCGATCTTGGAAGAAAAATATCTAAAGAATAATGACCATCTATAATGGTCAAGAAGAAACTTACAAATACTACTTAGTAACACTAGCAATCCGAAATAAAATATTAGGAGAAGCGGATGCAGTGCTAGAATCCTATAACACTTTCATGAATTGGAAAGCAATTGTCAAGTGCCTAAAAACTCTCGAATATCAAATGTTTTCGTTAACTCAGGGTTGTCTGCCCGTTCAGGAATTTTTCCAAATGGTATACCATCAACTATCTCTCATACTTAACCAAATAATCGTACAAGAAGACGCACCAGAGGTGATTAGAGCACTGACGAACAATTATCGAGGTAAAGCCTTAGATACGTTCGGGCGAGGTTTAAACGCCCAGGATATTGGCGATCAAAGAGCCAAGAGATCTAAGCCATGGTCGAGAACCAAGAACACTGAAATGCCTTCTTACCAAAATTCAGACATCAAGCACCCTCTCCACCGCCCAGAAATAATAATCTAATACATAGACCGACTCAACCAACTAACTTCGGACAATGGTAAAATTTCGATCCTAGATTATACTGCTAGACCTAATATGAACTATGAAATGATCCAATAACATAAACATTTCCCTCGACAGCCACTGGCTCAATATACATTGCGGCAAAAATTTTTAATGATTTCGCGGTCAAACACCCCCTCAGCGCATCTTGCGAACAACCAAATAAATTTCCAAAACGATTGCACATTACAACTGCACCACCACCTAGTTTCGAGTCAGGAAACGAAACCGGCTATGAATATGACATTCTTCAGACATTAATTTTCTTAGATTAAATAGTTCCTCTGTGCCCTATTTCCAGTTCATAATGAGGAACGGCACCAAAATCCACCTCCAATCAATACAGGCTCAAATCAAAATTATATTCAACCAAATTTAGTTCCAAATCCGCACCGCAAATAGCACCGTCCGTTGGTCGACAAACCAAAATTCCTCAGTTTATTCGGTCAAAAAAATAGACCCACACATTTTTTCTTCCTACTAAATTTGAAAAGTTTCCATGGTATTCTAGGTAATGATACCCTGAAACAGCTGAACGCTGTTATTGATGTCAAAAATGACACATTAAGTATTGATGGACACTATAAGATCCAAATAAGACAATTAGAATCACAAGCAGTAAATATCATACAAGTATGGACAGGACATATGACGAACAAACAAAAGGGTTTCATAGACCACGTCATGAAGACTCGTACAACCCTGTTCGCCGAGCCAGACCCAAAACTGACCTACACCACTACAGTGTTAGGCGAAATAAGAACCGTTCTCCCGTATACAGAAAGCTTTACCAATACCCTACATCTTTAAGAAGAGAAGTCGAAAACAAATAAATGAGATGCTGCGAGACGGCATAATAAGACCTTCACGGTCACCATACAATGCCCTCGTGTGGGTAGTATCTACAAAGAGAGATACGTCAGGCGAAAAAAAGTTTCGAATTGTCATCGACTATAGGAAACTTAACTCTGTAACAATTTTCGGTCGATACCGGATCCCCGAGATTCGAGAAATCATCGCTCAATTGGGTGAGAATAAATATTTCTCCGTACTAGATCTGAAAAATGGATTTCATCAAATCCCACTCAGAGCGCAAGACACAGACGGCTTTCGCAGTTAATGGCGGGAAATACGAATTCACCAGACTTCCAACACCCAAAAGCCTCAACGACTAACGTTATTTCCTGGGATTGTCAGGCTATTACAGAAGATTCATTCGCGACTACTCCAAATTAGCAAAATCTCTCACAACTCACCTATAAGGTGGTAGACTTTGAATGAATCTTTCCCATAATATGAATCTACGAATGTACCTTTACGGCACATCTAAAGTTATAATACTTACAGACCAGCAACCTCTCACTTTTGATCTGAGCAGCCAACACTATAATGGTAAATTAAAAAGATGGAAATGTTCCATTAAAGAATATAACCACGAATTAAAATATAAGCCAGGAACTTCTAACGTCGTTGCAGACGCATTATATAGAAATCCCCAAAAACTTCGAAAAAAAATAGAACATCAAAGTCAACAGAACAAAGTGATGACAGTTCGTCACACAATCTCATTACAGTAATGGACGTTCCAATTAACGTCTAAAAACCAACTTCTTTTATTAACATCAGTAACGGAATCGTTCGAATTCAAATTACCCTTTCCCACATATCGCAGACATATCGTTACAAATCCAGAATACTCAGAGCACGATCTAATAAACATTAAAAAAGGCTCAATCCAAAAATAGTCAATGGACTATTCACTACAGAATACATTATGGCAAAAATCCAAAATATATACCCCTTTCATTTCGCGAGTTACAAAGTTGGGTATACCCAAAAACAAGTTCAAATTTAAGTGTTACAAATGAAAGCGAACAAACAGAAACAGTAGTAAAAGAGCACACTAGAGCTCATTGAAACGTAATAGAGAATAAAATTCAAATACTTAACAATTTCTTCTTTCCTAACCTAAAGAAAAAAATTTAAAACATAACAAAAGCATGTGAAACTTAAAAAAAAAAAAAACAACTACGATAGACACCCACAGAAAGGAGAATTACAATCAACTCCTATTTCGACCTATCCCGGTCAAATCATCCATATCGATCTATATACGATAGAGAGAAATATTGTTCACACTGCCGTTGATAAATGTTCACAAATCAAACTGTTAAATTCGAAAGCAACCATTAAACTCTTATTGGAAAACCAATTAAAATCTAAAGTCTACACGACTCCACCATACAACTAATTTTAAAGACCTAATATTCAAATCCATTCAGTTATACAATCAGTCCATACATTCCACCGTGAAAGAAAAACCAATAGATATATTTTATGGAAGACGAACCACCAACGATCCACAAGAGGTGGAACAAATTAGAAACGGGGTCACCGATAAACTAAAAATAATCAAGCTAGCGATTTAGAGTATCTTAATAACAAGAAAAAAATAATAAAACAATGCAAAAAAGATGACATAGTTTACTGCAAAGTAGATAAGAGATTAGGTGCAAAACTCACCACGAGATATTAAAGATAAATAGTAAAAGAAAATCGAAACATGACAATCACAACCAAAAGTGGACGGATTATCCATGATAATAATCTAAAAACATAATATATTCCAGATTCTTTTTACAGCTTGTCTCGATCTAGCGACCATATTGGACTACTCCTATTCTCACATAATACCCATTAAAACAGGAATTGCAGCAGTTGAAATTGTCACTTATAAAATTATTCACGTATTCAACATTGAAGAATACGAAATGGCGTTCGGCAACTTATTGAACAAACTTAACGAAATAAATAAAACATATCCTCTCGTCCACTTACTTACTTGCATTCAAATTCGCTAAAGTAGAAGCAGACGGCATGACGAACCACAATGATTACGAAATTTTAGTTTCAATAACAGATGAGCAAGTGAAAAACAATAATAATCAGTTGATAATAAATAAAATATTAAGCAAAAGATTGAACGAACTAACCGAAAGAACGAATAAAATAATGAAAGAAACAATAAAAAAAAATAATTTTCAAACTGAACAGCTACATTATTGAAATATAAATTAAAAAGTTTTAAAGAGGAATTAAATAATTTAATATATGCCATTCATTGGGCAAAAACTAATACGATTAACTCAATAATCTTCTCAGAAATTGAAGTAGAAACAAGTATGAGTGCTGTAGTCGAGTAAACTCGACTACTATCTACCCTGAACCCAGTTATTAAATAGATTCTATTATTATTGGCAAATTCCCCTTTAAAAAGATTTACACTTACACGTGAAACACGCAATCGTAGGTAGCGGGGCTCATGCCATCCCTTTCTCACACATGCGCTCGCATAATTATGCATACAGAAAATGCTTGCGGCTGCTGATAGAAATGAGATCAATATGAGAATATATTTTCGACTATAACTTGGGTGTTTCTTATCCGATCTTGACGAAATTTGGGCATTTGATCAATAGTATGCATATGCATATTATGTATTTATTAGAAGATTCTACCTTTAAAATTATGGTAAAAATTTATTGCAATCGGAAATTTAATTTATCGATAATTGACAAACGAAGACAGTTATCGAAAAAATAACGCAAACTTGTACTGCGCCTGGTATTCGAGAACCTATATTCCAAATTTTAGTCTCTAGCTCTTACAGTTCTTGAGATCTGCGTGTTCATACAGACGGACGGATGGACGGACAGATGGACAGACGGACATGGCTATATCGACTCGACTATTGATCCTGATCAAGAATATATATACTTTGTGGGGTCGGAGATGCTTCCTTCTGCCTGTTACATACATTTGCACAAAACCATTATACCCTTTTTACCCATTTTTAATGGGTTTAAAAATTGCAAACCTAATTGAAGGAAAAAAATCATTTTTTTGAATCCCGAAGAACAAAATTGCCACAAACGACAAAAAAAATCTATATTATTTATATTCCAATCTTACCAAAAGAAATCTATACACCAATACTATAAGTACCAATTAAAAAAGATAATAAAATCAATATGTTAAAATACAATAATGTAATTAAATTCAGCCAACAAATATTTGGAGCAAATGAAAATTGTGAAACCCATAATGACAAAAGCATATGTAGTAGAGATAATTGTATAACACAAATCCTCACAAACAAAGTAGCCGATTGTCAACTGATAAACAGCCAAAATGCACTCGTTCACCGGAACGAGCCTGCTCAACAACTTCAAAGGCGAAATAAAAATCGACGAGGAACCAATGGATTTAAAACGAACATTCCTGATCAAGTTCAAAAATTCTACAGCAAGACCTCTACTTATCAACAGTGATGACATTCGCCGAAGCGACACCACCACTGCTACAAATAATAGAAGGGAAAGCAGAAGTCGAGGAGGTATTGTCATTCCAAATGCTAAAGGAAATAAACATGAACAATACAAAGGAAGTCAAAACACTCAGAAGCAATAGTAAAATTGCTACAACAACAAACTCTCAGTCACGCTCTCCATCCTACTTATAATCATAGTAACCTGTCGGATAAAACAAACACCCGTCATAGGAAAGTTAACAGACAGAAAGACAATGCACCGGAGCAGAATCAAACCATCCAAAAAAGATTCTACATCGCGTCCGAGGACGTCCGCATTTTAATGGGGAGGAGTTAAGTCCTATTATTTACAAACAACACAAACTGACCTCAAGCCGGAATAAATATCTTACACAAAAATTAAATTAATCATTTTTTGGCAACTACGAACGTAGCCAGCAATATGCACACGCAACGACAAGACGAGCAGCAAACGCAGCAATAAAACCCAGATTTGTTACGTCAGGTTATTTATTTTTGGGATAAATAGACCAATACTTCGTAGTTAGTTTAATTATATCCGGCATCTCGGGTGCAACCAGCCAACAAGGACTATATACAAACGGACTACTATGGATCAACGGAATCTCATCCTGGAAGACTTCCAAATGGGATATTCACATCGCCAAATAGCTGGAATGGTTAATCTAAGCAACTCAACTGTATACAACATAATTCGGCGCTTCGTCGACGAAAATCGGACAGAGGACAAGGGCAGAATGGCACCAAACAAGATTTTCACCGAAGAGGAGGAGCGGAGGATCATCAGGAAAATAAGGGGAAATCGCAAGCTATCGGTTCCAAAATTGACCAACAGGTGCAGGATGAAATGGGGAAAAGTACAGTGTAAAAATTGTGCGCCAGGTTCTGCGCAACCATGTCTTCAATACCCGAGGAGGAAGCGTTTTTTTTAACGCAAAAAATAAAGGCACCAGGATGACGTTCTCCAAATCCCACTTGCACAAGGATTTGGAGTTCTGGATCACAGTCATATTTGCAGATGAGTCCAAATTCAACATTTTTGGCTCGGACGGACGGAATTATGGGTGGCGACAGTCCAATACTGATCTGGATCCCAAAAACGTAAAGGCAACAGTCAAGCACGGAGGAGGAAGTGTCATGGTAGGGGCATCTATCTCGGCAGCCGGCGGCGGGAATTTGGTGTTTATAGGAACAACAATGGACAAGAATGTGTACTTCACTATATTAAAGGAAAATTTACCCCAAAGTGCCGAGAAGCTAGGAATCCGACGTACTTTTCGGTTCTACCACGACAATGACCTCAATCATAAGTCCGGATTAGTACAGTCCTGGCTTATCTGGAACTGCCCCACGTGATAACTCCACCGGCCCAGTCTCCAGATTTAAATGTTATTGAAAATTTGTGGGATCTGCTGGAAAATATCATCCGGAATCACAGCATATCCAGCAAACAGGATCTCAAAAATGGTCTGTTGGATGAGTGGAGCAAGATCAGTCCAGCAACTACTCGGAAGCTGGTATCTTCCATTAATAATAGGTTAAGGGAAGTTGTTAAGGCTAAGTATTAACATCCTTATTTAAGTTTTAATACGCCAAATTTGTTACTTTTTTAAGACTGCTTGAAATAAGCTTTGACATGTTTTTTGGATATGTTGTCAGTTTTTGACTAATTTTAATTATTTAATTAATATTTTAATACAAACTAAAGTTTTTTTTTCTCAAACGTGATACAAAATTGACATTCAAACATCTTGAGTTTGTTTCCTTATTTAAACTTTATAGTACTTTGAATTTTTTGCTTGACACTGCTTGAATTAAGCTCTGAGCCATTGTATATAAAAATGGCATCATAATACTGGGAGAAATTCCGACTTTGGACTATTATTGGCGAAGATATAACAGTTTGAACTTGAAACAGGAGCTTAAAACATGAATTTCTCAATTAATGTCAAATATCCGTGTTTTCAACTTTTGATGCACAATTAACATGCATAAAAATGGCTTCATAATAGTGAAAGAAGTTCGGACTTTGGACGAATGTTAATCCATGATACAAGAGTTTGAATTTGAAACAGGAACTTAAAACGTGAATTTCTCCACTTAATGTCATATATACGTATTTTCAATTATTGATGCAAAATTAGTATATATAAAATGGCTTCAAATACTGGAAGAAGTTCAGACTTTGGACAATTATTGGCGAAGATAGAAGAGTTTGAATTTGAAACAGGAACTTAAAACGTGAATTTCTCCATTTAATGTCAAATATTCGTATTTCCAACTTTTGATACAGAATTAATATATATAAAAATGGCTTCATAATACTGGAATAAATTTGGATTTTGGCGAAGATATAAGAGTTTGAATTTAAAACAGAAACTTAAAACGTGAATTTCTCCATTTAATATAAAATATAAGTATTTTCAACTTTTGATACAGAATTAATATTATAGATATTCGGACTTTAGACAAAAATAATGAAAGAACGACCGGACAGCAGAATTGCAGCTTACTGAACGCATTGGATGCAAGCAGTTTTAAGAAACTCGGCTGGTGCTTGGACAGTGGAGCAACAAGTCATATGTGTTGTGATAAACAAATGTTTTCAAAGTTTGAGGCGCATACCGAAACGATCGGTTTGGCGGACGCCGGCTCCTTGCAAGCAGAAGCCAGAGGCGAAGTCAAATTGAAAACGGATTTGTGTACACTGGTGCTAGGCAACGTATTGTACGTACCAAAGTTGACAAGCAATTTCATGTCTGTGGGACAGGCCGTAGGCAATAAGTGCATTGTACATTTTGATGCAAGGAGTGCATGGGTATTCAAAAACGGCAAATGTATACTCGAGGCCAAACGAGTAGGGAATCTGTATACGTTTGAAAGTCATCGCAACAGATGTTATGCTGCTGTTAAGTCAGACGGCGAGTTGTGGCATAACAGATATGGTCACCTGAATTATGATAGTTTGCGTGAAATGGCAAACAACGCGCTGGTGCGAGAAATGGAAAATGTTGACGTGTTGCACCGGGTTTCCTGCAAGACATGCATGTTGAACAAGATTCACGTGCAGCCATTTCCAGGATCAACAGAAAGCCGAGCGCAAGAACTTCTGGAACTAGTGCACACTGATGTGTGTGGCCCTTTCGAAACGAAGTCTCTTGGCGGCTCTAAGTATTTCCTCACGTTTATTGATGACAAATCAAGGCGGATTTTTGTGTATTTCCTGAAAGGAAAGGACGATGTCTTTCGCAAGTTCGTGGAATACGAAAATCTGGTAGAGCGTCAAACAGGAAAGATGATCAAGTGTATTCGCAGCGACAACGGGCGCGAATATATAAACAAAACGTTCAACGGTTTTTTGAAAACCAATGGAATTGCAAGGCAATTGACGGTGGTGTACACTCCGCAACAAAATGGTGTGGCAGAACGAGCTAATCGTACGCTTGTGGAGATGGCTAGATGCTTATTAGATCAGTCAGGCTTGAACCAGTCACTGTGGGCAGAAGCAGTAAACACAGCGGTGTATTTACGCAATCGTGCAGCCACAAAGGCACTGATCGGGATGACTCCAATGGAAGCGTGGACTGGTAAGAAACCAACGATAAGTTATCTTAAAGTTTTTGGTTCGATTGCAGTGGCACTGGACAAGGGTCGTCATAAGAGCAAGTTTATACCCAAGGGGAAAGAATACCGCATGGTCGGTTACTCAATGCAGGCTAAAGGCTATCGATCGACAAACGAGATGTTCTCTTTAATAAGGTCAGCTATTTAGAGAAGGCAAAGGGCGAAGCGGTAACATTTGATATGTCGAATGTTGGGCATCGAGTTGAGCAAATTGACGAAGAGGATGATGATGAGGTTGTTTCCAGCGGCGAAGATATCAAATCTGATCAAAGTGCGGATGAATCTTTTGAAAGTGCAAAAGATGACGAAAAGCTGGAGGAAGAGCAGATCCCACGAGTTGGACCTGGGAGACCGAAATCGCTAAGGACGGGAAGACCTGGTCGCCCAAGGAAGAAATTTAATATACTCAGCGCTATGGTTACAAGTGATGTACCCATTCCAGAAACCTACGAGGAGGCAATGCCCGGTTCACATGCTTCGTTTTGGCAAGAAGCGATGAAAAAGGAGTATGAGGCTTTGATTACGAATCAAACCTGGCAGCTGGCAGATTTACCAAAAGGTCATCGTGCAATTGATTGCAAGTGGGTCTACACTTTGAAGCAAGATGCTCACGGCCAAGTAGAACGGTTTAAGGCACGACTGGTGGCAAAAGGATGCGCACAGCAGTATGGTGTTAACTACGCCGAAACGTTTTCACCGGTTTGCAGGCTGGAGAGCATGCGATTTATATTGGCCTTAGCGGCAGAGTTGCAGTTGTACCTACATCAGATGGATGTTTGTACTGTGTACCTAAACAGCGATCTAAGCGATACTGTTTATATGAAGCAACCGCAAGGATATTCTGAAGGCAATCAGGCGGACAAAGTGTTGCTGCTAAAAAAGGCGATATATGGATTGAAGCAATCTGGAAGGCAGTGGAACTCCAAGCTCGACAGCGTTTTGTGTGGAATTGGCTTCATTATAAGCGAGAGGGAGATAACTTGGAACTAATACTAGTTTACGTTGATGATCTCCTTATAGCTTGTCAGTCGAAATCGGACTTAGTCAGCATTAAATCTGATATTATGAAGTCGTTTGAATGCGTTGACAAGGGGCCAGTAGAACTGTTTCTTGGCATGGAAATTCAACGTGAGGGTGAACTTGGAGAGATCACTCTAGGTCATACGCAATACATTAAGGATCTTTTGCGTAAGCATGGTATAGAAAGTTGCAGATCAGCAGCTACGCCATTGGATGCTGGGTACCAGACAGCTTGCAACGGCAGCCAATTTCAAAAGGTGGATAAGACATCGTACCAAGCACAAGTGGGTGAGCTAATGTGGCTGGCTCTCACAACAAGACCGGATATTTTGCAATCGGTTGCAAAGTTGGCAAAACGGAACATGAATCCGCATAGCGAATACCTTGCAGGCGTGAAGCATGTCCTGCGGTACTTAGCGTCGACAGTGGAGCTAAAGATACACTACAGAAAGTGTGGAAAGGCGTTCGAAGGATTTGCAGCGTAGCACTCAGCAGCACAGAAACTGAGTATATGGCTTTGTCGCCGGCGTGCAAGGAAGCTATCGTCATGCGCAGGCTGATTATCGAAGTCGGTTGTGGCACTGAAACTACCCAGACGGTGTTGTACGGAGACAACTTAAGTGCACAACAATTAGCAGAGAATCCTGTACATCATGGTAGAACTAAGCAGATAGATATAAGATATCATTTTATTCGGCAAGCTGTAAATGAGGGTCAAATTGTCTTGAAATATGTTTCTTCAAATGTTATGACAGCAGACGTGCTAACAAAGAACTTATCGAAAAGGAAGCATATTGAATTAAGAAACATGTTAAATTTGAATTGAATTTTTGTAAGCATGTTTGCATTGTGGAAGGGTGTTAATTTACATTCAATGCAACCGTGCATCAATTTATATGTTAAGTTCCTTATTAATGAATCTCAATACTGTTAACTAACAGCATTACAATAGTCTTGAATAAACTTTAGTTGAGTACACAAAGCTGGTGGGACTCAGATTTATTTTCTTATCCAGGCATTCCCTGACGCGGGGAAACTTCGCTCCAACAGAAGATTTAAGAGTTTGAATTTGAAACAGGAACTTAAAACGTGAGTTTCTCCAATTAAAGTCAAATATACGTGACTCTTTTTATTGTGGGTTCTCATCAGGTGGAGGATCACTCAGCAGCACTTGTACGTGATTGTGTTACTTAAGAAGGATAGTGTGTGCTAGGCGTATGACCTGTAACCTGTGTGTTAGAATCGAGTGGAAGATCAGCTAGCAGCTCTTGCACTGTTGTGCGTGTACATGATTTGATTTTTGAGGGTGGGTGCAACGATCAGTGGAAAGGTAATTCTCGCTATTCCTCCAACAATTTGGAATCTTCAGGAAAAATCACATCCTCAAACTCCTTGAGGAAATCATCAATTTTCCCCACATTTGTTTTAAATCCAAAATTCGAAATTGCAGAAATGCAACTAAAGAATTATTTTACTTTATTATTTAAAGTGTCTATACTTGTGTCACTTTCTTTTGTAATACTTCTTTATACTGGTTTCCATTTTTTTTTAATTTAATTTCCCATCTCTCTTGAAATTTCAAAGCATAAGCGAGTTAAGTCAATTTCTGTCTTATGTCCATGAGACGCATCTAAATCTAAAAGTTGTACACCATATTTCCCCATCTTTGAACATTTTGGGATAATATAATTATTATATATATTACAGATTTGATTTTTAAGCAGTGTGTTCCAACATAAGAATGAAGTGAAAAATATCCCTAATCTTATAAAGGCTTTCCATGATTCACTATCAAGTTCAATTTTATTTCCATATTGATTTAAAATTAAAATGCTTTGCTTATCAGATTTTCTAATCTTAAAATGACACTTTATTGTATCAATCTTGGGATTATCCATTATTGCATCAGGCATCAAGAACTCAAACTGCTCAAGCCTTAGCTGGATATCTTCCTTAAACGTTAATAATTGAATCCATTCATCTTTCCCAAATCCAATGAAATTACGTTTATGCTGCTGCATCCAAACCATTGGTGTAAATCATCTCGTTTAATCTTTAATTTTAATTGAAGATTTACAAAATACTCGAAACCAAAAATTTTCATGATCTTGAAGTTTTTTTGAATTTCTAGATTTTCTTAGCTGAAGTGTCCATATCGGTTGAAAAGTTGTTTCAAACTAATTGAACTGAGAACGCTCTTTAAGGTGAAGAGACTTGATCATGCTTCTCAGTTACTTTCACACAGTAGACACAAAATAATTGACTTAGAACTAGATAAAAGTTTAAGACACATTCAAAACTTTTCCACAAATTGTAGAATACATAAAAAAATAACAAACCAATGTGCGCTAAACAATTTATTTAAACTCTTTATAATCTTGGAAAGCTCTAACTTTGAAATATATGAAAAATAAAATCTGAATGTATCATTGTTCCTACAATATAAACAAATTAAAAATTCTATTTAATTCAAAATTTTGAGTTTTACTTTATTCAATTTAGTCAATGGGATTACATATCACTTACATTATAGATTATAATGAAATCTAATACAATTCGTAAGTTTTTTAAGGCACATACACCTTTATTTAGATGAGACCCACAATCGGAGTAAACAGTTAATTTCATCTCATCTAATCGTGGACATCCAAATTCTTCAATATTGATTACAGGCGACCTTAGAAACTTTTTAAGAAACTTTTTCTTTGTATCTCCCTTCGTGATTACTCTCATATCCTTAACAAGCTCACAAAGAAACTTTTTCTGACTTCTAAAAAGCTTTAATTTCCATCATTCCAATAGAGATTATGTTGATTTCTAGTTTTACGGGCCTTCTTCGTTAATCTAAGAAAATCATATGGTGGTCTTATAATGAATATCCTGATAATACCCATTCTTAAAAACTAGAGCAATTTCTTTGAATATAAAATAGTTGTAATTTCTACAAAATCCTTGAATGTCGACAACTACTTGATTCTCCATCAAATTGTATTAAACGATGCGCTGAACTAATCCTGTTAATGGTGAATACTCAACTAACCGATCATGCATAAGCAGACAATATACTTTAGTGTTTCTCGCACTGTTTTAACAGTATTATTCTGATGTGTTAGATCTATAAAAACAATCGGTGCATTTTCTTTAAATTCCCTAGGTGTTAACAACGGTTCAGACTGCTTCATATAGTAACCTGCTTGGAAATTTGCATACATATCATACAAAGTTGCAAATCGATCACGATTGAAATTTATATTCATATCATCATAGGGATACGTCTCAGAGTTCAAGTACACTTTCAAGTTTCGCAATTGATTTTGAATCAATCTATTTTCTAGTTTAAAGGCTATTATAGAAAAACTGGGGCGTTCTCTATTGGCTGTGAGCTTTACATTCCACACATCATGAATACCTTCTGCTAGTGTTGGATTGAGATAACAATCCCAACTGCGGAATGCTAGTGGTAGTGAGCCTCCATTTTTATACCCTGAACCCATTAAAAATGGATAAAAAGGGTATAATGGTTTTGTGCAAATGTATGTAACAGGCAGAAGGAAGCATCTCCGACCCCACAAAGTATATATATTCTTGATCAGGATCAATAGTCGAGTCGATATAGCCATGTCCGTCTGTCCATCTGTCCGTCCGTCCGTCCGTCCGTCTGTATGAACACGCAGATCTCAGGAACTGTAAGAGCTAGATACTTCAAATTTGGAATATAAGTTCTCGTATACCAGGCGCAGATCAAGTTTGCGTTATTTTTTCGATAACTGTCTTCTATTATCGAATATCGATAAATTAAATTTCCGATAGCAATAAATGCCACAACAAGTTACAGTCGAAAATATATTCTGATATTGATCTCATTTCTATCAGCAGCCGCAAGCATTTGCTGTATGCAATAATATGCGAGCGCATGTGTGAGAAAGGGATGGCAGGAGCCCCGCTACCTACGATTTCGTGTTTCACGTGTTAGTGTAAATCTTTTTAAAGGGGAATTTGCCAATAATAATCGAATATATTTAATAACTGGGTTCAGGGTATATCGTATATATTCAATTTATACTCAGTACTTCAAATTTTACTATGACATACATCATTCATGTTTTTAGTTATGAGCAGTATTAGTTCATGTTTACAATTTAATACGACTTTATTATAGTCTTCACAAAATCCAGGCAGGTATTTAAGAGAAATAGAGAAATTAAAATATCCATCATTTGTCAGTTGTTTTTCGTTTCCATTAAACCATCCAGAATTCTCAAGCATGCGACTTTCCGGTTTATTCAAGGAGATATAGTTTTTTAATGTTGTTGAAGTGCCAACAAATTAAGTTCGATCTATTTCAATTCAATTCAACTCGTATCGAACCTCATCAAAAGGGTAACTCATGCAATGGTTTTTTAGTTTACCACCTCCAGTAGACGCATTGCTAATCAAATCAATCAATTCTCTCGCTCGGTAGTACATATAAGTCCTGATTCTGGATTGTGATTCTAACTTCATCATTACTCTTAAATGATTGAAGATAGGAAGAGTAGCTATGATATTCTTTTTTGATTATACTCTCATCCGATTAGGGTTTCTCTCGAACAGTTAATAAATTAGTCATTGTTCTATAATTCTAAGACCCAATGACTTTAAAACCAATTTGTTCTCTGTTGTGAGTCTTGTTCTTAACGACCTTCTTTCTTCTGCAGTAAAGCTTAAAGTGTTTAATGATGGAGAATAGCATACATTTTTATTGTAAATAATAATTTTCGATGTCTTAGATGTAAGCGAAGTGTAACACTCTCATTACGTAAATTAACTAAATTTCCATCCTAATCAACAATCCGTATTTTTAATGAGTTTATCTCTCTCGTGTTCACTGGGAAATAAATAAGATTGTGGGGCTTCTCACTCATTTTATAGCCTGGGGGACATTTAAAGCAAACTCATGCAATACATGACTTGATTCCGCTTAAAATATTATATTCTATTCGAATTGTATTTACTTTTAAAATATCCACAGGCTGGTCTGAGATGTGTATAGAATTCGGATCTAGTACTTTTTTATTAAACCCAAATAATTGACCAATAGTATTCCCTTTGTTAAAATATATAGGATGTTCTTTAGTTGAAATCATCGCTTGAAGCGTATTGTTATTGCTTTATTTATTTGGTTCTTTTTCCTCCGTTCTCTCAATAATAATATTTCTTATTAAGCTAAGCTCGTATGATCCAACAGGTATTTCAAAAACATGTTCTCTAATATGAAATAAATTATTATCACGATCAACATTTGGAATTGAGTTATACATATGGAAATCAATGAGTGCACACTCATAATTTCCCATTAATTCAATGGGTGGATGATAGTTTGCCATTAAAATTGAGCTGTTGCCCGTTAATGTAAGAGTTGTTGTCATTTCAATCGATTATTGATAAGTGAAATAATAATGAGATTTTCTCATATTATATTTCAAATTCTAATAAAGTCAGCGAATCCCCGTCTATAGCGTCCATTTTCTATAGGATCATCTTTACTTATCAATACAAAACCATATTTTTCCCTCCAACATAATTGACAAATGTTCTTAAATTCATCAAACTTCATATCTACACCTACATGATCTTGATACACATGTTTCATATTTAGTTCATTTTGTTTGGACATTATTATTAGATTTGCATTATCACGAACAAGATGTTTAGGGTGTATACGCTTGACATAAATAAAACGCATCAATGTTATTATGTCGCCCCATAAGTATGTACGAATATTATTTTGTTTTTCACATGCAACATCATCAAAAATCATTATAGCGTTCTTTTTGGCCTTACCTGGTGCTAGAACACTTTAATTTTCTGAAAATGTATAATATCCCATCCCTTTTTTTTGGGTTCACGAGTGTTTTCAAGTATTCATATTTTGGTTGATGTAAAGACTTTGAATATAAATAAATATTTTCAAACTTTAACCCATTTGGGCTTTCAATCATTATATTGGCTTTCCCACAATTAGAAGGTCCAACAATTAGGGCTCTAATGGAGTTGGGTAATAATCTGCTATGTCTAACTTGATTGTCTTCTCCATTTTTAAAATCGATTTTCCGCTCTTCTATATTAGTTTTTGTTTTATTAATCTCACGTCCCTTATCGTCAACATGTCGGAATGTTGAGTCGGCAGCTGATCGGTCAACACCCATTCGCAATCGTACATCAAAGAGATTGTTGGACTCAAGAAGGTGGATTCGAATTCAGCAGGGAAGCTTCGTGAGTTTTCGGACAAGGCTAACTCACATATGCGCGCACTTGAATCGTTGGGAAGCACACAAGATATAGCTGGCTGCATGGTCATACACATGCTGCTACAGAAGCTGGACATCGCTACTCAGACGTGTTGGGGGGAGGCTGCACATATGGATCAAATACCCTCAGCCCAAGAATCCTACGCATTCTTGGAGAAGCGGTGCCAAAGGCTAGAGAACCTGGAGCATGCAATGGCATATCATTCGTCTAATTCTCAGGTGGGAAAAAACACTCAAAACTTTAATCCCAGTAGACGAGCCTTCGTAGCGTCTCAAAATACCAATTCTCCGTGCCCATTCTGTAATTGTTTCGGCCATGGTATTTATACGTGCAGCAGATTCGGAAATCTGTCTCCCTCTCTGCGGCAAAGAGAAGTAAAGAAATTGGCTCGTTGCTTTAATTGCTTAAAGGCTGGACACCATTCTCGTGAGTGCAGCAATGGGCATTGTCATGTCTGTGTTAACAAGCTACTCATACTCTGCTGCACTTTGACTGGGGCGTTCTCTATTGGCTGTGAGCTTTACATTCCACACATCATGAATACCTTCTGCTAGTGTTGGATTGAGATAACAATCCCAACTGCGGAATGCTAGTGGTAGTGAGCCTCCATTTTTATACCCTGAACCCATTAAAAATGGATAAAAAGGGTATAATGGTTTTGTGCAAATGTATGTAACAGGCAGAAGGAAGCATCTCCGACCCCACAAAGTATATATATTCTTGATAAGGATCAATAGTCGAGTCGATATAGCCATGTCCATCTGTCCGTCCGTCCGTCCGTCCGTCTGTATGAACACGCAGATCTCAGGAACTGTAAGAGCTAGATACTTCAAATTTGGAATATAAGTTCTCGTATACCAGGCGCAGATCAAGTTTGCGTTATTTTTTCGATAACTGTCTTCTATTATCGAATATCGATAAATTAAATTTCCGATAGCAATAAATGCCACAACAAGTTACAGTCGAAAATATATTCTGATATTGATCTCATTTCTATCAGCAGCCGCAAGCATTTGCTGTATGCAATAATATGCGAGCGCATGTGTGAGAAAGGGATGGCAGGAGCCCCGCTACCTACGATTTCGTGTTTCACGTGTTAGTGTAAATCTTTTTAAAGGGGAATTTGCCAATAATAATCGAATATATTTAATAACTGGGTTCAGGGTATATCGTATATATTCAATTTATACTCAGTACTTCAAATTTTACTATGACATACATCATTCATGTTTTTAGTTATGAGCAGTATTAGTTCATGTTTACAATTTAATACGACTTTATTATAGTCTTCACAAAATCCAGGCAGGTATTTAAGAGAAATAGAGAAATTAAAATATCCATCATTTGTCAGTTGTTTTTCGTTTCCATTAAACCATCCAGAATTCTCAAGCATGCGACTTTCCGGTTTATTCAAGGAGATATAGTTTTTTAATGTTGTTGAAGTGCCAACAAATTAAGTTCGATCTATTTCAATTCAATTCAACTCGTATCGAACCTCATCAAAAGGGTAACTCATGCAATGGTTTTTTAGTTTACCACCTCCAGTAGACGCATTGCTAATCAAATCAATCAATTCTCTCGCTCGGTAGTACATATAAGTCCTGATTCTGGATTGTGATTCTAACTTCATCATTACTCTTAAATGATTGAAGATAGGAAGAGTAGCTATGATATTCTTTTTTGATTATACTCTCATCCGATTAGGGTTTCTCTCGAACAGTTAATAAATTAGTCATTGTTCTATAATTCTAAGACCCAATGACTTTAAAACCAATTTGTTCTCTGTTGTGAGTCTTGTTCTTAACGACCTTCTTTCTTCTGCAGTAAAGCTTAAAGTGTTTAATGATGGAGAATAGCATACATTTTTATTGTAAATAATAATTTTCGATGTCTTAGATGTAAGCGAAGTGTAACACTCTCATTACGTAAATTAACTAAATTTCCATCCTAATCAACAATCCGTATTTTTAATGAGTTTATCTCTCTCGTGTTCACTGGGAAATAAATAAGATTGTGGGGCTTCTCACTCATTTTATAGCCTGGGGGACATTTAAAGCAAACTCATGCAATACATGACTTGATTCCGCTTAAAATATTATATTCTATTCGAATTGTATTTACTTTTATAATATCCACAGGCTGGTCTGAGATGTGTATAGAATTCGGATCTAGTACTTTTTTATTAAACCCAAATAATTGACCAATAGTATTCCCTTTGTTAAAATATATAGGATGTTCTTTAGTTGAAATCATCACTTGAAGCGTATTGTTATTGCTTTATTTATTTGGTTCTTTTTCCTCCGTTCTCTCAATAATAATATTTCTTATTAAGCTAAGCTCGTATGATCCAACAGGTATTTCAAAAACATGTTCTCTAATATGAAATAAATTATTATCACGATCAACATTTGGAATTGAGTTATACATATGGAAATCAATGAGTGCACACTCATAATTTCCCATTAATTCAATGGGTGGATGATAGTTTGCCATTAAAATTGAGCTGTTGCCCGTTAATGTAAGAGTTGTTGTCATTTCAATCGATTATTGATAAGTGAAATAATAATGAGATTTTCTCATATTAAAGGAAGCTATCGTCATGCGCAGGCTGATTATCGAAGTCGGTTGTGGCACTGAAACTACCCAGACGGTGTTGTACGGAGACAACTTAAGTGCACAACAATTAGCAAAGAATCCTGTACATCATGGTAGAACTAAGCACATAGATATAAGATATCATTTTATTCGGCAAGCTGTAAATGAGGGTCAAATTGTCTTGAAATATGTTCCTTCAAATGTTATGATAGCAGACGTGCTAACAAAGAACTTGTCGAAAAGGAAACATATTGAATTAAGAAACATGTTAAATTTGAATTGAATTTTTGTAAGCATGTTTGCATTGTGGAAGGGTGTTGAAAATTATGTTAATTTACATTCAATGCAACCGTGCATCAATTAATATGTTAAGTTCCTTATTAATGAATCTCAATACTGTTAACTAACAGCATTACAATAGTCTTAAATAAACTTTAGTTGAGTACACAACGCTGGTGGGACTCAGTTTTATTTTCTTATCCAGGCATTCCCTGACGCGAGGAAACTTCGCTCCAACAGCGTTAATTTGGAATCATAGCAAAATAAATCAAAATTAGAATTTTTTCTTATAAAAAATATTTTTTTTTCAAACGCTCATATCTCTGTTAATATGCGTCTAATCGTCTTTTTGGCGTTAATTTGGAATCATAGCAAAATAAATCAAATTTCGAATTTTTTCTAATAAAAAATATTTTTTTTTTCAAACGCTCATATCTCTGTTAATATGCGTCTAATCGTCTTTTTGGCGTTAATTTGGAATCATAGCAAAATAAATCAAATTTCGAATTTTTTCTAATAAAAAATATTTTTTTTTTCAAACGCTCATATCTCTGTTAATATGCGTCTAATCGTCTTTTTGGCGTTAATTTGGAATCATAGCAAAATAAATCAAATTTCGAATTTTTTCTAATAAAAAATATTTTTTTTTTCAAACGCTCATATCTCTGTTAATATGCGTCTAATCGTCTTTTTGGCGTTAATTTGGAATCATAGCAAAATAAATCAAATTTAGAATTTTTTCTAATAAAAAATATTTTTTTTTTCAAACGCTCATATCTCTGTTAATATGCGTCTAATCGTCTTTTTGGCGTTAATTTGGAATCATAGCAAAATAAATCAAATTTCGAATTTTTTCTAATAAAAAATATTTTTTTTTTCAAACGCTCATATCTCTGTTAATATGCGTCTAATCGTCTTTTTGGCGTTAATTTGGAATCATAGCAAAATAAATCAAATTTCGAATTTTTTCTAATAAAAAATATTTTTTTTTTCAAACGCTCATATCTCTGTTAATATGCGTCTAATCGTCTTTTTGACGTTAATTTGGGATCATAGCAAAATAAATCATATTTCGAATTTTTTCTAATAAAAAATATTTTTTTTTTCAAACGCTCATATCTCTGTTAATATGCGTCTAATCGTCTTTTTGGCGTTAATTTGGAATCATAGCAAAATAAATCAAAATTAGAATTTTTTCTTATAAAAAATATTTTTTTTTTCAAACGCTCATATCTCTGTTAATATGCGTCTAATCGTCTTTTTGGCGTTAATTTGGAATCATAGCAAAATAAATCAAATTTCGAATTTTTTCTAATAAAAAATATTTTTTTTTTCAAACGCTCATATCTCTGTTAATATGCGTCTAATCGTCTTTTTGGCGTTAATTTGGAATCATAGCAAAATAAATCAAAATTAGAATTTTTTCTTATAAAAAATATTTTTTTTTTCAAACGCTCATATCTCTGTTAATATGCGTCTAATCGTCTTTTTGGCGTTAATTTGGAATCATAGCAAAATAAATCAAATTTCGAATTTTTTCTTATAAAAAATATTTTTTTTTCAAACGCTCATATCTCTGTTAATATGCGTCTAATCGTCTTTTTGGCGTTAATTTGGATAGCAAAATAAATCAAATTAGAATTTTTTCTATAAAAATATTTTTTTTTCAAACGCTCATATCTCTGTTAATATGCGTCTAATCGTCTTTTTGGCGTTAATTTGGAATCATAGCAAAATAAATCAAATTTCGAATTTTTTCTAATAAAAAATATTTTTTTTTTCAAACGCTCATATCTCTGTTAATATGCGTCTAATCGTCTTTTTGGCGTTAATTTGGAATCATAGCAAAATAAATCAAATTTCGAATTTTTTCTAATAAAAAATATTTTTTTTTTCAAACGCTCATATCTCTGTTAATATGCGTCTAATCGTCTTTTTGGCGTTAATTTGGAATCATAGCAAAATAAATCAAATTTCGAATTTTTTCTAATAAAAAATATTTTTTTTTTCAAACGCTCATATCTCTGTTAATATGCGTCTAATCGTCTTTTTGGCGTTAATTTGGAATCATAGCAAAATAAATCAAAATTAGAATTTTTTCTAATAAAAAATATTTTTTTTTTCAAACGCTCATATCTCTGTTAATATGCGTCTAATCGTCTTTTTGGCGTTAATTTGGAATCATAGCAAAATAAATCAAATTTAGAATTTTTTCTTATAAAAAATATTTTTTTTTTCAAACGCTCATATCTCTGTTAATATGCGTCTAATCGTCTTCTTTTTGGCGTTAATTTGGAATCATAGCAAAATAAATCAAATTTCGAATTTTTTCTAATAAAAAATATTTTTTTTTTCAAACGCTCATATCTCTGTTAATATGCGTCTAATCGTCTTTTTGGCGTTAATTTGGAATCATAGCAAAATAAATCAAATTTCGAATTTTTTCTAATAAAAAATATTTTTTTTTTCAAACGCTCATATCTCTGTTAATATGCGTCTAATCGTCTTTTTGGCGTTAATTTGGAATCATAGCAAAATAAATCAAATTTCGAATTTTTTCTAATAAAAAATATTTTTTTTTTCAAACGCTCATATCTCTGTTAATATGCGTCTAATCGTCTTTTTGGCGTTAATTTGGAATCATAGCAAAATAAATCAAAATTAGAATTTTTTCTTATAAAAAATATTTTTTTTTTCAAACGCTCATATCTCTGTTAATATGCGTCTAATCGTCTTTTTGGCGTTAATTTGGAATCATAGCAAAATAAATCAAAATTAGAATTTTTTCTTATAAAAAATATTTTTTTTTTCAAACGCTCATATCTCTGTTAATATGCGTCTAATCGTCTTTTTGGCGTTAATTTGGAATCATAGCAAAATAAATCAAATTTCGAATTTTTTCTAATAAAAAATATTTTTTTTTTCAAACGCTCATATCTCTGTTAATATGCGTCTAATCGTCTTTTTGGCGTTAATTTGGAATCATAGCAAAATAAATCAAATTTCGAATTTTTTCTAATAAAAAATATTTTTTTTTTCAAACGCTCATATCTCTGTTAATATGCGTCTAATCGTCTTTTTGGCGTTAATTTGGAATCATAGCAAAATAAATCAAATTTAGAATTTTTTCTTATAAAAAATATTTTTTTTTTCAAACGCTCATATCTCTGTTAATATGCGTCTAATCGTCTTTTTGGCGTTAATTTGGAATCATAGCAAAATAAATCAAATTTCGAATTTTTTCTAATAAAAAATATTTTTTTTTTCAAACGCTCATATCTCTGTTAATATGCGTCTAATCGTCTTTTTGACGTTAATTTGGAATCATAGCAAAATAAATCAAATTTAGAATTTTTTCTTATAAAAAATATTTTTTTTTCAAACGCTCATATCTCTGTTAATATGCGTCTAATCGTCTTTTTGGCGTTAATTTGGAATCATAGCAAAATAAATCAAATTTAGAATTTTTTCTTATAAAAAATATTTTTTTTTCAAACGCTCATATCTCTGTTAATATGCGTCTAATCGTCTTTTTGACGTTAATTTGGAATCATAGCAAAATAAATCAAATTTCGAATTTTTTCTTATAAAAAATATTTTTTTTTCAAACGCTCATATCTCTGTTAATATGCGTCTAATCGTCTTTTTGACGTTAATTTGGAATCATAGCAAAATAAATCAAATTTCGAATTTTTTCTTATAAAAAATATTTTTTTTTCAAACGCTCATATCTCTGTTAATATGCGTCTAATCGTCTTTTTGGCGTTAATTTGGAATCATAGCAAAATAAATCAAATTTAGAATTTTTTCTTATAAAAAATATTTTTTTTTCAAACGCTCATATCTCTGTTAATATGCGTCTAATCGTCTTTTTGACGTTAATTTGGAATCATAGCAAAATAAATCAAATTTAGAATTTTTTCTTATAAAAAGTATATTTTTTTCAAACGCTCATATCTCTGTTAATATGCGTCTAATCGTCTTTTTGACGTTAATTTGGAATCATAGCAAAATAAATCAAATTTAGAATTTTTTCTTATAAAAAGTATTTTTTTTTCAAACGCTCATATCTCTGTTAATATGCGTCTAATCGTCTTTTTGACGTTAATTTGGAATCATAGCAAAATAAATCAAATTTAGAATTTTTTCTTATAAAAAATATTTTTTTTTCAAACGCTCATATCTCTGTTAATATGCGTCTAATCGTCTTTTTGACGTTAATTTGGAATCATAGCAAAATAAATCAAATTTAGAATTTTTTCTTATAAAAAATTTTTTCTTTCAAACGCTCATATCTCTGTTAATATGCGTCTAATCGTCTTTTTGACGTTAATTTGGAATCATAGCAAAATAAATCAAATTTAGAATTTTTTCTTATAAAAAGTATTTTTTTTTCAAACGCTCATATCTCTGTTAATATGCGTCTAATCGTCTTTTTGACGTTAATTTGGAATCATAGCAAAATAAATCAAAGTTACGAATTTTTTCTTAATAAATAAATATCTTTTTTCAAACGCTCATATCTCTGTTAATATGCGTCTAATCGTCTTTTTGACGTTAAGTTTGGAATCATAGCAAAATAAATCAAATTTAGTATTTTTTCATAAAAAAAACACAAAAACAAATTTCAAACGCTCATATCTTTGTTAATATGCGTTTAATCGTCTTTTTGACGTTAATTTGGAATCACAGTAAATTAAATCAAATTTAGTATTATTTCTTAAAAATAAAAATTTTTTTCAAACGCTCATATCTCTGTTAATATGCGTATAACCGTCTTTTGACGTAAATTTGGAATCATAGTAAAATAAATCGAATTTAGTATTTTTTCTTAAAAAATACAACTTTTTTCAATCGCTCATGTCTTTTTGACATAAATTTGGAATCATAGTAAAATAAATCAAATTTAGTATTTTTTCTTAAAAACTAAAATGTATTCACAAAATAAAATATATTCTCATGACGACTGCAAGCCCCTACCTGCTGGATCAGTTTGAAATGGACCTTGCATGTTGTCCGATAAATTCATTGTTTTGTGTCCGAAAGCACACAGCAAAACTTCTTGTCAATATTGGTGGTGTGAAGTCGAGGCCAGTCATAACCTGCGCTGGGGTACCACAGGGCAGTGTGCTTGGTCCTATCCTTTACACCATCCCCTTGTCGGATATGCCGCTTCAATCGCTGATCAGAAGTGATCATATATCTGCCTTCCAAAGTGATAACAAGTGATGCTATTATCGACGTATGCTGACGACACCATTGTTTTTATGTGCACACAATGTGGCTCAGGAAGCGGTTATAGGGAACCAACGTTTCCTGGAAAAGTTCATGTCATTGGCTAACTATTGGTGTACTAAGATTAATGTTAGCAAGACGAAGACCTCCTCATTCCCTGAATTTTCGAAATATCAAACTCAATGGACAAATTGTTGAAATGCAATCCAAGCAAAAATATCTGGGCTTGCTCTTACTTTTGTCAATTGACATGTCAAAAACTTTTTTAAGGTTGCTACGTTTTAGTAATAGAAAAAATAAAATTTGGGCTAGTTGGCGGCTGTTTGTTTCGGTAGTCAGTTGCTTCCATTGTTTCCCAATTCCCCAATCTGCGCAATGAGTGGTTCGACAATGACGTTTCCCTTACAACCGGCTCTCGCATTCGCAGCACCTTTGACTTTGATCGGTTAAGCTCCCTATTAATGGCTTGCGCGAGGATGACTATGTTATTTATAATGGCCCTGCTATTTATACTGCAAGTCTACCAACGGCGTGGAGCTACAAATGGGTTCACATATGCGCACCACTCAAGACTTTGGCTTTGTCACCCTGAACATTACAGCTGTGGTGCCCGAGGATGCTGGCGTGTACATGTGCCGCGCCTACAATGCTGCTGGCGAGTCTGTATCTCTGTCATGAAGGTGAAGACCCGTGCCACGCTCATGCAGCAGCGCAAGTGCTTCCACAAGGATGAAAAAAACTTCGGAACATTGGCAGCAACTGACGACTGTAAAAACAATCCTAAGCCCTCATTTATTATTCCATTACTCTCGATCAAGCAACATTTGAAAATAGTGTTGACATGTAAAAAAAATGTGTAAAAACAATTCTGACAAATATTCAGAAATATTGCATGGACTTCTTGGACATCCGGACTATATTTCTCCAACTGACTGACGAACAATGTCGTTATATTTACAAATTAATACATTGTACTTTGGACATGATTTCATTTATAAATTTACATTTTATTGTATTCACATCTATTTTAATGTCTAAGATAAACATATCGACGTGACCTGTTGTTGTACAGCTGAACAGAAAATGGCCAATTAACACGAATCTGCATTTATTCACACCATCACAATACATCGAATTAATAATTAAATTACTGTTTTAAGCGCCCGCCAAAAAGTGTGACCTGCCTCACTTATTTTCTGTTGTTCAAATTCTGTTTGTGAATGCTGTGGTAACCCTAAATTTTTTTTAGCCATGACAACTTGCAATGCTCAGAGTCGCTCCATCCTTAAAATTTAACTTGTGGTTGCGGAAGGCTATAATCACTTATCGATAGGTGCAAATATAATATTATTACAATTCGTCTAAAAATATAGAAGCTCTGATAGGATAGAATAGGTTGAAGTTAATTTGATATTATTTCGTTTGTTTTATTTTCATAAATTCAAATTGTTAATTGAATTTTACGTTCTCGCTGAATATATAGGATACCGATGCCTAGTGGAAACTTTTATTTTTCTAAGTGAACAAAAAAAAAAATAAACATTTTGTGAATGAAAAATTATGTGTGATAAGTTCCATGAAGGGGAGAATCGCAAGGAATAAATCAAGCGTCAATTAAAATTAAGAGTGGCCACAAAAGTCCGTAAAAGCCAATTGAGGGAGTCGTGTTTGTTTTAGTGTTGCGTACCGTCTACGGACAGGGTTGGAGTTGCTCCTCCCTGGTGAATATTTTGATAACCGAGGTTACCCATTGTAGAAAAAAACTTCCTAGAATGACTACGCGTTTTTAAAGTTAATTTTCTCGAGACAAAAACATTGCCGTTTTGTATTGTATTTGCTTTTATAAAAATCTATAAATTAGATGAGCAAGAAAATTATCGAAGAATTTTCATATATAAAAATGCTCTCAAAAAATACGGCCACTCTTGTTTGTAGATACTGGAGCTAAGTTCAATATAATTAACGAAGGTGTCTATTCAACAACATGGAAGAAAGAAGTTAATTGGCGAAAGGCTGTAATAAATATTTGTAATTTCCAAAAAATTTTCTCATTTAATAAATATTAATCTGGAAATTATTTTTGTACATTTTTTAATCCCAAAAAGGAATATCAATAAAAATAATGTTAAACTTGATCTAATGAAATATGTTATATAGAAGAAAATACCATCGACTCTCTTCAAACAAGAACCTCGCTGAAAATAGGGAAATTCAAAGATGTATTTCAAAACGAAAAAATACGCGATATTCCATAGTTTCTACAAATTAATAATAAATTAAATTTATTAATACTAATTTATTTATTGATTCGAAATTTACGTCCTAAGATCATCTCGGATAGCCAGGCCATCGTCCACGTTATTAGAAAGGAGAAACGACCAAAAAAATTCTGAGATCAAAACATTAATGCATCAAAGAGGTCGATAGCAAACCTTTAAGTGCTAGTGCTGGACCGCGCAAGTGCCAGAGGACACAATAAAGCAGTTGACATATTATCATAATTAGGAACGTGTTTAGATCATATAACATAAAACAATACTTTAAAAATATCGGTGTTGTTGCTCGAACCCTCAGTTGGACTGAGTTAGCCTACCTTATATTCGGAATAACGAATGGTTTCTTAGAAGCCAGAATATCCTTACGAAGTCTCGTCAAAATGTGCTTGAAGTCGCTCTGATTAATCCATCAGATTAACACTAAGTATGAACTATTTTCGGGTGATTCTCACTAGTATTCGTATTCGTATATATTTGGATGTTGCCTACAAAAGTTCTAAGCATTTGAACTACATGCCTCACTATTATACTGTATACAAATATGTATTTAAAAATATACGAAGGTGCAAGTAAAGTAAGTCTATCATATTAATGCTCTTCTATATTATTATACCCATAACCTGAAGTCACTAACATTATTTCAGTTTACATATTTTGTAATAATTGTAAATAATTTAGATGCGATAAGTGAAATTTAAGAAATTTAATTAACGTTGAGATACACTCAAATATCGTATTGCCCTATTGATAGATTGAGATCCTTTTTTATTAAGTTACAGGTCTGAAAAGAAAATCATAAGTATTTTTTTTGTGTTCCCAATTAACATAAGGAACCCTAAATGTATTTTGATTGATTTAAAAAAAAGGTATGCATGTAAAGACAGAATAGCTTAATTATCTACAGGAATACATGGAATTTACACATGTGTATATATATTTGTAGATATTTTTATGCACACACATGTAAAATAATAATTACAAAGCAAATTATGTTCGACCTTAGAAAGAAAAGTTAAAGCAAATAACCTACCTACAATCAAATGCAACCATACACAGTTGTGGTCAAAAAAATTAGTTAATGTAAGCTTAAAAAAAATACTATTTCATTGAAGACCCACACGTGTTGTTCGCAACTAAATTATTTCAATCAATTTGTAGTAAGTATGCAACGGCGTTATAGGAGCTATCAATAAAAGCATTGAGAAACTTGAAATGCAAAATTATCGATGATTATGTTTTAATGATGTTGCTGTTAATTGGAGAATAACTCACTTACTTACAGGTTCCATAATTGCGATTTGCGTATAAAGCATTGGAAAATACCATCACCCAATAAGTATGTCGAGTTAATATTACTGTATTACAGTTTTAAGAAATTCTCATGTTGGCATTGCATACGTCAAAATCTGCAGGATCGACCTATTTTATCATAGGAGTATTCTGTTCGTGTAAGCAAATCTTTTCGTTTATTAACTAATAACTATATAATTAGTTAGTTCTCATCATATCTTCCTAATAATAATATACATTATAATGATTCTATTATGCCCACATTTATGTATATATATGCTTTAAAGATTAGAATTGTTGCACACAAATCTCTATTATTATATATCTATTAAAAACCATTAAAACTAGGTACAATATTCCCTATACCATAATTTATTTTCCAGTACAGGTACCAATTACAATATGCTAACATAAATTCATACATTTTGTTTGTTTTTTTTCGTACTATACAGTCATGAACACAGTTTTCTCAAGGTATTGTACCAAAGAGTATATTATTCAATATGCTCGAAATTGAATTATTTCGTACGTACGTAGTATGTACGTGAATACCCCCACATTTCGCTTGAAAATCATCAAGGTGCATACCATTTACATCTTTAAATATGTATATATACATATATTTATTATTATTTTTATTTATTTTCAACGACACATGCTTATTTTGTAATTTGAAGCTTTAAACAAAATTTACCTACGGCTAGGCCGGCAGCAACTGGAATCCGTCAAAAACAAAAATCCCAAAGAAGATTTATACACAAACTGTTTAGCATATTTGCAAATATGTTTGTATGTACGTATCTAGGTATGCATATATGTATGCATGCATGTAATTGTATTTTTATAGACCAAAAATCAGTTGTAAATGAAAAAAGCAATTTATCCACTAAACTTGTCAATATCTGTACATAATTTGTAAAAACAAATTTTATTAATCATTTTCGGATTTATTAACCACTGAAATCATCTGTTAAGTAATACATACACAAGTATACATTAATATGTAGGTAATTTTTTTTTCATCTTTTTTCTTGTCGTGCTTAGTTGATATAGCTTTTCACGATATTGCTACATAATAATTAATATAGTAAGTTTAAATTATGATGTCATGAAGAGAATACGAGATACCACACCACTACACATGCAAGCAAGACCATAGGCAAATAAGAATTGGGATTTGTATTCCAATCATTATTAATTGCCGCCTACCACAATCGGAGTCCAAATATACATAATCAAAGGCGATTGATTTTCGGATTAACTTCATTGGTATTTTTTATTGTGAGCTAATATGTATGTATGTATAACCGAACTGTTTTCGGTGGGAATGCTTTGTGAAAGCAAAACCGTAATTGATTATAACTTCCTATTATGTATATAACACAGGTCATTTTTTTGTCTTCATTTTTTGTCCATCCATAATATTCTTGCGGAAATACAAAAAATAGTCAAATTTTCAAACTCATGAATTGTGTGTGTGTGCATACATGTTGTGGGGGGACGACTTATACACAAACAAACCGAAATGCATGTGGCACATGCATATCTATTTTCTTTTTTTCTTCTTTTTTCACATTCATTCTATCATTCATCATATAATACGTACATACATACTTGTTACGTAGCTGAATTTGACCTCTGACCCGGTGCAAATCATCATTTTTAATTGAAAGTCAAATTGTAAGAAATCTGGATACTGAACACTTGTATACAATGGAAAGATAGTTGTTGTGTAGGTATGTGTAAGTATGATAAGTAAATAGTTCAAGTATTATTTCCAAAAATTTGTATGTATATCGCATTGTTTTCTCTTACATATACAACCCTAAACACTATGAACGATAAAGAAAAATAAATCTACAGGCATACAAAATTCTAAGTCCATTCGTTTATCAGTCGATCCACTTTATGTACTTCATATATAGCATGGTTTTTGCTTTTGAATCATTTTGAATCTGGAGTGTTCTCTCTGTTTGGGTGTGTATTTATGTGTTTAAGTGTGTATGTGTGTGTCTTGATTCAAAGTGCTGCCCATGGTCATATTTTTATCAAACTAATCGTCAACTATGGAACAAACGAATTGAGATATATAATCATAGTCGGCTTCCCTACCGGGTGGTCTATTTTGGCCCTGTTGCAGAACTTGATTTGGGCCAGTCTGTCGCCATGTTGAGTTATTGCCAGCCGCAGACGAAGTTACGTTCGATTGGCCACCGCCGCCGCCTGTCATAGTTATGTTGTTGCCACCACCACCAGAGATGGCCGAAGAGCTCTTGGCGTTGTTGCCGCCGCCACTGTTGCCACCGCCAGATGATGGGACACCACCATTCACAGACGAGTTGACAACATTGTTGCTGCTGTTGTTGGTACCGCCTGTGCTGTTGTTACCGCCACCCGCACTGCTGCCAATGGAGCCCGACGCATTGCCACTTGCAGCACTGCTGACTGTGCCAACAGTGCCGCTGGCCACAACACCAGCAACATTCGATCCACTGTTGCCGCCGCCGCCGTTGCCATTACCGTTGGTGCTGCTGTTGCCCGATATGCTTGCACCAGCAGAACTGATGGCACCGCTGGCGCTTGTGGAGCCAACACCACCGACGACACCACCGCTGCTGCCGTTGCCAGCGCTGCTTGACGATATACCCGAATTGGTCGAGGACGGAGCTTGAGGCAAATGCTGCAGAATATTCTGCACCTCATTTTCGCTTGGTGATTCGGCGAATATTGTCGTATTGCCGAGAACACAGTTATTCAGAGCCATTTGTGCTTTATTAGCCTCTTCCCGTGTTGCATATTTACACAATGCAATTCCTTGGTTTAAATACGGGTGAAAGCTGACAAGGGGACCATGCTGCATACACAAAGTACGTAATGTTGGGCCATCAATCTGTAAACAAATATACATATATAAAATATACAATATTAGCAAGTATAATAATATCTGAATATAAATCGACTTATTCAATCAGTCAGTCAGTCAATCGGCAAATTCTCACGTCCCTACTTTTACATCCTCCATTCTCCAAAGGACTATTTCTTTTGGGAATCATAGTATTTGGTCTAAAGGTAAGTTTTTTTATACCAAAATTTAAATTTCTAAGCCATTAATAATTAAGTAACGACCCAACATCAGATACAAAACCTTTTTTTCCATAACGATATATATTTCTGATCTGTGATTCTTTAGTGATTTTAACAAAAATGTTATACAGTTTATCACTTTATATACTCCTACAGATATACGCAAAAGTATTCAAATATACATACAATATAGAATACATACCTGAGCATTTAGATTTTTGAGAAGCAACCAACTAGAATTCCAGGAAACATTAGCTCCAGTCCATGTTGTGTTGGTGCTGGGGACACTTCGATTGGGCAGCCAGCCGTTCGAGTTCCCGGCAACCGTAGGTGATGGGGTGGTAGCAGTGACACCGCCAGTTTTACTTGTGCTCAATCCGGGCGGCGGTCCTCGAGATGAACCTTTGCTTAGAGGACTGGTCCAGAGTTCTGAGGTGGCACATTGCTGAGTGTTGTCTGACCAACTATATATTCAAATTGTATATTAAAATTATATGTAAAGACAAACAAATGCACAAAGTATTTTTTTTACCTGGGAAAGTTTTGGTTTGGATTAAAACTCCATGTTGACGACGATAAGCTTAATGATGGCAAATCAGTCGGAGAGGTCTTACCGGTGTTTGCGAAAATATCAGCATCTTTTGGCGTCGGATTAATGGACAATGGAGATCGAGCAACGCTGCCAGGAGTTATGCTTGGATCATCTTCAATGCTTTTGATCTGAGAACCCTTAAAAATAAACTTCTGCTTGGGTATGTTATTGGAAAAAGACGTATGCCTACAGTTACCTTCCACGGTTTGCCTGGTTCAAACTCCTGTACCAAGTCGGAATATGCAGCTGCAGTCGGAGCAACTGACCAGTCTTTGTTCTCGTTATCAATCGATGGATCCGGCCAACCGTGTTCAATATTACGACCCGTTGACCAAGTTCTACATACAATACAAAAAGTAGCACAATTTTTTTTTTCAGAAAAGTTCTTTGCTCTTATCATAACAATCACACACAACTGACCCATCATTTTGCAAGCCCAGCGGGCCCATGTTGTTTGAGTTGCTTGCTAAATTCTGCTTTGTAGCACCCGGAGCACGCGAAAAGTCCGTGCCATCTGTAGCCATGCTGTCCTTTTCTAATACTGGAAGTTTCCACTGATTTAAGCGGGATTGCTGATTATGCGCAGACTGATATCCACTTGGCTATAAATTAAAGGGATAAAAATACAAAATTATATGATTTATTATTAAAAAAATAAAACGCTTTCGTCACAAATTTTAATCTTCCTTTTGTTACATTAGTTTTAACTTCAAATTTATTTTTAAATTTGCACATTTTTGAATAATAATAATAAGTGAGCGGAAACAAATTTTTTAATTTGATTTCCGCCGGAAATATTTTCAAAACAACAAACAAATATTTTTTGGATAAACTGACACCAAAAATGATGCGGTAAATTTCATTGATTGTATACTTATTTTAAAAACTTTAACTAACGAAGTTTACACGCGAAATAAAGAGGGATAGTTTTTTTAATATAATTTTATATTAATTTATATTAATAGCAAATGTATCAGAATTATTACAATTGGAGTACGTACCTTGTTAAGATTGAGCTCAGAAAAGTTTCCTTGAAGTGTAGCTATTGCATCATGATTCCTTAAATAGTCATTGCCAGAGTTATTCATATGTGCTCCGGATGGGTGCTGCTGCTGTGAGTTTGGTTGCAAGTTCGGTTGCTTAATGTACGCAGCCTGTTGTGCATTTATTTGGTTTTGTAAATTCTGAATTTGTTGCTTGTATTTCGCTATGGTTACATTGACAACCATTGGGCTAGCGTTGCTGCCCCGAGAAAGAGATTGCTGCGCTGCTTGAAGATGCTGTAAGCGATTGATCGCATGGCATACATATTGATAAATATAAATATATACATACATAAGAATAGATATGGATAAGCTCACCTTTATAGTGCTGAGTAGTTGATTCAAAAGACTTAAAGTATTTGGTGTCAGAGGCTGCGTTAAGATTTGACTGGATATAAAACCGCTGTGTATAGCCAATTGAATCTGCTGACCAAGCATTCGAATATGCTGCCCAGATGGTTGATTATTGGCATTCGATGCAATATTGACCGCTGGCGCTGCGTTCGATGCGTTCTGACAAAAAGCGACCGGAGCATTCGCATTGACAGACTGTGGTCCACCGCCGCCGATTGCAACGCTATGCGGTCCACCTTGGCTCAAATATTTTTGCACTTGCAGCGTGGCCATATTGGGATTATTGCTACCAGTGACGGCTGTACCGCTCATATTACTCATAAGGTTATTCTAAAAAAAAAATCCAAAAACAAAAATAATTTCTCATTGGTCGATCAGATAAGACATCATTTCATTGATTTGGATGATCTTACCGGAGGGAATGACATCGAAGGTTGTGCGCCGCTAACTGGATAGCGTTGTGGGAAGCCGCCACTATTCGTCGTATTCGAATGATCGGCGTAGGAACCAAGGCCTTCGTCGTGACGACGCCAGCCCTCCACCATCGCCAATGATGAATTTGCGTTAGCACGCAGCATATCGGCCGCCTCCTCAATATTCATATTGGCACTCACTAAAGCTCTCTCAACATCTTCCTTCTTGAATCCATTCTCAACCAAAATTCGATATTGCTTGCTTTGCTTAACAATCTCCGAGTTCAACACACCAACATTAATGCCAGCCAATTTCTGCTGTTGCTGCTGCTGTTGTTGCTGCTGCTGTTGGGTTTTGCCAACGATAACACTGTGCGACCAATCCGAAGAGATGTCACCACCTTCCACATTGCCAGCTCCTCCGACTGTGTTGGCATTGCTCCAGCCAGAAGAAGCACCGCTCGCCGATGACAATTTACTTGGCTTATTACCGCCCCAACCGCCGCCGCCACCCGTAGCTGAATCACTCCAGGAATTCGAACTAGCGCCGATTTGGGCGAGGCCGGCATTCGGTTTATCATCGACCCAATTATTGCCGGAAACGACGCCGGCAGCGCCAACCACGACACCACCCACATTGTGACTATCGTCGCCCCACGAACTCACCACTTGCGCATTGCGGCCGCCAGCGCTATTATTTTGATGCACCCACATGGCGCCGGCATCGGGTTTGCCATGCTGGCCACTAACACCCACACCAACACCACTGGGTCCACCAATCGAGTTGGTGAGGCGAGCCTGTGGGCCACCAGCACCCGACATTGAATTATTTGGGTTGCCGCCGATTGCTGGCACATTGCTATTGCCCGCGATGCTGCTTCCAACGATGTTGCCGCCGCTTGGATTTTGGGTGCGCATCAAGTGACTGCGACCAATTGAGTCTGTCATGTCCTTCCACTGAGGCCCACCGCCTGGCAGGCGTGTCTGTTGCCCCCAGAGCGAAGTGCCATCATCATAATTGGGTATGTTGCGGCGTTGTGGAGGCGGAGACGGTTCCTCCCAACCGGTGATTTGCTTCGATATATCCTTTGGTCCACCGACAACAGTTTGTGCTGGTCCCCATTGGGCGCCGATATTACTAGAAACGGCACCGACACCACCGGGCCCACCTATATTTGAGCTTACCACATTCGTACCCGAAGCGCCGCCAACAACGGGCCCGACCATTTTATTAATATTCTGGATCTGATTGTGAGCGATCTGGGGATGATGTCCCCACATCTCGGATTGGCCATTTAGTCTCCCTGATATTCCACGCGGATCACCGCGTATCGGATCGCGCGGATCAATCATGCGTAAATCTCGCGGATCTCCTGTGGGTGGACCGACACCACGCATTGGAATTGAATCGCGCGGATCGACGTTCCGTATATCCATGGGGCCCCCGCCGGCAAGCGGGCGTATGTCTCGCGGATCTCCCCAGCCATTGCCAGTACTGCCGCCAACGCTGCCGCCAGCGCCTCCCACGGTGCCAGGGGCAGTCAAATTGTTACTACTATTCCCACCTATATGTAAATTATGTTTTAAAATGCACAAATAAAGAAAAACAGAGTCAGAAACAACAATTACAATTTAAATATTGATATTAGTTTAAGTTAATTTTCGGAGGATTAACTCAGTTTTTGCCATTCTCATTCATTTTTATTATAAATTTTTACTTAAAATAATATCGGGGCGACTGACACATTGTGAACTATTTTATTCTCATTAATTGTTATAATGAATGTTCATATAACTTCAAGTTAATATTCGGATGAATGGAATCATTTTTAGCAATATAATCTTCTCATTCATTTTTATAAAAATTTTCTATCTTACTTCAACTCAATATTCGGGGGAACTAAGCCAATTTTTGACAAGAAAACTATAAATTTCTCATTCAACTTAAATTAATTCATTAGCTTTTTTCACTCGATAATAATTATTCAAATGAGCCGTTAAAATTTTGAAACTATATCACTAAATATTGAGGGAGATATAAGCTAATGCTAGGTTCCTAGAAATATACGCCACTAAGTAATATAATTTATAAGTCGATCTTTAAAGGAAGTCCCCAAATTTTGGAACTTCACCTTCAAAATTATGGAATTTATTGCTCAATATATTCAATATATTTCTTGTATTCCTTATTTTAAAATTTTTCCTTTTACAGGCAATTTATCTTCTAAATTAAGCGAATTGCTTAAAATTATATTGCCGATTTTTAGTATCCAACAAGACAATAGCTTTAAGGCTTTAAGCAAAAATCCCTTTATCAGACGAACAGAAATCATAACATACATTGTATTTAAAAAGTCTAGTTTGATTTATTTAAAACCGAATCAAATCACGCTAAATGCAATTGTTCAATGGTATTTGCAGCATCGACTTCAATTTAATAGTAAAATTATAGCGTAATAAATAATATATGTATATTTGCAGCATCGACTTCAATTTAATAGTAAAATTATAGCGTAATAAATAAATATATGTATATAATATGATAAATATATATGTATAATACTTACATCCCGGAGTGACCACAGGTAAGGCTCCCGTTGCCGGCGAACTGTTGTTGCCTGCGGCGCTTAAACCAACGCCGACCCCAACGCCCTGGGGCCACTGGGGGCCACCGCTGGCGCTGCCGACGCCAGAGCCAACGCCCGCAGCATTTACCCCGACAACACCGGATGCGGAATTATTGACTGATTGGCCTGTCCAAACGCTTGTGCTGTCTGCACCGTCATCGTCCTCACCCCAGGTGCCACCCAGATTAGATGACGGTGTATGGCCCCAAGATGGTTTTGGCACTTGTTGGGCTGGTGGCTGACCGCCGTTTCTTAAATTTGATTCCCACAGATCTGTGCCATTGTTAATGTTCGGTTTCCACATTGGCGGCCCTCCTGACGGATCCTTATTGGCCGGCTCTGGTGAACTGGGCACCTCCCAATTTGTATCTTGATTAACATGCTGGCAACCCCAGCCATCCTGAGAAAAAAGGGCCTCGCGCATCGTGTACAACTGTTCCAATTGATGTTTTGCTACACTATCTGTAAACAGCGCATTCCCATTATCAGGTTCAACTAGTCCTGCATTAACTTTGCCGCCAACGTCATTGTCATTGAATGAACTCGTATGGCTGATGGTAATAATCTTGTATTCAATTTTAGTTCAACTCGCTAACAATATATTATTATTGATAGTTGTCGTTGTCAAAACGGCTTTAACACAGTGATTATTTGATTATTATTTTGCCTACAAAAACAGAAATGTTTTGCATTAGTAATATTTAGATTTTAGTCAAGAAAAGTGATCTAGTGGAGAGATGCCCGACTAGCAGATTGATACCCTGTAAAAAAAAAGGACACACTCTAGATATATGATTGTACTTTCATGCTGGAAATTATTTTAAAGATAACTTATATTTCCATTGTCTAATCAGCATATTATATTTAATGCACATAGATTCTATTAAAATGTATGTGAAATAATTGCAAATATTAACGCCTCCAATAATGACTTATTTGCAATAATGGGGCGATAAACCGGAAGCGTATCCAAAAGGTGTCTCTAACTTCTATACCTCTTCAAAATACGTACACAAATTGGGATCACAGATCGAAGCAAGAACAGAAAAGTTATCGAAAACAACAATCAAACTAATATTACATTATTCATCTTTGAGATCGGCGTGCTTATGGAGACGAATGTGGATATAAATAAAAAACATATATATATACACCCCTTAAACCTCATCAATTTTTCATGTCTTGAATGTAACCAAAATTGTGACAATTGTGTAATTTATTCTAGTCTATTTAAACTAATTTTCAACAAAATATTCCCTTAGTTTCCAAAAAGTTTGTCAACTTATTTAGTCCTTTTTTTTAAGATACAGCGAATAATAATTAGAGAAAGAGTATACAGAGTATTTGTAGATTTGTGTGTGTTGTATGTGTGCGAGTGTACGAAAAAGATACTTGACAACTCTGGACAGTAGTCATTGACGCAATCACCCTATTTAACTCTGTACTTTTGTTCATGCTCACACACACACATACACAGATACACAAAAACACCCATACGGACGAATCAACAAATATGCTATAAAACATACACACGCATATATAAAGGTGCATATGTAACATTTGTATACACACGCACGCATACACAGATCGAAAGAATATCCGAAATACAAATTTTAAACCTTCAAAAGTTTTTTATTGAGATTCATGTGTAAAAATGTTTCTTCATGAATTTATATTGTGCATAATTGAATATTTTATTTATATTTGCGTGCATTTATCAACTTTATTTTCAATTAAGTACTCACTCACACACTTACACATATAAATGCAGATACATACATACAGTGAATGGTTGTGAGCAAAACAAAGAATTTAACCAATATTTTAGAAACTGCGACTTGAATTTTTTTTTTGGATTTATTAAATAAATATCGATTTAAATTTAATATTTCGCACAAATATATATAAATACATATATGTAACGTACATTCGAAACTCATACATACATCACACATACATACATACATACGTGCATAGATACATGCATAAATATACATGGTTGTATTAAACCAAGCCACTACGACGATTTCACAAAAGTATGCATTTATGTGTGTGTGAACTTATGTCAAATAAAATTTTTGATTCACAAATACGTTCGAAAAAAAGGAACTCATCACTTTGCATCATCATTACGAATGTTAATTATGGCAATATAATCAAAAATATACAACTTTTTAAATGAAAAAAGATTACTTTTTCGGTGCGAAAATTTACCAAACCACACGTTCAACGGGACGGGACAATTTACTACAGTACAAATGGCTGCTTGCGCAATGTTGCCACCTAGCCATATTTTATGCGAGTCAGCCAAGCAAGTTTTGCGCATATATCTTACAATTAACAAATTTACACTTAATTGCAACTGCTGAGGGAAACTTTAAAAATGTAAATAGTAAGTGTAGTTGTTTAGCATTTTAATGCGGTTTCCTTCTTATATAAAATACTTAAAACGTGGCAACACTTTGTTTGAGATATAACACACACACAGATGCGCACACATTTGTAAGAATGTGTGTGTACATGTGTTTAACTTTCGGTAAGCATTATCGCTTGCGCGTACGCACATTTATTGTTGTATTTATAGAATTAAAACAACTTCAAGCTATGCTTAACTTTTAGTCGAAATCCATTAGGTTAGTTTTTGCTTAGTGTAACTTAATTTTATTTTTCTTTTACCTATTTAAAAACGCACTTGTATCGATACGTTGCTCTCGCTCACTCTTTTCTGCAAACTGATGTGACCGTTTGCGCCGATTACAAAAATACCCAAGAAAGTTATGAGGAAAGTGAACAAACAAAAAGAGTAACGTAACGCAGGGAATGTGCATGGAATTAAAAAAAAAATTTTTTAACGTATTGCAAAAATTTGCGTGGCAGCTGAAAGTACTATTACATGTACATGTAAAAGTGAAATAAATGCGTAAGAATGATACAGATACGAATTTAATGTGAACTGTACATCTGTTAGCTTTAGCAGACTGTTAGGAAAATGTTAATGATGGCTGCAGAAAAAATCGCCTCCTGCATACCTAAGCATTTTGCGTAAGCAGCATTAAAGAATCAAGAGATGAGCATGCAATTTTTTAATTCGTGCCCTCGATTACAATGAGAGCAAAGCAGACATGAAAAAAGTAAATATCTTAATACTATGCGGTTTTCATTTAATAAAATAAAAACAAATCCAATATAAGAAACTAAAATTGCTAAAATGCTTGGGGAAATTTAATAATTCGCTCTAAAATAGCACATACAGCGTTGCCACACTGGTCGCCTTTGTGGCTTGTTTGAACAGCTGTTTGTGATTCAATTGTGACCATCAAATTATTTCATATATTTTGACGATAGCCGATGAGAAAAATGCAAATAGGAAAAACTGATAAAAAGAAAATTACGCTAAGAAGTGAACGACATAATTTGGAGGCTTCGGCTGAAAGCACAGGCGCCAATATATCTTCGGTAAAATTAAAAGCAGCTTTGCGCAGAGTATGATCTTACTCTACAAATAATTACCAGATTCTACAATTTTGTTGCCTAAATTCGTTTGCTCTCAGCACACGGTCCTTAAATGATAATTTTGATTTCTTACAAAACAAATTTTATATACTTGAAAAAGTGTAATAAATTTAAAATATTATTTGAACTTACAGCCTTTATCAATCAGTTTTAAGAATTCTTCACATTTGGTCTAAATTTTGTTTAGTGCCCAACACAGTATTTCCGGTGTTCTTATTTTATCTAATTCCGATACTGAAGTCAAAATAAGATATAGATATTGAAAAATTTAAGAGCGGTAATTTGACGTTCGCAGCCAAGAGTACTCCATAATGTCAACGAATAGTTAACCTATTTAGATTCCATAACCAGCTGTTCCAGTATCTCATGTGTCTGTCAAACAATAAATCGATATATTTAGACGGTGGTCGACAAAAAAAAATAACAATAATAATAATTCTTAGCGCAGAATTCGGTTACAGTGTTTTAATATAGAATAACGAATGTGTGAATTGTTTTTTTTTTTTTATTATTATTTTCTTTACTTTAAAAACAAGGATTGCGAAATGTTGGTAAGGTTTAGGAAATATTTGTTTAGCTATCAGCTACTACAAAATATATTTTTTTTATAATTGAAAATTAAATTTTTTATTTTTTAATTGATCTTTAATGTAAATTGGTTTTTTTTTAACAAATTCTATTTAATTTGTATCAACTGACTTTAGTTGACATTGAATAAATAAACTTTGTTAGAATACCATCTTTATCCAAACTTGCAACTTTTTGTTACCTTCTTAAATCACCTTCATCACCACTACTTCTAAAATGGTCAAATGCATTTTAGTCAATGATCCGAGAAGGCTTCTTTCCATTCTTCATATTAAGGCTGGATGTGAAAATTTTCTCGATCCAATTTCATATTCACATATAAAAATTTGATATTAGTGTGAGATAGGTTTGGATACCTTGGTAAATAAAAAATTTGTTCATGTTTCAACTGATAATTCCTATTACATCAGAAGAACAGAGCCAAGTTATATAAAATAAGCCCAAGAATTGAAAGTAATGCTGATCAGGAAATACGTTACACACCTTATGACAAAATCCTCCGGAAGAGTATAAGTAAAAACTGCTTGCAAATGCTACATAATATATCTTTAAGCTTATAGTTATGTTTTAATTACAATTTAAATAAGTTTTTGAATTAAAATTTAGGACCATTCTCATGCAGATGACAAAGGCGTTCACAAAAATCTGCCATATCGTATAGGATAAGTCGACCCAATAGCCAACTTGCTTGCTGATCAGTCAGCAAACCCTTTCTTGCACACATCTTTAATGGCACGCAGACTTAACACAAATACTATTAATATATAAATAACGGAATAATCCAAATAAATAAAACTTACCAAGATAATCCACATACAAACTATTTTTCAAAACGTTTACTGTGGAAAATAAACACAATAATAATCAAATAAAAGAAAAAAATAAAGTATTGCAAATCTGCGATCCCATACACCCAATTAACGTTATAGATACATAATATGTTTCTTAAAACAATTCATATTATATTATAATAATATACTTTGATATCATATAATAATACGATTATAATAAAGTAATATTAATATATATTCCCCATTCACTTCCATCCCCCACAGCATGTGGACCTTATGTTTTATGTTTTAACAATACCTCAATCGAATTAAAGATAATGTTTAGCTTTCTGTTTATTGAATTTTCTGTTCATTTAAGTTTTTGTGAACAATACAAAAAGAACGGCGCTACAAATAAATACATGGGTATGCAATGTATAAATAATACTTGTTAAAGTCCAAATCTCAAGATATAATCAACCTACAATAAATGCAATGCTTTTGCTATTAAGTATACTTCCTAAATATATATATAGAATATAGGGTAATTTTTCATTCTGGGACTAACAGATAGTTATCAAAATTAATTATGTACTCGTGTTTGAGTTTTATAATGAAACATTTGTAGTAAGGTATAAAATATGTTTAAAATTACATGTGATTTTTGTATGTTATTGTGATCGTTATATATATATATATATATATATATATAAATGTTTATATATATATAAATATGTATTTATATATATGTATTTATATATATGTATATATATATATGTATATATATATATATGTATATACATGTGTGTGTATATGCGCGTATGTACACAAATGTTTAAATATAAACGAATTCAATCGAATTTCAGCCTCAAAAGATAGAAGGCATATGTATATGTATGTGTATTTGTATTTACATAATACAAAATTGTTTTCTTTTGTTATGTTATAAAACGTTTATTTTTTTAAACTTTTATTTTATAATTAATATTTCTACTTCATTTATTAAATTTTATATTTTGCATGGACGCTGGACATTTATGTGTGTATATGTATATATGAGCATATGCATAAAGATATAGACATAAATATACACATATACATACCCATATGCCTATGCATAAATTTAGTATACTTTACATTACATATACATATACGTATACATATACATATACGTATACATATATATATACGTATACATATACATATACGTATACATATACATATACATATACGTATACATATACATCTACAAAACGACGTCTATGACGAGAAAATATTATTTATTATTTGTGACAAGTAAAAGCAATGCCTTTAGTCAATCAATATGGTTCTTACTTTAATAAGAGCATACAATGCTTTATTGCTGGTAACAATATGTTCATCCAACAAAATATTTCGATTTTAGACCGCTTTATACATTATTCGTATGTGTGTGATCTTAAAATGCATATAAGAAACGATACTCTAACTTCTTGAAATAAAAATATAGGTAAACATAAATTGCGTAAGCAGAGGCCTATATCTGTAGCTTTATGTGTGAGTGCGCCTATGTAGAAACTTACAGCTAATAAACTACAAAATTTGACTTAATTAATATTGTTATTTTAAGTAAATTGTGTCTTGTTTTATTTCTGTTTTTTATTTTACATAACTTGAATGTTGTGTTATGTTGTTATCTAACAGCGTTTGTGCTACACTTAGTTTTGCAAAACTCATTAAATAAATGGATTTTGGAAATGCATTTATAAACACTAATTCATGAATTCCATTTTCTCACAAAACTTGACTATGTAATATGAAATGTTGTGAAATGGTGGGGTGTTTATCAGTTCAGATTGTAAGTTTTGATTTTAATATTGAAAAAAAAATAATAATCATGAGTGTCATAGCATGAGAGCAATATGTATATATATATATATATATTTTTTTTTTAATGTATGTATGTACATCTTAAAGAATACGCTGTCTATATTATTGTATCCAGCTGACGGGCTTGGTGTAAAATCTTCTTCTGATGTCCTACTAAAGTTATACCCATATCGGATAGCTGTTGAGCTGTTAACCTTGAGATCTATGGATGGAATTATAAGTAGTTATAGAGGATAATGAAAGTGTAAATATATAAGTTACACACATACCTGTTGAGCACTCACTAAATTAGCCTCTCTAAAGTGTTGACTGTATCTTGACATTTTAATGTTTTCGAGCCATAAATCAGTACTTATAAAAATGTTATGACCACGCTGTGAATCAAGAATATGAGTACTATCATTTTCCGGAGAATTTCGCGTTGTTAGCAGAGACTGCGGTTGTCTGGCCAAATTATCGAGGGTCGACACAATACTAGAAAATGTTGGCCGATGCGTCCGCTGCTTCTGCCAGCAATCCAACATCAACTGATACAGAGCTTCTGGACAATCCATCGGTGCAGGTAGGCGATAGCCCTTCTCAATGCTCTTTATAACATCCTACGTAGATCAAATCAATTAGTCGACATATTTTTGTTTTCCCTTACACGGATGAGGATATATACACACCTGATTTGACCAGTTCCAATAGGGACGCTCCCCATACGACATAACCTCCCATAAAACGACTCCATAAGACCAAACATCCGATGCGGAAGTAAATTTACGAAAAGCTATTGCTTCCGGAGCAGTCCAACGAACTGGAATTTTACCACCCTGCAAAAGCAGTCAAATATAACATAAATTAAGAAAGAAACATAAAAGACAACAAATTTTCGTTAAATTTATATTAAATGAAGGTAAATGTTGCATTACGTCTGTGTAATACTTTGCAACCTGTATAAGACTAGATTAGAACAGATGAAAAATAATCGACCCTAAAAGTTATCTCTATCTTTAAAAAAGGATTTCATACTTATGTAACTTATAGCTGCAACAGAATCATATTTTGTCTTTTGGAATAATGTATATATTCAACAGGGAAAGGGGACAATCATGATTTTCTGGTGAGACCCTATAATATCCGACCAATACCAAATAACCGTTGCCACTAGTTTTTCCAGGCTTTTGCTTTCATGTCCTGAATTTTTCTTCTTTTTTTAAATGCATTGTGTTAACTTATTTAAATATATATAATTAAAATAAAATAATAATAATAAAATAAAATATAAATATACCATAATATTTGCGCCGAAAACGAACAGAAAAATAGGAAGGAAACTCTTCGACCAACTTAGGGAAGATTTATTCGCCACATATTTTTACCATTACCACTGAGTGCATACTTATGTAAAAAAAAAAAAGAAATTGTACAAAGTTCCATCAGTTGTGGATGCAGAAAAACGGATGGGGAAAAGTGAATGGTTGATCTAAGATTGGGGAATAGAAATTTTAAGTGGACTCTGGAGGAAGATTATATGTGATAATATTGCAATTCAATAATAATAATATGGTAATTTTAACTATGCGATCGACACTTCATGTGTGTCCATTTAAATGATCAAGATACTAGAAAATGTATAGCAGATTTGTTCAGCACAACCATCAAAGTGAAGACGAAGTTTTTGAGACTCAAATGAAAATAAATTAAAAGCAGTACCCATTTTTGTCTACATATACGACTGCTACATAAAATAGGTTTTCCATAGAATAAATAAGCTGAAGAGAGCTATTATTGATTCTAATTAGACTGAATTCGGGACTAGTGCATTTTTGTAAGTTAGTCGAAGTCTTCGAAATTTGTAGAACAGCGTGTATTCAGATCGCTCACAAAATTGCAAAAAAATAAAACAAAAATATATCTACTGAAAGTCAAAAAATTAATTTTCTCGTCACTACGCTCTGTAAACCATACTTTCTTGGCATTTAAATGCACTTGCCACATTCATGTGGTAATAATTTTATTAAATGTATTTTTTCATTATCAAGAAATTTTTATCTGAAAACAAGACTTAACAAATGAAAAGTTTCGCTTTTGTATGTAAATAACACTTTAGACTTGTCTTACCCGTGTCGTGTAGGCGTCGCTAGCATTTTCGATTTCGCGAGACAGACCAAAGTCGGCGATTTTGCAGATTAGCTGGGCATTAACGAGCACGTTACGAGCTGCCAAATCACGATGAACGTAATTCATGTCACTCAGATATGACATTCCGCTGGCGATGCCACGTAGCATTACGATCAGCTGAAGCGTTTGAAACTTGCCATCATTGACGCGCAAGAACGTATCCAGACTGCCATTTTCCATGTACTCGGTTATAATCATGACGGGGTTGGAGCGCGTAACCACACCCTGAAGGTATATAACGTTGGGATGGTCAAACTGTCCCATTATTGAGGCCTCAGTCAGAAAATCACAACGTGCCTTTTCCGAAGAACCTACGTTAAGATGAGAGATACAAATATCTATAGGCTTTTTTTCTTTTATATCGGTAGAATTTTTAAAGATTTACCTGGTTTTAATGTCTTAATTGCCACGTCAATGTCCTGAACAAAGTTCGGCGGAATTTTGAGACGACCGCGACAAACATCGCCGAATTCTCCGCCACCTAACAAAATGTTCTTCAATAAAAGTGTTTAGAAAAATATAGCGATTTTAATTACCAATAATGGCCTCAATTGTGATGTAATTTGCATCAATTTCGCGTGCAAATTCCCTAATTGCCTGATTTGGATCTTCATAGGTATGAGGATCAACGTAACTTCGGCTATTACCAAATAGGGGCGTCGTCACTGAAAATCAAATACAGTCAACGCAGACATTAAGTAAATTACATGGAATAGCAATGTATATGATGCAAATGAAAGCGGCGTTCTTTGAAAATAATAAATTATAGGTTCATACGGATGGTCAGTTGAAAATGTTGCTTTAACGGTATATATGTAAGCATTCAGAATAGGTTTGCTTAGTTCAATAAAAGACCCACACCATAATAATCAGAAAATCAGAAAACATAAACAAATTATATACCATTCGAATGCAGAGTCTTGACAATTGGAGTTGTATCCATGGCATTTACTAAAAGTAAAGATAAAAACACATTGATCACAAATTTAACAAAAATATATATTTAATTAAGAACAAATAGCTAAAACTGAAATGTTGGATTTGTCGGAAATGCAGTCCACAAAAATTACTCTAACTCCAAGAAAGAGCATTTTGTGTATATTCTGTCAATCTAAGTACATAAATATATGCTTCCACTTGATTAGAGCGCGTTTTAAAATGAATATAATTGAAGGAAAATAGAGTATTGATGTACCAAGTATTGTATGTACAAGCATACATGTATATGTATTATCAATAGCTATATATGATATTAGTACTTTGAGGAATTAAAGGTTAAAAAACTTACTATATGTCACAACCAGTCCTTAAAAAGAGTTCGGTATCGGTATAATAATGGATAGGGATACAAACAAATAGCATGTGATTATTGTGAATATAGGTTCGTAGTAAATACTTAAAAACACACACACACATCTTATTTAATGCTATATTTAGCATTAATTATAAACAAATGGCGTACAAAAATCTATTAAAAATATCGAAAGCAAATGTTACTAAGTACGTAGACTACAAGTACTCCTCCTGTGGATTCACCTGGCAAAGAACTTCTTAATAAAATTAAGCCTGGGTGGTTTACATCAGCGACTTGTTAGAGTATTTATTTTTATACTTTGATACCGATGGTATCATAATATGTTGCTTTTGTGCAATGTCCGTCTGTAACTTTTTTCGAAACCCTTACAGATAGAGAATTGAACCTTGGAACATATACTAGTCTGTGCCCGCGTTAGACAAAGTGTAAAAATTGGACTGGTACGTCTACTAGTGGGCTATGAAATAGATAAGATCGACAATTGAAAATCAATACAACCACATATAACCCAAAACTATGAGGCTACAGTCACCAAATTTGGTTGGTGGTTGTTCGCGTCCTTCAAAGATCGACACATGCCTCTCCCACCGCTACGCCGCCAGGCCAACGCCCCTACAAATTTGACATGGCTATATCTTCTTTTGTTTTTGAGTTAGTCTATAGTTAGTATATTGCTAGTAACATCCTTCAAAAATCCAGAATCAAAATTTCACCACACCCGCAAAAACGATAAAAGCAATCTTTGAAGGAAGGTTACTAGCCTATATCTACCGCAATTTGATAGGCAGACTTGGACAGTTCTTCTTAGCCACACCCACCCTGTTTTTGCAACTTGCAATCCAATGGTATTTCTTATGGTATCAAAGTATATCGCAATCGGTTATTCCCGACTGCAATGTTCTCTTGTTTTTGATGTTGTTATGTCTCAAAAATCTTTTTTTGTGTGTGCGCTTCTCCGTCCGACTTTGTCTCCGCTCCGTATGTCCAGGCTGGCAATATATTTATATTTATATTTTGGAGCTTTCTTTTGCATCCAAGTGTCATCCTTGGACCAAATATGACGAATACGTTTAGGAAACAACAATGTCTTCTGCTTTGGGGAACTAGCCCTCAAGTTTTCGCTAAAAATATTTTTATAGAAGCAATTTTCCAATTTTTGATCAGCAAACATCATTCGTCCAGCTCCAGCTGCTGCTTTGTACTCCCTAATAAGTAATTATCTAGTGCTCTGCTTCACAGCGAGAATTATGGTTTGTCCAGTCTGGTCGGAGTTTCCCAGAGCTAAAGAAAACGCGCTAAGCGAAAATATCGGGGAACACCCTGTCACTAACTTTTTAATAGCAACCTGCTTTGCAATTCATTGTCAGACATTTTGGTGTAAATGTCAAACAAAGAATGCACATATTAACATTGATATATAAATATAAAGTTTACACTAAGCCAAACTTCTGTTATATTTTTGTTAGCATCAAAGTCTAAAAGCGCATTAATTTTATAATTATTTACTGAATTAATAATTTCTAAATTTCTTAACCGATCGATGAACTCTACCAAGATGTATAAAAAAAATGGGAGTCTAGTTTATCTATTAAATTATTTTTTCGTGAAATAAAACTTTAGGGCAATGTTATCCGATATTTGTCACAAATATAGCTCAGATATCTATTTCAATCCAACCCACTTTTTATTCTTAAATCAAGCAAGAAATATATGAAACCTCTGCATATTTGATATAATATTAAAGGTACTTTGATTACCTTTTTAAAAAGTATAAATGAATAAATAAAATCAAAGAAGTTTTATATATATAGAATAATACTACCACAATGACAATCGGTATTTATTAGAAGCAAAATTATAGGCCTAAAACATAACTTAGCGTCCGACTGATTTTGGGCAAAGTTAACTTTAGTAAAAGAGAACTAATTTTTTGAAAACTTCAACCCAACTGACAAAAGGTCTTTTTTACAAATCTATTCGATCAAGCAGTTGTTGAAAAATAAGATTTGTTTGGAAGTTGATCCACACATAGATATATAGAAAAATAAACTTTATACATCAATAATTACCTTCATTGCTTGCGTAATCCATTGGCAATGGAAGATGGTTAGTGGACTTTTTATCCAGTTCGTCTTGATGTTTGGATCTCATGAAATAAACAGTCGCAACGATAAAGATGACCAGAAAAAACACACCCGTCACAATGGCTCCAGCAATAAATCTTATTTGAATGGAATCGTCATAGACTAGCATAAAAAATAATGAAATCAAATCAAGTTAGATATTTTTTTTGTTGGAACATTTCATTTAAGATTGGTGAAAACAATACCTGAGCCAACGGATTGATGGGTCTGAGCATAGACCATATTGCTATAGGTGCCAAATCCATTAATAGTTTTACAGCGAACTTGAAACCCGTATTCAGTATTCTCCATCAGACTGCTAATGTGAATTTTAGTCTCCTTTGTGTTCAATGCCGTTTTATTGATCGTGTCCAATTCGGATTTGGGAAACCAACGAACTTCATACAACTCTATAGGCGTTTCGCTCTGGACAGGCTTGTCCCAAACAAGATCGGCGTCATTGTTGGTTATGGCCACAACACGCAAATTGAACACCGTCGAGAGCATAACAGACTCTGTGGTAAATACAATTTCAGCATGTTTCGTTTTAATTTCGCTAAGATCCAATTGTTGACTGTTGCCACTCGAAAAACTAGAAACATTGACAAATTGACTCTCACTATTCGTATATGTTTCATTAGCATAGGGCTCGATCAAAGACGAGATACCATTTGTCGCATGAATTTGAACTGTATACGTGGTCACCGGATCCAGATTGGTGAGCGTTATTTTCGTCTCATTGAACGTGTCTGTCGATGGATTAAACATAACATTTGAGCTGCACATGCTACAACGCACTTTATAGACGACATCGGTACGGTATTTTTCTACTGTATTTGCCAGATATAAATCATCTTTGGCTGGAGCACTCCATGATATTATTGCGCTTGCTTGATCGACAAATAATAGGGTGAGATTCATAGGTGCTCCAGGCGGTTTATAGCAAGGCATATGTCTCCCGTCCGCAGGATGTCGATAGAAGCCTGGCATGCACTTGCACAACGGTGAACCCGTCTTAGAGCTATTCGAATTGGGTGGACATGGTACACACTTACGCACCTCTGACGATCTAAACGTGCCTACAGGACACTCTGAAATTAACGAAGATAACTTTTAATTTGAGACTAAAGAAATGTGACATAAAAGTCACTCACCTTTACACGTGTTATTCACATCATTTGCCTCAAAGCCGACCCTGCAACGACAGCCTCCCGTTAGAATTGTCCATTTGCCATCGCCCTTGCATAGGTAGGTGGGTGGCTCATAAGGTTCGGCGTTCTCGACACATGTACCATTTTGTTTCTCAATTATAGTGATCTCCCGGCCGGTTGGCGTCTCATTGAAATGGGCAAAGTTCTCCGTGACCGCCGGACATGTGATGTAGTAGACTTTTACCGCGAGAACACTTATACAAGCGCCCTGATCCCGGAAAGCGAAATAGACACCCTTCTTGTTAACAGCTATACTCTTCACTTCGGTATTTATATCCACATCGGAGTTTTGATTAAAGCGCCCTTCACCAGCGGCAATTCGAGCGATCAGTTTGTAACTGTCTGTCTGCCATGGCGGTGGCTCTCGAGTAGCCGCATCGAATTCATAAAACAATAAGCTAAACGTTTCCTTACACGACAAGGCATTTCCTAAAAATTAATTATTTATCATATTTATTTTTCTTTGTGCGAAATATATCATTTATACCTGGAAACAGTGAACAGTCCCGAATTGTAAATTGTATTTCTATATAAAGACGGTTAGCAGGTCCACGGTCAATGAATGGGGACCAGAGCCAGTTGTTAACATTGTGATAGGCAACATCGCAAACCACATAACTACGCCAATTAATGCCCTTTACAAAATCTGTAAATGATTCCTCTACCCACTGAATAAAGTGGATATTAGAATAACATATGAAAATTATTATATTGAGTTATTACAACTTTAATGAATATGATACATTTTGTCAAAACGAGATCTTCCCAATCTTTTAATCACCTAAACAACTTTAAACATATAATAAAAAAAAATAAATTTAATTTAAATTGAGGTTTAATCTTACTAATTAATAATATGACATGCATGTTTTATATACTTTACATATATATATATATATATATATATATATATATACAGTGGCTCAGAGCTTATTTCAAGCAGTGGCAAGCAAAATTTTTAATTGACTGTCATAAATTAATTATACATTATTTTTCAAAAATTCCAAAAACCTATGGCAGGTACATATTTTAACCACCAAAATCAGTATATGACCCTAATAAAATGGTTTCCCCACCAGCTAGGTCGGGTTATTTAAAAAAGTATCTGATTTTTAGGTCAAAGCTTATTTCAAGCAGTTACATTCTGGACATCTGGGTGCCATAAAACCCAGATTTTTTACGTCAGGTTGATTATTTTTGGGATAAATAGACCAATACTTCGTAATAAGTTTAATAATATCCGGCATCTCGGGTGCAACCAGCCACCAAGGACTATGGACAAACGAGGAAAAGTACAGTGTAATGTACATGACTTTAATGCCCGAGTACCACGGAGGAAGCGTTTTTTAAGCGCAAAAAATAAAGGCACCAGGATGACGTTCTCCAAATTCCACTTGGACAAGGATTTCTGGAACACAGTCATATTTGCAGATGAGTCCAAATTCAACATTTTTGGCTCGGACGGACGGAATTATGAGTGGCGTCAGTCCAATACTGAGCCGGGTCCCGAAAACGTAAAGGCAACAGTCAAGCACGGAGGAGGAAGTGACATGGTATGGGCATCTATCTCGGCAGCCGACGTCGGGAAGCTAGGAATCCGACGTACTTTCTACGTACGGTTCTACCACGACAATGACCCCAAGCATAATACCGGATTAGTACAGTCCTGGCTTATCTGGAACTGCCCCCACATGATAATTCCACCGGCCCCGTCTGCAGATTTAAATGTTATTGAAAATTTGTGGACTCTGCTGGAAAATATCATCCAGAATCACAGCATATCCAGCAAACAGGATCTCAAAAATGGTCTGTTGGATGAGTGGAGCAAGATCAGTCCAGGAACTACTTGGAAGCTGGTATCTTCCATGAATAATAGGTTAGGGGAACTTGTTAAGGCTAAAGGATATCATACATAAGTACATAAGTTTTTATACGCCAAATTTGTTACTTTTTTAAGACTGCTTGAAATAAGCTTTAACATGTTTTTTGGATATGTTTTCAGTTATTGACTAATTTTAATTAATTAATTAATATTTTGACACAAACTAAAGTTTTTTCTCAAACGTGATATAACATTAAACAAATTGGCATTTAAACATCTTGAGTTTGTTTTCTTGTTCAGACTTTATAGCACTTTGAATTTTTTACTCGACAGTTCTTGAAACAAGCTCTGAGCCACTGTATATCATATACTTACGCCTGGAGTTTGAGCCTGGGGTCCATAAGGATACCTCGTCCATTCTAGTGTAGCTTCCCTCGTTGTGTCCAACAAAACAACTATAAATTCAGATTGTAACAAAGTAATTCATATAACACCAGATCGGTGCTATTTGGTCTGCTTACCTTGATCAGCGTTTACAATTTGTAAAATGTAAGCGATGACAATAAGCCATATTAATTGAAGAATTTTCAATTTACTGAGCTGTGTAGTGTCAACGCATTGAAGGATATAGCATTGCCTCGGCATCTGATACTTAACTATTGGCACAGGCAATTCTGTGGAAGCCAGTTTATTTTGTGTGGAGCAAGCTGCATCATCATCATCATGTCTCTTTTTCCATTTGAGAAGTCCGAATCGCCAATATGTTGATTGCATTTCGGTTTTATGAAATGTAATCTCGATCGTCGTGTGAAAATTGATTTAAATCATGCGACATACACAATGTGCTGGCTGAACTGTTGATCGGAACAAGATAATACATAATATATCAATACAATGCAAATACTACAAACATAAATTTTATTCGAAAGAATAACTTTAGTCAAAATAATATAAGTGCTGTTGAAAATAGACTAAATAATTAAAATTTATCAAATATATTTAGTTTTTGAGTAAATTAATTCAATAACTCACAATACTATCTAAAAACATTCCATAAAAATATGGCTAAAAAAAAAACGTTTTAATGTGGCATCGAGTGGTGAGACAGTTTATAATATAGACAGATAATAAGCAAATAGGTATTGATAGCTTATCAAATTTTTAATTTTTGAGCTATATTTGAAGTATTTTTCTTAACATTTTTTAAAACTCAAATCAAAAATTATTTCAAACTATCCGTGAAAGGCCAGGCTTTCAACAAGTGCCAAAATGTACAATTTAACAATGACAATATAAGTCCTTGGGATAAACATAATTGTTTTATATAATTATAGAAATTTCAGTAATCCAGCCAAAGCATTTCGACAGCAGTCTATCTAGTAATATAGTATCTCTTCAGTTTCTAGTTTCACCTAAATTTTAAAATTTGATTTTTAATTTAATCTATTTATAATTTTTGTATTTGTATTTTAATTAAAATTTGAAAAGATTTTCTTCGAATGTATGTGTGATCGCTCTGTTTTAATAATTTAATATTTAATTTTTTTATACTTATTTTCTATTCTATTTTACTTTTTGTGTTTTTATGTTTTGACTGGCTTCAATTGACTTTCAATAAATATAAAGTAAATTCTGAATTTGCGTATACATAAATATACCGAAATCTTATACATTTTTCGTATTTTTAAAAAATGAAATAGAATATTCAATTTTATTTTTAATTTAAATTAATTTTTGTATTTTGCCGATTGTTTGTTTGTGTCTACTGACATTAGTTAACATTTAAAGTAAATAAATTAGTAAGAAATAAACGCTTTTCGTATACGAGTTCTTGTCTTATTTTTTCATTTAAATAGAAAATTAAATTTGATTTTAAATTCAATCTATTTTTCATTTTCTTTATTTATTTGTGTCGACTGAAAAAAAAAATAAATAAAAACATTAGATTGGTGTTAACAAGACAATCAGATAGCGAAGGAAATTAATTATGTTTTGAGCGTATAGGCAAACACTATCAACATATCACGAATAAATATTAGGGGCTGTGATTGGAAATCGGTTGATTTTCCAGCTCTTTTAGACTCATATTGTGGCAGATTAGCTTATAATATTTCGTAATTTTAATAAGCTCCCAATAAAATGTCTCATAATCTTGTGTAATTTATTATTATAAGACAGACACAAAACATTTCCGACACTGTAGTCTTATTTTTATATATATTTAATTATTTATAGAGCGTTGCTTTTGTTTATTATTGATATCGGATAATTATATTTATTTTTTCTAGTTTTTTTTATTGTTTACCTTAAGTCTGCAAATCAGTTTCAATGTCAAGGTATATAATTTGCTTAAATTATTAATTTTTGTTATTTTATTTATATTATTTTTATGTGAGCATAAAAATCTTAAACTGAAGCATATAAAGAGATAAATATATGCATATACACACATATATGCATACACATTCACACACATATGCATACACAACAAATGTGTCTGCTTGTCGCTATTGCAGCGAAATTGAGATTTATGTACAATTACTCAAGAGTTAAATTTTTTAATAAAAGCCGCACTTACCACGATCAGAAATTGAACATGTCGATTGAAACACTTGAAAAATTAACACACGTCGCACACAGATATCAGATATAGACCTACATATATACGTATATAAGTAAATAAATACACACACATTCATATGCATTTACAAATACAAACAGTCGCTTTTTTAGTCGCCCACAAGCGGATTGCACATTTATTGAAAATCAAACGCAGTTTCAATTCAAAAGCACTACATGTTATTTAATTTACACATAAAACAGCACATTTTTGTAGTTGCATTTGATCATTTTTTGTTTTTAATTAACGATAAAAAAAGTACATGTATACATTCCACAGAAAAGCTACAGTGCTACCACACTTTATATTTCTCAACAATGTTGAGTAGTTGACTCTGTCAAACTCTTTCCAACACTGGTATGCTGCATCACTGAACCACTGTCAGTGCTGGCCTTCCAGCAGCACAAAAGCAATATAAATATTAAGTAACGAAGTCTGTAAAGTATCGGATGACCTTAAAATTTTAAACTATGGCATTGGTTGCACAATAGAACCACAAGCAAAAGCAGCCAAATCTAGTTTAAATATTAAGTAAGTAACTATATATGTAAAGTATCGACTGCACTTTAAATATTAACTATCGATACTATCAGTGCTGGTATTACACAAAAGAACCACTAGGAAAAAGATCCAAATATATAAATAAATATTAAATACTTAATATTAACATACTTGTTACTTAAAATTAAAAAGTTTTCTTCTAAAAAGTGAATTTATGTTTGCAATGTTTGCACAATCGCTGTTAAAGTTGTATTGTAATTATTTAATTTTTTAGGCAAAAGCATATCCGCGCCGACATAAAATGAATGTATTATTGATCACAATCAATAATAATGTAGATCTATCCATAAATATATATAGACACTGATAATTTAAATTCTCTTTTAGTAATACAATTTATTTGGCGCTTTATTGGTGATGATAATTTTGAAATTGATAGGACATCGATACCAATCGATAACTATAAATAAAATATACGAACTTTTTGGAAAAATAGCGAAAATTGTCAATATAAAGACTACAAGCAAGCATATTTTAATGCAAGATTTTTGAGAATGTTATTAGCACGCATTTCAAATTCTACATTTTGGCGTTCTTAAAATGTGCGATTTTATACCTTTTGCAAAAGTGCGTTCACTATGCCATGTAAAGTGTGACCATACAGCGATTGTTGGGATATGCAACAAAAACGTTCTCGGACTTGGAAAAATCAATACAACTCACTTTGCATTATTATAGCGAATGGTAAAGTCCGTTTAATAGCTAAATTCGAAATTTGCCCAATTATCAACACCTCTTTGAGTTTCGAAAGAGCTGTAAATGTAAATCAAAGCTGTGAATAAAATTCAAATAGTTTAAGCCGTGATTTGTGTATGTAAGTAGAAGCATATGTATGTATATACATATAAAAGTATGTATGAGTGTGGTTTATGTCTATATAACTGTATATATAAGTGTATGCGTATGAATATTTATTTAATATTTTTAAGTGTGTATATATAATATATGTATATATTTATAGTCCATATATGCATTCATATATATATATATAGATTTCATTTACGCATGTATGTGTGATGTTGAATATATATGTATATGTAGATATCTGTGTGTGTGTTTGATATACCGTCGACTATTTTGGTTAAACCGCAATCTGTTTTATTTCAAACGAAATCGAATTATTTTTTCCTACTTTACTTACGACTTCACGCACCTTTTGAGATTATTTTAAAAAACCAAAAATGAAAATCTATACAGTATTTATGGGTATACAGCTGCGGTCAATATAATAGTAGTGCACAATGTTTTGGAAAACAAATACTTTCAAATATAGTTAAATATTATTTTCTCTGGGATGTCTATCCAACTGTCTCAGCAGTCGATGCTTATAAAGGATATTTTGATAATATTTAGAAAAGGTTCGCATTTTCTTGGCTTTTCCAGGGATGTTCCGATTACAATAGTATTTTTAATAGTTCCCAGATGAGAATTCAATCATTTGTTGTTTGGCAGAATTAAATTTTTGTCCATTTTTAAGATTTTAAATCGGCACTGATATGTTTGCCACGTCCCATTTTACTTTCAAAATATTAGCCATATATTTATCGAATGATTTTAGGTAAGCGAATAGGATATTATTATATTATTTTACTCAAAAACATGGTAAATTTATTATTAATATATTTTGACGGGTCGAAATTGTGACGCTTAAATTAAACAATCCAGAACAGAAGATAATCAAAAGGAATAGATAAAAAAAATGGTCCATGGGATGGAATCCATTATGAGTGCAGCTATGAAAATATTGAGTATTTGCATTGTATGAAGCAGGTACCTATTATTTTTACCGCAAATGTATGTGTTTATGCCACGATCCGACTATTTGCTTTTAAGAGCACATAAACGTAAACAAAAATTAAACTTTAACGTGCTGTGAACTTGCATATGTTAATAGATGTTGTTATTATTAGTTTTGCCTACACATCGAACGAAAAACATCTTTAAAAAATGTATAAATAAAATATATGCATATAAAATAGTACTGGTAAGTGTTGTATTTAGGTGAATTAAAACTAACATTTGTTCACACTTGATAAATGTAGTTATTTTATTAACACTAGTCTTCCTTAGGACCTTAAACACTAAATGTATATGTTTGTGTAAATGTATGTATATGTACATGTGTGTTAACGCTACAATCAGAATACATGCGACCATTTTCATCTGTTTTGCAGTCTATTCTTTGTGGAACTCTCTGTTATTTTGAAATGACGGATCTAATCAATATGTTCTATTAAAAAGATAGTTTGTCTATGCACAGTTTTGTACACTGATTGCCATATAATTGGAAAACTTCGTTTTAATTAGCAGATCAGGTGTTGCTTTGTCTGCTCTTAAGCCACTTTCTAGTTTCAAAACATCTTGCGCAACAAATTTACTCAGCATTCCACAAAATTTATAACATTTTCGTTTTTGAAATATGCTGAATTTCACTCTGCAAAGTAATAAATAATATAAATAATAATAAAATAATAAATCGTTAATGTTAAGTGGACTATTTGAAAGCTAAAATTAAAAAGGTATAGTTAAATTGAAAATTTACATTTTACTCGTACTCTATATATATTTCAAATTTATAGTCGAGCTTGTAGCTGCTGAAACTGTCCCTAATTATATGGGCAGCACTCATCTTGAGTCTATTTCAATACGATTTAGTTAATCAGCCTTAAAGCTATCTTGGTTAAAAATGAAATATATCCATTAATACGTGTATGTTCTTACTGCAGATCACATGATCTAGTTTTTTTTTCTATACATAGTTATGACAAATATAAATGTGACAAATACAGAGATGCGGCGTAAATATATTATTTTTGACTCACAACGTATTTGAATTTTTAATCTATGTACATATATGAATACATAAAATCAATTCAGATTTGTTTAAACTTATCAGCTGCGAGTTCACCTTTGGCTGCGAAAAAATGAATGCTACTTATTAAATTTATAAACAATACAATAAAAACAATAAAGATCAACAATCTTCGGCACGCCGAAGATTACATTCCCTCGCATACTGTATTGATTAATTAATTATCATAGAAGATTTATAAAATGTACAAAACTTAAATGTTAACGTTTGTCCGATATATTCTATGGAATGACTAACTAGTTCAGTCCGGCCATTTTTCAACTTTGCACGGATGAAAAGCAATCTGAAACAGTGCCATAAAGTTTAATCAATTCAAAGTTTGATTTATACTTAATTAACTAGCCCCTCAATGATTTGTCCAAATTTTGGATAGCACTGCTACATCGATGCCTAATATTTCATCCAGCTGTCTTTTATAAATTCGATTTACTAAGCAAGGGACTTAAAAAATATGAAAGATTTTTTTTACTGACCTTTAGTTGTTGAATGTTTATGAGCCTCAGTTAAAGGATTTAAATATTCGATAAACTATATATTTTAGCAAAAAATTTATTTTAATTAAATATAGATATAATATATAATATAATTAATTATATTTAATTTATACAAAACTATTTAACATTAAAAATTAATAATTTAATTAAAACTAAACATAAAAAAAAACTAAGGGATGAAAAAAATATTGTTTTAACTGATTTTAATTCCAAATTAATAATTTGTTGCGAGGGCTTCTACTAAGCGGTTGTTTTTGCTCAAAGTTTCAATATGATCTGCACGACAAAATACGTATATTGCTGGAGTTTATTTGGATGAAGATTGATGAGTTATTAGTGGACATTATACAACATTAATATGTTATATTTTTTATTTCGTTATTTTCTTTTGAATTATACAGAAATTAAAAGAAATGCTCCATTTCCATTTTTTTTTTAAGTTTTTCAAAAGTAAATAGCAATTTTCATACGAAAAGACGGTTTGGCCTATAGATATAATCAAAGTAGTCGTAAAATATGGAACACGTTTGATCCTTTGTGTTTTTTAACATTAAAATAAATTTTACAGTATTTAGCTTGGTATATGAGTCATACTAATGTTGAACCAAAATTTATTTTAACGCCTATTTTAAGTTGTAATGAATTCAATTGTAACTCACATTTGCATATAGCACTCAGAAATCAAAACCGAATATTTTCATTAAAATGGAAACGGAAAAATGTATTGTTATTTTGAAACTTCAATATAAAATTATCAACGCTAAATGCAAGGGGAATGACTATCATTTTCAATAGTGTCAATTATTATGAAAAAATTCGTTGTAAACAATTTAGAATTTCTTAGATCAAGTAGTCTTTCCGCGGAAAGGTGAGCAGTTCGGAAAAACCAAACCTTCTTTTACATCTGTTTTTTTAATTTGTTAACTTTATCATCTTTATTAAAATGACGTTATTCGAATTTAATTAATCAAACATCATCTCTCGTAAAATTACAAGTTCTTACATATAATAAATGCTTTATAATATTGCTTCGCCACGTTGTTAGAGGATGAGAATTACTAGAAATATTCAACGTGCAAAATGTATCTCAAAAGTTAAAGTTAACTTAATGTGTTATACGATCGGTTGTCAAAGCAAACAAAAATAACAACTCCAGGTACAAGATACATCTTTGTTGAGTTTACTTGGCTTGAAAATTCTTACTAGTTTTTAATACCAAGTTTCATAAAACACTTTACGTGACTTATAGGTGGAATTTGGCTGCAAGCAGATTTCTCTTACTTAACTACGTAACGAACGAACCATAGATGGAACTGGCTTGCTACTCATTACGTTTCCGTTGCCTTTTTTGGTCAATTCTCACAGACTGCGATCGCATGACCTGATGTTTACGAATATTATTCCAGCAGATCGGCTAGATAGCAGCTAAAATCTAATATAGCAGTCGTGGTTGCAAATTGTATTACTATTTTCTGAATTTCAGAGCATGTTTTTTTCTAAGATTCAGGATATACATTTCTTCTTTTTAGAAATGCACTTCTTAATAATCTGGAATATTCTGGGATTCTCAATTTGTGGCAAGCTTTTCTAATTTTTAGAAATGGTATTTTTATCTTTAAAAATTATTTCCATAATTAAGATAAACGTCCTAGTTGTCACGGCGATTTTCTAAAATGTAAGCGAAATATAATTTCAAAATAAATTTAAAGCCAAAAAAAAATTTAGAATTGAATTAAATTTCAAAAAATAAATTTGTCATTAGCTAGAGTAAAACATTTGACCTGTTTAATAAAGTGATATCAAATATTATAATCTTATACATAAGGGTATCTCTATGTTCTTTGATATTTATTAATTTTAGTAAGTACGATATATATTAATATTAACAGGTACGTTTGCAAATTATTCAACCAATTTATATTGCAAACTTGTTTCATTTTTTCATACTCAACAGGCAGAGGTTTGCTTTCAACAAAAAGTGTAGCTAGCTAGAAAGCAGCATATTATAATTTCTGGGAAACTTAGATGATAAATCTCTTAAAAGAACTAAAAAAAAATTTAAAGTAATGCCACTGTTTGGCAAAAAAGATTCGGGCAAAAAGGCCAAATCTAAGGATTCGAAGGAGTTAAACAAACAGGTGTCAATTGAAGAGAAGTATAACCTCCATGGCCTCCTAGGGACGTGAGTATTTTACTTATTTTAAGAACTGCTTACATAAATAATATGTGCTTTTTTCTTTTGCATAGGGGCGCATTTTCTGAAGTGCGCTTAGCCCAAAGTAAAGAATCACCTGACGATCATTTTGCAGTTAAAATTATCGACAAAAAAGCGCTGAAGGGAAAAGAGGAATCATTGGAAAATGAAATACGTGTACTTAGAAGGTGAGTTGAATCTATATAAACATAAATATTTTGTTTCAAAATGCAAATGAAGACGAGTTACAATCTATGTGAGGTTATTCAAAGTGAACCCCACAAACTGAAGTATGATCTCCATAGCACTAAGTTAAATCAATTTGTAACTGTTGTTAAATTATACCTATTTTATTTCTTACGAGAATTTCTCCACCCATCGAGTTTCGTTACTAAATAATTTAAAGTTATACACTTGTTCCTGGGGCGTGTTATCTAATATTTCTCATCAGTTTTCAAATTTTATTTATTTTTCGCAATTTTATTTACGTATGTGTTTTTATCCTAAATAGCTGGCTGTTAGGGGAACGCTAACTTGGGATTTATGATGAGATGCACTTTAAGTAGAGAATTTGAATGGAAAAGCACAGTCTGATTAGGTCTTCTGATGATGATATTTTGCCTGTCTGCATATTACTTATAACTTACTTATAAAGAAGAAATCTGTTTTTCATTTCTTTGTTTCATTTTTAAAATTTTCTTCGTTTAATTTGCTTTCTTTCCATATAGGTTCAGTGCGAATCATTTCGATGACAACAGTCCGAATGGAACGCGGTGAGTTATGACCCCAAACCCGTCCCGTTGTTGCAAATTGCAAGCAATTTACATACAATTTAAATTAGTCGGCTATTTTAATATGTGTCTTTAAATAGGACAAGTCAAGTTTGTGATTGATTTCAAGTACTGTCTACTCCCGTCTAAAGCAACTGTACGATAGATAGATATTCATTTTTCTTCTTTTTTTTGTTGAGGATAATATTTTTTAGCGGATATATACTCTGTACTCATCATGTGTAGCATGATAGTGTGATATAATGTCATTTATATATATATATATTTTTGTCATTCTCGTTACAGACTAACTCATCCAAATATAGTGCAACTTCTTGAAACGTACGAAGATAAGGCAAAGGTGTACCTGGTTATGGAATTGTATGATTTTTAATTGGATTCTAGCACTAAACATATAATACATAGAGGTGTTAAAAAAAACAAAACAATAAATTGTGCTATTGTCGCTCTATACAATTATACAGCGAGTGTTGTCCATTTTTTTTATTTAAACAGTGTTCGACTGTCCTTACACTTAATTCAATAGTTCGTTCAACAACTTACTGTTTTATATCCAAAATGTAACGCACAATTTTAATTAATTAATTTTAATCAGTTATGTTGAGTTTTATAAGCCAAACTATCAATATTAATCAACTAGAAGGTTCCTCCGACCTCATATATATCATTTTGCTCAGCATTAAGAACCGAGTCGATAGGCAATATCTATATATTTGGTTATATTCTGCTTAAAGCGGAAAATAATTAATTAATTTGTTGGAAACAAATTGAAAAATAAATTAAAAACTGCCATCAGCAATCTTACACTTTCTGAACCCATAAGCATACAGTGGTAAAAACTATTTTTCTGCAAATGAATCTCAAAACAGAGAGTTTGCTGCTTTTGCAAGTTTTTCAATCTATTGTATATTTAGCACACCCATAGTGTAGTCTATGTTTAGTGCTTGTGAGATTTCGGATGATTAACGGGATTATTTCTATATAGAGTAACTGGCGGAGAATTATTCGACCGTATAGTGGAGAAGGGATCGTATACTGAGAAAGATGCATCACACTTAATTAGACAAATCTTAGAGGCTGTAGACTATATGCACGACCAAGGCGTTGTACATAGAGATCTTAAGGTAACAACTAAGATGCGTAATGAAATTCATTAATTCTGTATTCTGAATTTGTGATTTTATTTTATACAGCCCGAAAACTTACTATACTATAGTCCGGACGATGAAAGCAAAATCATGATAAGCGATTTTGGTTTGTCAAAAATGGAGGATTCGGGGATTATGGCAACGGCATGTGGAACTCCGGGATATGTAGCGCCAGAAGTGCTCGCCCAAAAACCGTATGGCAAGGCCGTTGATGTTTGGAGCATAGGCGTCATATCGTATATACTCCTTTGTGGTTATCCTCCATTCTACGATGAAAATGACGCTAACTTATTTGCACAAATTCTAAAAGGTACATATATATAATATGTGTGTATGTACACATTTGTCAAATTTGGCAAAACTGATCGACAAAATGTACAAAAAAAAAACCAATCTAAATTTTAACTTTATAATGTAAAATTACATAGAATCGATTATCTCTTTTGCCTTTTCAATTTTTAATTATGCTTAAAACATAGAACTTGGCAACCTCTTACATAATGTAAACACATCTCTTTTTATCGGTACTACGCGAGGTATATATGTCTGTCTGTCTGTTTATATGCAATATAATGCAATATGCATTATTAAAAAGTATGTTGCCAAGATGAGAATATTCTGTATAACAATTAAAATATATATTCTCAGTGTTCGTACTGGTATACGGGCAAAACTTATATTCCATCACCAACATTTTCTTTCATTGATATCAGACATTATTTTAATAGGGTTTTGAAATTGTACTTTTCCTCCAAATTCAGTTTCTTATTGAACATCGAGGACGTAGACTTACTATTACAAGAAATAGTAAAAAAGATATTTGATAAAAGTAAGCAATCACATGCATCTACATAAAGACTCCATCGCAAACTGATAATCATTTTAAGATTTTCCAAACAATCCCCAACCAGGATAATCGGCAATAATAGCAAAACTAAAAAAAAAAAAACTGTCCTAGACACATACAACATATAATATTGTATTTTCAGGTGAATTTGAGTTCGATTCACCATATTGGGACGAGATAAGCGAGTCGGCCAAGCAATTTATCAAAAACTTAATGTGTGTTACCGTAGAAAAACGCTATTCTTGCAAGCAAGCATTGGGACATCCTTGGTGAGTAATAATGATCGATTCCATTTGTGTTTTATAAATGTTAAATTATTTACAAACTTATTGTAGGATATCTGGAAATGAGGCAAGCAGCAAAAACATTCATGGCACTGTATCGGAGCAGCTTAAGAAAAACTTTGCAAAGTCACGATGGAAGGTATGAACTCCCCCAAATAAATAATGATTTTCTCTTTTGGTTTGCGATTAATGTTCATCACTATTTTATAGCAAGCGTACTACGCGGCGACAGTTATCCGGCAAATGCAGCGAATGGCGCTAAGTAGCAACAATAGCTCGACTGCGACTGATGGAACAACCTCTTTTAATATATCTTCGGACAATGGTAATGGCCAAGTCTCTGTTACAGTTGAACCTGCTACCGGACCCATTGAACCCGCTTCGGCCGCGCAGTCAACATCCGGCTCAACATCTTTGATGGATTCAGTACAACCTGTCAGCCCGCGCAACGACATTAAAAATCACCAAATAATCTCGCCAAATAGTAGTTTCAACAGCAGCCAAGCCAACTAGGTACATCCTATATAATTGTATGAATGGCATATGTACTGGCCAAAAAAAAGTAATATGAATGATGTACACTGGAACGGCGCGATCTATAGCTTTTGCAAAAGTGCGGAATTATATTTTCTTATTCCATTACGAAACGTTGAAATTCTATATATATATATATATTATATATATATTTATACATATACAAGTAACGTAGAGTATCTTAAATAGCATGTCGCGTTGACACCATTTAGCCACGCCCATCACATTTAGATAGTTTTCAGCCAATCAAGCTGTAACTTCGCACATTTAAATATTATCACCTTTTTTTATTTTATCTAGCTTTTATATTATTGTGTCCGGATCAATTTGTAAACTTGTTTGCTGTAGTTATATGAATTTCTATACTTTTCATGATATTTATTAAAATTTAATATTTTGTTTAAACAATTATTTGAACAGGTTTCCCGCACTTTTGATCTAAGTGTGTTCTTAAGAAAATGAGCGCTGTGGTGCACAGGAATGCCATTTCATTTGTATTGATTACACTTTGCCTACAAAAATGTACATCAACAGCAATTCCAAAAAAAGCTTTGCTATTGCGTATGACAAAAGAAATGGATAACTTTGGCACACAGAAGATTACATAACCTTGTAAATCAGAGTTCACCTGCTGATATCTAATTCAATTTTAACATAAAGAAAAAATGTAAATATGGGTTTTCTTATATATTTTGGACATCTTGCTAAACAAAACAGAGTCTAGTATGACTAAAGCTCCTCTGACGACCGATTGTGTCTATAGCAGCTATATAGTGATACCATCCATCAGGTAAATAATGATATATTGCAAGTTTTATCAAACAAGATGCACATAACTATATCGGCTCTGATAATGATGCTGATCACAATATATGTATAATTTATTACTTAGCCAAAAATTTATAAAATTCTTTGCAAGAGTATCAAAATCGGAATTGCTCTGTCGGCTGCACAACAACAAAACAGAATACCTGAATATCTGCTATTGAATGTTGAAAAATTCGCACACGGACAGCAACGGGCTGTGCTTTTTAGTTGTATACATTTGGCATATACAATGTTAACCGGTAAAGAAATGTTTGCAATAAAAAAATATCAAAATTATACGCATATGTTTTAAGGAAATAAATAGGTTTTGTGCAAAATCTCGAAAAATTAAACAAATGATAAATAATAAAAAAAAATTATGATTTAACGAATTCTCAATAAAAACAAAAATTAAGCAAATACTTTAACACAAGTAAACAAAAAAATAAATATTAAACACTTTAATCTTAATTACAAATAAGATTGATCTATTATGTTTTTCATTATTTATTTTAATCGTTTTTGAAAAATATCATACCAATTTTATATAGATATATTATATTTTTATACCGACTTTAAGTTCTCTAATCAACATTTGTGTCCTTATATTGTATCAAAAAGATTGACATTGTATGTCTACGCCTATCTCGAGCCTTAAACTTTAATGTCGACCGATTGTTCCAATGATAGCTGTATGTTTTGTATGTATGTATGAATGTATGTCCGTTCCGCTCGGGCGTCGAGCCCTCAGCTGCATTGAAATAGATGGATGTATGCCAAGTTTCAATATATTAATTATAATGATGGAGACTAAATCATGAAACAAAAAAATGGATATCGACTCGTGATGCTGATCAAGAATTTATACTATATGGGGTCGAAGAAGGCTCTTCAATGCTTTACACATTTAATCAAGGTCATAAAAACTAAATCGCATATTCCTTTTAGATGATATCTGAATTTGATTTTTTTTTTCAATCTGTTTTGGAATACAATATTATACAATACAATATACTGGCGAGATTCGTTGGAAAACCAGAATAATAAATTCTAATAATAATAAATAAAATACTTACAAAACACACTCTATGAAGCTATTGGAGCTATATGATTCACTATGATTCACAAAATTTAGTAGTATGTTAGCAGTCTGACAGGTATTTTTCCACCGATTGCTAATACAATCTTATGATATAGTGGTACAGGCCCATTTTTTATGTAACCAGACCGACGGACTCTGCTATTAATGCTAGACACGGATGCATTGACAAAAAGGAGATATATATTTTACTCGTTCAATGTGATTTGCTGTATCATAAGTCCGTACGCATACACATTTAATCAAGGTCATAAAAACTAAATCGCATATTCCTTTTAGATGATATCTGAATTTGATTTTTTTTTCAATCTGTTTTGGAATACAATATTATACAATACAATATACTGGCGAGATTCGTTGGAAAACCAGAATAATAAATTCTAATAATAATAAATAAAATACTTACAAAACACACTCTATGAAGCTATTGGAGCTATATGATTCACTATGATTCACTATGATTCCTTACGATTCACTGTGATTCACTATGATTCACAAAAATTAGTAGTATGTTAGCAGTCTGACAGGTATTTTTCAACCGATTGCTAATACAATCTTATGATATAGTGGTACAGGCCCATTTTTTATGTATCCAGACCGACGGACTCTGCTATTAATGCTAGACACGGATGCATTGACAAAAAGGAGATATATATTTTACTCCTTCAATGTGATTTGCTGTATCATAAGTCCGTACGCTAAATTATAATCTATTACAGCGACATGTGAGATTCAATAGAAATATGTATTATGCTTTTTGATGAATTTTCAAAGTGATCCTTATTGTTATAAAAACGAACAAATGTTGAAATAATTTTGCATTGAATAGAATTCCTAAAATATGTTCTTACTTTTGAAATTAATGTTTGATAATTGGATTTTAAACAAGTTTTTTTTTTAATTTGTTTAATTTTTTTTTTATAATAATAAGAAAAAGTATAACCAGTTGATTACGATTGTATTCGTAACTGTGGCAAATTCTTTCAAAATCATTTTGAAAGAAGACATTTCATCACTTACGAAATTATCTTTAACATTACAGAATTTAATAAAACCGATATATTGTCAAATAACACTCAAAGTTGTAAGTACAAATGAGAACTCTCTATTCGACTACGAAAGCACATTTCCTTACCTGTCATTAGTCGTACACATCTATTAAATATAAAATATATGTCCTTGTTTTACTTTGATACCATCCTTACACAAAAAATATAATTACACCGATCTATTTTCATTTCAGTTTCCGTGCTTTCTCATCTATGATCATGCTTTCCTCTAATATATGTAAAGTTTTTATTTTTTTAAATTTAGTTTAATTAAATTTTTGTTGTTCCTAGGTAAAAGCTGCTAATTAATATGGTATTTATTGCTGTCTGTAATCGAAATTAGAAATCACAGACAGTACAGGCTGAAATGGCTGAGAATATATATGGGGTCGAAATTTTAAATTTGCATGTTAAATACATTATTTCATTTATTATATCAATTTTATGGGGTAAAAAAACATTATATTTTTTTTTATTTGCATTTATGAATTATATGCGTAATCCCAGTCAAGTTCTTTCGACACAACACTTTCACTTATTTAACTATTCAGCTGACCTTAATTATTTGAGTAATTTCGTAGTTTATTTGAAATGATACACATTTATGGCTTTATCATCTATTTATATATACAAAAAAAAAATCAAAAGAATCAAATATGGAATTAAGTAACATTAATAGAGCTATATATGAAAATAATGCAAATAAGTATTATTTGCTTATAATATTTGTATGCTGCGTCAGCTTATTAGGAGGAAACTTCAAAGATTTTGCAATACATTATACGAATGATATGAATAAGTACTTCTTACTCTACATATAATTATATATTAGAATATATGAGAAAATCCATGCATAATACATAAAGAATCGCAATAACACTTATTATGTACATATCGAGACTAAATAACAAAATATATATAATTTAATATATCTCTGCACGAGCATATTTAAATGTTATCATTAAATAATAAAATACAATTATCTTTCTCAAAAGAACAAAGATACCCGAGTTATAAGAAAAAAAAAAACGAATGTTACAACGCTTATGATTTTATTCGTAAATAACACTTTATTATATAAATAATATTATTACTTTATAGTTACAAGTACTCTTTGAAAAGGAAGTAAAAGTAAAAAGTTCTGTTGAAATATGCCAAGTATACAAAAACACTGATTGTGCTAATCAGTTAGGCTTTAAATAGAATGCTCACTTTTTTTTGGTTCGCTTTCTCTTTTTGTCTGATCCACTACATTTTTTTTTTGTTATACAAACGCGACAGAACCAATCCTCGTTGTCGTTGGGAGCCACATGTATGCCCACACAAGTCCTAAATGATGAGATCATTATCATTTATTTTAATCATTATTGAAAATTAGACATAGACTTACCAATGATACCATGCATCACAGCCATCGCAACCGATCATTGCGGATCCGTCATCAACTTTGCCACACGCCGGACAAATCCAGATGCGATAGCCCTCGGCATCAACATAAGAAGAGGGTCTATTTAATTCGGGACTTGTGGGCAATATTTGTGCCCCTTCGGCAGATGCAACAGTTGGTGTCGATACTGCTGACATTTTTGGCATCTGCTTTGACGGGTGGTGTATCAGTTGTTGTGGCAGCAAAACCGAACTGGCCGATAATGTGGCTGAAGCAGCGCTACCAGAACTGGATATCCAGCTACTTGAATGGGCACTCAATCCAGTTGACTGCATACCTAACATCGACATTGGCATTGGCTGGGTATTAGTAATAGGTGCGAAAACGGATGGGGGGCATGGCGCCGCGGCTGATAAGTTCATTGTTATCGTTTCACCTAAAATCAAAAGAATGGTTAATGAATGAACAGATCAAGTATCATTAGGTATCATTTCGAGATCATACATTGTTTGGGCTTTGGAGGTCCGGTAACAAGTGGTGAAAATCGAGCTAATTCGGGGGATTGTTCCTTTTTAGTCTGGGTCGTCGGTGTCTGAAGCGTCGTCGTCGGTTCTGTTGTTATTGCTGTATGATCATGATCGCCGTCAAATGGGGCAGCCGTGGGTGTTGACTTTCCACTAAGCTTAAGCGTTAGTTTCGGCACCTGATTGGGTGAAAGATCTAGCTTTGGCGACACTATCAGGTGCGGCATTAGTGCCTGCGACTTGTTTGCCGGAATATAATCTGCAGCAATTCCGACTTCGATGGAAACGAGAGGAGGAAGATTTTTTGCTTGATCTGTGCTGCCACTTAGATTTTCTGGAGAAATATGTAACCCGTCTGGTGTCACCTGCAAATTTAATGTTTGTAAAATAAGTAAATCGTGAAAAACGGTGCACAAATATATATTAAATATATAAGCCATACCATAATATCTCTTTTTAGGGAGATATGTTTCTTAACTCATGATATATTTCTATGGATTGTGGGAATACATACTTATAGGTTCTCGGAAAACGGATTAAATTCTTTTTGTTGTTAAGTAATAACACGTAATATGCGAATGGTAAAATGAACCTATACTATACTCCAAACTATTATATTCACTATATAAAATAAACCCATATTCCAATCCATTACGGTCCCCAGGTTCTGCACACGGACAGGAATATATGTAGACTATTTGGGTTCGGAGATGTTATCTTCTGTCCGTTACTTTGTTTTTTTTATTTATGCAAGGTATACAAATTTTGAATGCTTACCTGTTTTTCTTTTTTTTTATCCTTTTTGGGCTTTTTATCTTGGCTTTTGGTTTTCTCAATATTGAGTAGATGTTTTTCATCACTTTTCTCCTTGCTTCGCGTCTTATCTTTCTTGTCCTTTTTCTTTTTTATTTTGCCATCCTTGGGCTTTTTAATCTTCTTGTGCAACTTGTGCAGCTTCAATTCACTCATCTGCATATTGTTTGTGGGTGTTATCGTGATATCATCATAATTCACAGAACCAACAAAATTACTCATAAAACTCTGATCTTCAGTTTGAGGAGTCGTACTGCTCGGCATGGAACCAGATGTGGTACCTGCCGTCAGACTTGTGGCTGGAACAGTGAGTGAGGAGTATGCCAAGCCACTATCGACGCGTGACAAGGGAATCAGATCAGCACCGCCCGCAAGGCTAAATTTGTCGCTGCTCATGAAATTAATATTAAACGGTGATGTGTGTGTGGTGTGCGGCGGATACGGGTGTGTGTTTGGATGTGTCTGTGGGTGTGGTGATCCAGCAGCTAGTGCCAAAATACTGCTATCAGATTGATTCAGTTTTATGGCACCTACTTTGGCATCTTTCTTAAATTGCTGCGAGTCCGCAATGGGCGAATTTATCATCTGATTGGCATTTAGCAAGGACGAATGCGCACTTTCATTTAGTTGACGTTGTCCGGAATTTGATAGATTTGAGGGTTGAATTAGGTTTGACTTTAGTCCATGTGCAAACGGAAAGGCACCGATTTGCTTGTTGTTTTTCGATGTTGACTTCAATTCGCCGTCATCGTTGGAATCATCCGACACCTCAATGGGATCTCCCAAATTTCCAGTAGCAGCTGACGTGGATTTGATCGTTTTCGTAGATCTTGAACCCCGGTTAGTGGTAGATACATCATCAATGCCAGAAGTTCCAACTACCTGACCGGTCAACGGTATAAATGTCGAAATGGGTGATTTGTGTTCAGTGTCTTTGGCACTACATTCATTGTTTGACTTTGGATCAAACGCAAACCGTTCCGGCGACCTGATTTTGTTGCTATCAATTAGCGCATTGGGTAGTTTCATCGAGTCTGGCACCAAGGTAGCCACATTGCAATAACTTCGCTCAAAATGTGCATCGCCATGATGCAAAAGTCCACCATAGAGTGCGGACTTATCTGCGTTGAAAGAAATATAATTTATTAATTGTAAATTCGGAAAATATAATATTCATTTTACTTACCATCTTTCTCAATATTCGTTGGCTTGTGACCAATGTTGGCATTCGGAAAGGACATGAATGTGTGAGGCATTATCAAATTGGTGCCCGTCACTTTTTTGTTGAAACCGGCTAAAGCGGTTGGTGGAAAAAAAGCTGGACCCGAGGGTATGAGGCTGGGACGTGGCGGGAAATGCAGTAGCGGCAGCATTGGCATCAAACTTAGCTGATTACCACCATACAATGTACTGCACTTGGGCATATTTGATGGCATCGTGCCTGTCACATAACCGAGAGCTTGATTCGTTATAGCATCTGGCAAGTCAGCAGATGAATTTTGTACTTTTCCAGGCTTTGCTTGTACCGATATATTTTTAGAATTTTTATCGGAATCCATGAACGCAAGTTTCTTGTTAAAATCTCCCATATTTGTGAGTTGAACACTGTCATCGTGCTCCAGTTGATATTTGGATTTGCCCTTTTTTCGATCCTTTTTCTCCTTGGGTTTGTGCAACTTTAAATTCTCAGTGTTTGCCTCGTTCCCAACTTCGCCAGCTGCAGTTATATCACCCATAATGTCAACATTATCCGTAAAATGAGAGCCACCCTTGAATTGATCGACGCTGCTTAAATTAAGTGGTTCCATGGGCAATGGTACAGTTGGAAATATTTTTGGATTTTTATTCAGAGGTGTTTCCGGAGTATAGTTAAAAACTGTATTTAACTTTGTCGATTTAATTTTCTTTGGCGATTGCTGGATCAATGTTGATGTTGCTGTGATGCTAGTCGCTGCATTTAATCTAACTTGATTTTTACCACCTGGTTTGCGACCGCGTTTCTTCGGCTTGTTTAAGTCAAGGGCCAACAGATTGCTAGGTGTTGCTGTTGGAGTCGGATCTGAGAGATCGCCGAAGGAATCGTATGTGGAGATATTACTCATAGACATGCTGAAATTATGCTGTACACTTTCAGTGGCAATCAAGGCCGGCGCTGGTGTTATTGTAGTGCCCGATGGTAGATTAATCAATGGCGATCCATTGCCGGCACTCTCGAACATTGTTTTGCCAATATTTAATGGATTTGGCGCTTTCTGCTTGGAGATTTTCTTGAATATATTTAATTTGTTGCGATCAGGTTCACTGGCAAGTTTTATTTCGTCTGTATCTGGATTCGTCGCAGCGCCCGCATTCAAAGTATCTTTGACGGGCCCCACAAAATCGGTTGGAAACGTATCATTATTTTCCACGTTCAGCGTAGAGCCAAGAAAACTACCAACGAAACCGAGCACATTTTCGGTCACATTGGTGGGCACCATGGGTTGTGGGTGCGGTTGCGTCGCTAAATTCACAAATGCTGGAGCCGAATCTATACTGGCCATAGAAACCAAGGGGATTGGGACATTGGGTAAAACTCCTGGCAGCTTGGATGCCTGTTGCATTTGTTGGCGCTGCTGTTTTTGGCTTTTCAATTGCTTTTGGCGTTGCTTTGTTTGTTTCTTTAACAGTTTTTCGAGTTGCAGCCGCTCCGCAGATCCGTCCGGCAACGCTGACAACATGCCACGATTTAGATTTTTAATGGATTTCTGTAGATTGTTGACACCACCTTCCATTTGATTTTTGGACAATTTCTGATAGATTTTCAATGCTTTTCGGTGCGCTTTCTCTTGTGCCTTATTGGAAGTTAGTTCTCCGGCTGGATCAATTGCTTGAGCGCTCAATAATTTCTTTTTTTTGTTCTTCTTTGCGGTTTTTGCGTTTGCTGGTTGCAAAACTGGAACGGATGTTGTACCAGCTCCCAAACCCGTATTAACCTCACGTCTCTCGCTGGCAGTGACTGCTTGTTGGCATTGAGAAACTGCTTGCTCTACCGTACGTGACGTCGTCTCCGAGATAGTAATCCTTTTTGCCATTGATACGTCGTTGGTTTCAGTGAAAACATGTTTGGGCTCATCGGGAGTTTTAAGTGGCGGTGACACGGGTGGTGCATCGAGACCCTTGAACTTGTCTAAGAAAAAGTAGATTTAGGTGCGCATAATTAGCAAGAAGTTAATGGAAGAATCTTTGTGGAATAATATTTAAAATCAACCAATCAGGTAAAGGTTGATATTATAAGTTTATTAACTTTGAATATAATTCTTTAGATGTTAATGATTATTGGAAAAAGAATTAAATAGGAAGGAAACTAGACTTAAAGAACATACAGACGAGTAACAGCTAGTAGCACAACTCCTGAGGAAATCGCAAGCTATCCGCTCCAAAATTGACCAACAGGTGCATGATGAAATGGGGAAAAGTACAGTCTAAAAATTGTGCGCCAGGTTCTGCGCAACCATGACTTCAATACCCGAGTACCACGGAGGAAGCGGATTTGTTACCTTTTTAAGACCGCTTGAAATAAGCTTTGACATGTTTTTTTTTGATATGTTTGCAGTTTTTGACTAATTTTAATTAATTAATTAATATTTTGATACAAACTAAAGTTTTTCTCAAACATGATATAAGTGATATAACAAATTAGCATTTAAACATCTTGAGTTTGTTTTCTTGTTCAAACTTTATAGCACTTTGAATTTTTTGCTTGACACTGCTTGAAATAAGCTCTGAGCCACTGTATAATTGTAATTCAATCAACAACTTCATTGGCATTATTATCAGTTATTTGTTTAAAATTTCATTTAAGTGAGGCAGAATTAAAATTCTATTACAAGTGACACCTACGATGACAACAATAAGTGGAAAAATATAGATAATAACTTGTGAATTAAAAAATACATATAACATATTAATTTTTAAGTACGGCAATACTGGTTCTTAATAAAAATCAGAACTCCAAGGCTTAGTATATCGTACAGTCAAATTGCTCGAAAGCTGGACAGTGAAATAAGTCCGAGTTGCATAAAATTGAAAAAACATTAAAATGCTATTAATTTAGTTAGTAAAGGAAAGATATAATTATATATTCATTAAAATAAAGACTTGAATAATACTTAGGGGCCAAGGACATCACCACAAGGCTAAGGAGAGAAAATAGACAGCAAACTCTAAGGTCAGATTGATAATAATAATTAGTTGTCTTCCCAGCTATTTAAATGTTCAGGTGTGCAAATAAGATATGATATATATGATATATGTTCGTTAAATAAAGCGCGAATAATTCACAGACGGTCAAGAATTGTAGTATTTGCTTATATTGATAGCTTCTAGTCTAAATAAAAGTCTTATTTGAGCATACCAATTAAATTCGATCGTAAAGATTTTTCTTACCAATAATATCGGGCACGAATGCTTCTGGTAGTTTTCCCTCGATTGCCGGGGAAATAAAGCCGCCCGTTGTCATAACGACACTACTGATTTCTCGAATCGCATGCCCGTCGTGATCAAAGTTATCCCTGGATGAGGAATTCAGCGTCAGTGGTAAATCGCTCTGACCACACCACTTGGGTACGCCAATGTCCGCTTTTAAATCCGGCAATAAATTGACTGCTGTTTTGTGGCCCAACTCCAATGTCGATGGTGGAATCTGTTCGTGGTCGCACTTTTCAATTAATCCAGCTGATGTAACTACAGCAGTTGGCTCTGTGGGTAGCATTGGCGGCAAATACTCGAATATGTGAACGGGTCTCGTCAGCGTCTCAACACTGCCCGGTTTCAGAAAATTCAAGTTTGAGCTCCTTTTTACGGGGTAGATGGGCACATCCCGTACGAAAGGAATCGGCTCCACATTCCCAATATAGTCTAATAATTCGTTCACATTTATGTTGAGATTTCTTAAGCTCAGAAGTGCGTCCTTCAAATTCAGCTCAACGCGGTTTGCTATAAAAAAAAAGAAAGATATATAATTAGTTTCTTGCGTTCTTTTACGCAGTATTCCTTCAGTTTTTAAACTATCTTGATGAAATTTGATTTAAGGCGACCGATGGATACTATTACCCTATTATACGGACTACTATATTTTATAACTGCCATCGTACGAAAGTTTGGACTTTTTTATCCTGACTAAGCTCACAATCTATAAACGTTATTAAGTTAATGACATTTGACAAATAAAAACAAGTAGGAGTGCTGTAGTCGAGTGAACTCTACTACGATGTACCCTGAACCCAGTTATTAAATATATTCTGCCGACAAACACACGCAGACAAAAACATATTGAGGCATATTGAGACATGCGCTCGCATATTTATGCATACAGAAAATGCTTGCGGCTGCTGATAGAAATGAGATCAATATGAGATTATATTTTCGACTATAACTGAGTGTTTCTTATCTGATCATAATAAGAAGATTATGCCTTTAAAATTGTGACATTTAGTGCAATCGGGAATGTAATATATATATATTCGATAAACGGAGGCAGTTATCGATCAAAATAACGCAAACTTGATCTGCGCCTGGTATACGAGAACCTATAGTCCAAATAGGAAGTCTCTAGCTCAAAATGTTACCTCAATTTATATCAGCCGAAACAGAATAAAATGTAATATTTAACTTTATGAAAATAAGAAATATTTATAAGATTTGTTCCCGATGAAAACATATACAGTATGTCAAGAAAGTGTTTGGACACTGAAAATTTCATATTTTCTAATTTCTTTCTTTTTTTTTCAAAATATGTATTTAGGTTTTGATTTTTACCAACACAGATTTCAATAACTTATATATTTCATCATGCACCTTTTTTATGCAAAAATGATTTCGCACGGAAACATTTCAATAGAATATATTTACCAAACTCACAGACAAAATGCAGAAAACAAACCAAAATCGCTTATTTCTAACGAGATCGGCCGAAAAGGAAATTGCAAAATCGAAAAAAGCCGTTGTATAATTTTGGTTTTTAAAATTTCAAATTAATTATAATGAGGGAATTTAGTTAAATTTTTTAAAAAATAGTTTTAAGAAGTTTACCTAATAGTAGAAAAATATCAAATAAAAGTAAATAGAAAAATATGCATTTTTTCAAAAGAAATGAGAAAATATGAATTTTTTCGTGTCCAAACACGTTCTTGAAAAAATACAATTTCCTCGAAAACGCAATTCGAACTAAACTTTAAATATCAGAAGATTATCTTCGTTTCCAAGATATCCATTGTTTCTTTCAAGTACAATTCAGAGAATTAACATTAAATACTTTTATGCATGACGTGAAGAAAAAATTGCTCACGCGCCCATCTCTAGTCGCAATGCAATACATATTTTTTTTTTATAAGTGTGGAGTCTTTTACTACAGAGAAATGCTAAGAAACTCAGAAAAACATCCAAAAGCGGTAGGTGGAAGAGGGGGGGGGGGGCCTTATGATGTAAACAAATAGATAAGTATGTGAATGTATTTACCGTGCTCGGCTTGGCTGTGTAAATCACGAGCCAGTTCTTGGATAAAGCGTTGCAGAATGTCCTCCAGCAGTTCCAATGGTGCACTCTGGGTGCTGCTATATCCAATTGTTTGAGCAATTTGTGCTATAACAACGCCCAACATGTCCGAAGTATATTTTTCTGCCATCATCGACGAGCTTGTTTTCATTGTATTTTTATTATATTAATGGCTATGCTTTCAGTGTTGAGTAACGCCAATTGCAACTAAGTGAAAGAATTCTTACCCCACAATTTATCGTTCATCAATCGGTTATAAGTACAGGTATTCCCTTAAATAATTTTGCAACGCAGCCCTGCAGGACTTAAAATGGATTTTTTTTTATAAGTTTACGGACTCAGTTTAAGATTATAAGCAGTAGTGTAGGATCATTTTAATTTGTTCAGATATTAATTACATCGAGACTAGCCCTATTTTCATGGTACTGAAACTAAAACGCACAGACCATTCCTCAAAGTTGATCTGCGGCAACTATATATAAAATAATTAAAAAATAACATTAAATTAAAAAAAAAAATTTGTTTGTATTGCTGTTTTAATTTGTATTTTGGATATTTTGTGAACAACACACAGCTGACAGAAGAGTGTGACCGTACCAATACCAAATTCGCTATCTCAGCACATAGGTAACACAGAGTGACATCTGGCGGGACGCAAGGGAATTTTAAAAATATTTAAAACTTCAAATACAAAATATTAGGAATTTTATTTAATTAATTAATTTAAAATATCAATAAAGTATTTAAATTTTTATAAAAAAAATTAATTGAAAATGATAATTTAGATAATTGGTTTAACTATATGAATGAAAAAATGACATAATAATATTAATAATATAGGAAGACAGAAATGAGCAATGAGCAATTTGGATATACTTATATACTCACCCGTGGTTATAACATAACAGATCGTTAGCATTAGGAAATTAAAATTTTGTGAAATATATTTTATTTTATAAGATAAGGAAAGAAATTAAAATTACAATAGGTTATTTTAGATACTCCAAATAATGATCTGAATTTGGTGCTATATAGAAAAACTCTGGATAGGAACTAACAAACAGTTAGAATTAACATTACTCTTTATTGAGGTTAATTTGTTCTATTACAATTTTGATAAATGATTATTTACAGTTAAGCGAATAACTCTTATGTGTTAATTAATGTATATTCTATTTAAATTTTTTGGACAGAAAAGTTGACAAAAAAAAAACAACTTATTTTCAACAAACAAGTTCCGTTTTTATTTGTTTTTTAATTGTAAGCTAAGTCTCTTATTTAACACACCATAGCAAACAAAAAATATTGATTTAGCTTCTCATAGTGAACACTAACCTCAAATAAGTAAGTGCTTATTTGGGCATCGAACTTCGTTTTTGTATTGAGGTTAGTGTTTACAATGAGAAGCTAAATTAATATTTTTTTGTTTGTTATAGTGTGTTAAATAAGAGACTTAGTTTACTTTGAATGAACTGTTTTTTTTTTTAGGTATGTGCAAAAATTTGTATTGAACAAAACATAAGATAAATAAAATAATTATTGTGTGATTTTGTAAATGAACTATCTAACGCTACATTCGCATACGCTAAAGTGTTGTATTTTTTGTTTATTTTTATATTGTTTTATATGGCATTACAAATGTACAATATATATATATATATGTATATATATACTCAGCAAACATTGTGTGCCGCATGTGAACGTGAACCCAGCATTAGTGTATTATATTGTATCAAGAGAGATTATACAATATATTGTCCAAAATGACACCGAGATTATTGATTGAGTACAGAAAATAGATAATAAAGTTCAGCGTAGAGCAAAGCTTGGCGATTGAAATCATTCAAACAGACAAGCATTTGTTGAATAAGCCCATTCGATCATTTTAATAATTAATTAATTAATATAAATACGAGTAAGTTAATTTATATATATATATATGTATTTATATTTCGGTCCATTACCATGCATTGAGACTATTGCTTTCCATATTAAGTTTTTTTTGTTATAAGCTTTTTATTTATTCTAAATTATGCCGGTAGCGACGAAGGCGTGCACTATTTTCTATCTTGGGATCACCCGGTGGCGGCGAAATATCATTTCGTAATGAAGACTCGAGTGCATTTTGATTCCGTGCTGTATTTGTGTCCTCGGATCGAGTTGATGGCAGTTGTTGAAGCTGAACTGCAGTCGAGGGATTAATTGCTGCTGCCTTACAGAATCGACTGCCAAAGCCAATATTGTCCTCAACCATTTCCTTATCGCCATTATCGCTAGTCTCTGCTTGAGATTGATCATCGAAGTTGCCCAACATTGTTAAAGGAATTCCACGAGTTCTGTAATTATCATAAATTAGTATAATTTTGGAGTAATGAGCAAACAGCCTACAACTTACCTATTGGAGATACGAGCTTGTGGTCGTTGAAATCTTAGATTTAATTGTGTAGGATCAGTTACGTACTTTCCTTCCGAAGACTCACGACGACGTCGCAAACCTATAATATAGACAGAGCTATATATTAAAGTTGAAATTCAAATACGATTAAATAACCTGAACTGATATTTTTGACACAATAATAATATCGAGGGTCTAAGAACACTTATTATATATTTAAAATAATTTGTAGATCGACTTGGAATCAGCACCAAGTTCGGAAGCTAAAATTCGTCCCGGTTTGATTGTGTGTTTTGGTTAAGGGCACTTGTGATTTCGGATTAATAATAAACAACTAAGAAGTAAGATTAGTTGTATGTATTATGGGATGTGATTTCTTCCATGTATCTTATATTTGTCCATTTTTTATGGAGTATAGGTAAAAAAAAAAAAAAAATTTTTTTATATTACAATTTGAACAGTTTCCACGGTTAAAAAAGTACATTGATCTAAAAACTCACCATAAATTTAGTGAAAACTTAGGAAGCACAAACCGATAATTTGATGAAAAAAAGATTTCGAAGAAAAATTCTTTTTGAATTATATAGACGCATTTGTTTTTTCATATACTCGATAGAGATTAAAGATTTTTTTAAGGTAATATTGCAGACTTTGAATGATGTGTGCTTTTAACGATATTCACGAATTCAGATTAATAATGGCGGAGGGACATACCTGGTGTTAAATCCATGATATTGGGAGAATTTTGTAGTGTACTTGAATGGTGACTTCGGGTTGGGCTATTCATTGTATCTAAAATGGGTGTCGGCGTCTGCAGAGCCTGGACACCAACTTGTGAAGACCCTGCTTGGCCAGCTTGCCCAGCCTGCCCAGTTGCCGAAGTCGATGTCGGGTTGTTGTCCACTCCCGCCCACGAAGCACACTTTGATTGACGCACATTGTAAGTGAGTACGGGTATCTTACTTGGTGCACACAATGATGCATCAGATCCACCACCGTCAGTTACATCAGCTACCACACGACTCGTGACGTTTTGTGGATTTGATTCATCATTGTATTTAATCTGGGTGAGTGGGGAAGCAATCGGGCTCTCACCATTGCTGCCATTGTTCAATTTGACAGACTGCACTTGGCAGGAGCTGAACTCGTTGCCGGGTGCAGCCAACTCTTTGGCTAAAGGTGTAATACAATTGGCCAACTTCCCAACTTCTATGTCATCACAGTTAACTGACTGCTTATCATTCGACTCTGAAGCTTGCCTATCACCAGATGTTTCATTATTGGAAAGTTTGCATGTGTTCCTTGCAATCTTACAACTTGTGGCTGCCAGTGCGTCATAGTAAACCGACTCGTCCATGTGCGAGTTTTCTGAAAGAAAAAAAGTGAAGAATAAGACACTTATATGATTATAATGCAATGCTAGAGTTGAGGAGCCAATTTAAATTTCCTTATCCCTATAGAGAGCTCCCCTACTTACTTCTTCCCACTTTCTCTTCGGTTTTGTACTCCAAATAATTCCTTCGAGTATTTTGTAATGATTGCAGTAGACTTTATGAAGTAATCAATTCAGAGTCCTATATTTCTATTACTAAGAACTTAATTTTTAGCTTTATTTTACTAATCATACTATAGGAAATCTTGTAAATATTTAATATTAAAAATTACAATTTTTCCTAAAATAAATGCAATTTATGCAAAGAAATGTTGGATCATTTTGCATTTAAATACTCCAGAAATTCTTTAACATTTAAACTTTATCTACCTTTTTTTATTTTCTTGTGTCGACTGATCTTATTCGTCATTAAATAAATAATTAAATTAAGTAATTAATAATATAGATGTATATATATGTTTGAGTTCTGATATACTAATACTGTTCGATTGTTATGCCGAAAAGACTTTACAATAGACGTGTTCTGATTTGACCACTTGATGAGTGTCAAATTGCAAGATCAGTAAAATGCCACTCGATAAAAGACAGCAGCTGTTTAAATACTGTCATTGAGTGTCCCAATCTTTTGATCACTAAAATGTCTATCTTTGAAAGCCACTCTCACTTCTCGTTACATACATATATGTATGTATATTGATTGTGGTGTTATCTAGCAACAAATATTAGACTTTTTTTTATATCATTAGAAGTCTTGCAAATAATTTTTTTTTTTTTTAAATTAATTTAAATTTAAATATTACATTTAATTTAATTTATATTCTATCTTTGTATTTTTCTTTGTCGACTGATCCTAAGATCAACACTTAATAAATAAATGAATTAGTAAATATAATTACCTTTAGAAATGACACGAATCTCAAGTCGCCCACTAACACAACCGTCGTTCGGCTGCATTTCCGCATCGGCGAAATTGGCAACTCTGTTTCCCGATTGATGAGATAGCAACACTGGTGTAGTTACATCTGAAGACGGTTGCATTATGGGCAAGTTGCTCCGCTGACAGAATGTAGTCTTAACGCACCAGGGCACCACGGCTGCGGCAGCATTATCTGGCGGATGCGCTTTCGCATCCTCTCGCCTCTGAGGCGGTTTCTCATCAAAGATATCGATGAGACACACATTGGGCAGACTATTGCGATGCTTGTACATGGCCTGACTCTCGTTAGAGTGGCTCGATAGAATGTCGCCAGGAGCACCAGCAGCAGTAGCTTGAGGAGGATCTCGCAAAGGTATTGTTGGTATTGTCGCCTTTTGATTAGATATTGCCGCGATTTCGGAACAGGATTCGCGAACACAAACGTTTCTCGCGATATCCATGCGATATACCTTAATCAGGTCACAGGTGACAAGTCACGAGGAATACAAATATTATTGTGAGCTTGTTACTATTAAATCGATTTTTTTTTAATATATGAGCTACATATAAATGAGCTGTATGCCTAATGTATGCTATGGCAGAATGACGGGACTTATTTTAAATTAATCACTTAATTGAAATGCTTAAAATGTCCCGCAGCTATAAGTTTTAAGTTGTTGCGAGTACAAGTACACTTTAATACATAAATTAACTGAATAAAGAAAACTTAAAAAAAAGATAAAGCCATGCAATTTGTTTTATACATCAATATTGAACTTTATGGATTGGAAATGCATAGATATGCATCTATTTTAAATACACTCTTAGATGACAAAATTAAAGTGATAAAGCGATAAGTGGAATAGAATAATTTCTTAAATATACTTACAGTGTCATCAAAAGCTGCTTGCTGAACAGCAGGTGGCTCTAAGTCTTTACGTAATACATTACCCATTGCCGGTTCGGACCAGCAGTGCGGTATGGACAATTGTAAGGTCTCATAGTTCTCGATTCCAGCTATATTAAGCGTATATCTATTGGCAATTGGGAAATGATTATACACTCATTTTTTTGTATGTACGTCAATATACAACTTCATTTAGTTAGAAGATGGTGTGTGTGTGTGTGGGTGTTGTAAGAATTAAAATTATATCATAATAGAGGAATATTTGTCTTTCTTTACAATATTTAATTATTTGTTGACTCGCTTCCGCGGCTTTATATATATATTGGTATACATTTTATGTAATTGGTTAATATTTTCGACTCAATTAAATAAATAATGACTCAGGAGCAAACCTTTCTGTCTTATTATTTATAGGGATCCGTTAAAAAATATCTTAAGGGTTTATCATAAAGAAAATAACAACTAATTAAATGAATGGTAGGATTTTTATGTTCCTATTAAAAAATTTATCACAAATCCAATTCAAGCTTTCCAAATTAATATAATATAATTTATAACAAAATTCAGGTGACTAATCAAAATTTCCTAAATTTAATTTTTTGATTTTGATAAAAATCAGATTTGTTCTCGAAAATTTAAATGAAAATGATCTGAATTTTTTTATACTTTATACTTTGATACCGATGGTATCTTAGTATATTGTTTTTGTGCAATGTCCGTCATGCTGTCTGTCCGTCTGTCGATCACAACATTTTTCGACACCGTTAGAGATAGAGACTTAAAACTTGGAACATATACTGGTCTGTGCCCGCGTCAGATAAAGTGCTACATCACCTACGAGGCTAGAATATCCATATCTTCCTCAGTTTTTGAGTTAGACTCATCCATACTTGGAATGTTACTATTAGCCGCCTTGAAGCAACGACTTTATAGCCACACCTGCATGCCATAATCACCAAAGCCGAAATTTAAGAAAGTGTAAATCGATAAATTCGCATATCTTCCACAATTTTAATATATATATATATATATATATACTATATATATATACAGTGGCTCAGAGCTTAGTTCAAGCAGTGTCAAGCAAAAAATTCAAAGTGCTATAAAGTTTGAACAAAGAAACAAACTCAAGATGTTTAAATGCCAATTTGTTTAATGTTATATCACGTTTGAGAAAAAACTTTAGTTTGTATTAAAATATTAATTAATTAATTAAAATTAGTCAAAAACTGAAAACATATCCAAAAAACATGTCAAAGCTTATTTCAAGCGGCCTTAAAAAAGTAACAAATTTGGCGTATAAAAACTTAAATAAGGATATTAATACTTAGTATGATATTCTTTACCCTTAACAACTTCCCCTAACCTATTATTCATGGAAGACACCAGCTTGCTCCACTCATCCAACAGACCATTTTTGAGATCCTGGATATGCTGTGATTCTGGATGATATTTTCCAGCAGAGCCCACAAATTTTCAATAACATTTAAATCTGGAGACGGGGCCGGTGGAATTATCATGTGGGGGCAGTTCCAGATAAGCCAGGACTGTACTAATCCGGACTTATGCTTGGGGTCATTGTCGTGGTAGAACCGGAAAGTACGTCGGATTCCTAGCTTCTCGGCACTTTGGAGTAAATTTTCCTTTAATATATTAAAGCACACATTCTTGTCCATTATTGTTTTAATCAAATTCCCGACGTCGGCTGCCGAGATAGATGCCCATACCAAGACACTTCCTCCTCCATGCTTGACTGTTGCCTTTACGTTTTTGGGACCCGGCTCAGTATTAGACTGACGCCACCCATAATTCTGTCCGTCCGAGCCAAAAATGTTGAATTTGGACTCATCTGCAAATATGAACTTCAAATCCTTGTCCAATTGGGATTTGGAGATCGTCATCCTGGTGCCTTTATTTTTTGCGCTTCCTCCGTGGTACTCGGGTAGTCTTGAAGTCATGGTTGCGCAGAACCTGGCGCACAATTTTTATACTGTACTTTTCCCCAGTTCATCCTGCACCTGTTGGTCAATTTTGGAGCCGATAGCTTGCGATTTCCCCTTATTTTCCTCATGATCCTCCGCTCCTCCTGTTCGGTAAAAATCTTGTTTGGTGCCATTCTGCCCTTGTCCTCTGTCCGATTTTCGGTGACGAAGCGCCAAATGATGTTGTATACAATTGAGTTGCTTACATTAACCATTCCAGCTATTTGGCGATGTGAATATCCCATTTGGAAGTGTTCCAGGATGAGATTCCGATGATCAATAGTAATTCGTTTGTCCATAGTCCTTGTTGGCTGGTTGCACCCGAGATGCCGGATATTATTAAACTAACTACGAAGTTTTGGTCTATTTATCCCAAAAATAATCAACCTGACGTACAAAATCCGGGTTTTATGGCACAAAGATGTCCATAATGTAACTGCTTGAAATAAGCTCTGAGCCACTGTATATAATAGAATAGAGTTATCAAACGTGGAAAGAACTTGCAAGTAACCTCCTTCAAAGCTCGGCATTTACATATACTCGCCCCAAAAGCGATAAAGCCTAGTTCTCGCGCAATTTAATAGCTATAGTTGGCAATCTAGGCAGGTAGATTCCATAGTACTGGGATCGTCCTTCAAAAATTTGTTTTCCCAAAACTCCATATCCTCCAGAATTTAAGGTCTACAGTTACCAAAAATGGATGGAAGGTTACTAGGAAAGTCTTCCAACATTTTGTTCGACCACGTCCACTCCCGCCAACAAAATTCACAAAAGCCTATCTCTACCGCAAAAGCGATAGATTACTAAAGATCTCCGTGTTGTTTGCTACCTGTTATCAGATAGTAATACTTGTAGTATCAAAGTATTGCGCAGATGTTTACGCCCGACTGCACCGTTCTCTTTTGTATTATAGATAAAAACAAAGAACTATTTACACAAATGATTACTTTCTAGAGATGGTGCCCCTGTTTTTGTTAGAGCTTTTCTCTGCATTGGGTGTAGGTGCATTTATTGTTGTTAGTATTGCTGCACTTACCTCTTAACCTTCTCCTTCCGAAATGGTTCTGCTTTTGAATTGCAGCTACCGGTAACAGCTAAGTTAGAGGTTCTCCGTAATAACGGCAATGAGACATCCGCTTTAAACAGATCCAAATTTGGTTGTGACTGTGAGGCAAGAGGTTCAAATAATTTACATGTGATTTCTCTTCTGCTTCTTTTTTTTTGTACATTGTGTATCTGCTTACACATAGTTAATAAATATAAATGTATACATACATATGGATAGTATGTATCTAGGTTGGATATCAACATATATCTATATATATATATAGATATATATATATATATATAGATATATAAACATATATATATATATATATATATATATAGATATATATGTATATTCTCTTAGACTTCGCAACTGGGCATGAACTGCTGTATATGTCATGTGTATCATAGATATATGCATTTATATACATATGTATATGAGGAACAAAAAAAGACGCACATTAAAACAGATGGACATTTTAAGCATTGGTTGATTGATTGGTTAATTCGCACCTGACAACTGGCAATAAGTCCCCTGTCTGCGCTGTTGAATTTCTTATTTACCTGTGGCTCCTGCTTCCATTCGTTGTCCGTTGTGTCCTCCGAGTCGTCGAACTGGCTCTTCCACTGTGACGCTAGGGTGAGTGCTCCGCCACCCTTTGTTACCTGTTGCAGAGCCGAAACATTCTCATCGTCAATCAATGCGAATTGGGTCACAGAATGATCACCAACGCATCCGGCAACGGTGCTTTTGGCCGTCATAGTTGCCCCGCCGGGCATGTTGCCACCACTGCTCAAACGCTGGGTGCACGTGGCACTTGCACTACCTCCAGTTCCAGTTAATGAAGAGGAGGAGGGCCGCAGATTGGTTGATGTTGCCGAGCGGCGATTGGTTGGCGGTATGGTCGTAGTTATGCCAAAGATCTGATCACGCTGACAAATGACAAACTTAGGCGTTGAACTGCCGCCATTGCCACCATTCTCCTGATTTTCCTGGTCCAGTGATGAGGAGAGCTCTGTGCTGGTGATCTGGGGTGCGGCCAGCACACGCAGCCGACCGTAGGTTGACTTCTGATCAGAGCCCAGATTAATGTTGCTCACCGATCTCTTGTTGTCCTTCTCAATGGCGGCAGCAACCTGATGATTGTGTTGGAGTTTAAAAGCACCTTCTACGATTTCCATTTTGGGCTCGCCGCACAGGGATCGACTTGTTGCACCCTCAACATTGACATTAACATGTCCATTGCTCTTCTGTTCCGTATCATTGTTGCTGACATTGGTTGTGCCCACCACCATATCCATGTGCTCCTTGTCGCTCGTCCCCGTCTGAATTTTGGTCACCACTGGCTGCGCATGAGCGGCAACAATTTTACTTTCCGGATACTATTATTTTGTAATTATCGCTTTATTAATCGTTAATCGATAAACAATTAAATTTAATGGACTTACATAAACTGGTGCCGAATTATTCTGATTCGTTGTGGTGTATGAAACGGATACGGTCTGCGCCGGACAACGTTTCCCATGGATGACGCCGTGCGTGGATCTCAACGGGGCATTGGAATTGGTGGTGCTAACTTCGTGGTTAGCAATTCCTGTCACCGTCGAGGGCTTGATCAATGCACTAGGAAGATTTGATATAGCGATGGCCGTATTTGACACCAGCACCAGTTGCTGCTGCTGCTGCTGCTGCTGTCGTTGTTGAAACGGGTGCTGTTGTTGCTGCTGCTGTTTTGGTAATGCACTTAAAGTCCCTGAATTTAGTTTCTGCAAGGCGCAGTCGGCTGTTGCTTGCGGAGTCATTGTTGCATTGCAATTCTTATCAACCTATAAAAACAAAAGATATTTGCCGGATTTTAAGATACGTACACTCAGCTAAAATCCCTAAGTTCTAGTAGATCGCCCAAAAAAAAGGCTTGCCTCAAAAAATATATTGGGATTTTTTTAAAAAAAAATGTTGTGTGTTGTTTTCTACCTTTTCCTTTATATGAAGCGGTTCGGTTGAGGCCATCTGAGCAGTATCAATATCGTTTCTCTTTCGTACCTATATTAAGGATGAGATATAGAATATCGTTTTTAAGTAAACAGATTTGTTTTTATATAACGATATAACGAAACCCGTCGAAATAAAACCTGAAGCCAACTAAATACATATTGAAATTGTTAAATGAATTTGCCAAATACAAAACAAGTAAATCAGATGTTCAAAATTGGTTTTAAATTGGCATATGATATGTTAGAAATTTAAGAAAACTTGTGTATATTCAAATATACTTACGTATTCTGTACCGCTGGCATTGGAAGCTGCCACAGTCATTTGGGTGACATTGCCATGCAGATAATCATTTTTAGCAGGCGTTGCAGTTGCATTTGTCGGTGCATTAATGTTGCCAGCGGTGGCAGTATCAACTTTCTCCCAATCGTACGGATCTGCCTCCTTAACGCCACGGCGTTTCATACAGCGCTCAAATAGACCGATTAACATCTTTAAGAAATACAATATTTTTCAAAATAAAAAAATATATAATATTTCTAAATTACCGCATAGTCCGGACGATCTGCGTACGTGAGTGATTGTATGTGTTCCAAGAACTGTTTCAGGTCCGACGGTAGGTGTTTCAATAATATTCTATGATCATATTTCTCTTTGGTCAATCCAACCTGTTCCTTGTCTTTTATCTTTCGCCACGGCAACTGGCCATTCACAAACTCAACCAGCATATAGAATAAAGACCACAAGTCATCATGCCGCCCCATCTCCCTGTTCCGATGTGCATTTATCGACGCGTATCGCACAGTGCCACGGAATCCAGCCGCCGCCCTGGGACACCGCACCTCTCCCGTCCCCGTCGTGTATTGCCGAGCCAACCCGAAGTCCAACATGTACACCCGTCGATAGTTATATGGCAAGCGTCCCACAGAGAAATTGCTCTAAAATGTATATTTTAGGATTAGGTTTCAATTGTTTATTAATTTCTTATTAATTCAAAAATTCACTCGATACCAACAAAAATACAAAAAGTGAAAAATCGTTTACATTAAATTACAAATTAAATTAAGTTATGAAATCAAGAAAGATTGAAAAGATAAGTCATCGTCAAACTTTGAATATCTCCTACAATTGTTTGAAGATTACTCTTGATGATAGATCATGATTTTATAAGATTTCAAGCCCGGATTTATTTTCCAACCCCTTTGAAATTTGAGCCCGGAAAATCAGACATTGTGGTCTGTGAGGGTATATTTGAGCTAGAGTTTGAAAAATTTGAAAGGCATACAGAAAACTAGAAACATCGTTCATAGTTGTGAACAATTTTTATCGACACAAAAGTCCTATTTATTTTGTAGTATTTATATGAGTCTCCAACATGTCACTAGATAATTTTCAATAAGTAAATTTCTTCCTAATTTGATACTATATATATATATATCCACCACTAAAGTCAGTAGGTACAATTACAACCATTTTAATATCAATGGCTTTGTCTTGGCATTGTGTGATTGGCAAATAATTATAATTAAATTAGGAAAATAATGTACAACACAAAATACAAAAGTTTTTTAATTACACTTTAGTGTTCAATACTTTTACAGAAAATTGGCTTACCGGTTTTATGTCGCGGTGAAGAAAGCCAACGGAATGTATTGATTCGATGGCTTTGAGAATCTGCAATCCTAGCCTGAGTGTTGTGCTGAGCGAAAATGCGCCACGTGGCTGAGCTCGTCTCAGCTCGGCTAGGTTTTTGCCCTGCAGTTGCATTACAACATAATTGAAGCGATCGTTTCTCCCGCATCCGATGAAGCGACAAACGTGCTCCTTTCCCTGGAGCTTCTTCAGGACGGCCACCTCCATTTTAAGAACCTGCTTCGGTTGGCGGGCGGACTCCACTTTGAGTGCCACCTGCTCTCGAGTGATTAAGTCTTGGCCCTCGTAAATTTCACCGAAACCACCACCGCCAATCTTTCGCACCACCTTAATTAAAACATTAAATGTTAAATTAGTTAATATACACAAAAATAGCGGGGCTCCGCAGAATACACACAAAAACATATTGGCGCTCGCGTCGATTATCATGCCACACAGGCGCTCACATATTTATGCATACAGAAAATGTTTGCGCTGCTGATCGATATGAGATCAATATGAGAATATATTTTCGACTATAACTTGGTTTTTCTTATCCAATCTTGACGAAAGTTGGGCATTTGATCAATAGTATGCATATGCATATTATGTATTAATTAGAAGATTCCGCCTTTTAAATTGTGGCATTTATTGCTATCGGAAATTTAATATATCGATATGCGATAAACGGAGGCAGTTATCGATAAAAATAACGCAAACTTGATCTGCGCCTGGTATACGAGAACCTATATTCCAAATAGGAAGTCTCTAGCTCTTATAGTCTCTGAGATCTGCGTGTTCATACAGACGGACGGACGGACGGACGGACGGACGGACGGACAGACGGACATGGCTATATCGGCTCGACTGTTGACCCTGATCAAGAATATATATACTTAGTGAGGTCGGAGATGGTTCCTTCTGCATGTTACATGCATTTGCCCAAAACCATTATACCCTTTTTACCCATTTATAATGGGTTCAGGGTATAAACAGTTGATTTAATATTTACAATTTAGAATACAAAAGCTAAGGTAAAATTTGAAATGTATCAAATAAAATGTGAAATAAAACATAAACATAGGTTTTCAAATATAGTTTTTCAAGTATAAAGCTTAATAAATAAAGTTATAAATAAAAAACAAAAAATTTAGGGATTGGTCATATACAGAAAAATAGAATGTAATGAGTAAATAATTAAAAGCAAAAAAAAGTTTCAATACATTAAAAAAATAAAAAAAAATATATATAAAAAAATTAAAAATAAATTTTAAATATAAGATATTTCTGACATTAAAATGTTATTTGGAGAAACATACTAACACCCACAAATTTTATGAGTAAAAAGTAATGAAGAAATGATTAAAGAATAAAAGCCATAATAAAGTTTCGATACCTTCCAGCGCTCCTTGACAACATGTCCTGGCTGCAAAAGGTCCTCTGACGTCATTTTGCACGTCTCTTTCGGGGCTGCTTGCTGTGCACTGGCGGCGTTACTGCTCTTCTCCAATATGGCAGCAGCTGGAGATTGCGTGGTCTGGGATGGAACCTTGAAGGTCACTCGACTACGGACACCTAAACGATTATGCTTGGCAGGCAATGTCGCCGATCGTTGCAGTGCATTTGGATAATTTTTATTTCTCTGCTCCTCCTCTGAAGCATCGGCCTCAGCCTGAGCTCCTACACCTCCCCCGGTGGCACTACCACCAGTGCGAATGTTCTGCAAGAAGAGTGCGTGGAGCGTGGCAGGTGCAATTGATGGCGGCGGCTTTGACGGAGGTGGTGGCTGCAATCGCAATATATTTTTGTGCTCTGTGTATTTGGGACTATCGTCTATGTACAGCTTGGGTTGGTTCGATTGGATTTGGTCTTGGTCTTGTTGCTGTTGGTTTTCGTTGTGGTGTTGTTGTTGGCGCTGATCATGCAGTTTATCTTTGATGTGGCCTTTGCCGATCTTGTGTGGCTCAGCGACATTTTCATCGTTTCTACTGAAGTGAGAAGGTTTTGATTAATACTAGTACACTGTTAACTTGTTTTAAGTTATGTTAAGTGTATTTTATTTATAATCTTATATATATTTATATTAACATATTATGTTGTATTTTATTAATAATTGAATTAATTTAGTTCCTTTGATTTTTTTGTAGTTTTTTAAATTAAATTTAATAAATAAATAAATTGGGGTAATTTAATAACTCAAACAAAACTGTTAACTTTTATTGTATAACTTTTTTATAAGTTATATGTAAGTGTATCTTATTTAATTTAATTTATTTAATTATTATTCTTTTTTTTTTTTGATTTTTTGGATCAAATAAAACAAATTAATTAATTAATTAAAGTCAGTTAATGTTTCAAACGAAACTGATAACTTTTATTGTTTGTTATAAAATTGCATTGCATTTTATCTTTAGCGATTATTTTGTCGTTTCTACTGTAACGAAATAAATCTTTGTTATTAACACAAGGACACTGTTAACTATTTTAGTTATTTAAAGTGTTAGTTAATGTCTTAAGTGAGACTGTTAACTCTTATTGTATGTTATAAAATTGGAATGCATTATATTTTTTAGGTTTCACTTTGATGTTATTTTACCACCAGCTGATTGCATTGAACCAATTTGGTGGTGTTTTTTTCTCTCTCCACTGTTTTTTTTTTTTTGGAACCCATTTACAGGCGTTGTCTGCAAATAATGTTGACTGATTTCATTCCATTTTGTGTTCAAAAAAATTTTTTTTATTTATGTAAATAAATTTGTTCAATTATATTGGACAAATTTATATATTTTTTATATATAATTGGACAAATTTATTTACAAAGGTAAAAAAATATTTTTGAGCACAAAATGGATATATATATATACATATATATATATGCATAACATTTCTTTCAAATATACATATATATATATGCATAACCTTTCTCAAGGGAAAATATAAGCAATGATTATGGAGCATAAAGCATATGTATATGTTTATGTACATGAGCTATTATTATATGTGCAAAATTTAGAAGATTTTGCTGACGTTGTGAGTGCGTTGCTTGGGTTTACCTCAATTATTTAACAACAGCAATAATCTCTTAAAATAGCCACATGGCTCTGGCTCTGAAAAGTTGACTTCACTTTGCAGCTCAGCTCAGCTCACGTAATGCAAATATGCCAGTTATATATATGTATATTCAAAGTTTGACAATGAATTAAGGAAAACTTATTGTTTTTTTATAGGCACGTTACACGCTTTGAGAGTTGCATAGATTTTTAAATTAACATTTCACATTTTATAATTACGAAAAAAGAATCACGAAACACAATTCGAGTTGTTAAACATTACAGGGAAGGTACGCTTGACATATTACTCAAGCCTGAAATAAAATATCTCGTATTGATTGCAAAGCTTTTAATGTGGCTCATCGTGTTCCCATTTAGAGCTTTAGCTGAGGAAAACAACGGCACTTCCTTACCAAACGATAGGCAGAGAGAGACAGAAGGAGAGAGAGAGCCAAATACAAGTTGACAGTTGCCACTGTCTACTTGAACTTTCACCAGCTGCACCCTTACAGCAGCGCATGCGCCAGGACATGGTTTATGTAGTGTTATGTCAATCAGGTTTGGTCTCGCACTCAGCGTTGTGTAGCATTGAGCTTTGGCAGGAACTTTGAGAAATGTTTTCAGTAAATTTTATCAAGTAATTATTTTATAAAAAAAATATTTATATAGTAATTAAGCATATCTGTCTTGAATGAAGAAAGTAATCTTTCGGAAAACATATAAGAAGTTCTTAAATATACCATAATAAAATTATAGCATCCCAAAAAGCTGACTTGTTTAATAAAAATATCATAAGAATCGTGCAAGAATATGTAAATAAAAATTATTCATGCTAAGTAAACATTTTCACTTTAAAAATTCTAGTGTTGTACAATTGAGCAATAAGCTTCCTAAAAATTTCAGAACATTTTTTGAATGTAAAAACATTACTCAAATTAAAAAAAAAAAATTATTTTGATTATAACAGAATATTTGAATTTCAAACTATTATTTAACAAAATATTTCGTTGAAAAATAAATCTCAAATATAAATCGATTGTGAACAAAGAGGCCAAAAAATGCCAAAATGTCGATCTGGTATTTTTCAAAGAGTAAGGTCACATTCATTTTTCAGCTGTGTTTAGTTGCGAAAATATTCCAAAATCCAATGTAATCAATTAAGAATAATATTTTAGTATAAGAAAAAAATTCTCAAAATGTTGTGTTTTGTATATATTTAATGCGACAATAAACTTTAAGCTTAATTTATTTTATAGAAAATATTTAAATACATTTAACCAATGTTTTTGATATTGTGGAAATAACTTTTTATTATTATTTTGACAATCTTCAAATCTATTTTATTATTTTTATAAAAAATACAATTTTAGTAGAAGTTAAAATGTAAAATTTTTGTGTGTATTTTTAAAAGTGCGACTGTTCAAATATTTAAATTTAAAATTAAATTTAAACTTACTTGTGGGTCTCTTGTAAATGCATCTTGAATTTTTGTCTTTAGTTACTTTTTGCTTTGTTTCTAAAGGTATATGCCACTTAGTCATCTGACCAATTCTAAATTTAAAATGTTCGCAGATTCATTATATGCAATGTGTTTTAACTGCCATTTATTTCATATTATATATGTATGACATTCACGAACGCATTTCATTTATTTCAACATCACTATTTGTTTGTTTTCTATAAATAATTTTAAATTATTTGTTCTGTTTTAAGAGAAAGGTGACGTTGTTTGAAGTATTTCGGATTCGAATTTTTGTTTATTTGATATAGGAACAATCACAATTATTATTATTATGTAGGTAATCTTGTGGGCATGAAATATTCTATTTTTAAAAACACATATTTTTGTCTTGTTTAATTATAGAGATATACTCAACGAGAACCTTTAACGATATATGTGCAACACGTGCCACAAATTTTTGGGACAAACAATGATCGAACCCCTTCATCAAAATATGTAACAATAGTAACTATTTAAATAATTAGTAAGATAAAAAATAATATCAGACAATTTTATAATGAAACACGCGCCTATTTATAACAAATTTACGTTCTCTTTGAAAACACACACATACACAGAGGATTTGAACAACAAAAAAACGGGAGCGAGCGAGCTGTTGACTCAATTTTTAGCACTTTTGACAGAGCTTTTCACGTCCATACGAGATTGTTCACTGAAAAGTTTCTACTGAGACGTTTTCTATCGCCTCGGAAAAATGGTTGCAGCGCGCTAAAGAACTGAAAAATCTTTCATGTCTTTCCACTTATACAGCCAAACTTACATATGCATGTATTTATTCATATATATTTAGTTGTGTTCGGGTACGTTCCGCATTATATGTATTTCTTAAAAAAACGACTATAGAATCTAGTTGTGCATACTGAAATATAGCAATCATTGAATAATCCTCAAAAAAATAAATAAATAAATTTAAGGCAATTAAGCTATAATTAAACACTATATATAAGTAAGCAAAAAGCTAAAAGAATGTGTACGAAAATTTAAAAAAGTGTGATCGTTGCAGTCGAACGATCGACTGCGTAATTCAGTAAAATACCAAACTGAAAAAAAGGTGGAAGCTAAAAGGGGCTCAGCTCGACCTTCAAGCATATTTACCCTTCAAAAAGAAGTCGAGGGCGTATGCCGGCATTTTTAAATGACAATCTTTGAAGAATGCTGCCAGCAGTCTAAAAATTATAAATATATTGATTTAATCGATTTAAACATCTTGCTATGGTTTTAGAGAATTTGTGTTACACTCTGGCACTTTTTTTCGATTGCTACTTTTTATTTCGTTTGCCTATCCAAAATACCAAACAGACCCACAGATCAATCAAATTGGCAAAAAAGGTACTGTTGTCAGTTTTCATGTCTGGTTTTGGTCGGCACCAATGCTGATGAACGACGACGAGTGGTTCATTGGCTCATTGGTTTACGACGAAAAGAGATCGTCGCGTTTGTTTCGTCCTCTGTTGTTCGTAGCTTTGCACAACAGCTGGTTGTTGTTCAACAAAATCATGGCACGACAAATCGCACATCTGAAGGGTTTGCTCATTGAGCAAGTTCATGTTTTCATATTATGTTTGTGACGTCATGTTACAGAGTTTCTATTTTACTTTGCTTTGTAGGTTGTGGCTTATACATTAATTCAAAGATTTCTAAAAATCAATATTTTATACGGTCAGAAAAAATAAAATGGATAATAATGCATATTTTAGTAGTGACATTAGATATTTGTCAATAATTTCCAAAATAATGAACTTTGATATGTTTCGACGGCGGTTATCGGCAAACCACCATAGAAGCGCATCAAGTGTATCGAACAGCAAATAGTACATTATGAACAAAAAATATTCTGTAATGGTCGGTAGATAGACCGATAGGTTTGGTGTATCGAATGGGGGAACATCTTTAAGAGAGAAGAAAAAAGAAGGATGAAAAGAGGAAGAAAGAAAGGGCCGCAAGCGCATAAAAAAGATTTTAAAAATATGTGAATAAATTAGTTATAGAAAGATAATATAAATATATATATAAAAAAATATAATATAAATAACAAATATATAAATAATCAAACAAAACGGCGGCAACAACTGGCGGAATAATCTAACAAAGGAGGAGATCGCCGGGGACAACTGGGACAAATCAGGAACCAAGGAGTGGAATCCCGGGAACATTGGCGACTCAGAACATCCCAACATACCAGTGAGTTTGTTCCCGCCCGATTAATTGCGGTGAAGTGGCACGAAGGCACAGCTGATCAGCCCTAACCCTTAACGCATCAGTAATGAGCAATGCCAGCAACAGTGATGCTCATTTTGCCCATGAGTGATGCACACTTTAGCAGCCAATAAAATATAAAGAAAATATAAATTGTTGTAAACTTTAAGCTTAGTAAATAGTTATTAATATAGTACATAAATAAGAGAATTTTTTGTTGGATAATAAAATATAAATTCACAATGTAAAATAATTGATTAAGTATATTGTGGATAAGGAGAGAAATGAATTGTGAATTAAATAGTGTACGAACGAATGAAGATGAGGTGTTAAATTAATGTGATTGGGTGAGGAGAGGTATTAAAAACGAGTGAGAATGAAATAATAGTAAAAGCGAATTTCTCCGGTTAATTTTGTCGAGGAATCATTACACAGGGAGGGACAGGCTGTACAACATCCACACAGTCAGCACTGTAGCGAGCAGACTAGTTTGATGGAAGTATTTATTTTTATTTATAAAAAAAAATACAAATTATTGTTAACTTGCCGCCCAATATATCGCTGTCGAACCAACCCTAGGTAGCCGGCTGAGCGACATATTGGTGCTTCCGATAGCCAAGGCATAACAAATCTTTAAGAGTGTACTTAAAATCGCCATAAAGGCGAGAAAATTAATTCATTGATTTTTTGGCTCTCAGCAGAGCTTTTTATTTGTAGATTCCACATAATGCATATTTTAGATAACTATTTCGATTTAATGCAAAAAACATCGATGTATCGACTATTAAAAAAAACTATCCAGTCAGATGTGTTTTTATTGGGCAAAGTGAGCGCGATTTCAGATTCGTTTTCAGTCATTAAAATCTTTCGATTAAAGATGATTTTTATGTCACAGCAGTAGAAAAGTAGTAAAACAATAAACTACGAAAGACAGTAGCAGCAAATCAGTGTAAAGATAATTTCTCTTAGATGTTTTCTCTTTCACTTCTATTAGAAAACACAAATCGAAATAAAAAAAAGTTTGTTTTTTCTATATACCGCGAAATAATTTTAAAGCTATTTAAACGCTTGAAAAAATTAAAACAGTTGCCAAAAAGATTAACCTTTCTTGCATAACAAGTTTTTGTACAATTCCTTCGAAATATTTTATAGTGGAAATTTGGTCTCTTTAAAAAAAAAAAATGTACCACAAACTTATATTCCGGTTGCATATATGAAGCAGAGAATTTTGACATTTTGAACCCAATATAAAAGAGATTACTTACATTGTGATATTATAAACATTCCATAAAATTGATTAAAGTGTCTTAATTCCTTTTCTTAGAAGAGCCGATTTTAGGTGGCCATCAAACACCTTTCAATATAATGACAACTTATTGCTAAATTATTTTTTTGCTTGGCGGCCATTTTAAATTTTATTTTGGAATTCTTCTTTAACCTAGGTTTGCTTACATTATTTGTACAGTAATGGACCGAAAATAGAAAATACTGACAGTATATTGAGTATATAATTTTTTTGTGACTATACATCGTTTATGAATCCCTAACCTGAGAACAGAAACATCGGAAAAAATAAACTACTGGCTGTGCAAGTGAACAGCTGTGAACGTCTGATATCTCTGTTAACGGGTCAGCTGTTTTTTGGCGGCATAACGGCGCACTTTTAAATATTTTATTTGTTTCGACATCAATACAAAATCATACCAATAATTTAAAAAATTAATAAAATTGCATACCACGATTTTTGTAGAAACCTTGGATGAAACTTTAAATTATTAAAGAATTAGATTCTGTCTAGTTAAAGTCGAAAATAACATAAGCAGATTAAACATTTCAAAAAATTAGAAAAATATTCAAATTTATAAATTTTGACACTCTTACAAATTAAATAATAAATCTTAATAATAAAAAATGTCTTGACCATTACTGCCTTATAAGCCAACCCAGCAACTTCATCGATGAACATCGATGAAAATTAATTAAATAATGTTCTGTAGGAGTTTAAGTTATGACCAAGTGCCAAGATTTCCAGTGATTCAGTGAATCGTTTCAAAATCGTAACGCTTAATCAAATGTTGACTTCAATGTCTGCATTTATAATTTAAAATGTTCCATATTCTTTATACATCAGCTCAAGCTCTCAATTTAAGTTGTAAAAGTTAGAGATGCTCTTGTCTAGATATGTCGACTAGAAGATATGCAGAATCCGAGCCTATATCAATTATAATATTCTCCAATATCGAAGTAACAAAAACGAAATAAAATTTGATTTGCGCTTAGATTTGCACGATATGTGTAACGCAGTGCATTCTTGACTAGCATCAAAAGCTAAGTCACATAGCCTGCTCTTTTCTGTGGAGTCAGATTTATGAGTATCAGTCTTTTTCTACCCTACTGAGACCGGGGTAGAAGAGTATATTAGTTTTGTGCTGTCAGTTCGTCCGAAATTTACAAATCGACTTCAATATTCTCACATGTCTTATCTTTTAGCTAAAGCAGGTATAAATATTTTTTGAGTATATGACCAAGATAATAGCAGCTAGGGCTCCAAATTTATTATGAATGAGTGTAGAATAACATAAACAAAATATCGTAATTAATTAATTACTTAAATAAGTGATCAATATGAAGAGCGTAAATCGTACTCCAGTAGACTATTCTTTTTAAATGTACGTCCTATTAACTTATCGCATAAAGTACTACTCAGCATTGTCTTTCCATTTAAAATGGGTAAAAAGGTTAAATTGGTTTTGTGCAAATGTATGTACCAGGCAGAAGGAAGCATCTCCGACCCCACAAAGTATATATATTCTTGATCAGGATAGTCGAGTCGATATAGCCATATCCGTCTGTCCGTCCGTCCGTCTGTGTAAGCACGCAGATCTCAGAGACTGTAAGAACTAGAGACTTCAAATTAGAATATAGGTTCTCGTATACCAGGCGCAGATCAAGATTGCGTTATTTTATCGATAACTGCATCCGTTTATCGAATATCGATATATTAAATTTCCGATTTCAATAAATGCCACAATTTTAAAGGCAGAATCTTCTAATTAAGACATAATATGCATATGCATACTATTGATCAACTGCCCAAGTTATAGTCGAAAATATATTCTCATATTGATCTTATTTCTATCAGCAGCCGCAAGCATTTTCTGTATGCATAATTATGCGAGCGCATGTGTGAGAAAGAGATGGCTTGATAATCGACGCGAGCCTCAATATTCTTTTGTATGCTACCTACGATGGAGTGTTTCACGTGCTTGTCGGCAGAGGGCGCTTGCAGAGATGCTCGCATTTTAGTGCAAATCTTTTTAAAGGGGAATTTGATAATAATAATATAATATATTAAATAATTGGGTTTAGGATATATCGTAGTCGAGTTCACTCGTCTACAGCACTCTTACTTGTTTTGGTCTGGATTTATCTGTTAGTTTAATTATGCTTTTTATATTTTAACCCTATTTAAAGATTGTCGACTTTCGTACCATATATTATACATGAATGAATAAAAAGCATTAGATTTTGAAGATGATTAATATGCTAAAATAGTATAACTTAAAGATGCAATACAGTATTGTAACTAACCCTGTCTTACCAATTTTCCCATTTCGAGTCAGGGTATAATGAGTACATTTGGATTGAAAAATTTGACCACGCATTGACTTCCGCATGAAATATCAAATAGAAAAAGGGTTAAAATGTTCGAATTGCTGTCAAAGGCCTGTCAGATAAAATTGGTTTCGATTCAGCTTTTTAAGGGTTTGTCAGAGCACGCGGCAATGGCATTGGCAACCATTGGAACTGTAGTGAAACTAGAGATTATGTGCACCAAATCAATATGGAAATCAATAAAAAAAAATTATCCAGCAGCAGCTGTCACCCTCAAAAGTGCAAAAAACGAAAACAAAAAATGCACCCCTCAATCAACATACATACATACATAGATATATATAAGGATTTTAATTGAATATGTATGAATGTATGTACATATGTATAGTTAGATTTTCATCGAAAACGAATGTTTTGCAATGGTTAAGATAAAGAATAAGCTATATGAGGGATGCTTATTTGGGTGTAAATGTAACACTCGCTTCATAGACACAATATGTGACTCGGAGTAAGGGCCCAAAATATTTAGATCGACTTTAAACTTTAAAATAAAAGAAATTAAAGTCCAGGCCCTTTCCCAATATGTAATTTCATTAATAAATACAGTATTAAATCCAATGATATTTACTGTGGGATCTTATGATACCATAGATTGATGCTAAAATCTTTTTTTTCCATTTAAATACCCCAGAAATCTTATACAAATTTAAAATCATTTAAATCTAATTCATACATTTTATTTTTAAATTTATTTATTTATTAAATGTCGACATTTGAAAGATGGCTGGCACCAGGTGGATTTAAAATTGTTGGAGATATTTTGTTTTACCGATATGCGATTTCCTAGAATCGTAGTGGGAGTTACACCCCAATATACTCTTCGATATCAAAATATGAAAAATGAGTACGTAAATTGTGTAAATTTGAAGAGTAATTGATTTTTAGTAGTGTTTCTTCGCTTCCTTATGATATTTGTACAGTTAATTAAACTCATCGTCCTGGCTTATTCCTGTCGTCCTTTAAACTGTGATTTTTCTCCTCATTTTAAGTCTATATAACCCCATATAATATATATTATAGACGTCTTTTACACATATAAATTCATGTATTTTATCTTTCATATGTTATTTTTTGTCGGTATTATTATCCTGAATTTGGAAAAATAACTAACTAAATAACTCCAGTGTAATACCTAATATGCTGACAACAGCTGATAAGTTGCCTTCTTCTTGTCAACATCGGACATATATTATATATAGCTCGATTGGTATTTTCTATTTATAATGAAATTGGGTTGCTTGGAGATGCACTGAACACAACAAGAATATGTTATCTCCCCTTATATTGTATAATGCTAAATCCTTAATTCATAAAAAATTGGTGAAAAGAATATGTACAAAATTATGTAAAGGGCAGAAGGAAGTATCTGCAACTCCCCATCTAGGAACATATATTCATGATCAGCATCACCAAACAAGTCAATCTACCATTGTCTTCCTTGTTGTATGAGCAAATAAATCTAAATGGAAATACAAAGAGACTAAAGAATTCAAATTAGGAATATAAGTTGTAACGGGAATTTAAGTTAAATATGGGAATCGGCTGTTAAAATGTTGCGCTAGGCATTGCAGGTAAAATTGGTTCTGATTCCGATTTCGGTTTTGAATTTAAATCGTTAAGATGCTGACACCCTGATAGGAACACTTTTGGTGCCAAAATTAAAATTCTATGCCTGTAAAATAAATACGTAGTTAAAGAATCTAAATATGTGTGTATATAGAACAGTAAAGTATAATTTGCAAAAGTCGAACACAAATAAAACAAGTAATGCTGTCTTTGCTCTCTTTTCTTTAGTTTTCCAATTTCCAAATCACTTCTTAATCCATGCAAAGATATATGTACAAATCCATATATGTATATACATATATCTACACATACTTCTTTTCCGTTGTATCTTGCAAAAAGCAAACCCCTACGCACACGCACACATACGCGCTTAGATGCATACATAAATATAACTCGCGGCAGGGGTATTTTTCCTTCTCTGTTTTTTTTTTTCATCACTATGATCTCGGGTATTTTTTATATATATATATATATGTTGTACACAATTTTTTTTTTTTCGTTATTTTCGTTTTTTTTTTAATTTTGATGGTGTGTAGGGTAGCGACGCTGCCGCTGACGGTGCCGGTGGTGTTTTGAGTGCAGAAGGTGGCAAAAATTGTCCGCTCCCTGCTTTTTTGGAAACTCACATTCAGCCTGGCTGCCGTGCCTGGCCTGCCTGCTTGCCGCTATTGCGCCACCACCAACTTCATTATAATTTTGTCGGGGTTGTTTTTTCATTCTGTATTTGTTTTTTTTTTTTTTTTGTGTTGTATTCTTTATTCGCCGCATCTGGCGGCTCTATGTGACGCAGACGATACCCTTCGCCGGGTTATTTCGATATTAAATTGTAGGGCATTTAAATGTTTGCAGTGGCTCATGCACATAAAAACGACACCCCCAAGTTTTTTTTGTTAGTCCGTGAAAAATTGGATAAAAAAACGCTTGGCAGTTTTAGCATCTGAAAATCTAACATTGAATTATGGAATATCGATTTTTTGTTTTGCGAAAATGAAATGTCTTCTGCTTCCACTGGCAATCCCTCCCCTCCAAAAACAAAAACCCATCCCCTCTTCCCACCATTAAAAGTACAATATAGGAAAAGGTATTTGATTTAAAACAAAACAAAAAACAAAATCTACCACAGAACAACAATAAAATGCATATATGCATATATGCATAATTATGCCTTTATCAACGAAGTATCGGTAAAAACTCCGTTACACGTTTATTTCTCATTGAACATTTGCTATAATTATATCATATATCTGACATAGAAAAAAACTCACGTAATGTGTGTATGTAATCTACAAAAATGGCTATCAGTCTTTTATGTAGAGTTTAAATACAATTTGGAAAATAAAATTGCTTATCCCAGTGAAGAAGATTAGTTTATTTTTTAATTTTTAATGGGTTTAAAATCGATTTGAGTTTCAGCCAAACTCTTTTATCTCCAATTCGAATTCAGTAATTTTAGTCAGCCAGAGCAAAAAGTGAAATTCAACTTATTTGCTTTTTAGAGAGTGAAGAATTGTCGGCCCTTCTACTACAAAGATAGCTATAGTCAGAGTCCGACCAGAATAGTTGTTAATATAATTTTGAATTAATAATATTATTATACTGTTTTATTTGTTCAATGTCAACATAAGAAAAAACAAAATGTAGAAAAAATATTACATTTAATTAGAAATCAAAATTAATATTTATATTTAAATTAAAGAAATAAGAAATATTTACAACATTTCTGGGGGTATTTAAATGAAAAATGGAATTCTCCATCATTTGTTGCCAAAACAAATTGTTTGTATAGAATTCATTAATTGAATTCACATCTACAGTAAACAGTATTTTCGTATTAATAAACTCATGTAACATTTATAAGATTTATTAATATTTATTAACACTAACAAATTTTCACCTTATACCCAAACTCAGCATCATTCGAGCAAAATTATAGTCCCCCGTGAACTACATTCGAATATTATTGCGATTAGAACCAAAGTTAATTAAACAGATAATGACGATGGGTTACTTTACCCTTAGGGGAGGGTTGACTAAACAAAATTATCTTGTTGTAGGTACCACAGTCATATTATTTTAATAAATAAATAAAGAAAGCGGTCAAAAGTGTTAAGGAATCTCCGTAAGTGAAGGTCCGACGATGTGTCTTTGCTTTTACCCACCACTGCACTGCCTTAATATCAAAAGCATGTCCTCATCCTTTTGGATAAACCGTGCCTGCAGCACGTCCCCAAATTCTCGGTGGATGTGCGTGCTGGCTATAGTCCAAACCCTAGCTACACTCAGAAAAATGCATGCTCTACTATAATACATTTATTTATGATCTCGTAATTAGAAAATCATTTTATTTCAATTTTTATATTAGAAGTAGTATTATTTTTAATTTTAAAAACGATATCATCAGTTTGTCTTTTTGAATTGTTAAAATTCTTATGTCTAAAAAACCAAGATTCTTGTTCACAAATAGAAAATTTGCACAACTTTAAAATTGCCTTAATACTAGAAATATTAAGAATAATTCAGAATAATAAGCTGAGGTAACCTCGGCGACATGGTGATAAACTAAATTTGCGGGCTGCTCTATTTCTGCAAGTGTAGTGGAAAGCGAGGAAAGGGCGTGATATCTGTGCCATTGACGACGGTATCACAATCACGACTCGAAAAACATTAGGGCTTTAATTGCCATTGTTTAATTTACCTTGGTGTGTACCGGAAATTTACAGGAACTTAATTTGTACTTGGCACTGTATGCTTTAATCGTCGCACCGTAGAATGGGATAATGTTGCAAGTGTTGCTCAGTTATGTGTGCCGTTCTCATTCTCACTTACGTTTTGTTCGTGCGTGCAAGATATTCGATTAGCTGCATCAATAAAAGAAGTTCACTCCACTTGCTCGGACCTTGTGTCCAGCTGGCGCACAGCCCCTGAATGTGGGTGGGGATGGGAGTGTTAACGGCATTAGGGCATGTCACGTTACAAACGAAAGTGTGAATGAGAACATTTTTGAGGATACCGAGCTGTTAGCGTTCTACTTACTTGCCATGGCGGATATTTTCTCATTCCATATTTAGGCGTTGAAATGCTTAATGTAAAAATTGCTTGTGCTGCTGATAGGCAGAGCGAATATTTGCATATGCATTTGGCATTCATTGTTCTTTACTTAAATACAACAACTAATTTAACTTAATTTTTGCTTATTTTCATAGTTGCAATTAAAGATTTTAGAATGTGTTATATTATTAAATATACGGCTTATTGCATTTCTGATTTCAATTCCCGCCAAGTGCTGTCAAATGCAAACTTAAGAACTGTTAAGCTGGTACCTCAAATTCGCTCAAGTCGCTACCTTACTTTGGTACACCATGCACATAAACTGCAACCGCCAGAGTTAACAGCACTCTCTCTCTCTCGCTCTTCTCTTTGCAAAGGACGCTCACTGATCAGCTGGCTGATTTAATTCAAATCTTAAAATCACATAATACATATAAACATTATAACATAAAATGATACAAATCAAAAAGCTGATAGCTCAAACATATTTTCGTGAAAATTAAAACACCAATTCCCAACTTCGTTCGCAATTACAATTTTACATTTGATTTAAATGTTCTTTTTCATCTGAAAACAATGTCAGGCAGCTTTTTCTTCTCGTTTTTTTTTTTATACATGTGGCAACGCAGTGTTTGAACGAGTAGCGATCATCTGGTGCATTTTGTATGAGGCTCTTGCTGTTTTATTTTATTTTTATTTGTTACATTTTAAATTTTTTAATTAGATATTCCATTTAAGTTTAAACCAATTTTATTTTCGATATTAATTTTTAAATTTGAATAAAATGTCAACAAAGAATCGAAAGTCGCTTAAAATGAAGAGAGACTGTTAAATAAAGAATACAGATCTTAGGTTGCCGTATACCATTCGCATATAAGTATTTCGGATACATTTTTACAATAATGTCTAGCATATTCATTGAACCCGAAAAGTGGAGAAAATATTTGCTAATGGGTATGTATGTATGTATTCGACTACATGTTGGGCTATGTCGTAAGCCAATTGCTTAATTTATATCCCCCTCATGGATAAATGCCCACACACTCGAGCATTATTTGCAGAACTTACTTAGAGTTTCAATATCGATCTGAATAAATATACATAATTCTTAATTTCTATTCATCATATTCTAGAGATAACAATTACTTCCCTCAACTCCCTCGTTCAGCCTCTCCTGATTTCCAGGACTGTCGCCTGTGTCTCGGTCATTACGCAGTGTCATTGAGATATAATTAATTTCGTTACGGTCGCAGTTTAATTTTGGTTAAAGCCAGAAGTCGCTTCCTCATCGGAGGCTTATACCTTATACCAAAGTGGCCATAAAGCGCACATTTATTTGCTCGAATTGCATAATAATTGCAAAGCTTCTGTCTCGTTGTCATTTTTGGTCATCTAATGAAAAACTACGCATTTCTATTCCGGAAACAGGCACGCGTGTCAGAAAATGCTTGTGCTAACAGATCAACCCCCAAAATCGCTAATTCACTTTTTATAAATATATATATAAATATGTATGTATGAATTCTCCCATTCAATGCTGGCCTGATTCCCATTTGTTCTCCCTGTGAACTACACTTCCGATATCATAAATTATTTACACGCGAAAAACCATTCAGGTCCACTGATTAACAAAGTCAGCTTCAGAGTCATCACTTCGTCCATCTATCCATCCCATCCCATTCTCGGGGGCCATCAGCTAGTTAATGTTGATTGCTACGTGAGTTTATACCATACTTACATATATTGCTCATAATTCCGATTTTTGTATGCATAAGAAGTTAACTAATGGATTTGAATCATACATATTTATATCCTTAGAAGTAAAGTGAAATGCGAGTAGCATACAATTATTGATTTTCTTGTTTTTATAAATAATTTCGACATATAAACAAAAAAATTTTTGTACATTTAGAAAGGATTTAAATCGATAATGCAAAAATGTTCAAAGAATTAGAAACGCAAACCATGGTTCTTAGATAAAATACTTTCTGAAATTAATTAGTAATAAAATTAGCTCTCTAGAATTTGATTCAACTGTTCCCAGCCCACGTAAAGTCCTTTATTATTTCTAACAATGTATACAAATTGTATAAACTATTGTTAATAGAAAACAACACACAAGCAATTGTGCATATATTTTCTAAATTTTTTGAGAATCCACGCTGAAATTAAGAAATGCAAATCGTAGTTTTGAGAAACCCACAACCATAAATTTTAGAAATTAACTCTCCGATTGGCGATTCACTAAAACTTAGGGCAATTTTTTTTTAATTGTATTAATTATTTTATTTTATTAGACACAATAGAGCTAAGTAAAACTAGAGCTATAAGTAGGTTTTTAGCTTTGGCTGATAGACGGCAATTTGTATATTTAAAAATGTTTATTATTGTGTAAGCATTGTTCGTGTGGTTCATGTTGAGCAGCATTGAGATTGAGTTGCAGTTTTTTAAATTCAGCTTCTGAATGGAATAAGAGCTGGGCATTGTCTTTGAATATGTTAAATTTTAGTGGCATTTGGTTTTTGTCATAATTCGCATTGATTTTGTAATGTTCGTGGTTGAGTTTGGAGTGTTCAAGTCTCAGTCGTGATGTGTTTTTATGTAGAGTAAAAGGGGTGAAAGTGTGTGTTGGGTGACTGAACGGCACCAAGTTGAATGAGGGTTCCACAGCTCAATTGGGTTTCTGACAATATCTTAATTATGGCAATTTTTATGATTGTGTATCGCGGGTCTATATTCGTTTCGTTTTTTGGTAGTTTTTAGAGAGGAGGATTCTGATTCTGCCGGGATAATAATCACAATTATTACTGATTACTATTGACCCACAGTATTGATGAGTAATCTTGAATTAAGACCTATCTTAGAACAGTATTTTGCGTGGTTAAGGCGAATGTGCTGCTGTTGCTTTTGGATCAGTCTCTATAAATAACACTACGATCTGCATTTTTTTCTTTCCTTCTAGAGAACATTTCACTGCGTAGGAAAAGCAGACGTCCCAGGCTTAAATTATATTAATTAGTCGTTCGGCCTATGTTAATCACCCGAATGAATACCTTTGACAATTTCTGACTCTAGCTAAAAAATAGTCATAAGTGATTTTTTAAAAATTGCCATTATCGATTATATCAATTTACTAGCCACGGATATTCCAGAAATCAAGCTTGCGGCAATTAAAGTATCAACATGATATAATCTGTTAAAATCAAACATTCCCACCGCAACAAGTGGAAAGAGCGACAGAAATTCCTCACAGTGGAACAGCATATGAAATCTTAAGCGAAAATCATTTATATCAATGAAAAAATTAAATATGATTTATGATTTTAGTTAATTATTGTTGTTTTATATCCATTTATTTACAATTTTAACATTATTTTTAACATTTACTTAGCTTTTTCGAAACATTAAAGTTTGCGGAATGGGTCTTACTTTATGTTTATACTAAACTACTAACGCTGACCTTTTTTTGTTGTCTCCTTTGAGTTTTCAGACTTTCCCTAATATTTGTTGGACCATTAAACATTATAATGTCAAGATTTATTTTATACTTTATTTTATTTAATTTGTTAATTATATATTATATATATATATACTAATTTGTAGCCTTTTCCTGTTTATATTTGATACTTTTTTGAAATGTGTGGATTCACTTAGTAAACATTAAATAAATAGAGTCGTAGTCCTCTAACTCTAATACCTATAATTTAATAGTAAACAAGTGAAATAAAATACATAAGTGCCATTTAATATTTTACGTGCAAATACCACTGTGCTGTCTGACAATTGACGCGGCTCAATTGCCGCCAAGAAGGGTCAGATTTTGTCAGACGCTTCCCCGCTAAGGGCATAAAAACCAAGCTAAACAGATTTAACAGAAATTTAATTAATTATGTTGTCGCGGTAATAGTTGCGCAAAACGTTAAATGCATAATTATGCTGGTAATTCCGGTCAAGGGTAGCCGAACACTCGAGCACCGAGCACCACAGACGAACAGTGGTGAAGCAGAAGCTGTAGCTGTTTATGTTTGTGTGTGTGTGTGTGTGTGTGTGTGTGTGTGTGTAGCCGAAGCGAGTCGAGTCAGGAGAGTCGAGGCGAGCCGAATTGCGGCGAGGCGGGCGGTATGAACCCATTGAAAATGGCTATAAAGGGTATAATGATTTAGTGCAAATGTATGTAACAGGAAGAATGTAGCATCTACGACTATATATTCTTGATCAGCATTGGCAGACGGTTTCATATACATCTTTAATAAGAGCTACAGACAAATTTGGGAAATTAGTTCTCGAAATACCGCGCATATCAAACTAGCTCCATTTTATCGAAAAGTGTTTACCGTTAACAATATTATATGTATTTTATTAATTAACTGTCCAAATTTTGCAATTAATCTAGAATATATGAAACATCCCTGTACAGGGTATGTCGGAGTCGAGCTCACTTGTCGACTGCAATCTGAGTTGTTTTGTCTTGTTGCTGTTATTTCAATTATAATTGTCTTAACAGAGTTGAAAATTAATCGAATAGGGGAGGCTGTTATGGACAAAGGCGCTCGACTTCCGGTGCACAGTTTGATAATGGGGGAGGGGGATATCGGGTAGGGGATTGGGGGTGCCAATGAGAGCAAAAAAAAGCAACTGTGCCTTTAAGACTTACCCGCACAGATTTGTTTTGGCATTAATTCGAGATTATAAACCATAAACTGACGCGTTGCCGGACTCGATGCTCTCTGTGCCTCTGCTTCTATCCGTGTAAAGTGGACATATATTTTGAGGTACTTAACGAATAAATAACCATTAAATCACATTAACGGAACCCGCAGAGTATCGAATATAGTCGAAAATATTAAGTATGATATGATGTCTATGTGTATCTATGCACACTTGGCATATCTGATTTGTGTTCACATAGTTTATATATATTATTCAAGCGAATCATTTAGGTTCTGATTCCAATTCTGATACGTAAACTTTATAAAAACTGCTTTAAGGTATTAGGATACTTTACCGGGAATTCTCTGATAGTAGTGATTACAATAATTATCTCCATATAATATATATATATATTCGTGAATAGCTTATTTTAAATACCTTGAAACTTTAAGAGTAGTTAGGATACAAATTAGAGGGGTCAGTTGTTAAAAAACTCAACGCACCTTCAAATCAAATTGAAAACATCATTAGGATATCCCTCCTCATTAAATCACCTCACCGTCTTAATCATGTATCATGTATCATATATGTTATACATAATGATTAATTACATATTTGTCTAAAAAGTGTCTGCGTGACAATGCTAATTTTTCCATTCTCTTTACTCAGTTTTAAAGTTGCTAGGGCCAAGCACCCCTAAAGATGCCATAGCAACTATTGCCTGTTTGTGCTTGCGATTTGAAACTTAAAGTTCTACAAATAAAAAAAAAACACACACACATTTTCAAGTGTGGCTACTTTTAGCAGACGAGTTTTCGCATAATAGAGACCCAAACCAAGGCCACCAACGCGTCAAACAAAATTTTTTTATGACAACCGTCTCTCATCCGTACAATCCGTCTACGTCTCCCGTATCCTGTCTCCTGTCTCCTGTCTCTTGTCCGTCAAGCGACGTGCAGCAAATGTCGTAAAGACAGAGCTGGTGTTAACCCAAATATTGTTGGTCAGTTAAAGTTCAACGGCAATGGCAAAAGCAAACGCAAACTGCTGGAATTCTCAGTCTCGACACAAACCCACACACACACACACATATGTATATATATAAGTACAGCTGCGGTCAAAATAATAGTAGTGCCCACAAATAGTTCAAAAATTATGAAAATTGTGTCTGAATACAAGCAAACAATACTGAAGATAAGTAAAAATATAGCTATAAAATTATCACCAAAAAATGTAAATCTCTAAATGAATTGTTTATATTTTTGTTTTATACTTACTTTAATTAAATTACTGTTGAAATATATAATTTTAAATATATAAATGATAAATAAGTAAATATATAAATATATATATAAATAATATTTCCAATAACTAACTTTAATGTGTGTATGTACGATGTTTAATATCTGAAAAATAATAATATTTTAAATCAGTCCCCGTTGAGGATCCAATACCTGATGATTGGCAGCATTAAAGATTTGTCTGTTTTAACAATTTTTTTTTTAATATTTTGAGAAGCAACACTACTATACTATAGTATATTTTGACCGCAACTGTATATATATGTATATATATATTTGTGTATATTCACACGGTTGTATGTATGGCACGCGCCCAATTTATTGCGAAATGATAAAGTTTGCGATAACACGATGCACGCAACATATGTCCGCACATACGAACACAGACAAACTTTGTCGCTGCCACGGCCTTTGCCACTCTGCCACACTACCACTCTGACACTACCACTCTCTGCCTCTCTGACCATTGGTGGTGGCAGCAAAATGCCGCCGGCTGGCCAGCACCCCCTTAAACGTGAAATTTCGGTCAAGTTCACCTAATTCAAGTTTTGTTGAATTCTGTTTCTGTTTCTGTTCCTGTTGTTGTTGTTGTTGTTAAATATTCAATGCCACGGACTCTAAGCTCTCCGTATGTATGTATGTATTTAGGTGTGAATGTATGTAGTAGTATACCTGGTACTCTCGAGACATACCCATGCAAAAAATTGTGAAAATATTCTAGGCATCAAATCGTTGCATTACCCTAAAAAGACGTTGATATTTTTCCTGTTTTTCTTTTAATTTTTAAAATATTTGTCTTATTATTAAGAAAGGTGAAACAACTTCCAATAATTCAAATTTTTTTTTTTTTTTGGTTAGTTTACAACTTGAAATACAGACAAGTGTGGAAAAAGCTTGGGTTTATTTAATTAAGAAAAAGTATTACTTAAAAACTGCAGCACAAGGAAAGTGTCACTTTCGACACCAATACAAATTTAAAGTAAGTTAGTAAATTGACCCAAAAAGAAATGCAGAAATATTTTTATGGTCTGACTAACGTCAAATTGTTTTCTATGTGGAGCAAAGGTTCTCGTTTAAAATAAACTTATATACCTTTAGGTCCATATTTCAAGCTAATATTATTTTGCGTATAAGCTTCAAATCGCTCCAAATAAGGTACTAAATCTTTTAAATCTGTCTTGGAATCATCAATCGCAAGACAAAAGTAAATATTGAAATAAAACTAATCCATAAATATTATAGTAGATGTATTTGTTCCATTATGACCACATATTATTCAATTAGTAACATAATTATAAGTGGCCTTAAGTTTTAATAAAAGTATTCAGTTAGGTTTTAAAAACAAAAATGTTTCTACACCATGTTCATATTTAATAATATCAATAATTAAGTGGAAACGGTCGCACAAGCGTTAACTAACTCTTAACTAAGTAATAATACAAATATTAGAAATAAAGATCACACATTTGCAAGCAAAAAACATTTAAATTTAAAATAAACTTACTTGATGTTGTTCCGATATTATATTGAATTAAATCACTTGTGGATCATTTGATCGCTTATGTGAGGATATTGGAAAAAATGTTATTATTATAATATGGTCTTCCAAACAGGACAACTATCCAAATCAAAAGAGCTCGAAATTAGTTTTGCGACATTTTTTATAGACCGGCCTCCACAGTATTCAAATTCAAACACAAATAAAACTCCTTGTAATTTCATTAAAAAAAAAGCAGTGTCTAACGCGAGCCAAGGAAAGACAACGATCTTTGTAACTCATGTGTGTGTTCCCAATAAAATATGCAAACACTACAACCAACAATATTTTTAAATATTAATTATTTAGGTCCAGTACTATTCTAGTGACCTTAAAATATGTATATATATTTATATATATATATTTGTATTTGAAAAGGCATCAAATCAAGAATAACTCTTTTCTGACGTTATGTTTACGGTTCCATTTTATAATGTATATTCTCAAAAGTTGATTAAATTGGTTTGTAAAAAGAAAAAAACTACGAAAAAATATGTTTCTAGTATTTTTCTTTCGAAGCTATATGTTCAAGTAACAATAACGACAACGCGATACTGCAAAAATGTATCCAAACATTTAATTGATCTTAAGGAGTAGCGAGGGAAAGGGGACTTGCCATTCCCTGCATTCAATAGAAAAAAAATGCAGTAAAGCATTTTATAAATAAATATTATTATATTTTCTCTTTCTTATTTTCTTTCTGTATTTAGAACATTATATTATAAAATTATAATAATATAATAAAAATAATACAAAATTGATAATAATTTTAAAATATATACTTACTTTTTTAGTATTAAGAATAATATAAAAATAAAATAAAATGTACATTTTCTTTTATCAGTTATTATAATTAAATAGTAATAATAAAAAATGTACAATAATATTAAAAAAAAATGTATTTTCTTGTTTTTAGCATTTAGAATAATTAAATATTAACGTTTAAAAATAATATTAATGTTAATATCAAGAAAACATGACTGCAAAGTCCATTCGAGTAAGTAGCAAAATGATGCGGGTGAGACGCCTCCATTTAATAATTCACCCTATTACTAAACTACGTACTTTGCTCAAATGCGTAAAATACCGACAGACGTAAACAAAAACAAAAAAAACATCTACCTGCATTTGTAGACGATTCCTTCCCTTTTTTTGTTTTGCCTCGGTTTTGTTTCTGCTATTCAGATCGGTTGACTAGAGAGACGTGAGTGAGTAGGATCTTTACTGTTGCTGTTGCTGCATCCCGCTAATCGAAGGTCAACATTCTGTTTACAGCGAACACAGATCAGAACAACTAACAAAAGCGTAATAAGGGAAACAAATACAATTGTGAAAGAGCGACGGGCATTATTATATTATTACTACTATTATTATATCGGGTATGATATTTAGACATGCTGGCATTTCACTCACACTCACACTTTTAGCTGCAGTCAAATGCAGTCAAACAATATGTATGTATGTATATGTGGGTTATTAACACTTCTTCACGCACACACACATGCGTGGGCCATGGCTCAGTGAGTGGTCAGTCTGTCTGTCAGTTATTCTTGTCAATGAAAATAAGAACGGCATATCAATAAATTTAACCTGATCACTTTAAAGCTTTAATGTCCAAGGCTGCATCGTTCACACACACACAGACACAGCATATCAGAAGAAGAGATATACACACAAAAGAGCTAAAAAGAAATAAGAAATTTTTAGTCCACGAAGAAATCATCTGAATACAAACGCATAATAATAAAATCTAACTGGATAGAGGTGTGACTATACATGTGTATGGGTCTGTCCATCTGTCGGTCCGACTGCCTGTTTGTTTGGGTGCACAAAGCAAGCTACAATCAACAGAGCACAGACACGGGACTGAGAATATACACACAGTTGCGATGAAAATAATAGTAGTGCTGCTTCTCAAAGCATTTTATTAATAAATATGTATCACTCATTTTATGGTGATCAAATGGACAGCTCTTCAATATGAAGAAAAATTCAAGTATTATAATGTTAAATTGATATAATACTTTAATAAATATAAACAAAATATATACAAAAATTATTACATTTAAGTTTTGTTTATTTTTTTTTAATAGCTATGTCAACATTTACTATTCATCTATAATTAATTAAAATTCTCATAATTTTTTAACCATATAATAGGTTTGTTTCTTAACATTTTTGAAAACATATGCGCACATACACTTCTGTTATTTTGACCCCTGCTGTAGCTCAACTTACCGGTTATAGAGAATAGCATCTACATATTTCCATATATGTATATACATATGCCCACATCGTATACTAATATATTATAATCACATTCACACTCACACTTCTTATTAACGCCCCAAAATTTACGATTTCATTCAGAAATCTCGACGAGGCACAAAAGTTCGAGTTCCCCTTCCTACTTGTTGTCTTGTTATCTATTCATACCCCTTAAACATGAAATTGCCATAACGGGGTATATTGGGCCTTGCAGTTTGAAAACAAAAACAGATCAAACAGATAAGAATTTTGGATCACGCATGGAATGAGAGTGTGTGCTCGGCTAAGGTATACCCTCTTTAAACACAGTTTATTTAATATTTTTAAGAGTTTTCGTTGTTCAGCAGTGCAAAGTTTGTCCCGCCTATTTCATCACCCTAAATGTTAAATAAACAATAACGTTAATATTTTATTCTACTATTTTAAACTCTTAATAAACAGTATCAGTTTAAAATATTTCGATTATTTTTACCAGCACAGGGGCTTTGAAAATATTGAAAATTTTCATTTTGTACAGCACCACTACTATTAGTTCGAAGTTGTATATACATATTTTAGGTTTTCTCCTAAACCTGATGGACAATTTGGCAAACTTCATGATACCCTGTTTTATGCATTTTCAATGGGTCCAGACATCACTCCGCCTCTCTGTTTAATCAGCTTGATCTCGGAGATATAAGAAAAGTTTGGCATGTGCATCTGTAATTGGAATTCCGAGTGTCCATTTAAAATGCAACATCGCAAACATCAAAATGTATAATGTAGTTGTGCAAATCAGAGAGTCCACAATGTAAACACATACATATGTATATGTTCTTCATATTCTTGTCTGCCTCATCTCGATCTCGGATCGATCTCATATTTTCAATTATGTATGTATTTTTTGTATCTTGAAATCATTTTGAAATAAAAATTAATTCTTGAAGTAACATCGTTGCGCATTTTCAAAATGTGTTAATTTTCTGGTATTTCATTGTAATATTTTCAATAATAACCATTCGATTTTCGAGTTACATTGAATATTAAAAGGTTTATTTATCATTATTAACACTTGAAGCTACATTTTTCTGATACATTCTCGAGAATCATTAGCGATTTTTATCAATTTTAATATTCAAGCACCAAGTTATTTTCAATTTTTCATCTATAAAAATAAAACGATCTACTGGTAAGATTTTTTACCTAAATATATGCTGCGTTAAAACAAAAAAATACCTAACTTTTATACAATTAAAAAAAAAAATCGAAATTTAAAAATGCTTACACAGAATGTAGGTCCGTACCATAAAAAAATAAAAAAGAAATAAACGAAAAATATAAAGCATAATATATATAAACCTAGATATGTATATACATACATATATATATATATATATATATATATATATATATTGTGAGTTTGTTTGTATCATTACTAATTTATGTGAACTGTAAAACTATCGATTTAATCGCGCCTAATCTGATAACATTTTGAATGGGAATGAATGGATCACACTCTGAATGAATTCATAAATATGCAAACTAACTCCAAAATAAACTGAAGACAGAAGAATGAACCCAGTCCGAAGAGCTCTCTGCCTACAAATGACTGAGCAATAGAAATAAAAATAAATAAAATATGAGCACAGTTAGCCGATCTGTAAAACTGCTCGGCAATTGATCAGAACGGAGACTGACAACAACATTTTAAAATACCTTCTTTCATCATCATGCTGCTCATAATTTTTTTACAAAATAGACAATATATTTAAAGTTGTTTTGTCAACGATTTAGTGTTAGGCAGGCTTAAAAAACAAAATACAAAAATCAAAACAAAACGAAACGAAACAAAATTAAACTGTGTTTTAGAGATCGTATTTTGTTGCTATAGTCTCTGAGTAACATCAATCACAATTGTTAGATGATATACAAATTAAATTTGGAGGAGCGATTTTTATTACTCTTCACTGTTTTGACCAATAGTCTACTTCTCAATTTAAACAATTAGCAATTAATCAGCTTGTAAGTCATTCATTCATGGGTTTTACTAAAGTACTTAAATGAAATTATTTCACACAACAACATCTTGATTGAAAACCATTAACGCTAGCTGTAATTCTAATTTGTGTTTACGAAATCCTGTAATTAAATTAAATAATTCTATATTTTTATTTGTCTTGTTGAACTGTTGATCTGTTGTAAAAATGTTTACATTTTCACTGTGATTGCCAAAAATATATTTCAAATTGATTTAGAATCATACTGTTATTTATTATGTTTCGACAATTTTAACGAGATGAAAAGAATGTTTTAGTCCATCAGCTTGTCCCCGAAAATCTGTATTTAAAACCAAAAAGTTGATGTTCTTCAGAGTGTTGCTGCAGCTTAGATAGACATAGATTTGAAATTACTGGTTAGTTTAGTTTTTGACGGATCCGCAGCTGAATTTCTATTTTGGAAAAGTAAGCATTTTCCATAAATCTTGGTGCAATTTCTAATTGCGTTTGCACAACAAGATTTTATGTTACTGCCCAGTAAATAGATATTTTACTATATGTTCAGTTGTCCGACGAAACTGAGCTGTTCCTTCAATAAAGACGGATGATTGGTTATAATGATTTGTCTATTATATTCCATAAAATAAATCTCGAATCGGAACCCATATGATGGATAAAATTATATTTCCAAGCATTACCTACGACGTGCCATTGATTTGGACCAATTAAGTCTCCACAGAATCGTTCAAGACAAGTGGAGTCAAGAACATGGAATTATCTCCAGATCTCAACGCGAATGATAATATGTGTTGCGAAGATATAAATAATATATTTAAAATTAAAAGTTAAATAATTAAATGAATTATAATTTCCAGTTTTGAGAGACTGTGAAGAATATTTGGAAATCGATTTCTATCTGGAAATAGACTAAAATTCAATGCATGTGGCGGTAATTTCTAATTTAGATTATACAAACAAATACAAAACGTATTATAATACGAATAATACATTTAAAGACGAGAAAACTTCAGCGCTATAATATGGACCGGCTCAATTTTCAATATAATTTATTTTGTTAAATCATTTTTCTTTTAATGTTTATTTTCAGTATTAATTTCTTGTGTTCAAGTGAAGATTTAATCATTTTTAAACTATAGTCATTATTTTAACTTATTCCAAAATATATGAGTGCCCTCTGTTATTTATTAATATATACATATATTATTCTAATTGAGCAACTTTTTATATAACTTATACATATATATATATATAACTTTAGATGCGTATACCAGAATTACTTTAAATACTTTAAGGGGTTGAAGAGGATTCTTTCTGTCTGTTACATTTTAATTTTAGACAGACTTAAGCCGAGAGAGCTCGACTATATTGAAGTCTCTAAATATAAGACAAGTAAGAATGCTGTAGTCGAGTGACCTCCACTACGATATACCCTGTACCCAGTTATTAAATATATTCCATTATTATTGGCAAGTTACCCTTTTAAAAGATTTGCATTATGCGAGCAGCTCTGCAAGCGCCCTCCGTCGACAAGCACGTGAAACACTCCATCGTAGGTAGCATACAAAAGAATATTGACGCTCGCGTCGATTATCATGCCATCTCTTTCTCACACATGCGCTCGCATATTTATGCATACAGAAAATGCTTGCGGCTGCTGATAGATATGAAATCGGTGTGAGAATATATTTTCGACTATAACTTGGATGTTTCTTATCCGATCTTGACGAAATTGTTGATCAATGGTATGCATATGCATATTATGTATTAATTAGAAGATTCTGCCTTTAAAGCTGTGGCATTTATTGCTATCGTAAATTTATCGATCTTCGATAAACGGAGGTAGTTATCGATACATAACAAACTTGATCTGCGCCTGGCATACGAGAACCTATCTGCGTGTTCACAAACATACGGACAGACGGGCATGGCTATATCGACTCGACTATTGACCCTGATCAAGAATATATACTTTGTGGGGTCGGAGATGCTTCCTTCTGCCTGTTACATACATTTGCACAAAACCATTATACATCTTTTACCCACTTTTAATGGGTTCAGGGTATAAATATAAGCACATAATGAAATGTTATAATATAATTTCACTCCTAAAAATCCTATCTACTTTTGATAAATTTCCAAATATCAACTAATGCACAAACACATATGTGTACATATATGTCGATTCCTATTGGCAGCCGTATTTATTTGAACACCTGTATTTATTTAAAACAACCAATTCACACATACTTAAGTATATTTATACACACACACTAATTCATAAAAAGTCATACTTTGACAGGGAACAAATTTATGTATCTTTTTATTTGTGCACACACAGAAATAAAAATAGGAGGCATAAGTAAAGTTCTTGTACTTCATTCAAAATTTCAAGTTCGAGGCTCATTAGTTCTTCGTCGATTTAAGTTTGAAATTAGTATATTGAATTTAAGAATTAATAAATATTATATTCTCTACTGTGATTTTTTAAATTTTTGCAAGTAGACCATTTTACATCTTGTAAATAATTTTTATTTTAGTTAATTTAAATTTACATATAAGGTGATATTTTTAATTTAATTTATTTTCGACAAAACGATAAATTCGAGCAAAATCATTTATCACACAGTTTCTTGACACTCTAACAAACTGAAAATTTTGCTTTTCATTGTTTCATATTTTCTAGTTCTAAAAACCATAAAAATTGTGAAAAAATATAAAAGCAAAATATAAAGTAAAAAGTATATTTCTTATTTAAGCGAAGCGTCCAATCAAATATGTCCATGGAAATTTTAGCGATTTTAGACTCGGGACTAAAAACATATGCTGACAAATATGTTTTTATATGACCCTTCAATACCAACACTTCTCATAAAAATTGAGAGCACTTTGTATTTTTATTTTCGATTTTTTTTTTATTTGAGCGTACAATACTTGGACAATTATCTTGAAACAAGAAGAAATTTTATATTTCTGAAATAAGTAAACCGTTTGCTTTGGAAAAATAAAAACTTTCGATCACCACTAAAAAAAAAATGGTTTTTAAAAATAAAACAAAATAAAAACATAATAAAAAATAGTATTTATATTTCTACCTTTATTAATAATTAAGTTGAAAGTAGACACAAGCTGGAACTATAAACTAAATAATAATACAATCAAATAAACTAAATAAAAAATTAATTCCATATTTACCTTCTCACAGTGTACATGCATGCTTATATGAATGGGTTGAGCCCATGAATTAATGTTTACCGATCGTTTACCGTGTGAGAGACGTCAGCTTATGCAAATGCCTAGCGGGGATAGCTAAATAAAGGAGTGGCTTTTGGCTTTGTGGCTGCGGAGCCATCTGTTTTATCGCTGTGCACAATTATTTACGTAATTAATTAATGTGCAAACACGACGAGTGGTACACAACTAATCGACGATGTCGCCTTGGTAAGAGTAAGGCGGCAAACTTGTTAATTAAATAAATTAACAGTAGTGAGAATACATTCAAGGACAAAAACACTTAAATCATATTTCCATCTCTCACTCTCTCTCTCTCTCTCTTTCTCTACCTCTCAAATATAGCTTTACAATATCGGCAGTTTAACTTATCTTATTATTCTCAAAGTATGTTTCTAAAAAAAAACAAGTAAGAATGCTGTAGTCGAGTGAATTCGACTACGATATACCCTGAACCTAGTTATTAAATATATTCCATTATTATTGGCAAGTTACCCTTTTAAAAGATTTGCATTATGCGAGCAGCTCTGCAAGCGCCCTCTGTCGACAAGCACGTGAAACACTCCATCGTAGGTAGCATACAAAAGAATATTGACGCTCGCGTCGATTATCATGCCATCTCTTTCTCACACATGCGCTCGCATATTTATGCATACAGAAAATGCTGGCGGCCGCTGATAGAAATAAGATCAATATGAGAATATGATTCTTATCCGATCTTGACGAAATTTGGTCAGTTGATCAACAGTATGCATATGCATATTATGTCTTAATTTAATTTATCGATATTCGATAAACGAAGATAGTTATCGTAGCTCTTACAGTTTCGGAGATCTGCGTGTTCATACAGACGGACAGACGGACATGGCTATATCGACTCGACTATTGATCCTGATCAAGAATATATATACTTTATGGGGTCGGAGATGGTTCCTTCTGCCTGTTACATACATTTGCACAAAATCATTATACCCTTTTTACCCATTTTTAATGGGTTCAGGGAATAAAAATCTGGCCCTAATTCCAGTGTATATTTTTTTAAAACTTAAAAAAAAATATATACCCACAGGTTTTTAATATTAGATTTTATAGTTTGCATTTCAACTTAAAAAAAAAAAAATCCTATTATTAATACAAATAAATTTCAGACAAATAGATAAAAGCTCTTATTATCTTTACATATTTGTTTTGTTATATTTCGAAATGATTTTATTTTAATATATTTAATATTAAATTGAGAATTGTTATTGTTGGCTATTAAATTTTGGTTGTTGTTGTTTTCATCTCCTGAACACGATATACATACTTTGAAAATAAAGCTTGATCAAATAGAAAATAAAGCTAGTCGGGAAGCTGTTTAGGAATATTAGCTATTATCGAAAGCGAATCAAAATAAAATTAGCAAGGCAGTAAAATGTCATTTCATATGGAATTGCGAATAATACGGAAGCAAACTGACAAATTGGACATTGTAACCGATATCAACTCAAATATTCTGAGAGTAAAATGCCTATGAAGTATTTATTATTTTTATTATTATTGTAAATTTCTTACATTTCATATATTTTACACAATTTAATAACAGCGCTAATCAGAGGCAAGTAAGAATGGACTAGTCCAAATATAGCCCAAACAAAATTTGTATATTTCTGAGATATTAAAAAAAAAAACACGCTTAAAACTGCGTACTCTAACGAGTTGCCAGCATCTCGCATTGTACACTTTACTAGCCATTGGCAACACCTACAGAACCACTAACTTTGACGCCCTCTGCTGGCTTGGTTTGCCTTATTTCTAAATGAGAAAATCCACTCTTACGTAAATACATACATACACACATACATAAGTACATGTGTATGTGTATGTGTGTGTGTGTGTGTGTGTGTGTGTGTGTGCAGGCATGCAGTTCGCAACATTTACATATGTGTATGCGAAATGAAAGGTTGTATGTGTGAGACAAGTCATATGAATATAAAAACATACATGCTCATTTCCAAACTTGCACACATACACTTATATACACATGTGAAACTTACTCATCACAGAACATGTGTGTGTGTGTGTGTGTGTATACTAGGAAACCCCATGCAAAAATATATGCACATGTACATAAGTACATGTTTGTGCTTGTGTGTGTGTACATATACATAATTGCGAAGGAGTTAAAAAAGGCTTGCTCGTTAGTCAAAAACGAAACGAAGCAACAACGATTCTGCTCTGCTCTCTCTCTTGTTACCTCCCTCTTCGTGAGTTGTTTTTTTTTCTTTTCTTTCTGCTTTGCTGGAGGCTGGCAATGCAGCCGTTGGTTGCTGGAGCTTCAGCGACAGTCGTTTTATATGTAGATGTGTGTATTAATTGTGTGTGTGTGTGTGGGTGTGTGTGTGTGTGTGCGTACATACAACAGAGCGTATGTGTGTGCTGCCCAAAGGGGTTTTTCTTTTAGCCTCCTCCTCAGCAATGCGTGTTTTATTCATTTATATTTAAAAGCGTAAACGCAGACGCGAGTTTTTCGTTTCTTTCCTTTCTTCTTTTGGCTTTGAGTGTCACTTTTTCCACCGAAATGAGAATATGCGCGCACACACACATGCATACACATTTATGTATGCTGGCAATACTTTTACATACATATATGTATATTCGCACTTGCACACACACAGGGCACACTTGTATTTGAATCAGAATGGATGGGTTGGCATTTTTTTCAACTAATAAATATATGTACACACATGCACACATACATGCATTCATACATACATATTTTAAGGGTGGAGCATCGTAATGTCTGTCGGTCTATCTGCCTGTCTGTGTGTGGAACCACTAAAATAAATAAAATGGAGTTTGGCGACGAATTCGCGACGTTTCTGCTCAGTTTTGACAATGCTGAATAAAGTTAAGTGTTAACTACACCCACGTATTACCTATTGGTGTAGAGATGGCCTCAATTAAACCAATCTTTAAATGTTCACCACTGAGCATCCATTACTGTTGTCCATTCCGTTTATACTTTATCTTCTATCTCCCATCATAGCTTTTCAATTTTGTCTGTCTGATTGCGTTTCCACATTTCTTGCGTTTTACATTTTAATAAGCCAACGCTTTTTATTTATAATTTTTTACATCTTCAATTTTTTTTTCAGACCAAACACAAGACTCATATTGAAGAATAGTATTCAAATCAAATTCAATTGACAAGCGCTTGATGAAATTCAAAACACGAAAGGCTCGATTAGCAGAGGGAGAAATATGCCTGTCATTTTAAGCTTAAGATCTAAAAGGATACCTAAAATCAGCAACACATTCAATGCGTTCCAGCGGTTTGCCGTTGAGGAAATAGTTCATTAAAAAGGACATTCGCCAATAAAAAGACAAAAACTTATCACAATAAAAATGTAATAAATTGACAGGACACTACGCATCAAACCTATCTAAGTCAGTAGACGATAAGTACGGTCTTACATAAAATTTGGTTGATCTATTTTAAGTAAATCGATAGCATATCGGCAAAATAATTGAATAAATAACCGAACATATTAAAAAAAAGGGAACTATTAATTAATTAACATTTTGATTTTGTAAAATTGTGCAAATTAATTAAGCTTGTAATTATATTTTCTAATAGCCCTTGCTATGCGTCAGTGGTACATGGTAGATATCTATAGATATGAATAAATAGTATCCTAACTACATTAACCACAAATAATGATGTAAAATTCTTCTAAATAGTATTAAGGCTTCATCATTCATTTTTCAGGTAAAACAATGGATTTTTCAAAATCTAAATCTAAACACAATTAAAATTACTTAACATTATAAGTATTGATTATAACTATTATGATTATTATTATTGACTTGTATAGGATTTCAAAGCTTAATTCTTTAACAATTTAAGCACGCCCAAAATAAATAAAAAAAACACTAAGCATTAAATTGCATAACGTAAGAAATTTTCTTTTGCACTATGATATTAGTCGACTCCAAAAAATATTTACAAAAATACAATTCAAAATATCTAGGGTATTTGAATTACGACAAGTAAGAATGCTATAGTCGAGTGAGCTTGACTACGAAATACCCTGAACTCAGTTAGTAAATATATTATACTATTATTGGCAAATTTCAGATTTTGCATCAAAAATGAGCTGGTCTGCATATTTTGTATTATTTGGAAGATTCTAACTTTAAATTTTTGGAATTTTTTGCTATCGGAAATTTAAACGTATCGACATACGAGAAACGGAGGCAGGTATCGATTAAAATTACGCAAACTCGATCTGCGCCTGGTATACGAGAACCTATATTCTAAATTTGAAGTCTCTAGCTCTTACAGTCTCTGAGATCTGCGTGCTTACACAGACAGACGGACGGGCGGACAGACGGATAAAAAATATGTACTTTATGCTTCCTTCTGCCTTTTACATACAATTGCCCAAAAATATTAATCCATTTTTACCCATTTTTAATGGGTTCAGGATAGAAAATAAAAAAATTAATTATTATTTAAGCAAGTTAAAAAACTAAAACATGAAAGAGTTTAAAATTGAGTTTTAATTTATAGAAATAGCGGATTCTGAATTTAATTAAAGAGATAGGTTCTTGATAAGAATAATTAGTAACGAGTAGTCTCTATAGGAAGCAGGAAAAACAAAACAGAAGAATTGATTGTACCATATTGAATTTAACTTCAAGCTCTACACCTATCATAATACAACGATTAGTCAGTTTCGAAAGGTCAATCGAATGTAATAAAGAATTACTTTCCACTGATTCCAATCCGAAATGAAAGAATTTACCCAAGAGACTTTTTTATGTAGTAAATCTCATACTAATGGTCTAATAATAAAATATAAATACCAAAAAATCCAGTACAAACAATTTTTCTTCAAATCTAGATATATTTTAAAAATCCCACAAACTACAATTTTTTATATTTACTTTTTGAATAACAAGGTGAGAAACTTTTGGCGCCAAAAGTATGGCGAATTACAAAACTTCAGAGCGATTTTTTCCTTAGTGTAGGTTGTCTATACCTCATAACGACTCTTGTAGAAGTCTGCCTGATGAAGAATAAGAGAAAAGTGTCATCAAATTTCTTTGACCAGAACTTGAATAATCTTTTTGATAGCGAATTTGTACGAAGTAAACAATAAGCAAATAATTTATTTCGTTAAATCTATCGAGCGTGTAACCAGAAAAGTTAGATCCAATAATATTGCAGTAACTTGTATTTAAAACAGTTCAATTGAAGCACACTATTTTACCTCTTCTAATATGCCATTAAAAATAGAAAAGTAGTAAAAAATAAACCATATTAGCACTAGCAGCAAAATAACAATCTGTCTTTGTAAGAGATCATTAAGAACTATTTCTTATATTCTTCGAGTATCAAAGAAACATTTCCTAAAGTAGTCTACATGAAAAGTGAAAGCTTTCAAAATTTAATAGTTCAAAGTTGTTGAAATTCGATTGCATTTCTCAGAATCCCTGTAAATGTTTATAATTGCTTAATTTAAATTTAATTATTAAGTGTTATTTTAAAATTTAAAATATTTGATCCTTTTTGTACCGTTTTCAACAAATTTGATTTAAAATGTATAATGTTTGACGACTGCCTTTAACTAAATATTCGTAATAAGTATATCGATGCCAATCTCGATTTGACCAAAAATTGTTAAATATAAATATATTTATATTATAAATGACCGATGTGAACAATCTGATTTATTCAAAGTTTCATTCATAGTGAAAACAAATACAAATCGAATCGGTAAACATCGACTTGGCTCATAATGCTGACCAAGAATATATAATTTTTACCCTCTATAAAACATAAAATTAAGTTGAAGCTTGCGTCATTCTTTATTTAAAACTGATGATTATATTTTTTCGTTTCAAAGAAAGTTAAACTAACTTCTGTACTATATTATTTCTTAAATTTCGAGAAATTCGTTTTTGTTGTCAATTATTCCATGTTTACTTATCTTCCATGCTGATTGATTGAATTAAGAAAATGTTAATCATATTATTAAATATTAAAAAAAAATTTTAAAAGCTTAGCATTGTTTAAATAAAGTACAAATTATCGACATATTAATAAAGTCAACTCATATAAGAGATTTTATTGTACGTTATCGGAATTTTACAAAAGTTATTTTTGTTTGGTAGCCTTTTAATCTGTTTGTTTGAGGATAAATTAGCTTACTTAGTAAGATAATCTGAATGATTTCATTAGACATGTCTAAGAAAATAAGCAAATACAACTCGATTTTCCCGAATCTCGAATTATTTTTTATTTTATTAAATTTCAACTTCTGGTGGTAATGATTGGTAAATCATTAAAATTAATGTTTTTTATCGATTAGTTTTTAATTATTATTATTAATAATTATATAACAATATTATTAATAAATTAATTAATAATTAAATCAAAAATAAAATATAATATTTTTGCATTCTTGTTGAAATTTCAACAAACAAAATCTTACAAAATTACCAAATGTTAACAAATTTCATTTGGTTAATATGGTTACAAGGGCTATTTATATTCAACTCTATCATGTATGCAATTCAAAGTCCTCCATTTTTATAGTTAAGAATTTAATTTTAAGCGTCCTATCTCGTGAATAACTTTTGCGCATATAGTTGTGGTGGAAATTAACTAAATCCTACTAATTTTTTCTGGATTTTCCCAATTCGTGCAACAAATGCTTTTAAATTCACCTAGAAATATTTAAAATATTGTGAAATTTGTAATTTATATATATATCATTTTAAATTTATCTTACATTTAATTTAATTTCAATTTTCGTTACTTTTTGTATATTTTGTGTCGATTGACTTAAGTTGACACTAAATAAATAAATAAAAAACTGAAATAAACGTTTTTTCATTGAACAATTTAAATAAAAATTAAATTTAATATTTTTGCTTTGTAGTTGATAAAATGATATAATTTTTGCTTCTGAATTTCAACAAAACTGTAACAAATTTGCTGGAGCTACACTAATTTAATGTGGGCTATACATAATTAGCACCTGATGATTGATAAATCACTCAAATTAATGTCTTTCTTTATTATTGAGCTTATATATAGACACAGCGCAATTAATGTTAAGTACGAAGGAAAAGCCCATGATGATGTGACAATGCATCGTTTCTACTTAAAATCGTGGCATGTAAATAAATACATGCATACATATGTATATATATATGTATATATATATACATATATATATATATATGCAAAAAGGAGAATAGAGCATATATATAAGTGTGTATATGCATATGTGTGTATGTGTGTGAGTGTGTGTACATCCGACGGTAGTTGTACAAAAATAATGAACGATGATTGCCATTGCCTGAACTACTCCCACACCAGAGTGGAACACACACACACACACACACACACACACACACAAACGTAGAGAGTAAGGCTGGCGCATACGCGCTCACGCTCCCACCCGCATGATATAAAAAGCACATTGGTATTTTGTTTTATAGCATCGCTTGTCTCGCTCCCGCCTAATTACCACTCTGCGTGGCAATAATTACCCCATTACCCAAAAAAAAAACTCTCCTTCAATGTGTCTTTGATTCTCTCTCCTCTGCGCTCGCGCTCTCTCTCTCTCACTCTGTGCTCTTTTAGGTTTTTGATCTCTCTAACTGTCGCTCTCTCTCGCTCGCTCTTTCGCTCTTGCCAGATGCATAACACTGATTCCGGTTCTACTCTTTCCTGCTCTTGTTGGCCGCTCTCTCACTGCTGTATGTGTGAGTGTCGCTGCTCTCTCTTCGGGGTGAAAATGTTACGGAAAGACGAGAAAAAAAGTCATGATTCGGCATACAATTGGTAGTATGAAATCGACGGTGGAAGCGGCTAGGTTCACGTTATCGAGGTAAAGCGGCAAGTGCGACTAAAAACAAAAGCAACAAAAGCGAAATGAATAATAAAAACAACAACAAACCAATTTGAAATCTGAAAATTCACGCAAATAATTAAAAATCATCAAATTGATAAATTGTTAAACAACTGCCAAATAAAGCAGTTAGTTTTGTTTTTCGAAAACCCGACAAAACTGCGCAATTGTGTAAAAATAAAAATTTTATTCGACAGAAAAAAAAGCAGTGCCTATATGTACATATATATGGATGCACTTATTTATTACGACGAAAATTGTGTTTTCTGTGTGTGTTTTAATCTGTGCAATTTAATTTGTGCAACGGCGATTCGCACCTTAATTTACAAACTAACCAATCAGCGTTCAAATACAACAACAACAGCTACTTAAAAAAATACCGCTAAACAACACAAAACAGAAATTATGCACAATGTTATTGTATAATTTACATAAGCTTTAAAAACATAACATATCAGCTTCCAAAAATGTTGATAAGATTGCATTTTATTTTCATTTAATTCATATGTGCGGATTATCAGTGCATTTAACATTTCAAATCAATTTGTTAACATTACATTAACATACGTTAAGCTTTACATTATGTGTAAGCCACATAACTGTTTGACTATTGCTTATATGCATAAATACAAATATTTTTGTCAGAGGCTGTTTAAATTCCAGATGCAATTGAAGACAAAAAAAAAATATATATATATTTAAAATAATAACAGCTAAATAAAAATTAAAATGAAAGAGTCGGCATAAATAAATAGAAAAAAATAATAATATAAAGTGTCTTAGGGCGAATTTATGAATCGCATTCCAAACTGGAGATTATGTACTCACACACATATATATTTATATATATATCTACACGTAAATGAAAATACCGTTGTGCATACTGGGAATAAATAGGCAGCGTTAAAAAAAATCGAGTGAAGGAGTAAAGGAGTGATTATTGCGACTGTGTGAGGGAGATGAATGATGCGCATAAAAAAGGGGCGAAAGAGAGAGAGGGAGAGAGAATCAAAGTCGTTGTGCTCTCAACACAAATAATGAGGCACGTGGTCCATAAGAAAAGTATATATGCAAAAAGTGAAAAGTGAAGTGTATATATATATATATATATGTATATATATGTATATATATATATGTAGAGATATGTATATACGATTGTGTGCATGAAAAAGAGACAACTGGCTCAGTCGTTAGTCAGCCAAGTGGGAGTAAAAGTGTTGATATTAAAAATTCAAAAAGCAGAAGTTGGCAAATTAAATTGCCGAGAGAATTGCACAATCTCTCCAGCTCTCTCTCTCTCTCTCTCTCTTTCTCTCATTCTTTCATTTGCTCACTCTATCGCTCTCTCTTTCGTGCCTGTACATATATACATATATATATGCATATGTGCATGTATGTATTATGTTATATATATGTACATATGAACACACCTCAGCTATCCTTATGCATATGCGTATAAATTCATGTTTTTTTTGTTGGTTGCTTACATTAAGGATTTATCATAATTATGTATGTACAATGTTTTTGTATGAATACATTTGGCATATTGTATATCTTTTTTATCGTATGTATATTGCATTTATATACATACAAACAAATATGTATATATATACATTTTTTTTAATGTATGTAAATTTACATTTACATAAATACCTCCATCATTTATAAATCTACTTCACTCTGCTTACAATTTACTCGCTCACCAGTGCAATCAATAAGTCAAATATGCATACATTTACACACACATATATATATATATATGTGTGTGTGTTTTTGTGTGATTTAAAAGACAGTCGCCGCTATCTAATGTGTTAAACGGTAAATGGCATATTTCTTCCTCGATTTCTTTCTCGATCCTCTTCCATTTTGTTTTTGGGTTCGTATAAATTCACCGTAACTGTTGACGGGTTCCAAAGGTCACCTGTCACTAGACGCGCCAATTACACCCTCACTCTGAAGTCATCTCACCCTTCAAACCAGCACGCCCATCAACTCACCTAACCCCTCAACTCATCTCCACCCTTCACTCTCGTTCTCCTTTTTTTGTCATTTTTCACGCTCCGCTCTCAATTTCGGTTTCGCTTTCGCTGATGTCGCGATCTCAAACACCCCCGCTCCCTCAACACACCCCTCAAACCTTCAGTCAGTGTATGTGTGTATCCGGTATAGATGTAATTTAGACCGGAAGCAGATCCGTTCCAGGACCTGATGCAATAAGTCAATTGACTGTTTCAGCTCTTTTTTTTTTTTTGCTTATCGAGAAGAAGGCTCTACAAACGAGAGAGGCACATAAATATTCTCACACACACACAAACACAAATATATATATATATATATATATATATATATATACATATATACATGTGTATTTCTTGAACATTCTTTCAGGTGCAATCCAGTTTAAACTCGTCACGCTACACGCTCGATTCAAAGTTCCTATAATATTAAGCATAAAATTAAAAACAGTACAAAACAACAAAAAAAATAAGAAACAAAACAAAAACATCTACAAAAATACGTTAAACTCAACACTCAATTAGAATCAATTTATCAACTAATTAAAAAATAAATAAAAAAAAAATACGTACAACAAAATAAAATCACAATGTGAATGAAAAAAACATCAGAAGTTTTTCAGCGATATATCTGGCCAAAAGATATATATGCCAGCTGATCTTATGAGAGTCAAGCGCAACCAGAAATCCACTGGGGACAATATCGGTAAGTTTCAGCTAAGCTTCATCATTGCTATAAATATAGTGATCATTCATTAAATCATAGTAAGCTTTAAAAATAAATAAAATTTGTTTATATTTCAATATTATACAATATAACGTTTATACTCTGTAATAAGAAATATTTAACAAGAAGGAAACAATAAAGTAATTAAAAATTTCAATTAGTATTGAAGGTATTTATGAAGTATTTGTGTTTGTTTAATACGAAATATGGATAAGAAATAAAAACAATTTTATACCATTTCTGAGATATTATTTTAGTTTTGCAAAATTTGAACAACAAATTTAAGATACCTTTTTTGCTAAAATCGAATTTTAATTCATTATACATTCTACATAAGTTGGCTAATGTATTAAATACAATTTGAACACATAATAATAATAAATAAGAATAATAACAAATAGTAAATAAATGTGTGAAATAGATTTACAGGCACTGCTCTCAACACACAATAAAAAAATCATTAAATACCCATTTGCAAACCTAGAATTTGAGACCATTCCATTGCGTAGTTCCCATCTTCAAAAAAAAAAACTTTCACCCCATTTCTTTAGAATTTAAGTCCGAAGATCCAACTGTCCACTCTTATAATTATAAATCCTTTTACTACATGCCCGTGAAAAAATTAAGTTGATTTTTTCTGGATGTATCAGAATGAATCTTGAGAAATATTTGTATTTTTGATTGCCAGCTTAGAAATTATTGAAAGAAGTGCATAAAGATGAATTCTTGTCTGACAATTGGTCTGCTGTTTTTCCCAAAATGTTAATACATCCATATATTTATATTTTATATTTAGACTTCACCAAAAAGAGTCCCCATAATTCTCACACAGTTAGGATAAGCTAAAAGTATTAGTCACAATATGGGGAAACACTTTTAATAATAATTAATAATAGATTGTGGTTTGGAAAGGTTCGAACCTAGCTGTAAAATTGACGACTCGTCGATTGATTTAAGCTCGTAATACTCTGTGTATTTAAAAAGAAAGTTATAATTAAGTAATTGTTAACTTGTGATGTTAATTTGTGTTTACTACTAAATATTAAATTTAAATAAAGATAAATTATTCGTTATTTCAAAACTTACTCAAAAAAAATATAGAAACTAAATAAAATGTATTTATTTTTAAATATACAATAAACATTTAAGTAAATAATAATTGAAATTATTTGTGAAATTTATTTGTGTTTAATGCGAAATATTTAACTAAAAAAATTTGAATTATTATTTATTTTATATCTACAATATACATTGTATAATAGGATATATTGATGTTTTATCAGGGTATATGCTAGTTGATCACAGTACAACAAATCCCTCTCAACTAAATCCGTGCAAATTTGTAAAATACAATTATTATGAAAGTTACTTGTCATGATTGCGTTCAGTAAAGCGTATATAATATATAGAGGGTAATATAATATATATAGGATAATATAATATGTAAAATGGCCCTGTTAAAGTCAATCAGATACATTTCTTTTTATTATTATTTTTTTATTTCTTATTTAATGTAAATTAAAATAAGCCCACACATTTTTTACACCTTTAAATTAAATTTAATTTAAAATGAAATGAAATAAATTATACTAAACATTTCAAATGAAAGCAAAAAAAAAGGTTAACATAAATAAATCGAGGATTTTAATAAGGATAAAGAGAGATATAAGTATGTAGGTACGTATAGGTAACCCTAAATTCTTTATGAATGACAATAATCACACATTTAAACAAATCAATAATATATTTATTAAATGTTTATTAAATGTCAGTCGACACAAAACATACAAAAGGGTTAAAAAAAAAAACATTGAATTAAGTTCAGTTTAAAATATAATGTAAAATTATAAATATAATATAGTTGTAGTAGTGGTATAATATATAGTATATAGTATAGTTATATATATAGTTGTTCAATTATTGTACATGTATATATCCGCTTAGTTTTTTATGAACCAATGCAAAGTTTTTAGCCATCTTATAATTTGCTTTGCAACGAAACTCTAGTGGATATTCTAGATAAATTTGCATTTTTATTGCAATCGTTCTTGAAACAATATTAACTCTTTTTTGTGATTTTGTAATTTTTCGGGGTTTTTCTCAATTTATGTTGAACCAGTTTGCACTTAAACACATCCACAAATCTTTTAAATATATATCTATCTGATCATCATTTTTTTTTAAATACAACACGACTCTCAATGTGTTTTTTTTTTTAGTTAAGGACATTAAAACAATTTCTCAGATCGTCCAATTGCAATTGTTAATATTTTCCGCGATGTCAGAGCTTCAGCACACGTATATAGAATACTCAGTCCTGTTGTGATGTTCATTTAATATTATTTGATAGCTCAGTTAAGTTTTTATTACAATGAATTTATTAAAATTGTTCCTTTTACAATAAGCGAAATATTTATTTTCTTTTAACAACAAAATCTAAAACCAGAGACATCTTATTTTCAATAAGAAACCATGTTGCCATATTATTATATTGTATTTTGGATATATATATATAAATGTTTCTTTTTTTTAAATTCACAAGTTATCTTCACACCTGTTTTAATGTCCAATTGTGTTATATATATTGCATATTTTCCATTTTCAGCAGTGCATTGTTTGCCACACCCCATTTTATCAGTTTTAAATGAGCCATATTTTTATAAAAAGATTTTCAATTAACGCGTAATAAACTTATAAAAATGGTGTGTAAGAAGAAAAATCGAAGACTAAATAACTTCAAAGAGCTATAAAAATATTGAGTTATGAGCATAAGCAGACAGTATTATTATTTTGATTGTACATGGATATATATATATAAATATTTCTACTTAGGGAAGCCTAAGTTCTATCAGACTGACAATAAAACAATTTTGTGGGGCGAAACTATAATAAATATAAATAAATTAATATGTTTTTACTTACTTAAATAATATGTATACTGCTTGTCAAAAAGTGTTTGGGCACAGTAAAATAATGCACCGTTTTTCTTATTTCTTTTGGCAAAAAAATGTATTTTGTTATCTTCTTTGATTTTTGGTCTTATTTTTCTTTTTAGTGGAGTATTAAAATTAGATTAAAAAAAAATTACAATTTTGAAATTTTTAAATATTAATGTATGTATACATATGTATGAATATATATTCACATATACTTGCTTGTATGCCAATATTTTTGGGAACCAATTAAAAAGAGTTTTGGGAACATTTGCTGCCGACGCCAAATCAACCGTTTTTTTTTTTGTTGTTAACTCGACGTTAATTATGCCGAGCTCTAATTAGCCAATGACGAGGAAGCAGATGTTGTTGTTGCTGCTGACTGTGAAGTATTTTTGATTTTGTTGAGCGTGCGTAATCTAAGTTATTAAGCCGACCTCTCTCACACACACACATGCATTAAAGAGAATCGTTTTTTTTTTCTTCACTTGTTTGCTTTACGCGCTCTTTCATCTTATTGAATGCTGTGGAGAGCATGTCTACAACCGCCCCCACCACACCTCCCCTTCCACCCTCGTCAGCGTAGAAGAGTAAAGCAACAGTCAGAGTTGTCTCGCTTCTTGATTGGTCGTTGCGCATCGTGCGACCCCTATCCGCCCTCTCCCCTGCCAGCAGCAGCTCATCCATCCATGCATTGCCGGTGTTGGCGCTGTGTCACAACAACAACATATTCGTGCATGCTCTTGTGCGCTTTGTTTTTATTTTTTTTTTTTGTGTGTTTTTCGCTGCTTTTGCACGCTGCGCGCTGTTCGCTGTCGCTGCTTACATACATTTATTATGTTCGCTGCTCTTGTTAAGTCTGGTGCTGCTGTTAAGTCTGCTGTTATTGCTGTTAAGTCTGCTGCTGTTGTAAGTCTGGTTCTCTGCTGCTGTTATTACTAGAACCTTAATCTGTAGCGCTCCTCTGCCGTTGCTGACTGGCGTCGCTCTTTGCGCGTGTGTGTCTTTTCTTGCCTTCCTCTTTTAGCTGCGCTTCATCGTTTGTGTATGTGTGTACTAATGTGTGTCTGTATTTGTGTATAGCAGAGTTAATTGCTCCTTTGCCGACCCCGTCCAGTAAGTCGTCACGTGTTCTTGTTGTTGTGTTTGTTTTTGTTGTTGTCTGCTTGTGTTACTGGCTGGCTGCTGTTGGCTGCTGTCTGCTGCTGCTGATTCGTTATCGCCTCGGCAAAAAAAGAAAAGAAAACTGGGGAGGAACACGTTGCGCCCTGATTGACTAATTAGAAGCGCAAGCAATTAACCAACGGCACAAAAGCTAACCAAGCACATATATCTATATATAAATAATTACGTGTGTATATATGTATATGTCTGTATATTTATATTTAGATGGTTGGCTCGCGTCGCTTGGCCAATTAAAACAAAGCTGTGCAAAAATCCCCTAAAACATTTTCAAGCAGACTATGTGGCGAATTTTTTCTTTTGCTTGCTTTTCTTGTCACTAGCCTTTTAAAACGGTTTTTAATTGGCGCTATGGGTGTGGCCGATGCAGCAGTGACAAATACTCACACACATGTATATACATATATATACATATATATATATATATATAAATACATATATATATATATATAAATACATATATATATATATATACATATATATATATATATAGATATATCTGTACATAACAGCCTCGAGCCAGACGCCAGACGTTTCTTACGAGTACGCAGCCCCCTTCCACACCCAACCATCCCCGGCTCACCCGACCAAGACATGTAAATGGAAATGGAAATCAACAAACAAGGAAGTGGCAAAGGAAAAAAAATCGATAAGGCCGAACAACGAAATTAAAATATATATAAAAAATGAAAGAAAAAAAGACGACAAAATAAAAACCTTTTTACGAAAAAGCTGCTGCTCTCTCTGACTGTGTGTGTGAGTGTGGGTGGGTGGGTGGTGTGTGTGTTTTATTGTATATATATATATGTATGTAAATCTGTAAGCACCAAAACTCGAAGCAGAATATTCTCTCCCCTAAAAACAGAAGCAACATAAATGACAAAAGACATATTAATGTTTAGCAGGTACATATATTTGAATATATATATATTACAGACACACACATAGATATTTATGTATGCATACATAACTATGAATGTAGATACAGTTCGTCCAGAAATTGCTTTGACATAGGGAAGCAATGTAACTTTTAGCATTTAAGTAAGTTAACGAATTTAATTTATTTATGTATAGCAGAAAACTAAGAAAAATAAAGTGAACAAATAAAATGCACAAAATTTACCAAAAATTAAAAAACAATGTGCATTTTATTTGCAAATAAATTGAATAAATCGAAGTTTTTTTTCCTGAATTTATACATACACCACATGCATGGTAATCATGCATACTAAACTATTTATGTACATCATGATAAATTTTTTTTAGTTGGTTATAAGAAATCCATTTAATAGAAGAAAACCCAGAACAAAATTTAGGTTAATAATAAAAAGATTTTACGTAAACAAAATGATTTTTTGCTATATCGAAAAACATTTTGGGTTGGTAAAAACTGAATTAAGTTCTAAAAATAACAAGAAGAAAAGTTAATTTTATTAATATATCACTATTTTTTTCCAAAGCTGAAATTTTACCTGTGTCCAAACGCTTTCCTGACAACCTGTATCTATTACTATTATTCCTTATTACTTTTTATATTTAATTCCGTATGCATTTCCATTAGTAAAGCTACTAGTACACGCACACATATATATATATATATATATACTGTATTCATATAAAGCGCATGTTGCATTAGGTATTTTCTACAATACACACAAACTCTCATGTTTCGCGGCTGCCATAATATTTAAAACCAAACGCAAAAATGCCAGCTCACTTACACTAATACACACACAGCCCAGAGGGATAAAGTAAAAATGTAAGCATGTTTATATAGCAACAAAAACAAAAAGGAAATAGGCTGGAAGAGTGGAAGGTCGAAGTAGAGAGTGCATAAGGGGAAGCTGCCTTGGCTCTAAACTAAGATGAAAATGTGTAAGCAAAATAAGAAATCAGCGCAAAAGAAAATATGAAAAAAAAACTGTAACTGAAAAAAAAAGATGCGACGCGAGGCGCGTATAATTGTGTACTTTATGCTCCTGAGCTTCGCGAGCTCATTCACCCTCGCCTTGTCCCTTTCCAACTAGCGCGACAAGCGAGACTAGCTGCTGCTGCTGCTTCTTCTCTTCTTCTACGTGTGCTCAGTACGAACAGCAACACCCACAACAGCGACTGCAGAGTTTTTTGGAGCGGAGGGAGGAGTTGGGTGGCTAACTGGGTGGTGATGGTGGTTGCGTTGAGGTTGCCATAGCACAAACGAACAAACGACGATGAAGGCAACGAAGACGAAAACGACGAAGACGTCGACAACGACGGCGAAGGCAAATAAAAGTGTGGGAGTGAGAGTGGGATAGCGCGCTTGGCGCAGCAGCGCAATATGTATAAATTATTTATTTACATTATATGTTTTTATGCATGTGTGCGTGCGTGTGTGTATGTCACTTTGTCTCCTGGTTGCAAAACAATGTAGGAAAAAAACGCTGCTGCTGCCAGCCTCGTATGTGTGTGTTCTGTGTATGCTTCGAGAGTGGCTGCAATTACACACATAAAAAGGGTTACAAAAGACAAAAATAAAAAGTTTGATTCACGCTCAGCGTTCAGCTTGCTTATGTGTGTGTGCATATGTGTATATGTGTATGGGAACTAGTTTTTGCAGCTATTATCAATGCAAAAATACTTAGTACGCTAAAAGAGAGTGTGGTATGGGGGGAGTCAAATAAAGAGAGCGAATGAGCAAGACAGAGCGACGTAGCGTGTGTAGGAGTGAGCGAGAATGAGCACTTGCTTTTGCTTGTGCGCTCTCTTGATGAACTGTCTCTCCCTCCCACATTTTATATGCGAGCCACTAATTAAAAGCTTCGCTCTCTCTCCCCCATGGATATCTCTCTTTGGTGTGCTCTCACAAATCATACACATGTGCTCATATCTCCTTTTCTTTGCGTGTGTGCGCGCGAGAACGAGATGGCTGCGTTCGCTCGTTGAGTGGCGTTGATTTTGCTATGCTGCTCATTGTTTTTGGTGTGCGCTGTGGGATGCTGCTCTGCCTGCTGGCGCTGCGACTGCGGCTGCACAGCTTTGCTGCTGTCGTTACTATGTCTGCTGCTGCTAACTGTGCTGCTGCTCGACTACTCTGCTCTGCTGCTTATGAAGTGCGCTGTTGCTTCTCTGCTGTTGTTGTTGTTGCTGCTTCTGCTAAAGCTCTGTTATTGTTGCTCTGGTGTTGCTGATGTTACTGCTTTGTTCATGTTATTGCTCTGCTCAGCTAAGTCTGCAGCTGCTGCTTTAATGCTCTGTTGTTGTTGCTCTTCTGTTGTCGTTGCTTTCGGTGCCGTTGCGCTGATGCTGCTCTGTTTTGCGGCTGCTTTTCGCTTTTGCTGTTTCGCTCGCGCTCGCTTGCTTGTGAGGCTTTTATTGGGGAGGAGGTGGGTGGGGTTCTCTCATTACCGCTCGTTACCGTAACCCTAAACTTGATATAGGAGTTTAGCAGAAGGGGAAGGGTGCGGGAAAGAGATGACTCACACACATGCTCACGTACACAGTGCCATTGCCAGTGTTGCAAAGGCGTGGCTCCAATTCCGATTCCGGCACAGACTGCTTGGCTGCCTGTGCAAAATGACAAAAATTATTTCCATTGCATTCGCTGCTTTTGTTGTTGTTGTTGCTGTTGTAATTATTTGCATTTCTGTATTTTTGGTACAGTTGCAAAAGCACATGCTGCAATAGGTACATTTCCACAGATGCAGCTAGAGTCAGACCACTCTACAAAAATACAAATAGTAAAAATAGTTTAAATTAAATAAAATATAAAATTTAAAATTAATTTGTATATATTTATAAGATTTTTAAACGGAACAATTTGCTCATCGATAAATGTCAACTAATGTCAGTCATCGGTAAAAAAAAATGCAAAGGAAAAAAATGTAATTAGACACAATTAATTTTGATGTATATGAAAAATCAGCTTTTTTTTTACTTCTTTTTCATTTATTTAATTTCAAAAAATTAAATTAAATTGAAAATAAAATGTAATATTCAATTTAAATATTCTTATTTATTTATTTTCACAAACAATATACAAAACGATTAAATTAAATTGTTTATTTAATAATAATAATAAATAATACAAAATGAATAATTAAATAAAATGTTAATTACAAAAAATGATAAATATTTATAAGATTTCTGGGCGTATTGAAATGCAAATGGTTACATATAGGTACACACAACAGACGAGAATTATGTATAGCAAATATTCGTATGTCAACGATTGTTTATGCATATGTGTGTGTGTGTTTTTTTTCTCTGTTCGCATTTAAGCATATTGTTCCCCTTGCAATTTTTTTTTACCACCCACTCGACCTTACCAACACTGGCACATAAATAACGCGTATATACATATATACTTGTGTGTATGTGTGCAAATGTGTACACAGAGAGGCGCACACATGTAACAGACTAGAAGGGCTGCGTGTGTATGAATGTATAAAAGTGTGTGTGTGAGTGAGTGAATAGCAATAACCTGCGTTGTGCGTGAAATATTCACACACACACACACACACACACGTATAAATGTTTCTCACATTTCGCATCGCATTTCGCATCTTTTGATTGGTCGTTTGTGCGCCCGCGCCCATTCTACCCCACACCCCACATCTCCTCCAACTCACCCACTCCCCTTTTCTTACTGCTTTAATTAAGTTCGCCAGCCGCACTTAATTGGTGCAGGCAACTGAAGCAATTGTGCTCAGCCCCCAGTCAAAGTCTCAGTTTCAGTCTCAGAGTCAACTCGGCTCCACCCACTTGACTTGAGTTGAGCTGAGTCTGTGGCTTGTAATAATCATGTGCAATGCTACTACTACTATAATAGGTAAACACATACATAGATATCTACCTGCATCAATCATACAAACATCACATAATTTATTTCACTGGGCATTTTTAGAGTAACATATATATATATATATATATATTTATACATACATTTTACATATTTTTATGGTATTTATTATAGTTATAATATAAATATAGGAATTATTTTATTTGTTCTTATTATTTGCTTAATCTTAGATTTAATTTAAAATTTGTATTTTTTATAGAATCATAGAATCATAGACATTATTTATGTATTTATACATTATTTTATTTTATTATATTTTTCATTTTAAATTTGTAGTTGGTAGCCGCTGTGACTTGTAATTTTCATACCCAGAACCCATTAAAAATGGGTAAAAAGGGTATAATGGTTTTAAGCAAATGTATGTAACAGGCAGAAGGAAGCATCTCCGACCCCATAAAGTATATATATTCTTGATCAGGATCAATAGTCGAGTCGATATAGCCATGTCCGTCTGTCCGTCCGTCCGTCTGTATGAACACGCAGATCTGAGAGACTGTAAAATCTAGAGACTTCAAATTTGGAATATAGGTTCTCGTATGCCAGGCGCAGATCAAGTTTGCGTTATTTTATCGATAACTGCCTCCGTTTATCAAATATCGATCTATTAAATTTCCGAAAGCAATAAATGCCACAATTTTAAAGGCAGAATCTTCTAATTAATACATAATATGCATATGCATACTATTGATCAACAATTTCGTCAAGATCGGATAAGGAACACCCAAGTTATAGTCGGAAATATATTCTCATATTGATCTCATTTCTATCAGCAGCCGCAAGCGTTTTCTGTATGCATAAATATGCGAGCGCATGTGTGAGAAAGAGATGACATGATAATCGACGCGAGCGTCAATATTCTTTTGTATGCTACCTACGATTGCCTGTTTCACGTGTTTGTCGGCAGATGGCGCTTCCAGAGCTGCTCGCATTTTAGTGCAAATCTTTTTAAAGGGGAATTTGCCAATAATAATAGAATATATTTAATAAGTGGGTTCAGGGTAGATCACTCGACTACAGCACTCTTACTTGCTTACAAATTGTAATAGTTTTCCTGTGTTTGCGTTGAATAAAAAACATTTCATAAAAAATTTAATAAACTAAATTGGATTTGTACTCAGCTTATATAATTAATATACTAATTGAAAGATGGGCATATTTATTACTTCTGCGCTTTTACCATAACGTTGTAAATATTTAATAAAAAGATAATTGATTGAAAATATAATTATAAACAAAAGTAAATAATTTCGATTAAGTGGCAAATTTTGAACTCGTTCCATATCTATTCCAACTACGAAACCGACAGCAGCAAAAAAATACGAAATGCAACGTGGTAGCGTAATCTGCAAAAATGTGCAAAAGATAATCGCCGATTACCGCTATATTTGCTAGTAAAAGAAAAAGTACAAATAATTTTTAGGTTCTTTGTTTTATCAAATTTTACTTCACATTTATATTTTGTTGTTGTTAGGCATTTAGTGACAAGTTAACTGTTGACTTGGCGATCTGCAAAAAAGAACTAGGCGTAAAACAGGTGCGCATAATTATTTGAGTAACTACATATTTATTTAATAGTGGAGCTTTATCAGTTTTAACTGGCCCAAAATAATATGTGTATAAACTATATATGATGTGTAGTTATATTTTAGTACGATTAGTATTTAGAAAATAATAATGTTTTAAATCATACACAATATTTGATACGCAATATTTATCATTTAAATACTTGAAATAAGCAAGTAAATTATATTGTATTATTTGTTTTATTAAATAAATTGATTATTAATTATATACAAATTATCATTATAGTAAAAATATATAATTATAATTTTATATTTTCGATAGCACTAATAATATATTGAGTTCGGAAAAGTTGCGACACTAAAATTAAAACAAACATCCCAAGCATATAATAAACAAAGGGAATAGATAAATAAACAAGTGGTGAGAGAAAATATTTCAAAGAGTAAAATAGTTCAAGGACTCGAATGGCTATTTTAATTTTATTAAAACTAATAATTTGTGTATACAGCAAGACATGCACTAGCTTTTAAGGTCGACCCTGCTGTGTATTTTGATCAAGAATATATTTGAAATATATATTTACATTATATTTATTTTATACGATCATATATGCTTTCTTCTACTTAATGTACGAAAATTAATAATGCAATGCAAATAGCCCATTATAAAAATATGTGCAATATTAATCAAATAAATTGGATTATGAAAGGAGCTATGAAAATATTAAGAAGTGGCACTACTGTAATTTTGTGTGTGTGACTGTTGTTCGATACAGCAAACGAGACTCGGATACAATTTGTTAGTTTTACAACACGCGCTCTGCTCTACTTCCCCCTCTCGATACATCACTCTCTCTCCCTCCCGTCTGCACTGTGACGGGCCAGGTCTCAGTTTGTTGTCGTCGGTCGTATCGCATGTTTGACCACAGTTTGTTTGTTTTCCCTTTGTGTGTCTGTGTGTGTGTGTGAGTGCGTGTGTGTGTGTGTGTGTGTGTGCTTGTGTGTGTGCTTGTGTGAACGTGTATATGTTTTAGCACCTACTCCTTCTCGTAAGTGCTCACTTTTATCTTTACGGTCAATAAAGGTTTTTTTCGTCTTCGTCTTCTTTCTCGGTTGTTGTTGTTATCCAAGTGCCTGCTTTAAGGGTGGCAATTCATTCACACACACACACAAACACCTTTAATCTATACTTTCACATGATTTTTCGTCGTGTCAGCTGCCGATTTTGCCGAAATAAAAAAAAAACGAATCCAGGCCTGTTGCGCATTTAAAGTAAACAATATGATAACGAAATGAAAGACAATTTAGAAATTACTGTAATATTCAGCTATGAGCACGATCAAACAGCAAAGAGTGGGAGATATAGAGAAGGAGGGAGATATTTATACGAAGGAAATTCCAAACAGTTCACAAGTAAGAACAGTTATCCGAGAGACCCCAAAGATCATTTTTTTTTTTTAATTTTATTAACTTAAATGTAATGTTAAATTTTATTAAAAGTGTTTTACGTGTATGATTTACATATGATGACATATTATTTATATATATATATGTATTATATATAAAAACTATTTGTTTCACCTGCAATACGAGCCCTCAACCTCAACTCAACTATTATTGTAATAAATCAATTTGATAGATTGCAGGCATTGTTTAAATTTTTCTTTATTGTACTTGTAATTTACTATATTTTTCATAAACCAATTGCAGTCGAGTGTTTTTCGTGGAAATTTGTAGCTTTTCTTAAGGTTCTTAACGTTAACGTTTTCGTAACTATTATTATAATAATATATATCATATATTGCAAGGATTGCTTAGATAGCCACTCTGCTTTTTATTTTACTTTTTTATTGTACTTATAATTCTCTATATGTTTCAGAGGCTAACAAAATGCAGTCTAGTAAACTTTTACGTTCTCTAATGTTAATCTATGTAGCGTAACGAGTGCTTCTGGCTTATCTCAAAATAACACGGTATGTTAACCTATTACGTTACGTAAGGCTTGCTGCTAGCTTTAGTCACAGCGTAACCTTTAGGCAATATGTACTTGTCAGTACATTTGAACATTTTACGATAGCCAATTGCAAACGACCTCTGCTCAAAGTGATAAGCGCGGACGAAAATGGGATTGGACGGGGCGGGCATTAATTAGACACTGCTGCTGCTGCTGTTGTTGTTGCTCTTGTTGACTCTGTGAATGTAGTTGTAACTGTAACTGTAACTGTGGCGTTGCAACCCCCGATGTAAATGTTGGGGTTTAATTGGCAATGCTGGCAAACGAATGCTGTGTGTGGATGTGTTGATGGTAGGCGAGAGAGCAGGAGGAGAAGAAGTGCCGTGCACAAAGGAGTTGTCGCAGCAGCTTTGCCATTGGCCAGCAAACAGTGCTAATAAGCAGGGGCGTGGCAGGGGTGGATGTGGGGGCGGAGGTAGTGGGGACGGGCCGAGCTGACAGATGCCAGTTGGCATATATTGTTTTTCTCTGTTCATTTCACCTCGCCAGATAATGAGCCAATGACTTCAGCTCATCGCTCCTTTCTTCTCAGGGTTAAAAAGATGTCAGCGAGTTGAAGTGAGATATATATAAATAAATAAACACGCTTATAAGTAAATGAAGCATATATATATACATACATATATATTAATATCACATTAATTTACTATTCAATAAATCTTATAAATTTGTATTTTTTAATTTAAATAACTTAATAATTAATTTAGTCAATTTGTTTATAATTAGTTAAGTTATTTTAAAATTAAGTTAAAATTATTTAAAAATTAAAAAATTACATTAATTTAATTTTTAATAAGATTAGGACTGATTAACAAATTTCTTAATATTTAAAAAAAAAAACATATTTTGTTTTTCCATAATATTCATTAAAAAATATACTTTGGTCGTTCCATTATATATTATTATATATATTTTTATGAACTCATCAGCTGAGTCGATGTAACTGTATCCGTTTAAAATGCCGATCTCAGAGATTATAAGAGCTAGACTCTTTATATTTAGAATAAACATCGAGTTTATTCAATTTTATCTATAACAGTCTCCGTTTAGCATCATATTGACACATATATCAATAGCTCAATATTTTTACGTATTATTTGTCGACTAGCTAAATTACATTGAAATCGGATAAGAAACTTTAAAGTTATTGTCAAAAACTTATTCTCATGAGAATTCCTAACAAACATTTTCTGACTGAGGTGGACAAAATGATGAATGTTTTCCCATTACACTTCTTTAGGTTTTTCCTATCTTCAAATTTTATTTTATCTAAGCAAAGGAACTTTTCGGAATAATTAATTAGTTAAATTTTCATTCGCTAATTTACTAAAACATTCAGAATTTCAGTTGCAATCGCTCTGGAATTCATACTAACTATTTTTTTGTTGGTCTGATTGGGTTTATTCAGGCAACATTTTGCATTTAAATACCACACAAATCTTGTAAATATTTAGTATTTATTTTTATTTAATTTTAAAGTAAACTTACTACTTTTTTTCGGCATTAAATAAATAAATACATAAATTATTATGGCTGAAAAGGATCACTTTTAGACAATACCACCTTTAACGGTTGCTGGCTAAGTTTCCTTGAATCCTGTCCGCCTTTATCTATTATTATTATTAATGTAAACTAAAATCAGATTTAAAAAAAAACCAAAAAGTATAAAGTAAATGTAATATTGCATTAAAATGAAAAATAAGACATGTTTTTTTTTAATAGTTTTATAAGTGGCACAATATTATTTTTATTAGTTTTGTATTCTTTAATTGCTTTAATCATATTTGAACAAGTTGATTAATTTGATTATTTATTTACTGTTTTATTTATTTCATTATAACTCAAGCCAAGTCGACACAAAAAAAATTAAGAAATATGTAAAAAATAGATCAAATTAAATTACAAATTAAATTTAAATCTTATCTGTCAATAAGTTCAAGTGAACCAAATTTGCTTAAGTTCGTTGTGTTGATTGGAATTACATATATTGTATATATATAAAGATATATTCGAGGGAGAAGAAGCACAGCAATTGTCTAAAACGCTCAGAAAATATGTAATTACCGTTACAGGTACAGGTAAAGCTGCAGTTACTGGTACAAGTACAATTTAAGTGCAAAAGGTACACACACTCATATATATATATATATAAGTACATATTCAGGAAATAATTGTAATTAAAAAGTGCACAGCGAATGAAAAATCAGAAACGGAGACGACAAGAACATAAAGGGAGAGGCTGCACTAATATGCGTGTGTATGTTTGTGTGTGAACTGTAGCATTGCTTGGCTGAGCAGCAAAGTGGAAGAGGATGACGATAATGATTCGCCAATTTAATGATAATTGTTCTAATAATTATCCCATTACTATTGCCACATTAAATTACACCAAATATTTTTAATTTCACCAAATTTGTGAATCATTATTTATGCGTGTGCTTTGTATACCCGTTCATATATAAAAATATATGTACTTAAATAATTATATGCGCTTTGTATGTGTGTATATGAACATTAATTTACGCCTTTAATTCTAGTTGTAGCCAAAGAACAATTGTACTTTGAACCAAATATTCCTGTATACTCCTAGTATATACATACATACATATGCAAAGGTGAAAATAATAGCAGTGAAAAATTAAAAAAAAGAAACAAACAATAATTTGACCACTTTTGGCAGCACTAATATAATTTTTGAGCTCTGAAAAATTACGAATCCAAAATAAAACAGCATCAAACAGAAAAAAATAATTAAAATTGTCCAAGAAATTGAAGGGATTTACAAAAGGAGGTATGGAAATATTGAGTTAAGGGCATTGTAAGAAGGAAGCACTACTATTATGTTGACCGCAGCTGTATGTACCTATTTTATATGTGTAGAGTTACTCACAAACACACATATAGACATATATATATATATATACGAGCATACATCTAAGCTCCTTCAGCAATAATAATAATCTCTTTTAATTATGAGTGAAAAGGCGTCTCGACAACATCCGTTGCGCTTGCCGCTCTTATTGTTCAAATTGCTTTCCGAGTCATCTTCGTCGAATTACAGTTTTTTTTTTTTTGAATCACCCGCAATCACACCTCAACACACATACACATACACACAGATAGACACACACATACACACACTCTTTTGTCGTAGAAATTGTCGAAAAACAAGTTTTATCCAAGCAGCAGAAGACGAGACGATGTCGAAGGGAGACGAAAACAAGACGAGACGAAGAGAGACCGACCAAAATAAGAAACAAAAGATAATTACTATTAAGACTCTTTCCACTTATAATTTGTATAAAATCGTATAACCACAGAGCGAGCAGAGCTATTAAATGTGAAACCACTGCTGTTGATACACCTGATTTCTGATGCACCTTCAAAAGTAAGGCATGTATTGGTTGCGCACAAACAAACACAAATATACACACGCAATTGATCGTGGCTACAATTTTTGTAGTGTGCTCATCAACAGACACAATTAACAGCATCATGTTTGTACAGGCCAACAAATACGCAAGCTTTTAGGCTCAGATCGATACGCTGACAAGAATATATACGTATATATAAATTTCTTGAATTTAAATTGTAATTATAAATTATTTTTTTGTGTTTAACTTTAATTGACATTAAATAAATAAAAATATAACAAATCTCTTCAGATGCAATCAGATTAACTTTCTTCTGCATTCGCATTATTTTTTTTTTACCATTGTTTTGAAAGGTATTTTAACATACGAAAATCAAGAGCAATGCAAACAATTGTAAGTTGTTCATACATAAGTATTTTTTATTACTTATTACATTATTTTAATGTAATCATCATTTTAATAATTATAATAATATAATAATAAAATATAATAAAAATCAGATAAATACAAAAAATAATAAAATAAAAATATACAAATATAATTGGTAATAACTTCTGGAAAGTTTTTTCTTTTTATATAAAATAATAATAAAATACAAGTAAATATTAATAAAAAAAATAATAAAAATAAAAATATAATTACTAACAAGATTTCGCCAGTTTGTTTAATAATAAAAATATATATGAGAATATTCAAATAAAAAATAGTAAAATAAAATAATAAAAATAGAATCATGCAAGTGTATTTGGTTTTTATTTATAATAATAAAATAAATATAATGATGAAAATATCATTTGTAATAAATTTTCGCAAGTTGTTAATTAACCATTTCTCTAATATCGATCGATTCTAATTCGCGAGGGATTGTGTTACCATAATAAGATTATCAATATTTCAGTAAAAATATTAATCAACTGTACACTATTTGCTTAACATTTTGAGCAATTTCTGTCATTTCGCATATGCCATGCTGTCTGAACGTGGACACCCACTGCTGGATGCTGGTCAATCGATAACAATTAGAATTTATCGAATTGTGTGCAATTATTTTGTTGATATTGAAGTATTTATTTATCTATTTTTTGTCTTTGTATTTGCTTGCTAAATCTGACTTCAAGATAGAAATTATTGAATTACATTTTTATTTTTTGTATTCAATTAAATAAATAAATATGCTAAATCCGAGAAACTCTGTAACTGCAACTGAAAGAAACTGTTATTCAATAATTTGTAAGCTTAAATATTCGTATATGTGTGTGTACTATATATGCATATGTGTATATGTGTATTAGTTCAAGTCCTTTATCTGCTGCTCACTTTGGAAAATTCCCTGGCAATCGTCAAATTCGTTTTGCGTTGCGTTACGTTCCGTCGTTAGTTATGCTTCTGCTGACGATTCTGCTGTGTAAGAGGCAAGCAGCTTCTATAAACAAACACATACAATCGTACGTGATTTGTTGGCCCGTTTGTGATGATTGGCGTTGTTTCGTCGTGCATTTGAAATAGTTTTTAACACCTTTCTTTGTGCGACACGAAACTATGTCGCTTGCCAGTCTTTTTTTTGGGCATTGAACTCACCGTTCAGTTCAGTTGTTCAGTTTAATGCCCAACATGATCATGCGCAAAATGCCACGCAGATTGAAACTGACACATACACACACATTTATACATAGATGTACATATTGATATATACATATATACACACATAGATATGTACAGTTGAGGTAAAAATAATAGTAGTGTCTGCTTCTTGCTATTCATAAGCTCAATATTTGCAAAGCTTTTTGCATAAATCCCTACGGCTACTTTTCTTTTTTTTATTAATATTTTTTACATAATTTTATATAAAAATAATAACAATTTCAATATAATTAATAATAGTTTTATATAATAAATAGCACAATAGTAATAAAATATGGCTCGATTAAAAAAAAAATGTAACCGCTGAAAATCGAGAACTCTTCAAAATAAAAATACTATTATTTTTGAAATACTAAATTTAGTAAAATATCACCACTCATCATATCTAGTTTTAGAAATATTATTTAGCTCCAACTAAAGCTAGGAAAATTGTACATTTATTTGACAAGTTTAATAGTGGGCAATTTCAATAATAACTTATCAAAATAAATAAAATATAAATTAAAAGGTTTCACTTGTTTTGTCGATAAATTCTACAGCTACGCCAACTTATCTTCAGTATTTACATATGCTAAAACATATGTGTGCAGTATTATTATTTTGACCGCAGCTGTACATATGTCGTTCTTATTTGGTCGCAAATTATTTCAGCTTAGGTGCATGTGTGGGTTACACATGTTTGTATAAATAGAGCCACTTACGTGAACGTAATATTTAATTGCCGCTCAATAAAAACAAAAACGAAACAGAAATATGCGGAGCTGAGAAGGGTTAAATAAACGTATAACCGGCGATAAAAAGGAGCCAGAGAGGCAGTGACGCTAGGTGTCTCCACTCTATACTGTTCTACACACTCTACTCTCCACTATGGGAGAGCGCGAGCGAGAGAGAGAAAGAAAGAGTGAATAGCTTAAAGAAACACAATTAAATATTATATAAGTATTATATTTTTCATTGCACAAATTGCATAACCGTTAAAGGACTTTATGACGGGTCTATCAAAACTAGTATAAGTAATTAAATGAAGTATAAGCAAATATAAAATTACAAGAACAAGAAAAGAAATAAGAAGCAGAATGGCCGTCGACACATACAAAAAAATTTGGCCAATTTCTCGCTGATTAACATAAATTGCTAATTTTGTGCTCATTTATGTAAATTATTTGTATATAGATATGTTGATTAATCGAACAACATCGTGTTCAGCTATCAGCGCTGCCCTTTTTCTCAAAGAGCAAAATTTAAAATTCGATCTGAAAACAAATACAATTACATATATATATATTTTATCAATGAATTAGACATATAAAATGTTCTTAAAATGTTATTTATTGATAGGCAAAGTGTATTGCCATTTTCATTTTGATTGAGGTGTCTGAAATGGAACTCATAAAGGAGCAAGAAATGATCAGATAAATTAGCAATATGAATCAGCGGGTTTCAGCAGACACGGCAAAAAAAAAATTAAAAGACTCGTCTAAAAACGCAGAGCTTCGAGCCAGTGAAGAGTTGAAAATTAGCAAATTTTAAGAGCCAACTTATTCTAATTTGACGGCAATTAGGAAGATAATGGGGCAGACTGCAAAAGTCAGGAACTCCAAACTCAGATATATGATTAAAGCTTGGCACGGCGTGGAGCAAAGTTCGGCCATTTTAGCTTTTCGGTTTTTAGGTTCTTAGCCACAACGCTATTATACACCTTTGCTCAAATGTCCAAATTCCATATGGTCAACGCACAACCGCAAGCTCAAAATTAACATCGTTTCTAATTATGTGTTATTATATTTAATTATTTTCTGCGGCAACCAGCACACAGCAGCGTAAAAGGGTTAAAGAAAAAACTAAAAAAAAAAGAGAAGAAAGAAACGTATTTAAAGAGCATGCATATTTTTAATTAGATAAATGTAATTGGGCGGGTTACCGATTTAATAAGCATACTATTTATTGGGTATATGAGAACATATAAGGATTTTTTACAGATCGTGGAAGCTATAGAAAAAGTCTGCTGAGTGCCAAAAAATTATTTAATTAATTTTGTCGCCTTTACTTTACTTTTAAAAGTAAACTTTTTTCTAGGACTTCACTATTTTTTTTTGTCTATTTGTCGATACCCGCTATCAAAATATATTAAATTCAATTTTTTGACAATGTTAAAAAGCTGTTCTCAAAATCCAGTTTAGGATATTTTCCATATTTTTTTTAATGCGAAACTTTCCATTATCGATAACTTTTTATCGATCTGAAAACACGACTTAAGTGCTGATACGAATGCTTATCGATATATATATTCTTTAGTCTATTGTTTAATAACTTTAACATAAATGATATTTTTCCACTCATAATAAATGTGATTAAATTTCGCTATTTATTATACAGCAGTATAATTTTAATTTTTATTTTATATTTAAAATGCACTAAAAAGAATTGTATTTAGTAGTCGACATTAAATAAATAAAGTTGCTCATTCTGACCTTCAGATTGTTCAAAATATAAAGCCACTAATGATTGGAATTTATCGATGTAATCGATTACGCTTGACTAAAACGCTCTCACTCTTGTTGGACCCATTAAATCAGAAGATGCCTTGCCAAATGATCAGATTTTATTTTTTGCTTAAGCAAAGGCACAATGTTTATTACAGTTAATCGGCATCTCTACTTTACCCACAATTCGCAATCCTCTATTGGTGCATGTATTGTGGCATGTATTGTTGTTGCTTGGATGCAGCTATTCGAATATGGGGATTTTTTTTAGTGATGAGTTAAATTTTCTGACTTCCGATTTTTAAAATTATGCTTTAAAAATTACTAAAAAATGTTGGGGATGCCCCGCGTCAGTAAATGCCTGGATAAGAAAATGTACTCAATCAAAGTTAATTCTGTCGCAAGCTGTTAGTTAACAGCATTGGTATTCAGTAGTGAGCGACTTTACGTATGTGTAGACGCACGGTTGCATTAAATGTAAATTAACATAATATTCAACAAAAATAATTCGAATACCCTTTTTATAGCTAATAAATGAAGAACATATACATATGCCTATATATTTCATGTTATTATAATGGTTTCATTTCTTGATTTCTTTGTAGCACACACAATGTTGTGATGGGGTGAATGCATCACCATTTTCAATTGGTAAGTTCAATTTCTATATATATCTATAATAGCTCTATATTTATAAATTTTTTGATCTATCTACACTGTATGTAAATACTGAATACTTTTTGAAATCAGATCAGAATGCTCAACATTGTTAATTAAAATATTGTCATTTTGTATTTTGAGCACGTAATTGTTTGAATATATGTGTGATCTGCATATTTTTACACTAAACCCATTAAAAATGGGTAATGAAATTATGCAAAAATGTATAACAGGTAGAATAGGTATATATATTCAGCCGAGTTGATCTGTGTGTATTATCACGCAGATCTAAGAGATTTGAAGAGCTGGAGACTCCAAACTTTGAATTTAAGTTCGCATTTACCATACGCAAAGCAAGATAGTATAAAATCTTTAAAGCCATACTCTTCCAATGGATACATATTTTCGAATACTCTGTAAGTATAACAAATGATTTTATCATCTAATCGATTCATATTACTTTTTTGCATGCATTTCTGGCTGCGGTATATCTTAACTAAATTAAAGTGTTTTTTTTTTGTTCAGATTGGGTTTTTTGTGGCCTTGAGATCTTAAAAAAAATTTCTTATTTTTTTAAGTTTAAATATACAAATTGTATATTTAATGTAATTTATTTTATATGTTTTTTTTCTGTGTCGATTGCTATTAGTCGCCATTAAAAATACATAAGCAATATATATATATAAATAAAATAAAGATATAAATAAGTTAAATAAATATCCCTAAAACTCTATAAATGTTTTTTTTTTTTTGTTATAAATATTATTTTGTACTCTAGATTTTTCTATGCCGACTGATATTATATAAATGAAAAATTAAATAACACAAAATAAAGTAAAAATCAAAATTTCATAAAATTTGTTAAAGATTTTAGTTTAGTTCTTAGTTCAATACTTTCATTAAAATATTTATTAAAACTTGACGCTTATTTTAAATTTAATTTAATTTATTCTTGTCTTTTTGTATATTTCTGTGTTGCCTGATATTAGTCGACATTAAATAAATCAATTAATAACTCTAAATATAATTAATTGAGTCAAAGCCGCCTTAGTTTTCTAACTAGAAATTGAAATGAATGTTATCTAAATTTAAAATTAAATATATTTAATAAATATAAAAATTGAAACGTAATAAAAAATTCAATTCAATTAAATTGAAAATAAAATTTAATATGAAATACAAAAGATAAGAAATGTAAATATAATATATACAAAATAATATATAATGTAAAATCAATTAAAAACAAATATTTGAAGTTTATTCTTAAAAATACAAAATCTAAAAAATATATATTAAAGTAAATTACGACTACAATTTAATATTAAACTTAAATAAAAAAACAGGAATTATATATATTATATATAAAATAAATAAAAATATATTTAACAGCTGCTTAACAGGTTTTCTCCACACGACATTTTTACTAGTGCTGCCCAGAATAGCGAAAAATAATATTGAAACTCAGTAAGCAGCCGATTAATAAACTAAGCCAAAACGCAGCTATAACATCTGCTTGCGGATTATGCACAAGTACATATATACACATATACAAGCATACATACACACACATGCATAAGCTTGCTTGTAGTGGTTCTGTTCATAACTGGAAACTCGCTGCGCTGCGAGCCGAGCCTATTGTTGTCATTGTTGCCATCTTGTTGTAGTTGTAGTTGCCGGAATAAAAACGCATTACTCGGTTTGGTGCTCTGCCAGCACTCTGGCAGCTCTGCGGCTTTTACTGTCGTCTGTCTCTTTTCGTCTGTCAGCTCGTTTCGGTTTCAGTTCCCCCTTAACAGTCGTCGCATTGTATTAACATTCTATGTATGTATTTATGTGTGTAGCACCCGTTTCTGAGAAAAAGGAGGCAAAAGAAAACAATTCCTTTAATATTATACACAATTCGACAAAGATATGTATTTCCTTTCTTATTATAGCTTGTCTTTGTTTTTGTCCTTTCTGCTGCATTGTGCTGACACACACACGCACACACAGTTGTATTACTTCGCACAAATACAGATATATTTACAGTGCATTAATTCGTTTCATTACTTTTCACTCTTACTCTTCCTAGTTGTATTTTTTCACTACTTCTGTCCTCCTCATTGTGTTCTTGCTCGCTTATGAATTTATGGATTCAAATGTGAATCGCCCTTTGCTGTTTTTGTATTTTTTCTGTTTTGTTTGCTTTCTGTTGCAGCGTCTTAAATCCCAAGAATAGGGACAGGGACGATGAATATGCGTCTGTATGTGCGTGTGTTTGTGTGTACATTCAATCATTCATTGCAAATAGAGGGCGAGTGTGATAGTGCATGCATGTATGTGTGTGTTTGTATTGTGTGTAGGGTATAGCCTAAGCAGCCGCAGCAGTCTAAGTCTCATTTATTGTAATACAACACACACATTTACGTACATCATGCATAAATAAATGATGAATTACTTGTTGTTGTTAGTGTCACAGACAGAACTGTCCATTAACTGAGATTCTATACATACAAACACACGTACATCTACGATTCTTGAAAATCTCGTCAGGTCGATTCGTTTTTGCAGTCCAAAAATATAATTAAAAGAAATTGTAAATTAAATTTTAAACAGAAAAAAAAAAATAAAAAATATGTATCAAATGTTTAAACGTAAGTTAATATTAACAAAAAAAAAGGTTTAAACGTAAACTAAAATATTTTACAGTTAAAGAGAAGTTGCAACTCAGAAAATCCTTCCCAACTCATGCTTACATTGTATATACTCTCTCATGTACGGTATCTATTAACATACTGCACATTATGAATTAACATTATGTCAATTCACAGCCACTTTACCCTACTGGTCTACCACAAACCAACCTTATTTAAACAGCTGTGTTGCCAAGAAGACATGAGCATTAAATTTATAAAGTCTTGCCTTTTAATGAGTTTTGATATGCGCTGTATCCGGGCATACACATATTGCTCAATTTTTCTAATACTTTAATTGGTGTAATTGTATCTGGATCACCCTGGCTGAGTTCAATATGTATAAAGTAAAACTGCAAAAGAACTATAAATTTCTGTTCAATAATTGTTGTTTTCATATTTCTCATGTTGTTTTATTATTTTGAATAGAACAAAATATATAAGCCTCATGGTTTTTGGATTAAAAGTATTTTGGCTTTTAATTGGTTTTGCAGGTGGTTCTTGATTATGGAAAGGCTATGTTAAAATTAGTTTATGTAGCAAGCAGCTTCTATAATCTGTTAGTTAATGTTAAGCTAATGTTAATTACTTTGTAATCGACCTTTAATTGCAGCGAGCTCGATTACATTTACGCATGCATGTTTGACTGTTACATGTTATATTATATATATATATATGTATATATATATATATTATTTTTAACTTTGCTAATTGCACTTGCAAATTACGTACAATTGGCCAAGTGCCACTATGAAGTTCATTCTAAGGAAGTAGTTCAGGTGTGATCGAACGAATGGCTTATTTGGTTTATTCGTTCGTTCATTTAAGTCCGATTATTGTTAGTTAAATTCCGATTACCAATCGCTAAAGTCCACTGATCATTAAAGTCAACGTCCGATGTCCCTTTTATATTCGCTTAAATGGAATTATGGAATTCACATTTCAGATACTAGTTTAAATATATTATTTTTATTACGATGACATTTTTGGCGTGCTCATTAATGGTTGAATGCTTTGATTTAATATGGCATAGTAAATTAGTTGGTTTTTGAGAAGCTTGCAAGACATGCATTTGTTCTTTTTATTGTCTTCTGGGAATGATATCGATTAAACGTGAAATAAAGAACCAAGCAAACAAGAATCGGGCTCAAACGACTGGCTTAATTTAGTAGACCAATCGAACTAATTCCGATTTTCAAGACTCATGAAACGTTTGGTTTATTTAAATATTTAAATCACGTAATTAAACCAAAGGTAAAATTCGGTAGCATTTGTGTTTCGTAAATGTATAGCCAAGAAATTGATTTTAGTAGGAAATGATCGTAAAAATATTGGCCTGCTATTGGGTTTAGTTGACTATTTTCTAGAAAAAATTTTTAAAATACAACTAGATAATATAAATGATTTTAATACAAAAATAAATGACAATTGTGTAGAATGTATAATTTACAAACGAATAAAATAATAATTTTCAATTAAAAATAAAATGTAAATTTTGTAATAAAATACTGCTATAGCAAACGTATATTTTATATGCTCAATATATTTATACATATATATATATATATATATATATATATATTGATTTTCATTTGAAGGGAAACGTGCCAAGTTCCGATGAAAGTAAAAGTAGCACCACTTACGCAGTTTATAGAAATCATTTATTTGCTTTTAATTTTTAAAATTATAAGTGCACATTTGAAAAATGCTGCTATTTTGAAAACACATTTGAAAACATTTCTAGTGAGAGGGGCGTATGAGTCTAAAAATATAAGTTATAAGCTTAATAATTTAATAGGTAACAAATATGTTTATAATGAAAATATATATAAGACAAGTAAGAGTGAAATTCGGGCAGTTGATCAATAGTATGCATATGCATATTATGTATTAATGAGAAGATGCTGTCTTTCAAATTGTGGCATTTATTGCTATCGGAAATTTAATGTATCGATAATTGACAAACGAAGGCAGTTAACTTGTACTGCGCCTGGTATACGAGAACCTATCGACTCGACTATTGATCCTGATCAAGAATATATATACTTTGTGGGGTCGGAGATGCTTCCTTCTGCCTGTTACATACATTTGCACAAAACCATTATACCCTTTTTACCAATTTTTAACCCTGAACCCAGGGTATAAAAATAGGTATAAATGCTAAACCAAGTTTTTAGAAAACCTCAATTTTCGAAATTACTTGCTGAAATTATGGCTTTCCACCAAGATGAGTTTTTAAAATTTTGCAAAAGATTGTGTTTACTGGTATTATTTTGAGCGCAGCCCTAAATATATATGTATATATCTAGTGTACGCTTAAGGCACTTTTTTACCTTTGCAGCCGGAGGACAAGAAAGGCCCCTTGACGAAACAATGGGCGTCTCACACTTTTTGCAATGCTGTACCCCGCACCCTTTAGCTGTACCTTGAGCCGTACCCTTTGTGCGATTCTGGTTGGTAGTTGTGGCCCCATGCCGTGACCCTTCCACCCAGGATGACAATACAAATACATATATATTTATATATAAATATATGTGTATATCTCTGTAGACAATAATTCATTAACATATTCATCGTTGAAAACAATTCGCGACAATTTTAATGAACGCAAAAAAAAACGTTCGACTTGAAAATAAATGATATTTATTGTTTTGTCGTTGCCCAAATTGGACTTTTGCGGTAGAATTTTGAAAACAGTTCATCAGCGTTTCTCTCTCTCTCAGCCTCAGCCTCAGCCTCAGAGGACCCCAAGCCTGGGGCACACACGCTCCTGCTCCCGCTCCCGCTCCCGACGGTTCCTCTGTCCGTGTCTTCTTCCTTTTTGTCGCATTGCATTTAGAAGCCAGAGTTATATATATCGTATCGATCCATTGATCTCACCGAAATGAATGATTGCGAAGCTTTTGTTGAAGCGGACAGCAGCAGCAAAAAAAAATCAAAATGACCACAGCCAAAAAAATTTACACACACACACACACAACACATGCATAAAAAAACAATGCAAGCTCAGATTGCCTCTGATGTTGTTGTCGTCGTCGGCAAAAGGCGAACAGCAAGTGACACTTTTGTTTTATATTCCCAACTTTTTATGCTGAATCGGAGAACAAAGGCGATTTCTTAGTAAAAATCTCCACAAACACACAGAGAACAAAAAGAGATTTGTATTGTACTGAGCACCCATCCATCGCAGAAGGTAGGTAAAACCATACACACACATACACACACATGTGCGGGGTACTCGTGTAGGTGTGTCCACAATACTCATGTTCAGTCTCCACATACTCCTGGCCTAACAATTTAGCTTCTTCTGCCTTGGCTTGGTTTGTTTGACTTGCAACAAGATACACAACTATGAAAATCCTTCAATTTTGGCCGTAATTCTGATGTAGTTGAATAACAAAAGGCAGACAATTAAAGTATGCAAAAAGTATCCATCCTCATAATATTTTCTTATACTTCTAAACTTCAATTTAATATTACATTTTATTTTAGGTTTAATTTAACAAAGGCAGACAGATAATCATTATTATATTATATTTTATATCTTAACCTTTCAAATCAAACGTCTTGGAATATTTATGTTTTTATTAATTGAGACGTGAACAAAATATCAAGCAGGATCCATTTACGATATATATATATATATTTTAGTTTTAAATTTTATATTAAATTTTATTTTAGTATAATTTGTTTACGATTTGTATTTTTGTTCTTGTGTGGACTGACTTTAGTTGACAATAAAAATTCAAGAAATCAACAAACAAATAAATAAATGATCATATTAATCAATTCCACTTAAAAATCTTATAAAAATATTACATTTAATGTTGAGTATATAATTAAATTAATAAATAAATCAATAAATAGATTAAAGTTTGAATAAATAAATTAATATAGAATAAAATAATTTTATACATGAACAAAAAAACAATAAACAAATTAATACATAAATATTCATATTAATCAAGGCTAAGATAAATAAGATAAGTAATTAATATTAATTAAGATCGCTTAATTGGCTTAAGCTTGTATGTTTGTTATGTTGAAAAATATGAAGGCGAATTATATGTTAAGCTTTTTAGTTTTTTTTTTTTATTTGTTGTTATTTGTTTTTAAACAACTATTCGGTTTCTTTAGACAATGATCCAGTTTATTATAATGCTTTAAATTCACACTAACATGCTAAGAACTATAATAATGTGCAGAGAAGCACTAAGCTAAAAGCAAAATGTTGATTAATGTTATTCGGCATCTATGCTTTGCCCACAATTCGCAATTCTCTATTGGGCTACCCAGTGCATGTTAAAACTGCGTAATCAAACTGGGAAAAACTTTTGTTTGGAAATATTTCAATAAGGTAAATTATTTGTATCCCAGCAGGAACAATGCTTATGAATGGGAATGGATTAAGGAAACAGTATATTTTCCAGCGAGATTTCTATCAGTCTAAAATGTAATATAAATAAAAGTTACTATTGAAATCACATAAAATTAGTATATATTAAATAAAGTTGCAATTTATATCATGTAATATTACATTTAGAAGCTAAAATTACATTAGAAGCTAAAATGAAAGGGGGAAAAAAAATACAATTTAAACGATATAAAAAATCTGTGAGTATTAAAATATATAATGCTCCTAGGAAAACAAAATAGAGATTGAAAAATGTCTGAATCTGTGGACAAATTAAGAACGTTCTCAGTTCTTAACATATTTTCCGAAAATATGTACATATATAAATCGAGAACGTCAACGTCAACGGAAGATAATTAACAATAAGCCGACCAGGAATACGGTGACTTATTACTTAATTTGGAAAGTTTAACTTTTGAATTGAAATTTTGAAATAAATAGGATGGTAAATATCTATACGAAACTTTAATATTAAATAGTAAAAAATGTGTTTCTTTTTATACCCTGAACCCATTAAAAATGGGTAAAAAGGGTATAATGATTTTGTGCAAATTTATGTAACAGGCAGAAGGAAGCATCTTCGATCCAATAAAGGCGATCAGGGTCGATCAGTCGAGTCAATATAGCCATGTCCGTCTGTATGAACACGCAGATAGGTTCTCGTATACCAGGCGCAGATCAAGTTTGCGTAATTTTATCGATAACTGCCTTCGTCTATCGAATATCGATACATTAAATTTCCGATAGCAATAAATGACACAATTTTAAAGGCAAAATCTATTGATCAACTGCCCTTTCGTCAAGATCGGATAAGAAACATCCAAGTTATAGTCGAAAATATATTCTCATATTGATCTTATTTCTATCAGCAGCCGCAAGCATTTTCTGTATGCATAATTATGCGAGCGCATGTGTGAGAAAGAGATGGCATGATAATCGACGCGAGCCTCAATATGTTTTTTTGTTTATTGTGTGTTTCACGTATTTGTCGGCAGAGGGCGCTTGCAGAGCTGCTCGCATTTTAGTGCAAATCTTTTTAAAGGGGAATTGGCCAATAATGGTAGAATATATTTAATAACTGGGTTCAGGGTATATCGTAGTCGAGTTCACTCGACTACAGCACTTGTTTTTATTTACTTTGTTATTTATTTTTTTATTGTCAACCAAAGTCAATCGACAAAAAGAAAAATATAAACGGTTGAAAATAAATTAAATGAAAAACAAAATTGGTTATGGAATTTAATATATGTGTAATAATCGAAGCGATCGTAAATATGTGTCTTATTCGATTTAATCGAGCGAATATATTTAACACCAGGTTTCAGCTGTTTCTTTTCCTCTCTCTTCCTCTGTCTTTTACGGATTATGGGCATTTCAATTTGTACTCTGGCCCGTGCAAAGCCGGTAGAATACCTAGATAGGTACTAGTAAGTTAATAAAAGTGAACACACGTCTGCTCTGAAGATATTTCCCAACGTACTTGGCAAAGAACAGAAAAGTTCACTGCCTCTTCGGGCTACATACGCAAAGCAAAACAAAGGCGAGTCAAGGTTCTCTCCTTGCATCATATTCTCTCCTGATACCCTTCCTCCTGACTATAACTTTGCCTTTGTATATCTGAATCTGCGGTAAGAGTAGGCATCTGTTTCTTTTTTTTTTTATGTACAGTTGCGGTCAAAATAATAGTAATAGTAGTGACTACAATATCCAATGCAAAATATAAATAATCTCATAAATCCCATAATATTAGTGCAAATATTTAAGACTAATCGAGTTTATTACTATTTTAATGATAAATTTCAATAATAATTGAATATAAATAAATATATAAAGATAATAAATTAAGAGACTTTAATTGTTTTTTTTATGTATTTTTTTTTTGTAAACAAATTTGATAGCTTTTAAAGATTGCTTTTTTTCCAGTAATTATTGCTTGTGTTTAAGTAATAGGATCATAATTTTGTAAATATATTTAAAGGATTTTGTAAACATTTTGTGAATTATGTGTATAACACTATTATTCTGAACACCGCTGTATGTGTGTTTGTAAGTGTGTCTTCGGGTTGCACGTGCCTTGTTGCTGTTGTATGTCTTTATTTGTGTGTGGAGTCGTCGTCGTCGTCGTCGTCGTCGTCGTTATCTGTTTTCATATTCAACTCAACTGGTTTATATATATTCAGTTCAGTTCAAGTCAGTTGAGTTTGAGGCTTGCTTATGCAGAGAGTACACCCACACACAAAATTCCGTGATATATCAAGCAGCACCATCGTGCGGCATGCGGCATGCGGCCTTACCACTATACCTATACCTATACGTATACCTATACGTATACCTATGCTTATGCTTATGGGTTCGGGTATGGCTTGGTTTGTCTCCGAGTCTCTGTCTCTGTGGTATGCAAAAAAGAAAAGAAAATAAAAGAAGACTCATCAGTTGGCAAGTCAAAGGCCTTTTGGTGCGATCTGCGCGAGTCTTTTCATTACACCTTCGGTCCTCATAATTCTCAACTCGTTCTTTTTACTCTTTTGATGCCGATGCCGGTGCAATATGCAACATGCCCCGGATATGCAGGCAATACAAAATAACTCCAACAACTCCAACAACACATTCAAATTTAACTTTGCACAAAAATCCTAAAGCCAACTTGAACGTGCCCATTGTCACTTGTGCCTCAGCACCCCCCCCCCCCCCCTGCCCGTCTCTCTCCTCCTCGCTGTGTCTTTCTCTGTCTCTATCTGTCGATGCCCCAATAAGTTTTTGGCTTCTCAGCTGCATTCAAGTAAATTAAAATTGATTTAATATTGTATCGATGCGGCTGTACTCGACATCCATAATAATGAAGTATTTATCGGACATAATATATATCTACGCTATTAGTTGGCCTTATTGGATTTTTTCTCTGTTTTCGCCAATTCATGCAACAAATGTAGCAGATTTTGCAGTTAAATACCCCCAGAAATCTTTAAACTATTTCATATTTTGAAATTTATATATATATATATTTATAATACTTTACATTTATTACTAATACACTATTTTGGTTTATTCAGCATTAATAACCGAAATAGTTAGAAATTCAAGTTGAAATTTGTTACTTATGAGCTAAATTCAAGTAAATTAATATTAATGCTAAATATGAACTGAAATTATATTCTAATCCGATAGTTTCTCCTCTCACTCTCTTGTCCCTTGATCAATATTTATGTGTTCAACTCATTAAAAATGATTAATGAAGTAGTTCAGCAGACGGCTGTAGGCATCTCCCATATCGATATATGTTTTTTTTTTGTAGATCAGTATCTACAAAGGTTTCAAAATAAAACATATATTAATAGCCGATATAGTTATGATTGAAGTTCAAGTGTAACGTCTATGCTTCTTTCCTAAATTCAATTAAATTAAAATCAATGATAAATATAAACAGAAATTATTATTATTATTGATCTGGTCTTGTGCTTTGAAAAATATATATGCCTTTAACCATTCAAAATCGGTAATTAAGTATTTAATAGACAGTTGTAAGCATCTGCGTTTCCAATCAAATATATATACTATATTTTTGTTATCAGAATTAATACCCGATTAGATCCAAATGAAGCTCAAGTTCTTTGAAGACAAGTCGATATCAGACAGAGAGTGAGACTGAAATTAATAAAGATACAAAAATGATAAATAAGCTCTCTTTATTTGATCGATATAAATGTAGAGACTTCTAATTTGGAAAGTAAGCTCTCGCATAATACGCAGATCAAGTATATTGTATTGTATTTTTTAAAAATTGTACTACCTCCAAAAGATTTATTCATTATTTTTTATTGAAGTTAATCTGAGCTAATTGATAACAAGTAAGAGTGCTGTAGTCGAGTAAACTCGACTACGATATACCCTTAACCCAGTTATTAAACATATTCTACTATTATTGGCCTTATTCCCCTTTAAAAAGATTTACACTAACACGTGAAACACGCAATCGTAAGTAGCGGGGCTCATGCCATCCCTTTCTCACACATGCGCTCGCATAATTATGCATACAGAAAATGCTTGCGGCTGCTGATAGAAATAAGATCAATATGAGAATATATTTTCGACTATAACTTGGATGTTTCTTATCCGATCTTGACGAAAGGGCAGTTGATCAATAGTATGCATATGCATATCATGTATTAATTAGAAGATTATGCCTTTAAAATTGTGGCATTTATTGCTATCGGAAATTTAATTTATCGATAATTGACAAACGAAGGCAGTTATCGAAAAAATAACGCAAACTTGTACTGCGCCTGGTATAGGAGAACCTATATTCCAAAGTCTATATATTGAAGTCTCTAGCTCTTACAGTTCCTGAGATCTGCGTGTTCATACAGACGGACGGACGGACAGACGGACATGGCTATATCGACTCGACTATTGATCCCTTCTGCCTGTTACATACATTTGCACAAAACCATTATACCCTTTTTACCCATTTTTAATGGGTTAAGGGTATAAAAACTATTTTTTTCCCTGATTGCGTTTTTGCTGGCAACAAATGTTGGACCGCTTTGCATTTAAAAATGTCAGAAAAATGGCTCAGATCTCTATTATTTTTTTTAAATATAAACATGGAAATTCTTATTTGATTTTTATTTATTAGCTACCGTTATAATTTTCTATGTCGATTGATATTAGTCTACATCAAATTAGTGAATAAATTAATTTCTTTAATTATTCTCGATAAATTTCGATGCGGTCTATTATCTATCTTTAACCTGTGTGTCGATCTGTAATATACTTATTGATTGTGCACACATTAGATAATTCTGCACCTCTTATTGAGCGACTTGGACTCTGTGTGACCCTCAAACTATCACTTTCTGATAAACTACTGCAATTAAAATGCCATAAGCGAGAATCAATTGTCGATAACCAATAATAATTATTTATTATTTTATTTATTTATTTAGTGTCGTCTTATATAAGTCGACACAGAAAAAATTACAAATTAAAATGAATTTAAAAATAATGAAGTATTTGTGCATAATTCTGCAATATATGTTGCAGGAAAAAATCGCAATCAGAGCAAAAAAGGTAAGAAATAAATAGTGATGCACTAATAATTATTCATTTTTTAATGGGGACAATTAAGAGTTTAAGCAAATGAGTTCATATTTAAAAAATCTATTAAAAATGTTACTCAATATGGGAATTAAAATGAAAATAAACAACAAAACTTGGAACTTCTTAAATGAAATAGAAAAAATTAATGTATATATACATATGTACATGGATATAAGTGCATTTGAATCTTAGTATATATGTATGTGTATATAGATTATTCACGGGCCATGACTCGTCTGATGAGGGTTATTAAATATTTTCCTGGTCTGTTTTATGAACTCGATTTAATTTTAGTGCCATTTATTGTCGAGTCTGCAAATGAATGTTAATGTTTAACCAACTGTAACCTGCAAGAAGATCTTCGAAGCTCTTTCATAAAATCATTTCAATTTTATATACCAGCTTTCAAACTTTAATTCTATATTTGTATGTATGAATGTATGCATGTGTGTATGTATGTATGTATGTAACAGTTGTTTGAATGCAAATTGCAGTTACATTGAGTGCACACACATTTATAAGAAAGAACAAATTTAAACAGACACACAACAAAAACATTTAGAGATGCATGCACACACGCAAACACACACACACACACAGCCATACACACCATATTTAAGTTGTCATCATGGCACAGTTATCATTAAATAGCTATAAAGCATTTTCAAAACGTATTTCAGATAATTGTCAAGTAATTACCCATTTTGCATTGTTAGTATTCTTCTGCTTTTTCTGCCTGCCTCACACCCCCACCCCTCTCTCCCTCTCTCTCTCTCTTGTTGTCATCGCTTCTGTTTTTGTTGTTGCTCAACGACATTAAAATAAACTGATGCCAGTGATAACTACACAGGCACTCACACGTACATGCACATGCACATACACACACACACACACATACACATACACATAACAAGAAAGAGTACTGTAGTCGACTACGATATACCCTGAACCCAGTTATTAAATATATTCCATTATCACTCGACTACAGCACTCTTACTTGTTTTTATCTTCAATTTTAATTAACTTTACAATTTAGACAACTTCATTTTAGACTTTTATTTAATTTTCATTTTTTAATCAAATATTTATTACAAATACAATACAAAACTGTATTTTGGGCAGTCATTGAATAATCATTATTTGTCCATTCAAATTTTGTAACTTAATCTTGAAAATTGCGACATATATTGATATATATATATAGGTGTTCCGACGCGTGTGCATCTCCATCTATCATGATTGTTGATTTAGTTGATCATGATGTACATTTTAGTATACATATATATTAAATATTTTATGGGTAGAATCAGATTATTTACATACCCAAAATTTGGAATGGGAAATGAAACAACACTCCAGCCTGGAGGATAAAGCTATAATCCTTGCTTACAAAGATACTGGAATAAACAACAGGCAAAGATCAATTAAATGATGTCGATCTGCAACACGACTTGATAATATATTCAAATTAAAAATAGATATATAAAAAACAATGTTAAAAAACCAAAAGAAAAAAATGAGAATGGGGGGCAGGGCCAAAAACGCTTTGTGGCATAAAAGGACACACAATACGACTGCAACTTAGAATCGAAGAAAGACAGAAGCGACAACGGAGCTGGACAGAGACTCCAGCATAATCATAATAGATTTAAGAGAGTCATAACCATGGGGAAGAAAAGGCTTAGCCATTGTAGACTTAAAAGTTCCCTCACTAAACTAGGTCTCAGTGCAGGTAGTCCAATTATAATAATTATAATAATAAATCTTACAAGTCCCCAAACATCGTGTGTTTCAACAAACTGTACCAAACTGTACCATATAAATTTGGAGGGATATATTAGCTTGTTGGACAGAGATTTGGTAAACTTTGTGTTAATTTTTAGCAATTTAATTTCTTTTTTATCCGACATGTGTTTAGAATAACTAACTATTGGGAAACACCAAAAAAAAGTTATAAAAATAATATTTGATTAATTTTTAGAAAGAAAAGAGCAAAAACTAAAGTAAATAATAATTATTTAATGAAATCGTGATGATGAAAATAATGTTTTGAATTAAAATTGATTTGTATTTGTCTCATTTGGATTATTTGTAGCACTCCAAGAATGCTAATGACGGCTCTCCAATGTCCAGTTCTGATGTTGAAACCTTCAATGGCAAAATAGTTTACAATCTCGACGGCAGCGCGTTTATAATCGATGCAGGCAATGCGACGAGTGCAACTCCTGCTACGCCCGGCAACCATTTAACTACAAGCGGTGCCCGAACAACATCAGCATCCCCTTGTGATAAATTGAAAGGAGAGACAGCATTTCTCAAATCAGAACAAAGAAACAAACAGAGGAGCAGGAAGGACTCTGACGAGGGCTCGGACGAGGAAGGAGTTGGCGAAGGAGCTTATCAGTTGAGCCCAAAGATCCATTCGTTTCGTGTGGTCTCCGCCCAAGATGCGTGCAATCAAATCCAGTTCCAGCAACAGCAGCAGCAACATCAACAAACAACAGCAACATCAGCATCAGCAGCAACAACAGGAGCAACAGGAACAACAAGTAAAGATAATAAACATAAACCGATATTGATGTGCTTCATATGTAAATTGTCGTTTGGCAACGTGAATTCGTTTAGTTTGCATGCGAATACTGATCATCGATTGAATCTGCTGGAGCTGGATAAACAGCTGTTGAATCGCGAATTATCGAGTGCAATTATTCAGCGGAATATGGATGAGAAACCGCAAATATCGTTTCTGCAGCCACTCGATTGTCAACTCAATGTCAATCTCGAGCAGCAGCCAGTCGATTTGGTCAGCAGTCAGCAGCAAGTTGCTGCTAGTAATGTAGAAAGCGATAACGATAACGATAACGATAACGATAACGATGACATTGGAGATGATGATAACGATGAGGTTGGCGTTGGAGATGCCGATGACGATAATGATAACGATAACACATCTATAAAAGTAGCAGCTGCGCAGGCGTCTGTGAAATTTTGTTCCTTAAATTCAGCAACATCAACAAAGACTAATAATTCTACGAAAGCAACGACAACTGTTGTAACTGCAACTGCAACTGCAACTGCAACATCATCGATAACATGCAACTCACCCGCATTAGAATCGCCTCGGCAATCGCCAGCTGCTGCAACAGAGGCAACATCCGAATGTGGCAGTCGGGAGTGCTCGCCTTTGGCTGCTCATCCAGCTGCTTCTCCTCCTGCTCCCCTTGCTCCTCCTGCAGCTGTTCCTCCCACGGCAGATTTGAGAGCTAGTACTGATAATATAAGTAGCGATAAGTTAAATAAACGCAGCCAGAAAGCGGAGGATGCAACAAGCTCAGCCACGGAGACGCCATCACCTCAACAGCAGCAGCAACATGTTGCAGATTCAGATGCAACAGCAGCAGCAACAGCAACAGCTAGCGATATATTGCAACACCACCTAATGACCATGCAACATGTGGCTGCCACCGCCACAGCGAGTGGCAGCGTCTACCCACCGTCAACAACAGCGCAAGCGCAAATGCAACTTAGTTCCTTTCAAGCATCCCTCGCCGCGCTCGCCAACGAACAGAATGCGAGGGGTGTCAAACTACTAACTGAGTTCCTCCAGCAGCAGCTGCACCAACAACAACAGCAACAACTGCAACAACAGCAACAACTGCAACAGCACCAAAAGCATCTCTTGCTCCCCAGCAGTTGCCTGGAACATCCTGATTTTAAGGGTGTCGATTGCAAGACCTGTGAATTAATTGAGATCCAGCATCGCAACAAGTCGCCAGCAACTCCGCAGTCTCAGTCTCAATCTCAGTCTCAACGCTCGCCAAATGCCAGTTTGTCTACGTCGACGTCCATGCCCATCTCGCCCAGCGCCAACGCCTCATCCAATGTTTCCAATGTTGGCAATCCGCCAGCGTCCAGCTTTACAATTGGTGCCTGCTCCGACCACATCAATGGACGACCTCAAGGCGTCGACTGTGCTCGGTAAGTGTATATTCCACTATTTAATTCCACTACATTTCAGTTTCACTTCAAATAATATCTATAATCTTGTTTACACAAGCAGTGTCTAAAAAATTGTACAAACAAATCAACGCCATCAAGTTAATTTTATAAAAATGTATTTGATCCAATAAAAAATATTTTCTTTTTATACTGAACCCATTAAAAATGGGTGAAAATAGTATAATGGTTTTGATCAGGATCAACAGCCGAGTCGATATAGCCCTGTCCGTCTGTCCGTCCGTCCGTCCGTAATTAAAATATGATTATTAAAATACTGTAAAAAATTAAATGAATAATTTTTTTTTTAATAAAATAATTTAATAAGATAAATTTACGTCATCAAGTAAATTTTTATTTTTGTCTGTCCAATTATAGAAATTGATCCGATAACGTAAAAATATAATAATATAATAATAATAATTCAAATAAAATAAAATAAAAAATCTTTCTTTGAAAACTTTTTTTACAGTTTTGTTTTTGAAGCGACAAGTTTCGGAAAGTTCCAAAAAAATTAACTTCTTTTCAGTTGCAACAGCTTTCAACAGTAAAAATCAAAACAATATATATAACATTCTATATCTAAATCCATCATTACTTAAATCCACGCCATCTAGTTTTTTAAAGCTATTCTATTATAGAAATCTGTTCGATCGCATAAAAACACAAAACGATATGTAAGGTTTTATACATGGCAGTGTCTATAATACTAAGAAACAAAGATCGTAACTCGATTTGATAAAAAAAAGTATTGCGCCCATTTTCCCGGAAAAACTGTCTGACTTGATTACTTGCTCGATTTGGAGACAGTTTTGAAATAAAGACATATTTACGACCTTTTCAATTTTTTGTTTAATAATGAATAAGCACAAAATATTTTAATTTTTTCTTCAAAAACTTTAAAGTAATATTCAATTGAAACATTATGTGTTCATTGCGATGTTTTCTATGTGTGTGCGTAGATGAATGCTTTATAACCGTTATTTGTACTTTTTTTTTTATAGCAGTCGAGAGAAGAATGTCATTTTTATATTTATCAGAAATGCATTTTATAATAATACAAAATACTTCTAAAAATATAAAAGAGGGATTCCATATTTTTGGGATTTATGTCTAATTGATTCTAATTCCAAGAAAAAGGTTTTCCTATATTTAGAAATGATTTCGAAAAACAAGAAAAGCGAACTAGTTTCTAAAGCGGTTTAATAAATTGCCTGGACATTTGACATCCTAATGTACGAGGTGCTACTAAAGGCTTTCGTACTATTTTTACCATGTAATCAAATTTCTGATTCAGGGCAAAGCACAAATAACTGAGACTGAAATATTTCAGTCGAGTGTAGAATTACCAATTTAAGCGTGAGAAAACGAAAGCCAGAGCTGCCGGCGCTTCATTTGTCAGTTGCCAATTGCCATTAGTGTTAGGGGTGGTTCCTTTTTATCCTTATCCATTTTTTTTTTTTTTTTTTTTTTGGATGTTTTGTCTGAACTACTACTTGGCACAGCCGGGGCAGATGTAGTCCTCAAGTATTGCAAGGGGTGCAAAATACACACACACACACATATATATATATATATATGTATATGTATATGTATATGTATATACAGCTGCGGTCAAAATAATAGAATAATAGCACATATATGTTTTGAAAAATGTTGAGAAAAATCCTTTAAATATAACTCAAAAATTAACTACTAATTAACTATGTGCTAATTATCTGTCTGTATTATAAACTGTCTCAGTACTCGATGCCATATTGCAAGGTTTCTTTATAATAGTTTCAGTTAAGAAACGTTTCCCAAAACTTGATCAATAGCTATTTGTGTTATTATCTCTGTTTTTCATGTGTTTCTAAGGCAAATTTCAATTGTTATAGTATTTTAAATCGTCCGCCGATAGAAAACAGATTTTTATTTTTTGAGTTTGAAGAGATTAATGAAAAGGTTTTGTTATTGAACACGCCCCATTTGATCGCCAATTGGTCATATTTTGCATCAAATACCTTGAGAAGCAACAGTACTATTATTTTGACCGCAACTGTATATATGTTTTGTGTACGTGCTGAGAGCGCAAAAAAGGGTTTCGCTCAGTCTGCCTTATAATATGCGTAATTATTGCTGATGTTTGAACTTTGGCAGGACATAAGGGCAAAGGGGTTTTATCCACCGCCATACAATAACTCATTAGTATAATTTCACAGTCTGTGTTCCAAGTCCGCATCAGCACAGTCAGACTCAGCCGCTGGCTGTATGCCGATTGTTCATTTAAACGCAAATGAACCTTGGGACCTGTTAATTCGAATTTGTGGGATCACATTGATTGCATCAGGTCGATGCGATGGACATGGCCATATTAACAACCCGACTCAACAAGGATTGCATGCCGTCGAATTTGCTCAACTGCAAAATTAATGGAATTTGATATGTATTTACGATTCAGCAATATAGCAATATAATTTAGATGGGCTCATTTTTAATTATTTAATAATTTCACAAAATTTGTAATCAAAACTTTTAAATAATAAACATTTTTTTTTATTAAAATGACAATTTCCGTTAAGTCTGGAGTCGTTTTGCATGCGTTCCGACTAACCAGTGTCCTGTCATAGCAAGGATTACTGCATATCAAATATTAGAATTTGGGTACCACCGATCCCACCTATTAAATCATTCTTGTGTTAAGGGCTTCCATGTATTTGGAGCTCAAAACAAGTATCCCATTGATGCAGCATCTTTTTGCCGGTTAAGGCGACTAACTCTGCTAGAATGTGCATTAAGGATTCTTCCTCGCTTTCACTAAACCTGCATATTTCGCTACTATAAATGAACGGAAGGGAAGGAAGTATTTACGGAAGGGTGTATTAAGGTGAACAAACCAGACTAAGGATTCTCTCAATGAATTTTGCATTTTCCATAGCTTGTCTTTCAAGGAATGATAAGGTTTGTAAATATCGAAGATCGCCGGGTATTCGATTCCGTGAGCGACTGGGCTATTTTCGGCTATAATCTAGAACCATAACTTGATCCTTTGCCGAGGAGTTCATGTCCGAGTCTTAGCTAGCATCGGTACCTCGCGGACCACTGTGATTCTATTACAAGTCGTCACCCTCTAGAATAATTTAGTTCAGCATTTTTCCCAATAATAATCAATAATTAAAAGTCAATAATTAAATTAAAATTTTTAAATGGGGAAAAAATTCAAGAAAGACAAATAGTCCACAAATAAACATTTTTAATGAAAATCACAAATTATATTATTTAGAATATATCAAAATAATACTTAAATGAAAATTTTAAATCGGAAATAGAGGGAAATAAGTCTGAGGGTATGTAAAATTTAAATCGACTCGAGACTGCCAATAGATTACATTCCATGAAATTAAGCGGAACGTATACGAAACATATCTAATATTGTTTTATTTTACAAAAGCGCAATATTTATAAATGTTACAAATTCAACCCAAATAAGTTCAACTATTAATTCAAGCGAACTTTTACTTTGTTGTAATTGTACTAAATTGTACATTTAAATAGCTTTAATTAAATTAAATTGATTTCCATTAATATCACACAAAATATGCTCAAGATTCGTACATAAAAGAAATGAAAAATTAACAATTTTAATCTTTTGATAGTTACAAAAATATATATATAGATATATATATATTTGTTTGAGATACGAAGGCCATTTCGGAAAATTTGATAAATTGTTGAAAATGTTGAAAGCCGTACCAGCAATATAAATGAATAATATATTATATGTATATATTATACATAATTACAGCCTTCACTCCGTTCTGTATCCATTTTAAGCATGCTGACAATGCACCTATTAATCTTTGTTTTTTACTTTATAGATATACACTATATAAATAGACATACAGCGATGAATATCTGACATGGCTTGATGAAATTTAAGTTAAGTCGCAAAAAAAAAATAGTATTTATATAAGTGCATACTACAATGCGATCCTCTCTAAATTAACTCATCTAAAAGCACTCTTATTATTTGGGAATTGGAAATGGGAATGGGAATGGGGAATAAGAATGGGGAATGAGATATGTAAAGGAGACGGGCGGACGTTGGCAAGGGCGAGGCGGCTTAACTAAAATAAATTAAACCAATTGCGCTGATTTCACTTCATAAATTCTATATACAGATTCAATTGTCACAATTTACTGCTGACGACTGCCGACTGCCGACTCTGCTCCGGATCATAAAATTTCATCAACACTTTGTAGGGTGCCAACAGTACCGACCGCCATTGTGTATAACTACCACAAAGAGCATTGGGTGTTGTTGCTGTATTGTGCGGCTCTCGAATTCAAATTAAGTAATTATGATAAGTATATACACACGCACATAGATACACACACAAACACATACACGGACTGAAAGATTGTATCCTATGCTGAGATTGAAGCCCCTATAAATGAATGCCACTTTAATTAAATGTATGATTGCTGTCATCATAGTTATCGCTATCCGTATTTAAATAGCCTCTGCTTTGTAGTATACAATAAATATGATTTTTTAAATTCAAAAATCATCCAGTGAGGGCGGTTTTATTTTCCATTTTTTTGTATGCGCGCCAGTATTTAATTTGTATGTTTCCTGGTTTTCTTTTTTTCTTGCCAGCTGCGAAATGCTTTTGAGCTCCGCGCGACTCAACAGCGGTGTCCAGATGTCCACCCGCAACTCCTGCAAAACGCTCAAATGCCCCCAGTGCAATTGGCACTACAAATACCAGGAGACACTCGAGATCCATATGCGTGAGAAGCATCCCGATGGGGAGAGCGCCTGTGGATATTGCTTGGCAGGTAATTGAAACAAAATCTATCAAACGAATATCTGTATTTATTTAAGTACAAGGTGTAGAAAATAAATTAAGTTGAATTACAAATTGAATTGAATATTTAAACTAAAATTAAAAATGTAAGAAATATTTTCGAGATATACAGTCCGCGAAATTTGATTAAAGGCACTTGCATTTTTCTTTATAGAATTGCATTTTTTTTGCTCTTCAAACGTTAGCTGTTTTAAATATACGTCAAATAAGAAAGGAATTTAATTAATAATGTATTCAGCCTCCAGATATTTTATAACTTAAATAATTTGATTTGACATTGATTCAACAACTGTTTAGAACTCATATAGTGGGATTTTTGAATATTCCTCAACGACAGCTTTCGTAGCTGTCTCAAACTGTCGATTACCCACTTAAACTCGACTGAACAGGTGTCCCCACATGTTCTCTGATTGATTCATGTCGAGTGATCTTGCTGGCCACTCTAAAAGCTAAAAACCGTTATCTTGAACCACCTATGACAGGCCAGCGGCACATGTGTTGGAGCATTATCCTTGATTGAATAAGGCATTTGGGTCTGATTGATGCTAAGTAAATTTCACCAAAAATTCGTCTAACTAGTAACCCGCCGATTTCATACGGCCTAAAATTGTGCAAATCAGGGTACTGTTGTGATGACTGAGACCAGTTTAACTAATTTATACCAACTGTCCATTTTATGAGTGAAGCAGCGCCACAGCTTCGAGTATGGAAAATCTCTCAGTCTTCAGACAGGAGACGGACGGGAGACCTTTTGCAACATTTAATCTGGCTATGAGGTGTTGCTTTGTTAATACTAGCTTTGACCTCAGTTTCTTCCAAACCAATTGATTACCACCTTATAAAATTAGATGCACACGATGTTTCGATATTTGTAAACTTGAATCAAACTGAATTTTAGACGCCGTAGCATTTTAATCCAGCCCAGCCCGTAAGATTGAACATTTTTGCCTGTGTGAGAATTTTTCTATTGTTTTCTTTTATCCCATTCCGAATTCTGGTCGAGTAAACTCGACAAATTCCCCTTTAAAAAGATTTACACTAACACGTGAAACACGCAATCGTAAGTAGCGGGGCTCATGCCATCCCTTTCTCACACATGCGCTCGCATAATTATGCATACAGAAAATGCTTGCGGCTGCTGATAGAAATGAGATCAATATGAGAATACATTTTCGACTATAACTTGGATGTTTCTTATCCGATCTTGATCTTGAAATTTAGGCAATTGATCAAGAGTATGCATATGCATATCATGTATTAATTAGAAGATTATGCCTTTAAAATTGTGGCATTTATTGCTATCAGAAATTTAATTTATCGATAATTGACAAACGAAGGCAGTTATCGAAAAAACGCAAACTTGTACTGCGCCTGGTATAGGAGAACCTATATTCCAAATTTGAAGTCTCTAGCTCTTACAGTTCCTGAGATCTGCGTGTTCATACAGACGGACGGACGGACGGACAGACGGACATGGCTATATCGACTCGACTATTGATCCTGATCAAAAATATATATATATTTTGTGTGGTCGGAGATGCTTCCTTCTGCCTGTTACATACATTTGCACAAAACCATTATACCCTTTTTACCCATTTTTAATGGGTTAAGGGTATAAAAAGCAATACTATAAAATGTGTAAACAAGGTCCCTTAAGCACCATAACACGAGTGCCTTTAATCGAATTTCGCGGAGTGTATATATATACGAAATATCTTCAAAGGTATTTCGCACTTTTTTTTGGATTATTTTATCTGTATTTTATTTAAGTAGGGTGTACAAAATAAATTTAATAATTAAATTAAAATTAATTTGAAAGAAGATATATTTTCAAAAAATATATGTACAGTGTCTCAGACCTTATTTGGACCAGTGTCTAGTAAATATTTTGATTGCCTGCCATAGACTAATTATACATTATTTTAAACAATTTCCTAAGACCGATGGCAGGTACATATATTAACCACCAAAATGAATATATGACCCCAATAAAATGGGGTTTCCGCACCAGCTAGGTCAGCTTATGTAAAAAAGTTCCTCAATTTATGGTCAAAGCTTCTTTGGGACAGTTACATTATGGACACCTGGGTGCCATAAAACCCGGATTTTTTGCGTCAGGTTGAATTTTCTTTGGGTATAAATAGACCAATCATTCATAGTCTGTCGTAGTTAGTTTAGGCATCTCGGCTGCAACCAGCCAACAAGGACTATGGGCAAACGGACTACCATTGAACAACGGAAACTCATCCTGGAACACTTCAAAATCGGATATTCACATCGCTAAATAGCTGAAATGGTTAGTCTAAGCGAGTCAACTGTATACAACATCATTTGGCGCTTCGTCGACGTAAATCGGATAGAGGACAAGGGCAGAATGGGAGCAAACAAGATTTTCACCTATCAGGAGGAGCGGAGGATCGTTAGAAAGATAAGGCGAAATCCTAAGCTATCGGCTCCAAAACTGACTCAAGCGGTGCATCATGAAATGGGGAAAAAGTGAAGTGTGAAAATTATGCACCTGGTTCTGCACAACCATGACTTCAATGCCCGAGTACCACGGAAGAAGCCCTTTATAAGCGCAAAAAATAAAGGGACTAGGATGACGTTCGCCAAAACCCACTTGGACAAGGATTTGGAGTTCTGGAACACTGTCATATTTGCAAATGAATCCAAATTCAACGTTTTTGGCTCAGACGGACGGAATTATGGGTGGCGACAATCCAATCGACAATCCTTAGCTGAATCCCAAAAACGTAAAGGCAACAGTCAAGCACGGCGGAGGAAGTGTCATGGTATGGGCATTTATCTCGACAACAATGGACAAGAATGTGTACCTCAATATATTAAAGAAAATTTACTCTTTACAATAATTGCCGAGAAGCAAGGAATCCGACGTACTTTCCGGTTCTACCAGGACATCGACCCCAAGCATAAGTCCGGATTAGTTCTGTCCTGGCTTATCTGGAACTGCCCCCACATGATAATTCTAGCGGCTCAGTCCCCAGATTTAAATGTTATTGAAAATTGTTGGGCTCTGCTGGAAAATAGAATCGGGAATCACAGCATATCAATCTCAACCCAGAACCCACCCGGAAGCATGAATAATAGGTAAAGGCAAGTTGTTAAGTCTAATGGATGTCATATTAAGTATTAACATCCTTATTTAAGTTTTTATACGCCAAATAAGTTCCTTTTTTAAAACTGGTCCAAATAAGCTTTGACATGTATTTTGCATATGTTTTCAGTTCGTGACTATTTTTAATTAGTTCATGAATTAATATTTTAATAAAAACTAACGTTTATTTTTCAAACGTGATCTAACATGAATCAAATTAGCATTTGAACATTTTGTGTTTAAGCTTTATAGCATTGAATTTTTTGCTAGACACTGGTCCAAATAAGCTCTGAGACACTGTACATACGGAATATCTTCTATACCTTTCTTATCTTACTTTTTGTTGATTTATTTATTTTGAGTGACGCGTAAATATTAAGAAGTAAATATCAGAGCGGCTATATGAGATAAATTAGCGTGATTTCGCGCAATATTTCTTGCATTCGGATGCTTAAATTTGGCGATACATTGATGGGAAACATGTAAATTTACGAATGTTGAAAGTGTAGAATGTTGTAGCATACTTTACATGCTGAACGCATTCGAATTAAATGATTTATTAAATCAAATTAAATTATTCAATGTATTTATTGACTTAAATTTATTAATTATTTTAATTAAAATGAAAAAATAAAAAATACTTTCCACATTCCCGGGCGTATTAATCTGCAAAAATGATCCAATAGTTGCCAAATAAACTTAATAACCAAACAAAAATAGTTTGTAAGAATTAATCAATCCAAACAATAAAAAAAACACACATTTTATATGATTAAATTTTTGTTGATTTAAAAAGCTAAACGATCAACTGCTTGCCTCGTTCTAAGTACAAATCGACTTGTCTTGCTTCATAAATACATATTTTGTTGATTATTTACGGGTTTTGCAGGCCAACAGCATCCACGTCTGGCACGTGGCGAGTCCTATTCGTGTGGCTATAAGCCATACCGCTGCGAAATCTGCAACTACTCAACGACGACCAAAGGGAACCTCTCCATTCACATGCAGTCCGATAAGCATCTAAACAATATGCAGGAACTGAACAGTTCTCAGAACATTGTCGCCGTTGCAGCGGCAGCAAAACTGATGCTACCCAATCCATCGCCACAAGGCTCTGTGAGTGTTTGCAGCAATGCCGTCGTCTCAGCCAACCAACAACCCGTTGGTGGCGTCTGTTCCTCGAGTGCCGCTAGTGCTGGCACAGTCAGCAATGCCAGTAACGCATCCAACAGCAGTGCAATGGGTTCGGGTATCAGTTCGAGTGCTTGCACAGGTGCATCAACGAGCGTCTCCTCCTCGTTGAAGCCAAAGCCCTCGTTTCGCTGTGACATCTGCAGCTATGAGACCTCCGTGGCACGCAATTTACGCATCCATATGACGAGCGAGAAGCATACGCACAACATGGCCGTTTTGCAGAACAACATCAAGCACATTCAGGCATTCAACTTCTTGCAACAGCAGCAGCAGCAGCAGCAGCAACAAGGTGCTGCAGCCGTGCCGGGTACGGCTTGCAATAGTTTTTTGCCCGTACCGGAAGTGGCGCTGGCTGATTTGGCCTACAACCAGGCACTGATGATACAGCTGATTCAACAAAATGCTGCCAATCAGCAACAGCAACATCAGCAGCAGCAACATCAGCAGCAGCAACAACAATCTGCTGCCAGCAAATTATCGCCCACATCGCCGTCGCCGGTCAGCACACCCGACCAGTTGCCACATGGCACATTCTCGTACTCACCCAAGCTGCTGAAGCTGCCGCCTGGCATGGTTATGGGCATGAACATGCCAGAATCTGGAACAGCCCCCGGCGATTCGCTAGACTCCTATCCGGACACTTTGCCGGAGCTGTGGCCAACGGCAATGTTCAGTTGCCTGATCTGCGACAGTTTCAGCACGAACAACATGGATGAGTTGAACCAGCATTTGCTCCTGGATCGGTCGCGGCAATCGTCGAGTGCCTCCTCGGATATAATGGTCATACACAACAATAACTATATTTGTCGACTGTGTAATTACAAGACCAATCTGAAGGCGAACTTTCAGCTACACAGCAAGACGGACAAGCATTTGCAGAAGCTTAATTTCATCAATCACATTCGAGAGGGTGGCGCACGCAATGAATACAAGTTGCAGTACCAGCAGCAGCCGCAGCTTGCCACAAATGTGGTGCAGCTGAAGTGCAACTGTTGCGACTTCCACACCAACTCCATACAGAAACTATCGCTGCACACTCAGCAAATGCGGCACGACACAATGCGCATGATCTTCCAGCATTTGCTGCTCATCATCCAACGGAGTCATCTGCGCTCCTCGCCGTCGTTGGGCGTCACAGACTCGGATCAGTCGGAGCAGTCGTCGAAGAAGGCCCTCTGCTGCCAGCTGTGCAACTTTGTGGCCAAGAATCTGCACGAGATGGTGCAGCATGTGAAAGGCTTGCGCCACCTGCAGGTCGAGCAGTTCATCTGCCTGCAACGCAGGAGCGAGAACCTCGACATGCTCGGACTCAATGAGGTCTTCAAGGTGACGGAAGAACTTCCCGGCAGCACGGAAGGTATGTGTTCCAATTCACTCTAAATTTCCCATACCTTATTCCCTTTATTTGATTTACTAATTTAATGTCGCAAAATAGTCAAACAAAAATTGCATTACTAATAAGTTATATGTATATAAATTTCAATTCAAAAATCATACTTATATTAGAAAGTCGATACCATAATATAACTCTTGAAGCATTTGCATCCCAAGCCCAAACTTTTGTGTAGAGATCGAATAAAAAAACGCTAAAAATATTGACAAACTCCACATAAAAAACATAGTCAAAGAAATTCCGAAATTTGTATTTGTTTATTTATTTTTTATTCTAAAATCCACACTGTTAGTTCACTGTTAACTGACTTTAAGCTGTTGAGCTACATGTGTAGGGAGATCAATATGGTTGCCACGGCAACAGTCGATCGTAAAATATATGTACAACTTATTCTATTTGAACAAAGTGTCCGATCTAAATTTAAAAGATATGTTTTTTCTTATGCTCCCAAAATGTTCTACCCACTCACTCTACCCCCTTACTTCTGCCAACTTGTTCCTTATCGCTGTACTAATAATTACTATTCGAATACTCTGTAATGATTACAAGCGACTTCTAATCTAATTAATTCAGAGTCCTCAATATTTATATTTAATAATAAATACATAAATAGGAATATATAAATACCAATATAAATCTTTAAAATATATCTTCTTATTTGAATTTAAATTTAAATATTATATTTTATTTAATTTAATTTATTTGCGACTTAAAGTATTTTTCTGTGGTGCCTGTTATTATTTATTTATATATTTTTATTATTATTTGTATATTTAATGTCAACTAAAGTCAGTCGACATAAAAAATACAAATAGTAGCAAATTGAAGTAAATTATATTTAAAATTAAGAATTAAAATTTTCTGCATTTAAGTGCAAAATGGTCCAACACTTGTTGCATGAATTGGGGAAAACCCCAGAAAAACCAAATCAGACCAAATAAATGAATAAATTAAAAAATTGATCTACACTTAAACAAATGTTTACAGGAAGTACAAATAGAAACATGAATAGTAATTAAATAGAAATAGGCATATATTTAAAGCAACAAATAGAAATAATAATAATAGCAAATATGTACATCGAGGCATTTAAAATGGGTTCATCCCACACGCCCACTCGCCTCACTCGCTTTCTCATATACATATACATATATATATATATATATATATATATATATTATTGTCTCGATGCTGAGGTCTGCTGTTGCTTAAGTACATGGAGGCATATACATTGTAATATGGACACTCATCTGCTGTGGGTTCGTAACTCATCATTAAGCTCTGATTTCAGTTCAATTTCTTTCGTTTCGTTTCGTTTCGTTTTTTTTTTGTTGCGCCTTACTCTTCGATTATTATCGTCCTTTTGCCTCGCGTATCTCTCGCGCCCCCAAACTCGAACTCCGCAACTCCAAGTCGAACTCACACTCGCACTCGCACTCATTCTGACTCGCTGTCTCGTTTGCGTAAGTAAATTCTTGTCTACACTTTTCGCTCTTCTTATGTTGTTGTTTTTTTTGTTACCCTTGCTGCGATTTATATGCGCTGTGAGATTTATACACTGACGCTGCGCTGACCCTTGAGGAAATTATTACAAATTACTTAAGAATGCAAAAACGATTATATGTATCCATCGAATTTGCAATTAGTGACGTGCACACTTTGCTGTTGCTCCAACCTCAACACACAAACACACACAACACACACAACAACTTAAAAAGTCCATTCCAGCATGCCGATACAAAAAATGAAAAAAAAAAGAAAAAAAAAAAACAAAAAAAAGAAGGCAAGCAATGCCAGTGTGATATTCTCATATCAGATACAAGATGCGGTATTGAGCGTGGTTCGGAACCGCAGGCATCGCACCTAACCACAGAGTATCAGAGCTCAGAGAGCCTAACCAGAGCCACAACAACACACACATACAGAGACAGCATATCTGGATTTGGAATTGTTACACACTCAATACACCCCCATCTACAGCTACAGCTACAGGGTATACATATAATTGCATATGCCACACTGTTTCATACTCCATTCTACAGCGTGTTGTTGCAACTTTATATATGCAAAATTGACAAAACGTTTCCTTTCCACTTCCCTCTCCTGACTCCTTGCGAGCCATCAGTCGAGACTCTGAGTCTAGTTTTGTATTTATTGTCTCCGTGTTGTGTTGTGTTGTGTTGTGTTGTATTTTGAAGAGCATAAATTGAGTTTCTCGTTTGGTATTTGTAATTGTGCTCCGCTCTTGCTTTCTGCTCTTTGTCTTGCTTAAGCAATATAACCATTTGTGTCGGTCACTTAAAGTTGCAAACGTTCTATTTTGTGTCCACTAGAAACTATAAACTATAAAATATGCTATGTGTATATAATATATTTCTCTATTATTTTGATTTATTTAGTGTCGACTATATGAAATTGATGTATTTACAATTTATATATTTACTTTAATTATTTATTTAATATCGCATAGTACAGGTAGTAGGAGATTTCGTTGAATATTTATATAATTTATTTTATTTAATATCGACTGATATCAGTCAACACAAAAAAAAAAATAATTTAATTACAGTTTTAATTTACAGAAATAATAAATATTTATAATATTTCTCTGGGATTCAATTATTTATATATTTATTTACAACAAAAATTAATATTTTCAAAATATAATGCAAAGTGAAGCATTGAATTATTGTGCTTGAATGTGAAATTCGTTGCTTTCATATTAAAAAAGTAAGTAATGATTGATCGCAGCATAGACTGGTAAGGCTTATAAAAGCAACTTAACTGCTGTTCAAAAGAGAGTCAAGTCAACCTGTAAGTGAGCCAGTGAGCCAGTGAGCCTTAGCTTCTTGGTGTTCGACTGCCAAACCCAAATTTCTCCCAATTCTTAAAAATGAATACAACATTATTAAATAAGTGTATTTTAAGATACATTTTTGAAATAAAGTAAATTTTTTTTTTGAGTACAAACTCAATTTTAAATATAATAAACATGTATCAAAGATAAAAATGAATACAAAATGTATTAAATAAAATACAGTAAAATAAGTAAAGTTATTTTATCCTTCTTAATTTTTTGCTATTTATGTTTTTTGTTTTTTGTTTTTTTTTATATACAAATTATGAAGGATATTTATTTACAGTTTTGAATATGTTTGAATTTGTGATGTGATTTAAGGGGTATGTACTAGTCGAGATATCTATTGTTTAGTTCGCTTATTTTGGCTTTGGTGTTGGCGTCTTTTGCCGATGATGAAGATTGTTTTTTTGAGCTTGTTGCTCGCTTACCCCGCGACTGCTGGCAACTGGCAACTGGCAACAGCTGCGCATGATTATTGCAGTAACAAAAAGGGGCACCACAAATACCCAAGCATATATCAGCTTGCTTAGTTTCTCCCCCTCTCTCTCTCTCTCTCTCTCTCTGTCTCTATCTTTTTCTCTTACTATCTCATTCTGTTTAAGTAAGTTCATTTTCCTGTGCATCGAGAAGAAGAACGCCATGACCGAGGCTATGGTCTTGATTTTCTTTTTTTTGTCGGCTTTTTAATTCGATGCAATCAAGCTGTATGGAAATTGCTTTGAAATTGGTAATGGAATTTGAAATATATTCTCATTTGGTCGCATCAACGCTGCCTGCCTCCGCCTCTGCAGCCTGCCCTGTAGTGCCTGCCCTGTACTGCCTGCCACTGCTGCCTGCACCCTTGCTTGCAATTAACTGTACGCAGCTGAGGCTAACGTCAACACCAAGGCCGAGACTGAGACTAAGACCCAAATGAACCATATTGTGAGGCCTGGGATCAGGCAACAGGCAACAGGCAGCAGGCAGCAGGTAGAGCTTGAGAAGGGAGCAGAGGGAATCCAGAGTCTGCGCCTGGTTTATGTTCTGTTCTGGTTGCGTTTCGCTCGCTTTTGTTGTGGTCGTTCCTATTATCAAAGGCATTGATTAGCCAAAGGGGTCTCTCACAGGATTATTAATCTGTACGCAAAAAGAAACCATTGTGTGTGTGTGTGTGTGTGTGTCTTTGTGTTTCTGCGAACGTGAATACGAACAGGTCATTGACTAATGCTTGTTATCAGCTTTAGAGAGAGAGACAGACAGAGAGAGAGAGAGAGCGAGAGAGAGAGAGAGAGAGAGAGAGAGAGACAGATAGAGAGAGAAAGCAAGAGTAATTGTTCATATAGTATTTGAACTAAAATGAACATTTCAATTAGTAATAAAATTGACTATTTTTGATTTATTTTATTTTAGAGATAATTTATTTATTTAATAGAAAGAGTAACAAATTGAATTAGATTATGAAAACATTAAACAAATGATAGGACGTTTCAAATTGAGGTTTTAATCATAGAAATGGAGGACTCTGAATTGATTACATGAGAGAGCCTGTTGTAATCATGACAGAGACTCGGAACGAAAGTACACAGTCCAATCTACTGAAATATTGATGAATATGATATTGCGGAGATCACGCACCAGATCAGATATTCCAGAATTGATCGTACAAGAGAAGCGACAAGTGTGAGAGCTTCTAAGGATTCCTCCTCTTAATCATCATATTATACAGAATCTGACTAGTTTAGTTTAGATTAGTTTTAGTCCTTTTTGGTGAGCATCATTTAACAAGGTATCTGATCTATCAATTTCAGATGGCAACTTCGATTGCGGCCTAAATCTGGCGACAGCCAGTTGCCTTGTTGGAGCACCCAGCACCGAAGTAGGATATGGAGTGGCTGCTGTTGCTGCTGCTGCTGCTGCTGCTGCTGGTAGTGGCATGTCCAGTGAGGTTCACAACATCTATTCGCCCGCCTCCGTGTCTAGCTGTTCGACAACATGTGGCAAGGTGCAATCACATGTGGAATCCCCCTTGCCAACTATCAGCGAGTTGCAGACGACCGTCTTCAAATGCAATCACTGTGAATACTTTGTGCAATCCAAGAAGGAAATGGAAACGCATATTTTGAGCTTGCATCCGACGGTAGACAGTGATGACTACATAAGCATACCAACCAACACAGCAGCGCTACAGGCATTTCAAACAGCTGTGGCAGCGGCGGCACTGGCAGCCGTCCAACGTTGCAACACATCGGGAACAACAGTTGGAGCTGAAGCTGAAGCGGAAGCGGGAACTGGAACGGGAACGGGAACGGGAGCAGATGTAGAGCGGCCTGGTGGCGATGAAGATAGCGATTTTCCAATTGACATCAAGCGTGAACTGGTCGAGAGCAATGAATATGGCAGAAGTGATGTCCAGGACACCGAGGTGTCTAATCCCAAGAAGCGTTGCTCGACCAAAAGTGAGTTAATGCCACAGGTGGGTGTATCTTGTCCGCTCTGCCTGGAGAGCGGTTACAGCGAGCAATCTTCGCTGGAAACCCACCTGATGAGTGTGCACAGCGTGACGAGGGATGGCCTCGCCAGGTTACTGCAACTGGTGGATCAAACAGCATGGCAGACTGCGAAGAAAATAGATGAGGAACGGAAATTGGAGGAGAGTAAGGCAAGTGGTGAGGAATATCTAACACCAGGTGGAGCAGGACCAGCAGGAGCAGGAGCAACAGTTGTCGTCGGTAGTGGCATGCAGGGTGTCTGCTGTCAGCAGTGCGAGGCCAATTTCAAGCACGAGGAGCAACTGCTGCAGCACGCTCAGCAAACCCAACACTTCCCACTGCAAAATGGAGAATTCGTTTGCCTGCTGAGCCGTGCCTGCTTTGTCAGTTTTGCAACAATACCGGCCATGATAGCCCATTTCAAGGACACACACATGAGCCTGGTCATTTCGGAGCGACACGTCTACAAGTATCGCTGTAAACAGTGCTCGCTGGCATTTAAGACGCAGGAGAAACTCACCACACACATGCTGTACCACACGATGCGGGACGCCACAAGGTGCTCGCTGTGCCAGCGCAACTTTCGCAGTACCCAGGCCCTGCAGAAGCACATGGAGCAAGCTCATTCAGCGGAGTGTGCCGCCGCTGCTGTTGCCAGTGGCACAACTGGCAGTCCTCGAGAAATGTCGCCCAATTACATTGGCACTGCCGACATGGAGAAGGCACTACCAACACTACCGGATGAAACAAATGCTTTTGACTTGTCCACGACCAGGACGAGTGAATCAGGTAACTTGAACTTAACTGAATAACAAATGTGTCCAAGTAGTTTGCTTGGATTACACTACACGCCTGTCGATTATAGGCAAGATTTGACCTCTTTGTTGGGAGACCGCGTCAAAAATGAGTACAGAGAGTTGCAACCTGCCAACTGCGATAGACCATTAATAAAGGACGCTGCTCATAGTGTTTAATGGCTGCTTGGCAAGTGCAATGCAGGAGATTTCGATGATTTCGTTTATTCCTCCTATTTACAGCTTCTTTATAAATCTTGATAGAATGAAATTGAAATATAAATATAAAATTAAAATAAAATATGTACATTTTTTGTCTAATTTTTGAAAACTATTTATAAGCATTTAAATACCCTCAGAAATCTTTGAAATATTTGTCTTTTTAAGTTTATATTTAATATTAAACTTGATATTTTATTTTCTAGAATTAATTTTTGACTACTACGACTACGAGATACCCTATTTTGGCCAGCAGTTAAATATACTTTCATTTAGTTTATTTTACAATAATCTTATAAATATTTTTTTTTAAATTGAAATTTAATATTATATTTTATTTGTCATTTATTTCCAACATTCAGTATTCTTTTTTATGTCGACTCACTTTGGTACACATTAGACATTAAGTAGATAAATGGACTAAGCTATCCCATCCATAAGATGCATATAAGTGGCACGTCTAATCGCTTTCCATTTGCAGTTGCCAAAACGAATGAGGCTGTGAAGCAGTCGCCGCAGCAATCTGCCCAATCTGCCCAATCGCAGCAGCAGCAACTGCAACTAGAGCAGCCCTCCGCCGTGTTGTCGCCTAACGAGGTGGAGGAGCAAACCTCGGAACAACAGCAGCATTTTGCAGTGCTGACAGCAGCTCTACTCAAGCAGCAGCAGCAGAATCATCACCAGGATGCAGTTGGTCAGGCGACGTCTGCAGCAGAGGCAGCCGATGTTCCATCTTTCCCCCTGGATTTGCATCAGTTGCAGGTGAAGCAGCAGCAGCATCAGCAACAACAGCAACAACAGCAACATGGCTCCAGCTTTGGCAACATGAATCATTTACAGAGTTTGCAGAACTTGCAACAGATCCAGCAGCAGCTGAGTGCAGCTGCCTCCGCTTCGGGCATGCCCATCAATCCAGTGGATATGTTAAATTTGATGCAATTCCATCATTTGATGTCCTTGAATTTTATGAATCTGGCACCGCCATTAATATTTGGTGGCGCCACTGCTGGTGGCACGAGCGGAGCAGTTGCTGGAGTACAAAACAATGGCATTGCTCCGAGCAGCTCCAACAATTGCAACTCCGATCTGCAACAGCAGAAATGTGCACCAAATCAGCAGACAACCAATTTAACTGGCGGCGAGGCAAACAGTTTAAATATGCTAACACAATCTAATTTAGCCAGTAATAATAATCAGGTCAGTTAACGCAAATCTTAGCTGTTGTCATATCTATAATCTATAAATCATCCCTCCAACAACAGCTGACCAGCAATCAGAAGAGAGCTCGCACCAGGATCACAGACGATCAGCTGAAGATCCTGCGAGCCCATTTCGATATCAACAATTCACCCAGCGAGGAGAGCATCATGGAAATGTCCCAAAAAGCAAATCTACCAATGAAGGTAACTGAATATTAATAATAATAATACAAATCAGGGTATAATAATTGTAATCATAATAATAATATTAATAATGCATTCGCATTTCTACTCTTTACAAAAAATATTCAAAATAAACACATATTTTTGGGATTGTCGATTTAGGGCAAGCCTCCGGAAAGTATTTCTAACTATTTCTAAAAAGAATTCAAAACCTTTTTGAATACTTTTCAAGAAGTCCTCTAGACTTAAAAAAAAATGTTTCCAAATAATAATTTTATTCACTACTTATTACAATTTAAAGGGAAGTTGATGGTTAATTTTATAATGGTAGATTATACTCATAAAAAAAATTTAAATTTTCGAAAACTATGTTCAATTCCCTTATATTAATTTTTTGTTTATTATATTCTCACAAATACTCAAACAAAATTTATAAAATTCATATACTTAAATTAAATGAAATTCCGATTGAAAGAAGGGTATTCAAGATAAAGGATTTTTTTAAAAATTTCGATTTCCATTTCTACTTTCTTAAAATTTGTTTTCCTCATAATAGTATTCGTAAAAAAATAGATAAAATAGGATAATCCTTTCTAAATTTTAGAAATGTTTTTCCTCTTATTATAAATTATTACTAAAAAAAACTATATTTTCCACATTTAGAGATTATTTCTAACAAATATCAAGTTGATCTATAATTAAAAATTATTTATACAAAAAATGAGAGAAAAGCATTTCTTCTCCGATTTTAGTTGTGGTAGTAAATTCATAAAATTTAAGTGCATTTTTTTGGAAATTAATTTTGAGCTTAATTTTTAAAATGTAAAATAATCCACACAATTCCCACAAATCCACATGTCTCTCCATAAATCTCAGTTGAATTGAGTTTAATTAAATTTTAGTAAAACAATTAACCCCTTTATCATTATATTGCAGGTCGTCAAGCACTGGTTCCGCAACACGTTATTCAAGGAGCGGCAACGCAACAAGGACTCCCCCTACAATTTCAACAATCCTCCATCCACTACGCTCAATATTGAGGAATATGAACGCACTGGCCAAACAAAGGTTACGCCCCTAAATGAGACTACCCTTTCTGCTCCAGGTGCTACCAGCAACAGTGCTGCGGCTGCAGCAACACAAACACCAACAGCAGCAACAGCAACAGCAGCAACAACACCAACAATTACAGCAACAACATCAGTTAAAAGCAATTTAAACTTGTCAACGACAATTTCAAATATATCCCGCCCAACGTCAGCCAACTCGAGTGCTGGCAACATATCCGATTATTTTAAGACACAAAGCGAACTATTGAATGCCAAACAGGAGCAGGAGGATATACTTGGTTTGCCATTGCCGTTGGAGGTGCAAATAAAAACGGAGCCAAATGACAATGAGAACAATTACGCATTCCACAAGAAGCAAGATGAGGTCTTCGAGTATTTCAAGCAACAAAATGAGGCAAACGATGCAGCAAGCAGCCAAAATGATCAAACCATACAACAGCAGCAACAATTGTACACAAACCAACAGCAGCAGCAGCAGCAACAATCGCAACAGCAGCAGCAGCAGCAGCAACAGCAACAGCAACATCAAACTCAACAAATCAATTGCTATGAGACGAAATCGGAGAGTGGCAGTTCCGATGTTCTCTCTCGCCCTCCAACACCAAACAGTGTTGCTGCCAGCAATCTTTACAGCAGCATGAATGATTTGCTTAGTCAACAGCTGGAGAATATGGGCAACAATATGGGTCCACCGAAGAAACTGCAAATATCGGGTAAATCCTTTGAGAAAATCGCTTCGACTTCAGCCTTAATATCGTCCGCCTCCTCCTCATCGGCTTGCAATCAGCTCGAAAGTAACTCTTCGAACTCCTCAAATTCATCATCTTCCACATCGGGTGGCAAACGTGCGAATCGCACTCGTTTCACCGACTATCAAATCAAGGTCCTGCAAGAGTTCTTCGAGAACAATTCATATCCCAAGGACAGTGATTTGGAATATCTTAGCAAACTACTGCTGCTCTCGCCTCGAGTAATTGTTGTTTGGTTTCAGAATGCGCGACAAAAACAGCGCAAAATCTACGAAAACCAACCAAATAATTCGCTATACGAAAGTGAAGAGACCAAAAAACAAAATATTAATTATGCATGCAAGAAATGCAGCTTGGTCTTCCAACGCTACTACGAACTGATAAGGCATCAGAAGAATCACTGTTTCAAGGAGGAGAACAATAAAAAATCGGCGAAAGCACAAATTGCCGCCGCACAAATTGCCCATAATCTCAGCTCGGAGGATTCCAATTCCTCCATGGATATTCATCATGCAGTTGTTGGTGCCGGTTCCGTTGGACTCTCGCCAAATGTGGCAGCTGCGGCTGCTGTGGCTGTGGCAGCTGCTGCAGCTGCACACTCCACGGGGACACACGCCTTTGGCTCCACGCCATCGCCACAGCATTTGTTTAGTAAATCATCGTCGCTGACCGATTTTAGTCCATCAACCACACCAACACCGCCACAAAGGGAGAGGAGCAATTCACTCGATCATCAACAGCAGCAGCAGCAACGCCTGCCCAAATTCGAGTGTGACAAATGTGAATTGCAGTTCAATCACTTGGAACTACTGAGAGAGCATCAATTAATGCATCTGATGAGTCCTGCACTCTTCAATCAATCAAATCCGGGGGAAACTAGCTACGGGCCCTTTGGCAGCATTTTGCAAGGACTACAACAGGCGGCACAACAGCAACACCAACAGCAACAGCATCAATCACAGCCACCGCCAGCCAAAAAGCGCAAATATTCAGAGTGCTCCTCAAATCCAGAGGAGACAACATCGTTGAACGATTTTGAAACTACGCACAAAAAATACGAGTTCCTTTTCCAATATTTTCTGCAGCACGAAACCAATGCGGAAGTGAAGCAACAATTTCTCATGCAGCAACAGCATCAATCACAGCCACCCGAGTCCGACTTGGAATTGGAATTTTTGAGTAATTTCTATCAGCAGAGCGAGCTAAAAAAGGGTGGCAGCTATGATTTTCTATTACAATACTATCGCAAGCATGAAGATCCCCAGCAATTACAGCAATCATCGTTTAGTTCCAGTAAAAAACCCACGATTGAGTTTCTATTGCAATACTATCAGCTGAATGAGTCGAAAAAGTTTTTTCAGTTAGCTGCCTCGCCCCAAAAAACACCCGATGATGGTCGCCTCGAATTGCAGCCGTCGTCGAAGGGGCCGAACACGACGACGGATGAAAACATTAAATCTATCGGCACTCATGATGAATCACTGCGCATTACACATGACCGGGATATTGATCTACAATATTATACAACAAAAACGGGCATTAAGGAAGAAATCGAGCAGGTAATCAGCAGCTCGAAAAATGGCTTCAATAATGATTTAGCTGATCTACACGAGAAATTGAATAATAATCATATTAATATTAATGTTGGCCAACATTTCGATTTGAGGGAGTCGAAGGAGAATGAAACCGATTTGCCCAGTTCAACTGGCCTAAATGATCAATCAGTCAATTCATCAATCATCAATGGGGACAACAATCAAGCCTCTTTGCTGCTCATGCGCAAATCGAGCAACGATAACAACAAATCGCAGTATTTTCAAAATCTGGAGGATTTTCTCGATGCCACCATGATTGAGAACAACTCACAGATGCTAACATTCAACGATGACGATAACAATCCCAGTCCCAATGTGGAGAGTGTCAATTTATCGACGGCCAGTACCAATGATGGTATTCCCTCCGATTCATCAATTCAGCTGAGTGCCCCATCCAAGCAAAATAAACGACTGCGCACCACAATATTGCCGGATCAATTGAATTTCCTATATGAGTGCTACCAGACCGAGTCAAATCCGAGCCGCAAAATGCTCGAGGAGATCTCCAAAAAAGTTAATCTCAAAAAGCGAGTGGTCCAGGTAAGTTTTTTGTTATTTTTAATTAATAAATTTATCAATTTATTTTTATAAAAAAAAAAACAAATGGAAGCACAAATGTTGAAATGTTGTTTGTGAATGACATTTTATAGTTATCTACTTTCCGATTTTAGTCCCACTTCCTTAACTATAGTTTAAGTTGACCGAATTGAGCACAGATAATTAGTATAGCCTATTATGTGCTTTTATATTTAATAAAAAAGAAATTAGCAGAGGTTGGTACAATTATTAATTTACTGAGCTGGGATATACAAATGATATAAAGTATAAAGTATACAAAATTAAGCATAATACATACAAAAAGCACGCCACGCTTGTGCAATTAGTATTGCTGCTGAGGCAGATGAGGCTGCAGTCGCGAGAGGCTCTATGTTGGGCAGCAGCAAACATTGCTGCGAAACAGTTAGTTAATTAGTATAGCATATTATGTTTTAAAATATGATTAAAAGACCAACAGTCTTTTATACTACAATAACGGAGATGGGATTATTAAATTTGAATTTGAATATAAATATAATTCGAACAACGCGCCATTGATTGGTTTAGTATTGAAAAACGCGCAATTGCAAGGTTGCAGCATCAACTGCTGACAGCTAACAGCTGACAGCTGTGGCTGCAGGCTTATTTATACTTTAATGCTCCGTCTGTATGAACGCAACTTTTTTCGATACCCTACATAGACTTGTAACTTGGAACAAATACTGGTCTGTGCCCGCGTCAGACAAAGAATAAAAATTGGACTGCAACGTCTAGTAGAGGATTAGGAAACGAATAAAATCGATAATTGGAAATTGGTAAACCCACATTTCTCCCACAATTTTTGAAGCGATGGTCTCCAAACTTGGTTTGTAGGATGTTGGCGATGCCCTTCAAAGATCGGTATATAACCCAGCCCACTCCCGCCAGATCGCTGCCCCAGGCACCCCGTTCCTAAACATTTTCAATGGCTATATCTTCCGCAGCTTTTGAGTGAAAGCCGTCAAATTTGGTGATTACATTATTGGTAGCAGTCTCCCGCCCAAAACTTCCAAAATCCACAAAAGCCCATATCTCCCGTAATTTAAGAGCTACAGTTACCAAACTTGGAAGAAACTCTTCCAATAATTTTTTTTAACCACACCCACTCCCCCAGGAGCCTATATGTACCGCAATGTAAAAGGCTAACTTGAACGGTATTTCTTGTCTACATTCACCCTGTTATTTGTTGCTACCAGTTATCAGCGGATATTACTTATGGTATCAAAGTATTTCGCAGTCGGCTACGCCCGACTACAATGCTCTCTCTTGTTGACTGCTGCATCAGTGCAATAGAAATATTGGATAAAGACTATAGTGTATATGAGTCTATACCGGGGTATTCTTATGAATTTGATATGTACAATTCTGACTACTTTTAAGCTTAATTTATATATTTTTATTTATTTGATTTGTGCAATTATTTAAATTATTCCTTTTCCTTTTTTTATTTTTGTTAAATTTAGTGATATGCAATCACATTTACACACACTGCTGCCCAGTGCATTAGAATCCAAATGAAAATGTCAAATTGTGAGCAAAGTACAAATCAAATCCCATGACGATACTACAAGTAAAAATGTACGATCTTTTGTAAAAGATTTCGCGATGCGATTGAACCAAAAAATAAAAACAAATTTATTTTCAACTATGATCTTAAATCGAATAATAAATGACATTCCACATACAATGTACAATATCGGAATTAATAATAAATGGACAAGGATATTGCTAATGTTTTCACCTTAACAATTAGAGATGTTAAATGATGAATTCAATACAGGTAATTCTAAATATTAAATGATCGGTACAATTAGCAAATGAAATCTTTCAAAATACAAACTGATTGAAATTCATTAATAAATAATCATGTAAATAAATATAAATAATACACTAATATAAATAGTTAACTAGTTATGTTATGACGTGTTATACAAACAAAAATAAACAAATTAATGTATTGACGCGTTCAGTGGATATAAAAATAGCTCAATTCTGGCACACAGGAAATGTGTCTTAAGTCATTTATTTATTATTTGATTAAATGTTAACTAAATTCAGTCGACACATAAAATAGAAACAAACTAAATTAAAAATACAAATTTTAACTAAAAAAAAAAAGGAGGGAGGGGGTATTAAAGCCGAGAAATAAACACAAACAGACCAGAAATAATACGCTCAATTTGCATTTTTGCATCTTACAGGTTTGGTTTCAAAACTCCCGGGCCAAAGACAAAAAGTCGCGAAATCAGCGCCAATATGCGCATATTTCGGACGACAACAACAGTTTTGATGGATCGAGTGGCAAGGAAGCTGGAAACGCCAACAACAGCTACAGTAACAACAACAGCCTAAAAAGAGCGAACAAAGAGCCAGTGGCCAATGTTATTAGCAGTGAGCATGTGAACATGCACAAACATGCATTCACTGTGGAGCACATCTGTAAAATGAAAGAGCTGCTCGAACAGAAGACAAGTGAACTGTACGCAAACAGCAATGCGAGCGGCAGCGATGACAACGACTCGGAGCGAGAGAGACGTGTTTATAGCCTTTCCAAGGCATTTTTGCTGCCGCATGTTGTTGCCAATAACAGCGGCAGCAATAAGAGTCTGTCCGCAGAAGCATTGCCAGCCGAATTGAATTTCGATGCGAATGTAGCATCGGCGACTGTTAGTACGACGCCGACAACGACGGCGACCACAGCAGCCGATGATTCGGACGATGGGCCAAACAAGAAGCGACGGCGTCGCGCCAGCGATATGCCCGATGATGATATTGTCGATGAGGCAATAATTGAGACGCCGAGCCGAAAGCAAGCGTCGGCCAATCGTGAACTAATGCAACTGATGTTCAATCGCAATCACATCACTGGTAAGAGAATCGCGATACTTTTCCAGGGCATCAACGGCGGCAATTTTAAATATGAGTTCGATTCGATTATTCGATTATTTTAATTATTTCGTGATGTAATTGCATGTTTTCAGTTTGATTCGTCTATGTACACTTTTTATAATTTAATATCGATTTACCGATTACTCGGATTTGTATGTGTGTCAATGTAAGAAATAACAAAATATTGTACAACTATTAATTTAATATATGTGTCTCACCCCCTCCCCCAACGATGTAAAGATATAGCATTCGCGAACGTAATGTCAAAGACTTAACAAAAGTTTGTTTTAAACAATAATAATTAAGCAACTAACTATACAGTTTATTTTTAAAAACAAAACAAAAATGAATAGTAATAATAAACATATGCCTCGCAATTTATTATTTATGTTAGATATATATATTATATATATTCCTATGCAACTGATTATGTGTCTTAATTGCCACTGCAAATAGAAATGCAAAAAAAAAATAATAATTACAATATATATAAATATATAACTATAATTATCTTATGACAAGGGAAATAAATCTCATCTCTTAAATTGTTCCAGCTTATATATGCATACTTTTATTCAAATCTACAAGAAAACATACTTATTTTGAAATGTTAATATGTATGTATGTATATATATATACAATAAAATCCTCCCATACACATACTTGACAGCTCAAATTTCAATTCGGAAATCCAAAAAATGCGCTTGGCTTTCTAAAAAACTAAAAACAAAAACTTAAAATTTTATATTTTTATCAGGTTGTCAAACCTAATAATATTATGGTTCCTGTTTCGTCGTTAAACTTACGGTTTAACAGAGTTATTTTCATTTGCCTTTCCTATTCAATATTTATGAAACCCAGATTTAATTTTCTGTCACTGTTCTCAATCACAATCACAAGAATATGTTTTTTAAAAATAATAATTATAAGTGGAACAATGTAATTTTTCAAAAAATATATTTTGCTTTAATTTTCTGTTTTTTTTTTTTAAGTCAAGTTTCGTTTTAAAAATACAAAAAAACATTTTTTTTTGGATTTTGAAAAATGTCAATTGCGTAAAAAGTATGTAATATATATGCATATATTTATAAACATAGTATATATATGATACAAAATATTTGATATCTCGAAGGTTAGCTTAAGTAGTGCATACCTCAAACAAGAACAATGTTTTATTTGAGTATTTCATAAACGCAATCAATTAATTACACGATTACACTGATTATTTTAATCTTTAAGATTCTGTTCAAAGAATAAACCTATTATTTGACTTCAATTCATGTATTTATTTCATTTCATTTATTAAAATTTGCTATTTTTGCTCTTTGGTTTTTTGAGTATTTTGATTTATCCGCAATGCCAAAATGCCAAGATGCCATAGAACGTTAAGATATGCATTAAATAAAGATGGGTCAGATGTTAAATGTTGGTAATTATGCTGAAAGTTCGAAAAGGAAGATGCAATCATTTTTTATTTCTGTTTTCATTTTATTTATTTGGAGGCTGTAGCTCTAAAAGTGTGGAAAATATTTAGGTTTATAATTTTCTATTATTTTAATTTTTTTTTTTCTTTTATACTTTTGAAGATGTTTATTCAAAATTGTTGGGACTACCGCAAAAAGACTCTTTCCTATATTTAGAAGGAATATTTTATATCGAGCTGTTATCGAAATTTTATCAGTTAAGCAGATTTTTAAGTAGGTTATGCAAAGACTGAATTTATAAGCTGATATTTGAAGCAACTTTTACAATTCATAAAAAATATTGGGAAACTTATAGGTTTAATCGATATACACTTCTGAAATGTTATCGGTTTAGCAGTCTAAATTTCTAGGTACAATTTTGGGGAGGAAATTTATGATATTTGTATATATTTTTATGTAAAAAACAAAAAAAGAAGAATTTGAAAGGTTCAATCGAAGCAGAAAATATAAAATATACAAAAATTATTATACTGCAATAAGTAAACGAATATTTTAACAGTTATAGGTGGCAAATAATTTGGAATAATTTCCGCGCGATAATGCTGGATATCAGTAGGTAAGTTGTTCTATAATAATACTATTCATATATATATAATAATAACTTCAATCGTCACAGAATACTTTCGTAACAAATAGCTCATTGCACGGATTGCCGCAGAAGAGATTAAGGACGTGAAAAGTCGGTGAAGAAAGCGTATATATACAGTATATATATGCATGACATAATGGTATATATTCATATATTTACATACTACGAAAACTTGAAAGTTCCTATTTTAAAGAAATTTAACGCATGACATTTCATGCGGCGAAATATATACATAATTATGTATAAGTAAATACCAAAAACAGAACAAAATTAAGGGAGAGATAACTAATTAGTAATAATTAAAAATTATACGGAAGTGTTCCTAACTATTCAAAATATATATATATTAAATTATGTAGCAATAATCTTAAATCAAACAAAAATTATATCAAACTATTAAAAGAATCACTACAAATAATACAAAATTCAAGTGTAAAATCGTGTGAATGTGTAGCAAAAAAACAAAAAAAAACCTCTATACACATACCATATTTGAGTATTAGAGAGTAATGCTATTTCTACTTACAATTATTGTTTCACACCACATATATATATATATATATATAAACATATGCATGTGTAATCTAATGAAAAAGTGGGGAAAAAGAATTAGAATTAAAGAGATGCAAACTAAGTTCCTAGCATTGTATTGCTTTATGCCTTTAATTCTATTTAAGTATTAAATTAAAAACAAAAAACAACCAAATAAAAATCAAATATGAGAAAATTTTTAAGTTTACAAGTTCAATTCGGCATGCCGAATTCAATTCATACACCTTTCAAAATCGATTTAAAAAAAATACACATTTTTAATTAGAGCTCACCAAAATCGAGAAAGATCAGTAATAAAACACATTTTTTTGAAAGTGTATGGATTGAAAAGAAAAAAAGTTTATTATAATTATGTAACATAATAATGACATAATATATAATGTGTAACTTATGCATGTAGAAATATTTTGTAAAAATGTGCCAATGTTTTACCTTTGCTATGCATTCTCATATGTACATACAAAAGAAAGGCATGCTAATATACTATTCATGTATTTCGGCTTGACCGTAGACACACACATCGAAATCTACTACTCCATCTTTACAAAATATACATATATAGGAAAACTTAATAATAATTTGGAAATGCCAAATAGGGTTTTCCAAAGCAAAACATCTAAATTTAAATAACTCGATCAAATCACAAGGAGTCTCTTTTTTTAATAATTTAAATATTTGTTTTCCTATGTAAATAAAAGTTGTCACATGCCACTCACAGTTCCTTCGATATGTAACGAATAACGATTATCGATGGTAATCGACACAGCAGACATCATATAGACAGCTGAAAAAATACTATAATTATTGGTTTTCTTTTCATATTTTCAAAATTATTTTTTTTTGTAATATTAATTATTTCTTTGTTTGATTTTGTTAGAGGTTGTATGTTTGGAGACAACACTATTTCATAGTTAAACTTTGCAACACAAAATTACAACATTTTACCAAACTACATTTAAATATTTGAATTTTTTTTATATATTTTATTTTTAAGGTTAGGTTGTACATTTTCAGATTATTTCATAATTAGAATTTGAGTTACATTAGGCTTCCATTGCAGTGTCGAGCGTCAGAAGTAAAAAGCTCGCCTGATGAATATAATACCGTTATACATATGTATGGATGCATGAATGATGTACATATCTACATATGTGCTAATATGTATTTAACGAGACTTTGAAATATTTTCGCATGAGAGAGCGTCCTACTTTACTATTGGGTGAATGAAGTATCCACACAGTATATTCCAAATATTGTCTATTATTAAACATTTTTCATCTTATTAATTAATTGATAATTATAATTATTTGATTCAAAGTTAATTTAAGCACAGACATGAGCATTAAATACTATTTTTGTTAAATATTTTTCGAAATTCAAAATTTCTTGACATTTTATAAAACTTATACACACGCACAACACGTAAATGCTGAGGACAAAAATTCATGCTACACTATATAACTATAACATAGAATTACTTGAAGATAAATAAAAAAAAAAAAAAGACAGCACGCAGAACACTTTAAAAAAAAACGAATGAATAAAGAAAAAAAACTTTAATTACAAGTTCCTATAGTATTAAAAATATAAACAAAAAATTTTTAGCTATTAGAAAATAGTACGGAATGGATTAAAAAAAAAAATAGATATATATATATATATATACACATATACATATACATATTTGTGTATAGGGATTAGAATTTGCACAAAAAAATATGTTAAACAAACTGAAATAATACAATTAAGACACGAAACCTCGCAGCAGCAAAGTGAATAGTTGTAAAAAAGAAAAAACTTTATACACACTATTAAACCAATATGCATAAATACATACATGAAGCATAAGTCCAATTATTGTGCTTAACTAAATAAGTTACTTGCAAAGAAAAAAGATAGAAAACAAATGAAAAGTGGAGAAAATAAAAACCGATACAGTCTCACAAACACTCACATGGAAATAGAATCATTCACACACACACAAACACACACACATGCTTACATACATGTAGTATAAAAAGAGCTTGTAAGCATATGACATATCACAGTATTTTGTAAGGATATATGCTTATATGGCCTGCTTGCCCACAAGAATAATACCGATTACTGATTATCGATAGCCATTGTCGTCATATTTGATCCCAATTGTATGTATATGTTAGGTATATATTTATGTACAAAGTATTTAACACAATTCAAATGCGCAGATAAATAAATAAGCTATTTTATATACATATATATAATTTTCTTCCGTACATACATCAATTTACATACGCACACACAAACACACACAATACATACATCAATAAATTCATATAACTGTAAGTACAGAATAATCATAATGTTAATCAAAGTTGCTGCAATAATTGCATTGAATTTACAAAAATTAAAAAAAAAAACGACAAACGAAAAACAAATACAAAAATAAAATATACATATTTATAAAGTTCCTACATATATAATAATTGGCAACAGATGTGCAGATATTATAAAATTATAAATAAAGAAATGAAAAACATATATAAATACATAGTCGCATGTGTTTTTACACATATGTACATACATACGTATGTGTTTCCGTACTGATTTTAGTTCTCATTATCAACCAGCTAAAATAAGTAAGTATTTCCTACAGTAAGAAAAAATATAAATGATGGGAATCTATCAATAATGAGGATGTGGTATTTATATATTTGTATATTTAATATACAATCAAATAGGTCCATTCCAGAAATGTTAATTCTTTGAATGATTTTTATTTAAAAATATGATAATTTCAATTTAATTCAATTATTTGAAATATTTTCGTCTCTCTCTTGGTTCATTTAAATTTGAATAACATATATACATTTTTATTTGAAATAAATTTGTATAAATATGACAATTTCATATTATTATGTTGTATTGTATACCCCATAAAATAAATATCTAATTTTTAAGCTTTGCAAGTTATCTGATTAATTTAAATTTACGACAAATAAGTATTAAATTTTATTTTTCAAACCCAAATCCGCTGTAAAGCTTTTACACAAACACAGAAGCTTCAATTCACAAAAGCTCCAACAACCAACCATTATTATTTGATTACATGTTTGCATACTTGAATTTGGCGCCCTGCGTGGCACATAACATAAATGTTAGTTGATTCAATGTTAATTGCGTTTGCACACTAAAGAACTGTTGGCTATGTTAACAATGTAGGTGCAACTGCTTACGTTAACAGCACTGTATTTATGCGTGTTTTTTCTCTCATTCCCTCTATCAAGGTCACTCGCTTAACTGTGGGCTGCAACCGAACATTGATTCGTCTCTCTCTTTTCAAACGTCTAAATATTCTGTTGCTGCAAAAAAAGCAAAGGAAATACGCAATATTTCGATTACCTTGAGCAAAATCAAATTTATGATCCTCCAAAATTGACATAGTGTAACATCTTTGAGTTTAATATTCAAAATTCATATTTTGTTTTTAAGTCAAGACCTCATAGACTGCTACTGCTGAATTGCCTCAAAATATTTACTAAAAACTCTTAAGTTATACTAAAACTATATACAATTAAGCTTATCCTAGCTGGGACCCTAACTAGGTACACCCTTGTAGCTGGAAATATTTAAAAACATCTCTTCTCGATAGGAGTCATCCAGGCCTCTGTTGAAAGGCTCGTCATTATGCGATAGTTTGACATGATTTTTCAAATCATATTTGTTTTTTTTTTTTATAAATATAATGCTGGAAGATTATTAAATATAAATACTTACGTTCTGTTAATGACCAACAAAAATAACCTAAATAAACAGGCTAAAATTATTTCAAAATCGGTAATCCACCTTATCGATTTATCGGAAAAAGGGCTAGTTATCATTTAAATAAAGCAAACACGACATGTCCCAAGCAAATGACAATTTACATTTAAAATTTGAAGACTCTAGCTATTAAATTTGAGATCCGCAATAAAATTTCGTTATTTAATCAGACATCATTTTGCATATATCCATAAAATAAATCAGCTTAATATTCTAAACACACTGAAGACATGATCAACCCATTCTTATTATTTGTAAGTAATGTTTACGAATCGAGTCAATATGTTTTTATAATCATTACCGATGAACAAATATTATTATTAACTAAATATTAAAGTACGCCTTAAGAGACAAATTAAAAAATATATATATATATATAAATAAGTGATTTTTTAACAAATTTTACCAAATATAGATCTAAGCTATAATGTACTCACATATGCACACTAAAAGCTCTATTCGAACTAGAGATGGACGTTGATGAAGTTTCCTTAAAAAATTATTTGATAAAAAGTGCTAAGAAATCCCAGAAAAATCTTAGCAGGGTCTTCTTACATGTGTTAAACACCATAGTAAAGACTTATCCGTATCACGATATTTTTTTTTTAATTTATGTATTTATAATATATATCATTCCTTATAGAATAGTTTCTGATTAATCATGTCAGTCAATAATAACATAATAATAATAACTGAAAGCTAAAAAGAAATTTTAGGACAATTTGAATAAATTCGAGTTACGGACAGACAACCGGACGGACAATTTCACATAGTCCATTCACTGTGAAAATAATAAGCTCTTAATATTGTCTGCTCACAATCTCAAAAACAAAAATAAAAACACTGCCATGCACTTAAAAGGGACACGCATTATTAACTGAATTTACAAATACTTAATTTAAAAAAAAAAACATATAAATAAAGTATATAAATAAATAAATAATTTTTTTTTATTATTCAGCGTTTTACAACATCCTAATTTAACAAAAAAATTGTATTCAACCTACTTTTGTTTCTACTTTTTTGCACGAATACTACGAAAAATTAGTACTTCTTTGCATCAACCACCAAAAATAGATGATTCACTTAAATCTTTGGTATTAATGGTATTTTTTCTAATTTTAAGCTCGGCTAATATCATTTAATAATTTGAGGAGCCCAAATTATTCGATATACACCCCATCAATGCTGTCCGCAAGGATTACTATTATTATTATTAATTACGAAATTTCTTTAAATTATTAATAGTCTCTGATTTAAGACATTGATTTCCGTGATTAGATTGAAAATATATCTAAATAGTTTAATTCTGCATTAAATTGATTGTGAAATTATATTGAACAATGGGTTCCACAAATTTCACAAATATGCAAAAGCTTAAAATTAAACAAAATACAATTAAAAACAATGTTAAAGTGCAAATGCTAAGAATATAATAATTTTTCAGAGGTTATCGTTGTTCTAATGCTGCATAAAAAGTGCTCGTGTAGCATAGAATCAATACTATATATTTTTTGTATTTAATACGTAACAAAATAGCGAAAAACAAAAAATATGTATCCATTGATTTATATTGATCTTTTTTAGTTAATTCGTTATAAATTCAACCAATCCTAATTTTTTTTATTTAATTAATATATAACAAAATAATGAATAATAAAATATATATATATATCTATTGATTTCTTAATGTTTCATTAATTAGTGGTAAATCCGAATAAAAATTCGTGTCTATTCAAATTAATGTATTTTAAGATATGCCCATCTCTAAGTACGCAAATTGTCATATGTACGTCCATCTCAGCGAATGCCAGGATAGCAAAACAAAAGCTAATGAGTGCAGACATATGCACATTCAAATTTAGCTTAAAGTTTGAGTGTGTGTGTGTGAGTGTGCGCTAAACAACCTTTGAAGAGTACCGATAAATTAAATTAAAATTGATGTGTGTTAACTTTAATGTATATGCGCACGTCGTGTTATCTCAGTTAGCTGAATATGTATTATAATTTAATTTGTTTTTGTTTGTTTTTTACATCATATTAGTATTAAAAATTATACGTTTGGCGAATATACACACATCAATATGTAATATATATTCTAGTATAATATTATACACATACACATACACACATATATATATAAATATATTTATATATATGTAGGTAAAGTTAATGTACTTAATAATTTTCGTATGCTTACAAAAGAAATTTATTAGGCGGAGTCTTTGGTTATCTTATTTAATTGTAAAACGTTACTTAAAAACTACACGTATGTATGTTTGTATGTAAGCATGTATTGTATGTATTCTATGCATGTGTATGTAAGTATAAGCAGCAAAAGCGGCGGCCATTTTGAATGTGAAAGAGCCTTTAGAGTGTCGATCTGCCATAATCCGCGTTGTGGGGGAGCGGGAGAGAGGAATGACCTTCAGGCGAGACAACAAAATTAACGAGAGAGCACTATTATACACTGCGAAAATCAAGGCAAAACATTTTATTCGCTTTGATTCCCCTTTTTATACTTGCAACCGTTCGGCCGCATCATGTGCTACCTAATTTTAGGCAGTAAGCAATGTATACCAAACATGCAGTTTTTTTTTTTTGGATGTCGCCAACCACTGTTGGTGGTATTTTACAAGGCTTTGGGAGCACACACAGCAGAATGAATGAGCGACAGCGCACAAAAACAGCCGTTATACACAGGCAAAGCTAGAAATGCAATTCGTTTTGCTCTGCTTTGGCTGCAGTTGAGAGTTTTATGCATTTAGCTTTGGCTGTTTTTGAGAATTTCGTATTGTTACGCCGATTTTTCGAAGTAATCGATGCATAGTTTTTTCTTATTAGATGCCGCTGATTCGTAAAGTGAATGCTGCTCCAATAGCGAATGTTCTGCAACGTGAAAGAGCGGAAAAACAGCCTTTATCTTTATACACAGTGCAAAGCAACGAAATGCACTTTCTACATTTTGCTTTGGCTGGTGATGATAATTTCATATTTTTTGCATGCAATTGTCGCTCGAACAGGTTGGCAGCTAATTTTTCGCAGTGATTGTTTTTTTACATGAACATTTTTTTTTTTAGTTGTTGCTGCTGTATTCGTATAGTTGTTGTTGTAGCTGCTGTTGCTGCCGCTCTTCCTCTTGTTGCTGCTCTGTGTCTCTACCTATCGCCATCTCTGTCTGGCATCAGAATCCGCCATAGCCGCTTATATCGGACGGCTTGAGACGATCAAAGACGCTCAGATGCCCATGATGATGATTCAAATGATTTAGATGCGGATGCGCATGTGGATGATGCGGATGAGGATGCGGATGTGGATGCGTATGGGCAAAGCCCGTATAATTACTCTGCGGCGGTGTATGACCATAATGCGTATACGGATAATTTGGACTCGGCACTTGAACACCATAAACCGTACCATGTCCGTAATCGGTGGCAGCAGCAGCTGCACCATGTTGTGGGTTGTAGGCTGGCGCATACATTGTGTTCACGTGCGCCATGTGCGTATGCTCCATATACATTTGGGATGGATGATGCGGCAACGCTGCCATATGATGATTTAAATTCAGACTAAGCTGTGTCTGGTTGCTGCTGCTGTTGTTGTTGCTGTTGTTAACGCTGCTGCTGTTGCTGCTGCTCGCTGTTAAGTGTGGTGGATATGCCGCTATTGTTGGACTGTGACTGTTATAATCGTGGTGGCTGTTAGCGCTGCTGCTGTTAAGGCAGTTGCTGTTAAGGCTGCTGGCGTTATGGTTGTTTTCGCTGCTGTTAGCGCTGATATTGTTGGGTCGGTTGCTGATTTCGCTGCTGTTAGCGCTGCTTGTGTTTGCGGCAGACGCAGCCAGATTGCTAACGGAGAAGCTATGAATCACATGGCTGTTATGCGCTGTGGCCTCTGCTTGCTGAACATTAACATCCGACTGACAGCGCTTGTGCTGTTGACTGCTCTGTTGTTGTTGCTGCTGCTGTTGTTGCTGCTGCTGTTGTTGCTGCTGCTGTTGTTGCTGCTGCTGTTGTTGCTGCTGCTGTTGTTGCTGCTGCTGTAAACCCATCAATCGACTTTCGACCGCCGCCGCCGCAGCAGCTGCCGTTGCTGATGATATGGCGGTCGTTTCATGCTCATTTATCGCTGGTATTTGATCAACCAGCGACTCCAAACCGGACAGACTCTTGCGCGACATATCCGAGGGAGCCTGTGGACTGAGATGCAGCTGCTGTGGATGCTGTGGTGAGCCCAGCATATAGGCTCTGCTGTGTGGCGTCTGCTCTTCGTAACGCTGCCAGTCAGCCTGCTGCTGCCGTTGTTCCGGCGTATAGCTTAAGCCCGGCGGATAGTGAACAAGGGCGACGGGCGAGGCTTGAGCCGTTGTTGGCTGCTTGGCATTATTATTATTATTATTATTATTATTATTATTATTATTATTATTATTGTTATTGTTATTGGGCGATAACCATTGCTGATAGTGTGTGAGTGGCTCCGGTTCGCGTGTCGCCGCGTACGGCGCATTCTCCGGCGATTGTTGTGCCAGCGGATTCCCATCAGGTGGCTCAAAATCGACAACAGCGCACATACTCGGTGAACTGGGCGGCGGTGTCTCACCCAAATGAGCAAGCGCCGGATTAATTGCAGTATTCACCACAGCGCTCTCATGCGACTCCGACGTAGTTGCCTGTGGCACGGGGTAACTACAATTCAAAGCAGGCGATGCCATTGGCGAAGCGGAGGCCGTGTAAAGTATATGAGATGGGGGCGGTGTATTGTAGAGACTGGGCGGTGCCTGATGATTACTGCTCTGAGGCGATGCCGTACCGTGCTCCATGAAACTAACCGTAGTTCCAGTTGGGTTCTTATTGGGATTAACTGACGGATTGGAGGAGCTTACTTGTTGTTTGCCCGCGGCCAGCATTGATTCCAGGTTGGGTTTGACTTTTTTGGGTCTGCCGCGCTTCTTTTTGGTTGGCAACTCACCAGGAGCGGGTCCCAAAGTACCAACAGATCCAGCTCCTGCTGGCCCACTTGCCATCATGGATAAATTTAATATATTATTAAAATCATGTTGTGGCATCAGTTGCACCTTGCCACCACTTGTGGCATCCATCAGCTCCTGTCCCTTTACTTTCTTTGGTCGACCACGTTTCTTTTTCTCCGGCAAAGTTTGCTGCGATTGTTGCTGCTGTTGATTCTCGTAGACACATAGATAATTCTGCTCTTCATTGTTGCCGTACAAAAAATTATTCGAGCTGTTTGCATTGAAATGTGGCAGTAGTTTTTCCACCTGATTGCTGGCATCTATATTCGTATTATTTCCACCATCCAAAGTCTCAACAAACATCAGATTGCTTGGCTGATTGCCATGTTCCACATTGTCCACATTACTATTATTGTTGCTAATGTTTGGCAACGTTTGAGTGACCTTGAGGGAGTCAACTTGCTGCTGCTGCTGCTGCTGCTGCTCGGCACATTGTCGTATTCGCTGCTCGGTAAAAACACATTCGTCCTCATCCATGTGCGGTATGCTACCATTGAGCAAATCACGGAATTTCTTTAGCGCCGCGTAGAAGGGCACTTTGTCCGCGGCACGCGGCAATTGGGCGCATCGTGCCGATGACGAGGGCATCACCCATATATACTAAAAAAAATTCACAATTAAACATCATTTGCATTAGTTATACATCATTATGTATTATAAAAAAAAAAGGAAATAAAAACAATTATCAATAATTTTTTTTTGTGCTTCTTCTTATCCTACATATAGCTCTTAAATACTTTACAAATAAAACAATGCTTTACAAATACTAATATATTTAATAATAATAAATAATAAATAATTTAATAATAATTTTTTTTAAGAATTCTTTACAACTACAGAAAAAAAACATCCTGGAAATTAGACATTTAAATTTTATTTCAAAATTAATTAATTCAATTTTTTTCATTTTGTGTAAGTCGAGTTAAGATTAAATAAATAAATAAATAAATGCTGAACTCAATTCAGGTTCCTCTAGTCAACTTAAAACTTCTTGTCTCCTGAATGACATTTTGACAGATAGGATTGAAATATTTAACTAATTCATGCTAACTACTCTCCTCATTGGGTTTTTTCTGTGTTTTCCACATTTTACATCTAAATACCCACTATAAACTTTTAAATAAATGTATTATTTTGGTATTTTGATTAACATTTAACATTTATGCTTTCATTTAATTTATTTTCTTCGTATATTAAATAAAATAAATACCTAAACAAGAGATCGACAAGAATTTCAAGTCTAGCCCCAACTTTCAAATTCAGTAACAAAATAACTAACATAAATAACTAAAGTGAAAATAAATTCAATAAGATATCAATATGAAAAAAATGACTATGATTGATAATACTTACAGTATTGGTGCCATCGACACGATCCGGCTGTCGACCGAAATGAAATTCCTTTTTGCCCGAAAAAACCTCGAAAATCAATTTGCCGTTGAAGACGGCAACCTTTGGCTGGAATCTTTGGAGTTTTTCGAGAAGAATGCGACTGCCTTCTTTTATCTCCTTGCGCGTCAGATCGGCGGACCCTTTTGTGGCACGTGCCACCATGTTGGTAAAGCCGATGCCCTGTTTCAACAGCGTATAATCATCATCAGCACTCATCTGTTCCTGTGTCAGGCCGGATAAATAGAGGCACTTCCAGAAATGATTGCCGGGTCCCGCATAATGATGTCCTTTATATGCGGCAAATAAGCCAGGATTTATGCCCACCTGCAAAAGGCATTTTATATCAATAAATTCTTTTTGCTATTTTCTTCTTCTTTTGTGCGTGTTTGCGTATTATATAATCATCGAAATTTACAACAACTCACTATAACGATATCTAGATTATCACACAGATGGTCGGGAATAGTGCGCTTTATTACTTCAGCCTCGGACATTCCATTGAATCGATCGTGTTTCTTGCGTTCCTTGGGCTTCATCGTATTCAGCATATCACTGGATCCATCCCTCTCGACGCTGCTAATAAATGATTTGTTGATTGATTAACGATTGATTGGCTGATTGGTTAATTGATTCCTAATCAGAATATTCAAATCGTTTTCACTGATATATTTCTAAGCTATTCAAATAGTCATATATTTTAATTTGTTGCTTATATATAGTTTGTCTATGAATTTAATATCTATAATCTATAAAATATAGTCGATCCCAAAAAATACATAATATCAATAACAAATTAAGTTAAATAAAATTGAAAATTTTTAGAATATACAATTTTTAGTCATTTTAATATACTAAAATCAGAAATAAATTAAGAATGCAATTATTATTTAAAACAAATTATATAATATACAATTTTTAATTATATTATTTTATTTATTAAATTTAAATTTAATATGGATAACAATTAAATTGTCTCTTTTTTTCTTTTTTTTTTTGTGTCAACTTATTTTAGTACATGTTAAATATATATGTTTAGAAATCATGCTTGATTTGAAAATCACCCGAAGAAGATAAAACATATGGGACTTACTTAAGTGCTTAAATCAGTTTTGATTAAATATAAATAAAGATTTAATTGCTTAAATCAGTATTGATTAAATATAATAAAGATTTAAATATAAATAAAGATTTAATCAATACTGATTTAAGCACTTAAGTATAACAAATAAGCAATAAATAACGCTTTATTTAAGTATTTTAAAATGAGAACAAACGTTGCCGCTATTTATTTTTTGTCGAATATTTTCCCATTTTTTGTCTGTTTTTTTCTGAGTACAAAATAGTGAGTCAGTGAGGTGCACGAAATATGTTTACAGTGTATTAAGAGAACTTACTGTGGCTGTGAAACGGTCATTTGCATATTCTCAGCAGAAATGAGCTTCTTTTTACGACCTCTGCGCTTTGGCACTGAACCCGCTGAGGATCTCTCACTCAAATCATTGTGGGCATCCATCGATTGGCCGCCACAGAGCTCCACATCGAGAGATTCACTGGGATTGGATGGAGGAGGAGGTGGTGGCTGTTGCTGCTGCTGCTGCTGCTGCTGTTGATCCTTAATGCTATATATATCTGATCTGATCCGATCGGAGGAGACTGTGGCCGGAGCATAGCTCGGTGCATTTGAAGCGGCGGGTAAATCGACCACATGATGAGGAGCACCACCTGGTGGGCCAGTAGGAGGACCAGGGGCAGCTCCACCAGGTGACAACATACTCATCTCCTCACCCATAAAGCTGTAAGGATCGGCGACATCAACACTATTCGAAATTCTCGGCATATTCAAATGCGGCAGAGGAGGCGGAGCAGGTGCTGCTCCAGGTGCCTGGACCTGGCGACTATTCGATGTGGATGCTACAGTCTGATTCGCTTCGGAGCTCTTTGTTGCCATTAGTTCATCATGTTTGCTCTGGCTGACCAAGCCCATGCTGCCATGTTGCAGCTGATGCTGTGGCGTCACCGAATGTGTCGACGAGCTGTGCGAATTGGGCGTCAGCACATCCCCGGCACTCGTCTCATAGCCATCATCTTGATTCTCCGGTTTGGCATTGTTCGGGGAGAGCGTTCTGCAAGTCAAACAGATTTATTGTTATACTAAATAATAAATAGGTTTTTTGTTTTAATAAATTGATAGTTTTTTTATGCAACAAATGTTGCAGCATTTAAATACTCGCAGAAATCTTATAAATATTTATTATATTTTTAATTTAAAATTATTATTTAATTTTATCTATTATTTAATTTAATTTTATTTCATTTTTAATATATTGCATATTTTCGTCGACTGATATTTTGTGATATTAAATAAATTAAATAATAAAAAATTACAACAATTGCTCAAATATTATTGCCCGCCTCTTTTTTATAGTTTCATTAAGATAATTCAGTTTTCTGCTCTTCCTAATTTTGATATCTATCAGATTCCAATTTCAGAAAGCTCCAAAATCTTTCTGAGATGCATTGGAAATTATTGGGAATTTTATATTTAACATCTGTAACAACAGCTGTAACATCTCTGTAAAATTTCTAACATAACAGACTTGTATCGATCGCTCGAATGAAAGCGAATAGTTAGCTTAATTGAATTTTAAGTGCTACAACTGCTTGTAGTAAATGTTTCATACGTTACTCACAACTTGTACGCCGAACATGGATCCTCATGAAATTCATCCATCATCAGATCATGATAAGCCTCCTGTATCTGTTGATGTGGATGTGGGCCAAGCTGCTGAAGAGGATGTTGCTGTAAATGGTAATCTAGATGGCGCTGTTGCAATAGACGTGTCTGTTGTGGATGCTGTTGTTGAAGTGGATGTTGATGCTGCTGTTGTTGAAGCTGTTGTTGATGTGAATGTTGCTGTTGTTGCAGCAGATGTTGTGGGTGCTGTTGTTGAAGATGTTGCTGTTGGAGCTGTTGCTCTTGTTGCTGTTGTTGCAGTTGATGTTGCTGCTGTTGCTGGTGTATGGCAAAGAGTTGGTCGTGTGCATATTGCTGATGGCTGTAGTTGGCATAGTGAATTGACTGTTGTCGCTGCTGATCAAGCAGACTCTCCTGAAGGAGATGTGGTTGCAGATGGGGTTGGTGAAGCGGTTGTTGATGTTGCTGGTGATGTGGATGTTGCTGGTGTGGATGTAACTGTGCTTGTTGCTGTGGTTGTTGCTGTTGATGTGGATGTTGCTGGAGTTGCTGATGTTGCTGCTGTGGATGCTGCTGCTGATGTGGCTGCTGCTGCTGGTGCAACATATGTACATAGATATTGCTATGTTGCTCCTGCTGCTGTTGCAATTCTGTTGGCTGTTGCTGACTAAAATTCGTCTGATGTTGCTGTTGCTGTTCCAGTGGCAACAATTGCTCAAAATTACTTGCTACTGCATCAGCAGAATTTTCCTTTCCAATGTGCAACAAGAGTTCATTAGAATGTGTTGCCAGCAAATGTTGCTGTTGTTGTTGCTGCTGCTGTTGATGTGTGCTATATATATGCTGATTTGATTGCTCATCGTTCTTCTCAATATCTGTGGCATTATCATCTTTATATTCGCCATGCGGTGCCCAAATTGCTGCTCGTCTCTCAGCAGCTGTTGTTGTTGTTGTTGTCGTCAAAATATCACCCGTTGCAGTTGCTGTTGCAGCCGTTGCTGTTGCTGCAATTGTTGCTGTTGTTGTCACTGTTAAATTAGTAGGAATTCTTACACTCAAATTGCTGTTGTTGTTTTTGGAGGCGGAGTCTGTTTCACAACCATTGTTTTTAGCACTGGGAGATGAATTAAACAAATATGTTGCTGATGTTGCTGTTGCTGATATTGCTGCTGTAGCTGATGTTGGCATCATTATGGCATCCATTGTTGGTGGTGCTGGTACAACTAGTTCGACTCGCGTGACTAGCGCCTGTTCGGGTGCTACATATTCCTTAGCCCGACTTGTTATATATTTATTGGCTATATAACCGTCTGATTTTGATGGATCTATTGTTGAGGCTATATATTTATTTATTTCGGAATCTGCTTTAGTTGCATCTGTTGTTTTCAGCTCACAAAACGAATTATTTCCGGCGTCAACCGATTCTATATGTTCGGGCTCCTGCTCAGCCTGATCCTCATCCTCATCCTCATCCCCATCCCCCTCGTCAATATCATCCTCTTCCGCACCAACATCCTCGCCACTCTCCTTAAATTCTGCCTTTTCCAATTTGCTGCGTTTGCAGTCTAAATTTGTTTTCTCAGCTTCATCGATTTCGTGCAACTTTTTGTTATTAAATGGATGTTGTTGTTTTTGCTGATTATTACTGTTATTTTTATTATTATCACTTGACTCGTTGTCAACGCTATCAATTTTTGACGCGGCTGTCGTTGAAGCCATCACAGTATTTAGTTTGATTACTATTATTATTATTATTATTGTGAATAATGCCAATTGGTTATTTTGGTATAGTTGTAGTTTTTGTTTTTGACTCTCGTCAATTATTATTGCACAATATTGCTGGGGTGTTAATAATAATAATATTCTTAGTTTTATTGTTGTATATGTGAAGAAGGAACTAGTTTTGAGCGGGTTGTTTTCTTGCCAAACACCTTCCAATTGCATCTCCCCATTCAATTAGGCCCGCTTTATTCGCAAAATATTTCCCTCGTTGTTTTAAACTTGCTTTTCTTTACAATCTGAATACTTCACTTTTCCTGTTCGTCCTCCTTTTGTATATTATATTTTCATTTGAGTATTACAATATTTCGCGCCTAGAAGAAATAATTAAATTAAGAAAATTCCATATTTTTATCACAAGAATGTAAACTATTTAAATTCTTATCACATGTCAAAATAAAAGCATTTATTATTGTAAATATATTAAATTTTTATAAGCATTTATTATAATTAATTAATTTCATTTTTACCACAGTAAGAATTAAAACGTCTATTAATATTATTAAGTTCATTTCTTTTTAACACATTTAAGAACTAAAGTATCTATTATTCTCAAATTTTACAAAATAAACCATTTATTTATTTTTATTTAATAAAATTCCATTTTAAATTACATGTAAAAAAAATACTGCGATCAATGTCAAACCTATCGCCGTTTTGGCATTTTAACGGACAACGTAAAGCCTTGTTTGTAAAGAAAAAGTGTTCAAAAAGTAGAACAATTTTCTTTTGTTAAGTTGTGTAAATTTTTTGATGATGTCAAAATAGTTAAGTTGATATTCATATTTGTTCATATAATCTACAATCTACTATTTGCATTATATACATATGTAAAATAAATAAATAAAATAGTAAATACCAAAAATATATTTTGTATATTTCTAAAAATAATTTCTATTATAAGAACATTTTTAACAAGTAGACATCCAGACTCTAAAATCCAGACCAAAAAATCATTTCTAAAATGCAGAAACCTGTAATGAAATTTGAGCTTTAGAGTCAGAGTAGCCCATTAAATCGGAAATTTTTTAGAAGTGTAGCAAAATCAATATAAAATATTGAAATTCACCAGTTTCTCTATCATTATTTATTTATTTTTTTATTTATACAACATAGCCAAGCAAGTGTATTTTATACCGCAAAAAATAATATTATATTATTATTTTATTATTAGTTTAATATTATTTAAACTTTAAATTAATGTAGATATATTTTTATTTTATTATTTGGTAAATCAGCAAAAACTGTTAACCAAAAACTTTTCATAGATTTTATAACATTGTTGTCCACTTTTTTCATTTGCCTACATATATACACATACATATGCATGTTATACATATGTTGGTTTGCATACATATGAACACACACACACCTAAGTTTATAACTTGCATACATACACACAGACACGTTCAAACATATAGTTGTAGTTGTATCAGCAAGAGCGAAGAAGCGTGCCGGAGGTGGAGCGAGTAAGTATGCCCTGACGAACACCACCACAAATACAAACAGACAGGCAATTTTGCAGATTTCTCTGAACCCACATGGTACATTATGCACACATACACACACACACGCGCAAACAATGTATGCTCGTGTGTTGGTACATATGTACCTACGCATGTGTGTCTGTACCTGAATGCAAATGCAGTTGAAGAGAAAGGGATTGAATGGGGTATCAGTTGTACAGGCGAGTGCATTAGTTTTTGTACATATGCCCACTGCGTTAGTTGGTCTTGTTGCTATTGCAGATTTTGTTTGCTGCCATTTTGAGAATAGTTATTTGAATATGAATATGTGTGTGTGCGTGTGCACTGCTTGAATTGTATATTGGATTGGCTATTTACTGTTATATATATGTGTGTATATATATATATTTAACACATACTGAAAATTCGTATGTGTTTAATGTATGTGTGTATGTATACCTATATTTATAACATATCCACATACACGTATTCACATACATAATACTCATTTACTGATTAAATTCTACTGCTATTTTTTATCTATGTCAAATATTTTCTGACTCCCGCATTGCTGAAAAATCGCCATGCTAACATGATGATAAAAAAAAACTGTTCAGAAAATATTTTAATGCCGCTGAAGACAATTAAAAAAAGGACAAATGAATTTATTGCAAGGCTCTAATAATTTATTTATTAGTTATATTATAAAATCAATGCATTGTAATTTAAATAAAATATTTTTATTTTGATGTACATAGAACATACGTATTTTAAAAAGTGTTTTAGTTTAGTAAATAAATTTGGATTCAATTTAATAAAGTATATTGATTTCGAAATGTGTTTTACATTAAAAATATTTTTATAAATGATAAATTAAAATAAAATAAATAAATTTAGATTAAATGTAATAAATTTAATATTGTAATGTATTTTAGTTTAATAAATACATATTAATTTAATTTAATAAATAAAATATATGAATTTTGAAAAGTGTTTAAAAGGATATTTAATATAATAAAAATATAACAAACAAACTCAATTTAATAAATTAAAAACTTTTAGTGTCGAAATATATTTAGATTTAATAAATATATTATTTCAATTTCGAAATGTGTTTTAATAATAAATATAAAATAAATAAATTTAAATTTAATTAAATTAAAAGTAATTTGAAAATGTGTTTTAAATTAAGACGATATTTGACAAACAGTAACAAAAACAAAAAAAACATTCATTTATCATTATAAATTTGAATATCAACGAGCTGTAATCGAACTAAAAGGATTGCTAATCGAACAGAAGGGAACTAAATGAACGATTCGTTCGTTAACCACAACTGAATCACATTCTTACAAACTGAACTACATCCATTCGGGCTGATAATTTCTACACCAATAAAAGTATTTATTGAACATTATTAATATATATATGGAAATAAATATGTTTTGAAATATTTTGATAGTTTTTGGCAAAAATCCAAATATACACGATTTGACTGCTGAGAGAGGGTAAAGGAAGCGAGCAACAAAAAAAAATGTTGACATTTAACCTTTTCCAAAAAAAAAAAGCCTAGCATTACAAGAAATAATTCTTGATATACATATATGTTATATGTACATGTATATGTGTAATACATATATGTGTAACAAAAGCAGCAGCAGAGGCAGCGCAGCAACAGAGGCAGCAGCAGCTGCAACAAGGCTAAAAGCACACACAACTAATCGAAGGGAAAGGAAAATAGGTACATCGAATGTTAACGCACACTGAGAGTCAGAGTCAAATGGGGTGTATTTCAACACTACACAACTTTTATACATGCAAATATGTGCAGATGTACGTATGCGTATATACATATCCATACGTAATCAGTATTACTTAACAGAAATAAGTAATAAAATAATAAAAAAAATTAATATCTAAGTGTAACAAAAATATATATATTATAATATAAGACATATAAGAAATAATATAAAAAAATATAAAATAATATAGGAAGATATAAAAAACCATTTAACAAATATAATAAAAATAAATTAATAAATAATCAATAATAACCATTTTAAAAGCAAAAATATTACAAATAAATTATTTATTTATTTTGATAATTTAAAAGCATAAATTTGAAAAAGTTTTTATTTATTTCGATAATTTAAAATACATGAAAATGAAATAAGTAAAAATTATAAAATATACATATTAAAATCATTAATTTATTTATTGGAAATAAACGAAATTCTAAAATTTAAATTCAATATATAATTTATTTTTTTTATTTATATATATGAAATAAAAAGAATATCAATAATCGCATAAATATTAAATATAATTTATTTATAGTTATATAAGCAAATAAAACTATATTTAAAAAATACGTACATATTAAAATATTATTAATATTTTATAGCAATAATCAAAATTAAAAAACATTATACGTAATTTATTTATTAATTAGAAATAAACATAATTTAATAAGCATATATTTTAAATTTTATTTAGATATGCAGATAAAATAAAAAATAATCGCAAATCAAAAATACATACTAATTCTAATTTCTTTAATTAAAAATTATTTTCAAACTGCAGAAATAAAAAGTTATCATTTTAATTATTTATTAGCCGGGCAATTGTTAACAATTGGCGTTGCTAAAAACATTTCACATTGCAGATGTTGTTGTTGGTGGTACAAAAAATTAGAGGCCCAATGGATAACGGCGCTTTTGCTCCTCTGCCTATAGGACGCTCTCTCACTCGCTGCCTCTGCTTGGCGTGAGTCAAAATTGTCTGCATATATACATACACACATACATATATACGTGTATACATTTGTATGCAAACCGCACAAACTGTACAACAAAAGCAAGCTATCTTTGTCCGACTCACACATACATTACTACATGCACATACATGTCTGTATGTAGTTGAAATTTTTGCACCTAAAAATTTTGCTGCTGCTGTTCGATTTGCTGTGTGTGAGTGAATGAGAGTGAGAGAAGTGCACAAAAGATTCCCACAAAAATTCGTTAATGTTATGTGACCAACAACAAGCCCCCTCAATTTATTTATGTATTTAAATATAAATCCATTTGTTTATATTTACATTAACTTTCATCGAAAATATAAAATAAATGAATGATGCAGTCTTAGATCGATAAATAAATCCAAATCGATTGCTGGACCGATTTATAATACAGTCAAGACCACATTAGATTTTTACAGCATCGCAGCTCAAAAAGCGTTAAATGCGAATGCACATTTTTTATCGATAAAAGATATAAAAAATAAATTATAAAAATTTTATTAACAATTTAAAGTTATCCAATATATATGTAAAAATAACAAGAAATACAAAATAAATAAATCCCAAAATGTATTCTCTAGCATTTTGTATTTATTTTTATATGATTTATTTTTATTTATTTATAAAGGAATTCCAATTGGGTAGAAGGGGAAAAAAGTACTCACAGTTGGTGCTCAAAATAATAAGTATGCTGAAGTTATGTAAATGTACAGATCTGTTATTTTATTTATTTATTAATTTGCTGTTCATTTTGCCAAATTTATCGCTGCTTAAGTTTTGCTCGCATTGAAACATGTGTATCGAGAACTCTTGAACACGATCATAAAGTTATTCACCCTGTAATCAAGCCTGTTAAAGCTGATTCCTGTTAAAAATTACTCCACTGTTTTCTAGCTTTAATTTCATTTAATAAATAATGATTTGTAATAAAATAATAACATTTAATTTATTATATACATATCCATTATTAATGAATTAAATAAAAAATGATTAAGTATTACTATTACTTAAATATGACAACATTTAAGCTGTATATTTACTTTTGTAAATTGCATGTTTCATTTGAGCGAAAATCACATCATTTCGCTTGTTCGTTCCAGACCCCCTAATAAAATATCGTTATGTGCATTTTCATACCAATTTGAGTTCAGGCCGAGATGGCTGCGCGCAGAAGTGCTGATATTTGATGTATTTTTTTATATAAAAATAAGTGCCGGTTACCACACCACTAAGCAGACAATACAAATATAAAATCAAATTCTTTCGCATGAATTCTTTAAATATGCGTTAACAAAAAGTTTATTAGTCGACAGCCACAAAACTGATCAATTGTTAAACTCGTCGGAAGGAAATCTAACCCAATCATATCAAACCTACTACAAATCTGTTTTCTAACGACATTGTCTAGTGGAAATATTAAAAGAGGTATCATTGTCTCGACATCCGTCTACGTGACATGGTCTCATTGATGTGTGTCGAGAAACAAAGAATTTTGTATGTCGAGACAATACCCTGTTTTAGATTTGCACCAACATTTTGCGGGCTGTGGTTAACAAATTGGTCAACAGTTAAGCCACCCCACTTTACGAAAGGTCAAAAAATCAACACATTGAAAATTGAGTGCCAGTTCGGACATATAAAGACAAGGACGGAGTGTTGCTGATATTTTCGCACACAAACCTGATGCACTTTTTTGTCGATTTGATACCTCTATATATTTATTGTCTGCATAGTGTTAATAATACGTTCATGAGTGCAAAACCCATTTTTTTTATGTGTATAGGGTATAAAAAGCACGTTCACTATACACACACATATATATATATATATATATATATATATAAATATAAATATATAGCCCCAACCGGTTTATTTGCTAACAAATGTTCAATGCACACACACATATATACAAATTTAAGTGAATGCTCTTATATACAAATTTGTGTTTGCTTATATACACGTGCATAATATATATAAATATATATTTATATACATGTATATTTATATATATATATATTTATATATACATTTATTTATATGTATATATATATATTTATATGCATGTGTGCATATGTGTTGGTGAATGCCTGTTTCTTATTTGATGGCAAAACCACTTTCGAAGAGTTTCAAACCTGTTTAAGTTTGTTGTTTTGTCTGAGTTATGGGAATACACTGCTTGCACGCAGTATTTGTACACTGCTTTCACACAGCGAGATGAGTTTACTCGATTTGTTATGTAAAAACAAGATTGAAAAATTTGAATATATTTCGATTGTGGCAGCTAAGGAAGAAAAAGCTCAGCTTATTGTCAAACAATTAATTAATTCATTTCATCTCAACAGAGTGGTAACTATAATTTTGCAATCTGTTTTACACCGTTTTTTAAAAGAAGCTTTACCTGATCGATACATTTTTCGAAGTGTAAACAGAGCTTAATATGCCCCATGAATGTATTTTGTTTGCATGTACAAATTTATACTCTCCACAAGTCGAAAATGTAGTTTGCTCCAGCGAAAAAATAAATTTAATTCTAAATTCATAGAAAATTCATAGTTTATTATTTTAATTATCTTATTTAATGTCGTCTAATATTATCTTATGCAGGAAAATATAAACCTAAAATTAAATATACTTATAAATTTAATTGTAATTTAAAAAAATATATATATTTTTTATAAAATTTCTAGGTGTATTCAATTACAACTGTTTTAGACAATAGAAAAATATTATAACTTAAGTGAAACACATTTAAAAAAAAATTTGCAGTTGCGTATTGTTAAAATAGAATTGAAGACGCTTTGAAAAAGTATCGCCAAGAATCGATACACATTATCGACTGTTAAACATTTTACACTAATCTGAAAATTCGTACAAAAACATTTTCATTCTGATTGTGGAATAAATGTAGACTCCGAAACAGAGAAGAACAGAGTATTGGGTATTCGGTTACGCTCGACTTATTTTTCGATTAATTTTACTTTGAAATTAAAATTCAACGCGTATAATAATCTTTGTATTTTTATGTTTTTTTAAAAGCTAATTTAATAATATGAAATTTGAGAGTTTAAATATTATTATATACATAGCGAATTTATTTTATTTATGACTAACGATCAACGCAGGTTCTAAGGAACATGAGAGCTACAAATTTTCTCAATTTTGCCCAATTCAATAAATTTTGCATTCACCTCAATAGTCTGGTAAATATTTCTTATTTTATTAAATACTTATTTTTTAAATTTATATAATAAAATTAATAAATTGTATATCTAGTATTGTATTTTTCTGCGACGGCATTAATAATAAATATAAGTAAATTTGTTTAAGTATTAGTCTAATTTTTAATTTAAATGTTCAAATTTTTAATATAATTTAATTTATCTGTGTCGACATTAAATAAGCAAACAAATAAATCAAAGTTAATAAATAAATGAATAATTTTGTTAAATATTAGTTTTATTTCTATATTCCATTGAAATTTCAGTATTAAATTAAATTTAATTTATCTGCTACTTTATGTATTTGCTTTGCGTCGACTGAAATAAGTCGAAATTAACTAAATAAATAAATCTTGTAATATAAGTTGAATTCAATTTTTGGGCAACTTTCGTCCAACAATTTTATTGGGCATCTAACAAGCAGGTAAAGTACAAAACCAAAAAAAAAAATATATATATAAGTCGACCGACAAATTTCGGTGCACTTCAATTCACACACAACATACACACACAGGCACATGCCAAGCACTAAAAGAGTTGAAATTTAAATAATTTGTTTTCGTAACAAAATTCGGCGCCCAACAAATACATATCAATATATACATGTGTGTGTGTGGGTATGCACTTACGCATATTCAATATATATACATGTGTGTAGGTATGCACACACACATACACATACGTACAAGCGTGTAACTAAATATATGCATGCATATACCAAATACATATGTATGTGTAGTGTATGTATGAACAATGGTTTTTTGTATGAGAGCAGCGAAGAGCAGCACAAAACGGAATTCGAAAAAAAGATTCTATTGGCACACACACGCACACATATACACACACACTAATGTATTTTTATAATTTATGTTTTGTGGTTTTTAGCTCTTCTGCTTCGCAGCATTTTAGCAACACCAATACAAATACAAATACTTTTGCAATGCATACACACGAAAGATATGTATTTGTGTGCGTTCGTGTGTGGAAGAACAGTCCATGCAGTGCATATGTATATGTGTGTGTGTATCACAAATCTCGCAGACATATTATATACAATCCACACACATATATAAATAACATACATATGACATACACGTATATTTGTATGCGAGTGTGTATATTTATTTGTAGGGCACTCACACCTTGGGCGGCAAATTCGAAAATTTTTTTGTTCTCGCTTTACATTAAATGTATTTCTTTTACATACGATATGCATACATATTTATATTTTTTTTATTTGCGATATTTATTACACAACAGCATTTATTTTATTGAGCAACACAAACACTCACGAAAATTCAATTTTTTTTTATTTAATTGTAATAAATATATATTTTGTTATATTTTACCAAAAGTTGGTGTGTTTTTCTTTTTTATGTGCAACGAACGCGAACCGAACGACGACCGCAAAAATATAAATACATTTTACGCACCCACTACATAAATACATATACATATCTATGTATCTACATATACATATACATATATAGGTATATATATATGTAAATATATAGAAAGAGAGGCGTCCGCGGCACACGACCGTACGGTTGGACTGTGGATTCTCTTTTACAGTAGTTTAACATTCCCAATCTGAACAATGTGAACAGAGCTTGAAACAAATTGATGTACTAAAATTATGTTAAAGACGATACAATCGAACAGCAATAAGAAAATAAAAAAAAAAATACTAGAAGCGAATAAAAATTAGTCATTACAAAAAACTGAGCAGAAATAAGTAAAAAATAAGAATAACTGCATAGTTAATAATTTTAATTGTCTTAAAATATAATATATTATTATTTTGATATTTTATACTGAGTAATCATCATTGCCCATTTTACTTTTGTCCCAGGCTGGTCACACTGTTAGAGGCAATTTATATTTATATCGGTACATTTTTGGCGACTTGTACTTGAAATTATCACCGGTAAATTAAGGGTTGGAGAAAGATAATTATAATTAGCAACACTGTAGTCACCGAAAACAGCTGTGGTAATTTATTCGCTGTTAAAATGTTGTCTAATTAATATTATTTGCATTGTTTCCATTCCACGACGAACTATTTCGGTTACATAGTTTTTTTTTTATATATTCTTTTATAATTGTCAGCTGTACGTGAGCACAGCCAAAATTTAAACAGCTGTTCACAAAATCCACACGGGCTAACAATGAGTTAACAGTGTGGATTTTGATTTGATCGTTTCGCTTAAAGTTTCTCATATAAAATCTGATTATCAATTTATTTTAATTGCAGCTTCGGTATATTTTTTATATATATTTAAATACATTTATTTATTTAAATACCGCAATCAGCGTTTCACATCATTAAGAAATACCATGCGCTCCACTTCATGGGTATTGCTTCGTAGCTTGAACGATAAATCGATAAATTTTTAGTGAAAATAGCGTATTGCATATTTCAATAACATATGTAAATATATATATATATATATATAATAAATAAGCAATATATTCTAAAAAATAATGTTCACGTCCCACTTTTGCTCAACTCAAACAAAATCATCAGCTGGCGATGATTTATCGATATCAATATCGAAAGTGTAAAAGTGTCATTTCGAGCGGAGCATCGTCGTCACACTGTGTATGCGTATAGGTGTGTGTGTGTGTAACTCATTTTATTCGCAAATTGGAACATAATTTATTATTTAAATAAATTCACTTTGAAGAATTCAGAACAAAGGCAAAGCGCAAAAAATATGCGCAAATTGATTAACTAAAAATCTAAATCACAGACAATTTTATGTAGTTCTGCTGAGTGTGTGTAAATTCGTGGCCATATATGTGTGTGTGCAAGACTATATTTATATATGTCAATATAAGCCAATAAATTTATTAAAAGCAGCAGCAACGCTGTTAAATTAACATTTGAGTTGAGTTAGCAGAATGTGAATAAAATTACATAAACCAAACATCATTTGTGCTCTAGTAATGTGTTTGTGTGTGTGATTACATACATATGATATATATATATATATATATATATATATATGTATGTGTATGTGTACAGCGTTCAAGGTTTTTTGCAGAGTAGTTCAATGAAAAAAAAGTTCTCATGTACTTATTTATGCGTATGGGTTGTGTACACATACACACAAACATACATACAAATGTACCTAAAACCCTAACCGTTCTTCTCTTTCTTCATTTTCTTCTTTTTATTTACAATAACATTTTCAGCTGGCAGAAGAAGAAGAGAGCAGAGCTGTGATCCGGCCGAAACGTTGGGTTTACACTGTTGTCAGTCGCGGTGCAGGAAGAAGCAGCAGCAGAATAAGAAGCAGAAGGAACACCAGAATTACAACAGACAAAAAAGAGCTTGTTAGCCAAAAAACAGAATAGAACGGTACTTCGCATTAGCATATCGACATGTCTGATCTTGGCAGCGGGGACGACGGTATCTCAGGATCAAGTAAGTGTTACTTGGATAATGTGGTTGCATTTACACGATTAAATTCCCATTATTATATTATGCCGTGTTAAGGGGTCTTGCATTTTATAAGGTTGGAATAAACTAACTACACGAGCAATCTATTACACCCATTCTGCTCATGTAAATTGTTATATCCTCTTTGGTCATGTAAATGTGTATTTTTCTTATAAGTAGCGTATAAATGATAAGTAAAATATTTGTTTTTATGAGATGGAAGATCAGATTATCTTATATTTTATATATAATATAATTATATTATATACATAATCAAAATTAATCTAACCATTAAATTTTGTTGAATGAATTTATTTTCAGAGTACAATGCAAGTAATATGGAAGGTTCTTCAAGCAGAAATGAGTTCGAATCATCTGGAAAAGGTATGACAACATTTTAAAGCTGAAAATTGGATTCGCCAGTTATTTTCATATTTTTTGATTTATTTGTCACCAACAAGTATTTATTATTTTTTTTATATGCAGCTGGCAATGTCAATGAACAGGAGCTGGCTACAAAAATGCTCCAAATACAATCAAAGCGTTTTTACTTGGACGTAAAACAAAATCGCCGCGGACGATTTATTAAAGTGGCTGAGGTAAATATAAATAAATATATACATTTAGTCGAGCCTTCCAAGTCATTATTAGCAAGTTTCATGATGAATTTAAGTAGGAATTAAATATATTATTTCAGTTGCATATTTTTTTTATATTTTTTATATATTGATTTTTTAAACACAATTTTTTAATGAATTTTGCACTTTTAAATGTAGAAAACTCATCCCAGTTATTTAAAATATTTGGTTTACTCTTCCATTTTCTATTATTTTTTAACCGATTTTAATAATTGTTTAGAACTGTTTTCGGTTTACTTCATTGTTTTTTTTTTAAATTTAGTTGCTCATAATCGATATTATTTTAAAGCGAAAATGTAATTAAATGTCAACTAAAGTCAAAAAATAAAATTTAAGTTACAAAATAAAAAAATAATATTTCTGGAGGTGTTTATATTAGAATAATGCTCTTGCTTAATTTTTGTGAAATTAACCAAATTAAAATTGAAAATTTGAAGGATTTATTAACAATAACTTTGAGGTATATTGACGACGTTACTAATTTATATTATTTTAAATTATTCATGCTAGATTTTATATGTCATATGTTAATGTTTTAAATAAAATATTTATTTACACTAATTTTCAGATTGGAGCCGATGGGCGACGAAGTCAAATATATTTAGCGCTGTCTACAGCGGCCGAGTTTCGCGACCATCTCTCATCATTTAGTGACTATTATGCTTCTTTAGGTAAGCAATTAAATATTTGTGTATTTTTTAATAATCAATAATCTGATAAAAAATAAAATTAAATATTCACACAGGGCCACCAAATACAGACAATTTACCGGAAGATGGTAAACTAAAATCAGAGATGATGATGAAGGACAATAGACGATATTATTTGGACTTAAAGGAAAATACGCGCGGCAGATTCCTTCGTGTAAATATTATATATATATTACAGTTGCAAACAAAAAATTAATGTGAATACAAAAAGTGTTTTTTTTTTTATATATTAATGTATATATTTAGAAATAATAGCACTTTATAGAAATCGTTTCTTTATTCCTAATTTTCATAATTAATTAAAGTGCACTTTTGGAAAAAGCTGCTATTATTTTTTCGATAATTTTCTGGCTTAAATATATTTTTTTTATTTAAATTTAATTGAAATAAGTTGAATAAAATTTTATTTTTTCATACTCAATTTTTTTTTTAAGAATCGCCTTTAAAATTTGACCTTATCTTTAAAATTCCCAATTTAATAAACTATTCGTTTTTTTTTTCGAATTTTTGTTTGTTTTTGTATTTATTATTAATATTAATGAGTTCATTTTCAGGTTTCGCAAACAATAACAAGAGGCGGGCCCAGATCTCAGATTGCATTGCCTGCACAGGGCATGATTGAATTTCGGGATGCGTTAACTGATTTGTTGGAGGAATTTGGCGCTAATGATGGGGGGTAAAGTATTAAACTGTAAACAATAAATTAATTTAATTAAGTTAACAAAGTAAAGAGTTCAAATTAAAATTAAATGACGTAAATGATATAAATTAATTTGAAAAAGTGTATTGAAAAGGAACAAATATAGCTAGTCATCATAATTTAGACAATTAATATTTTTCCCAATATTATATTTCAGATTTAAGGGCGATTTACCGGAAGAACGTCACATGAAAGTGGATAATAAAAACTTTTACTTCGACATCGGCCAAAATCATCGCGGGGTTTATATGCGCATCAGTGAGGTATGAAATTAGACAATTTGTATACAGTTGCGTACAAAATAATAGCACCACTTGCAAAAAATTAAAATGCAGAATTTTTTAAATGCTCATTTAATTAATAATTATGTAAATTATAAATAAATAAACGAATTGAATTATTTATTTTTAATTGAATATTTTAAAGATATATAGTGAAAATAACTTTAAACATATTTAAAATCAACAATTATTATTATTTTTTATCCAACTGTATATACACTGCATATTTAAGTATTCACACAACTTTTTCTTCTTATTGTTCACAGGTGAAGAACAATTTTCGCACTTCGATAACTATACCTGAGAAATGTTGGTTACGATTTCGTGATATTTTCAACGATTATTGCGACAAAATGAAGAAATCGTCCGATTTAATCACTGCCGATAATAATCTACCGACAACAACCAATAGTCTCAAATAATTGGCAAAAATTAAAACCATGAATAAAAACAACAATTAAACATGTTAGTAAAGCTCTCACAAAAAAAAAAAACAAAAGAACGAAATATATATGCAAACAACAAAAAAGAACAAACAACAAAATTCAAAGCTTTTTCTGCGTTTAAACATTTTTGCATCGATAAAAAAAAAACAACACTTAGAAAAATGTTTATTGTTGACGATATTATTATGTAAATATTATTATGCCAACTGCTGCTAAAAAAAAAAGATATGTGATTATTATAAACATTTGCTTAACTTGATAATAATTTGTTTAAAAAAAGCTTTTAATATAATTTGTATTTATATTTATATTGATCAAAAATACTAGAAATTAGCATTTAGCGCAGATTGATTGATACATATATGTATGTGTATGAAATTAAGATCAGATTTTTGTTTAATTTATTCACTAATTTAATTAATTGAACTACTTAAAGATGAATCTAAGTATTAAGAGATTTTTCATACCAACCACATTTGCATTGCTAATTCAAAACATTTATTTTTTATTTGTCCAACAAAAAAATTTACATTACGTAACGCAATATATTATAATTATTATTATTGGTGATTATATTTGCAGCTAAAAAATACGCAATTGTGTATAAAATTTCGAATAAGTTAATGCAATTGTTTGTTATTATATTACTCTGTACCTTGGTAACATATATGTATATATATACATGCTATAAACAAGTTGATATCTGCTATATATATATATATATATTTTAATTTCGTACTCTGTGAATATTGTGACCAATTTTGTGCAATACTACTCAGTTGCTTTATCAGCTTTCTAAGAAAAAAAAATATATATATGGATATATATTGGGATCTATATAGAAATACTACGCCCAAAAATTGTTTGAAGACTTTTTTTTAGCTTGTGCAAATTATCCTGTTATAATCTGGGATCGGAACGGTTCAGATCAGCTGGCCACATCAATTAGATATTCGTTTAATCGATTGTAGAATCAAAAAAAAACAAAAAACACTTGGTAGATTAAATAGTTAAATTAAGTGTATAAATTTCATCATAGAATATATATATATCCGGTTGATGTAACTTAAATAAATTTCGTCGTAAATATGAATGTTACAAAAATTGTTAAAGCTTTTAGAAATATGTTACAAATTATAAAAATGTCTTAAAAATAATTACTAAAAACAGAAAAAAAAAAAACGTTTATAAAACAAAAGTTTCAATGTGATCACGTAGGATAAATAAAACAAATATTAGGAACTAATACAAAATGCATAGCAAAAAAAACAAAACACTAAGAATGTGTGTATGTAAATCATGCAATATATAAATATATATATATATATATATACCATAAGAATATATATAAATAATATGCAAACATAAGTGTTACATTAAAATCAAAATTCAGCCTATTTAAATGGATAAACTTAATAATATTTATTACTGAAATGATAAACAAAAAACTACACCAAACATAGAAAAAAATATTTTAAAAATCAAGTGCGCTACACTAAAATTCACAAATTAAAATACATATTAGTATATGTATTAGAGATAAGTCTGTACATTGTATGGCGATTACTCCCCACACCACCCCTCCTCCCAGGTAGGTATGAAAAGCAATGAAAAAAATTTAACAAGAATTATTGTTGTTAGCTCAAAATGTTAACTAACCAAACTAAATCCACAAACACACACACAACCATCTGCTAAGATAATTAAACAAATTAGTGGGAAACAACAACAGCAAAAATAACAAGAACAATTGATAAGCAGTTAGCACACGGTTATTTCGAATACAGTGAATTTATCTATTATGTTGTTTATGCAAAAACAAAACAAATATTTTAAGAAATTTGTGAATATGAAGTATGAAATAAAGTTAAATCAAATTAACCCTCAATCGCATACTTAACTGAACAATTTAGTTTAGGATTCAAAGTCAGCTTTATATAAATCTGTTTTTACTTGTAAATCGTACAGTTCTACTATAAGTGGATAAGTGGAAAAACTAAATTGTAAGACAATTATTATTGGAATCGCCAGGAAGAAGTGGTATCTATTAAGACTTATAAAGTAGAGGCGAGCAAATGAAGTAATCTTTTACATTGTTTCCCTTTTAGGTTCGAATTGCGAATTCGAATTTGACTTTGGCTAGATTTGCAGCAATGGCGATTGTGTTTTGCAGTTTTATCAATTGTTATTAAGCAAAGGGAAAAGAAAGTGTTCTTTTTGGAGTCATTTCAATAATTATTAGGATGTAGCTACGAATATTTGACATAGTATATAGCCGAGATGTTTATATTACCAATATCAAAAATGATTAAGGAAGTAGATAGAACTATTTCTGGAATTCTATTAATAATTATCAATAAAGAAAGAGTTAGAGAGAGATATATAAATATTTAAGGAGTTTTATCAATAACTATTATTAATACATTATGTTGTTGGGTGTACCCACATTAATATTTATTCATCGCAATCTTCACAAGTTTAGTAACAGACTCAAATGTCGTTTAATGTATGAAACACATATATATATATATATATATATCTCCTATCGATCGATTTCACCAAAGACGACATCGAGGGTGCCAATGATGGCGACCACATCGGCCAACATGTGCTGCTTGCCAATCTTCTCGAGGGCGGCGAGATGAGCGAAACCAGGTGCCTTAATCTTGCAACGATAGGGACGACTCGACCCATCGGAGACAAGGTAGACGCCAAATTCGCCTTTGGGCGCCTCAATAGCCGTGTAGGTGGTACCCGGTGGCACCTGATAGCCCTGCGTGAACAGCTTGAAATGATGAATGAGCGCCTCCATTGATGTCTTCATTTCGAATCGAGTGGGAGGCGTAACTTTGGCATCGTCTGTTTTAATTTCGCCAGCGGGAATTTGATTCAAGCATTGATCAATGATCCTCAGGGACTGACGCATCTCCTCGATGCGACACAAATAGCGATCGTAGCAATCGCCTTTAGTGCCAATTGGGACATCGAAGTCAACCAGATCATAGGCATCGTATGGCTGCTGTTTCCTCAGATCCCATTTGATGCCCGAGCCACGAAGCATCACGCCACTGAAGCCGTAATTTAGCGCCTCTTCGGCGGAAACAATTCCAATATCTTCGGTGCGCTGAACCCAAATACGATTTGTGCTTAACACATCCTCAACTTCATCGAGCCGTTCCGCAAACTTGGAGGCAAACTCATAAATGTCATCCATTAAACCCAGTGGCATATCCTGCAACGCACCAATATGTTTATAAATCAATTCAAATGAATATTCTTTTCAATTTACTAGGGAAACTCCTCCTGGTCTGATGTAGGCTGCATGCATTCTCGCGCCAGAGACTCTCTCATAAAACTCCATCATCTTCTCGCGTTCCTCGAACAACCAGAAGAATGGAGTCAAAGCACCCACATCCAGCGCATGGGTTCCAACAGCCATTATGTGATTCAGAATCCGGGTGATTTCACCAAACAATGCTGCAAAGCAAAAAACATTGATTAAAAAAAGGTCAGCTAAGAAAAAAAAAATTGTTTAATTCTGTAAGAAAATTATGACGAAAAAAATTAATTTACTATTATAAATATATATTCAATAGTGAAAGCAAATCAATCGTCAAAATAAATGCATAACAGTATAATTAAAAATTTAGCAATTTTTTTTTCTAACAAAAAATATAATTAAGAATTTTTGAGCACCTACTTCGAATGTATTTGGCGCGCAGCGGTACCTCAATATTGAGCAGTTTCTCCACAGCGAGTGAATAGCACTGCTCGTTACACATCATCGACACATAATCCAATCGATCAAAATATGGCAACGCTTGAGTATAAGTCTTATACTCAATCAGTTTTTCAGTGCCGCGATGCAGGAGGCCAATATGTGGATCAGCACGCATTACCGTCTGCAACAAGAAATTTAGTGCTATTAGTTGTTCGTTGTTGTTGCATATATATTACAATACTCACCTCGCCATCCAATTCGAGCACGAGTCGCAGCACGCCGTGAGCAGCTGGATGCTGGGGACCAAAATTCAGTGTTAGATTGCGCACCGATTTCTCAACGGGCACCACTTTGCCTAGTGTTGTTATCATTTAAATACATATGTATTAAATATAAAATATTTATATATAGGTAAAAAACATACTGTTCCATGGCGGCACCTTCCATAGCGAGGTGACTTCATCGGGATACATAACAGGACCGCTGAATTGTTTAATAAATTCCGGATCGGGATACCATTTTGCTGCATTGCGTTGCTGATTTGAGCTGAGAGCAAATAAAATTATTTTAATTATTAGCTTCGCATTGTAGTCACACTGATTATGTAAGTCTCGGCAGCGTTTCGTTTGTTTACCTAAGAATGCTGCTACCGATTGTTGCTGCTGCTGCAATCGATGTTGGCGTCTTGAAAAGATGGGAACCTGCCCCAGCCACCGATTGCTTAATTATATTAAGCATTTTTGTTTTTTAAAGTAACTTTAGTGACTTTTCACCCAAAACAGAGCTGGCAAACGTCAAAGTCAGTCTGCCAGTCAGCTGTTCGCCAGTGTGTGCAGACGTACAATAGATCGGCTCAACTCGTGCCAGCAGTTATCGATGTGCTCAATTACAATTTTATTAATTTGCTTATGCGATTTATTAGTTGGTTGTGCGCATACATAAATTAAAAAGAGCATATATAAGCAATAATTAATAACTTAATATATATAATAATAAACTACTAAGTCAACGATATTTCTAATCGCTTTTTGACACAATGGACAGCTCACCGCATGGAGTGCTATAAAATACTGCAAAGTAAATAAATAATAATTTGGCCGTATTTCCATATAAAATATATATCGATAAATAAATATTGTATTTATTATTGTAGGCAGTGCATAAATACATAAATATTAAAATCATTTTAGATATGACAATGCAAATATTTTATAAATTCCAATTTGTAGTATACTTCTAATATTAATAGTAACAGTTTAATAAGAAAATCAAATCGCTTTCGATAAATTAAACACAACTAAATAAATAAATAAAACAAATCATTGTAAAATTTGAGATATTTTATAAATCGCACTTTCAAGTATCTTTCTAGTATTTTATTTGTATATAAGTAAATAAATACTCAAATAATAAATATGTTAAATATTTGTATTATTTCCAATTTGTAGTATTTTTCTAGTATTAAAGTATAAGTTATACACACAAATGTTACATCTGTGACTGGTAACTCAAAAATACTCGCGGAAAATTATTTGAGATACATATAGATTGCCGAGATGCAGCCACACTGTCAGTTTCGTATTATTTTTTTACACCTTGAAACATAGCTCTTTTTAAATACTTGTTAATATATACGTAATCTAAAAAATTATTACGAAAACATGCTGTGGACACGGAGGCGGCACATACTAAATAAAAATAAAACAAATATGTGATTCGCTGCAAAAAATGTAAAGCCAAAAAAAAATTACCCAATTAAATGTATACATAAAAAGTTCCTCTGTGTGTGTATGTGTAAATTTCGTTTAAAAAGAAAAGAAAAAATGCAACAAAATAAAGCACGCAATTGTTTTTAACACGACTTTAACAGGATATTATAGTTATTTTAAGTATTTGTATATTTATTTCAATTCGTTTTTTATTCATCAACATTTTCGTTAATTGTGTTGGGTTTTTGTGTATGTATACAGAAAATTTGTTGGGCTCAATGTTTATGTATTTGTGTCTGCTTCTAGCAAGACGAATGTGCAAAAGAGAGAGAGTGAGATTGTACTCTCTCTCCTCGCTCTCGCTCGTTCTTTATGTGTGAATTTCTGTGCAAAGCAACAACAACAATATTATTTGCTTTGCCAAAACAAGCCATAAAAGTCCTGATGAATATCGAACAAAGCAGTTTTTTTGCCAACGATTTTGTTTTTGTCAACTGCAAACAAATTAATATATATTTAAAAAAAATTGTGAATTTAATTTGAAAAGTGTTTTACTTGTTTTTAATCAGACTTTAAATTACAAAGTACTGATTGAAATTACATTGGAAAAATATATTTTTTTAATTACACGGGCAGCAAAGATAATTATAAGATCACAATCGCCGGCATTCACTATATTTCGAAGTGCATAACGAAAACCTCTGTATCTATATATATATTCATCTGAGTTGAAATTGCGTTTATATGTATATGTGCATATGTATTTATATATGTGTGTGTTTACAGAGTATATACAAAGTATATATATGTGGATATATATTTGAATCCTTATATGTATGCATGTATATATATTTCTACAGCTAAGCTTGAAAACAATGAAAATGTTCGTTCTAAATAATATGCGTACAATCCATTTCTATGTTAGAAATAACTCTAAAAGAAATGTAAATATTATTATTATCTAATATTATTAATATAATATTAATTAAATAGGGTACATTTCACTGAAGCTAAATGCGTAGAGCGCTGTAAATACGTATATACATACACATATATACATACGTATATACATTTACAGAATCATATTACAGATCGTTTCAGAAAGTTTTTGAATAAAGTATAAAATTCCTCTTTCCAACTACCTAACTCATTACCATGTTTTTATGCTTTATTTTTTTACTGTTCAAATATTTAATACTATTTTCAAAAATTGAATGTCTGGATTTGGAAAACTGACTTTTTGATTTGAGTTTTTCAAGTTTTCTGTTCATTTGGACAGAGAGTAAAGCCTAATTTAATTTTTTGAACTTAAGTTTTTTTTTAATGAACTTCGAAGATCTTTTCTCTGAGAATATTATATAAATACAATGTATTAATAAATACAATGTACATACAATAAATAGTTCAAATTAATTAGTAAATAAGGAATAACATATCAGATAATTAATTAAAAATGAGATTAATTATAATTAATATCATAATATATTACTTAACAATTAATAAATAGTAAATAGTAGATATTTATTAATAAATGAAAGCGTTTCAATTGCATTGCAGAGACTTGAAGAGAGATCGGCATGTTGATGGCAGACGCTCCTCTATTTTGGTTACGAGCAAGCAACAACAACAGAAATAACAATAACGACAGGCGACAGGAGGAAGGAAAGACGACAATACCAACGAGCAGCATTAATCGATAAATCAATAACTGGAGAAAAAAAAAAAAATAAAATAAAAAAAATAATAAATTACAAAAAATATGACATTCGACCGAAAACTTGGCCTGAAAGCTGTTGACCGGAGAGCGTCGCCTGATCAAAAGAATGCCGAATGCGAAGAGTTGCCCAAAAGTTGTTGCCTGGAAAGGGAGCCGGAAATTTGGACCAGCAAAGCCGTAATACTCCGGCAACAGCGGTTGCCCGAGCCTCGAAATACCAATATGAATATCAATACAACAACAACTCCACCGACGATCATCGATAAATCTATGCCAAAACAACAAAATCAGCAACTACAACATCAGCAACAAAAAAATCATCGAAATCGAAAGCAATCGAAATCGAAACCGCCTCAAATGCCAGCAGCCACGCATCGAAAGTCCAAAAGTAAAAGTAAGACTAAGTTAAATAAAAGTGGAACAACTGATTCTGGTTCTTTTTCGAGGAACAATAATAATTCCACACACAACAATTCCCTTTCAATTTGTGCTGGCTCACAAAGCATCGGGTTGCATCCGGATGCATTCCACTTGATTAAGACGATTCATTCACATAGCAACCAGTGCAAAATACACATTACACCAGGCATAAATCGAAGCAATAACAATAATATTAATAATCTGAGCCAGTGTAATAAATTGAAGAAGACGAAGGGGAGCAAATTGTCGTTGATACCGTTGCCCACGTTGGGCGCCACATCCTTTGCCACTCTGCTAACGATCATCTGCATTGAGACCGTGCTGCTGTCCACAATGTCAAGCTGTGCTAAGACCTTCTACATGCATTGGAATACATCGAACAGCATGTGAGTACCATCCATAATCCATCTTTTTTAAAAACTTACCCAGAGAGACTTATATTTAAATAAATTTAAAATTAATTTTTTATATATAAAATTACAAAAAAGAAAAGAAATTTATTTTATGTTTGTATTTAAATGTTTATTTATGTTTGTATTTAAATTTTAAATATGAATGAGGAAACCCCAGGAAAATCAGACTAAAATAGGTAGTTAGTATGAATTAGTTAAGATAAGCCCCCATCAGAAATGCATGCGAAAATTTTAAATACGAGACAAGACGTTAATTATTTAAATAAAGGGCTCTGAAATGATCAGATGATAAAGTCTATTGTAATCATTACAGAGTACTCGAAAGAAGGTAACAACAAAAAATAGTTAGTAGTACACAAATTGAAAGAAAGCATGAACAAGTAATGGGTAAGTCTAGAGGGGAAAAAACTAATATTTATGAATGCAGGCGGTACTCCAACGGCGACATAATGCAATGAGATTTTCGTCTCAGTAAAATTTAATTAAATTTAAGATTTTGGCACTTTTTTTCTACAATAAAATATAAGGATTAAAAATAATTCCAAGAGCCGTACTAACTTTATTTTCTTGTTGCAATACTAAACAATATATTAAAAATTAACATTTCAACTGATCTCGCTTCAATAATAGTTGGCTAGCAATGCTTATAATTTAAGTCAAACAGGTGTCCTTTGAGTCTGCTGCAAGTATAACAAGTATATTTTTAAAGTATTTTAAAAAACAATACATACAATACACATACGAATACAACAATTTTGTATGTACTTAATGCAATGGGATAGCTGATATGGATGTGGATGGAATACGCAACGCAACGCAACACAACACAACACATAACAACGCACTTCAGTTGGGGTCTAGGGTTCAGAAATGAAACGCGCACGCACATAAATGTGTGTGTTTATATATTTATATATATATTATGTCAACCCTCAAAGCACTCGCAGCCGCATCGCGACCTACAACGTTTTACTGTCAATGGGCAAGGGGGATGGGCAAGGAGAGACATAGAAAATAAAGAGAATAAGAAATAGTGTGGGAAGTGCATAGAAGAATTGCTCAGCGTCTTTTTACATAAGCTTCTTGCTATGCGTGTGAGGTGAGGTGAGTTCGGGTATGGGGAGTTGAGTGCATGCGTCTTGCTTGTGGATTGCATCTATTATTCTTGTTTTACAGTTATTGAGCGGCTGGCTATTGAATTGATTGATTCTTATCTATATGTGTATTATTGTGTTTATAGGTATGGATTTAAACATATTAACAATAGGCACAGGTGACTCCTTATTAGTTTAAACAACTTAGGAAAACAATTATAAATTCTTAGCCCATGTAAAAAGAAGAAGAAGATAAAAAAAAACTTGCAAAAAAATAAATCAAAATTAATTAATTTATAGTCATTGTATAAAACGAAAAGAAAATGAATTCTTTAAAATAATTTAATCCGCTTAAGGGGAAAAAACAATCTTCACAAATTATAAAAAAAAAGATTAATAACTTAAACAGCTTAGCAAAATAGATAACAAAATGCATAACATTTTAGCCGTCGTAAAAAAAGGGAAATAAAACCAACACAAACTGTTTTTATTGCAAGCAACTTAAGCAAATATATATATATATAATATATATATTTATAATAATAAGTGCATAAGTAAAAAAATGTTTTGAAAATAACAATTTATAACTAATATGATTAAAATACATTAAAAATAAAATAAGAGATGTTAAAAAGTTAAATAAAAAACAGAAATAAACGAGAACATTTTAGAGCAAGTGTACTTCAAAAATATTTTTTGGACGAACTCCTTTTTAACTTAATAGTATTAGTCTCTTTTAGTATGCAAATCAACCGATTTGTTTATTTCTTATGTTTTATTATTAATGATCATGTTTTAAATGTAGTTAAATTCAGACTGACCTGAAAAAATGACATAAATCAAGTTATAATTTTGATAACCGTTTATTGTTTGTCAAAGTGACCGGTTATGGGCAAAAGAAATTAAATGCATCCAGTTTGATATTCAAATAAAACTGGTAGTTTCAAACATTCAATCCACATGGCTTATAGCATAATAAATTTAACAGCATTAAGCAAGTGTCCATTAATTATTAAAATTGTTATCGGTTACTGAACTTTGATCAGATTGAATGCATTTTTTCCATCAATTTTCCAGTCACATTTTAATTTACATCTGAATGTGAATTCAAAATGTTGATAAAAATGAATAAATAATCAAATAATTCAATATATAAATAATATAATATACATATCTGAGGTGCTTAGTAGAAAAAAAAAACAAATCATAATCGATTTGTGAGCTATGATCCGCATATTTTGCTTTTAAATTAAAAAATGCTGGAGTGAAGCAATAAATATAATATAATAAGTATAATAAATGTATAAGATATAACTAATTTAATCTTATAAATATTTCTTACTTGTTTAATTAAAATGTAATTATTAAATTTTATTTTTAATTTAATTTAATAACTTAATATGTGCGTAGTAGTTAGAAAGCAAATCAGTCAACTATTTAAGCTGCCCTCCTATATACGTATATAACTATACGTTTACCTGTAACCCTAGTCGCTTTTATAAGATGTGAAGAGGCGTGCGTGTGTGTGTATTGTGTGTGTGTGTGTCGCCAAAGTACTAAGTACATGTAAAATATGCGTACTTCATCATTAGGGGGTGATTTTTGATTTACAAAGGCTCCCAACAATAAAATGGAAGGAAAAAACACAGAACAACTTGAAAAGGCACAAGGAAACTGAGGAAACAGACGAGAGAAGAGGAGAAGGAAAAGGAAAAGGAAAAGGAGGAGAAGGCAACAGCAGACATATATAAGTGCGTGCGTCGTGTTAACCACTACATGGTTTCCTCAGGGGTTAGGAGACGGGGTGTGTAGAGGGGTGACGGAGGCGGAGGGGGACTACTTGTCGGTCGAGTTGTAGTTGAGGTTCTTTTTTATACACCCATTAAAAGCGAGTAAGAAGTGTAGTCTGAATTTATGGAAAGTTTGTAACATGGAGAAGAATAACTCCGATATAAAGTATATATATATAAAAATTACTGATCACCAACAACAGTCAAGTCGATGCCTCATGCTATAAGAGTTTAGTATAAGTTGTCTTCCACAACTAGAATTCATTATATAATATTAAATATTACATTTTATTTTTAATTTAATTTAATCTATTATTTACTTTCTGTTTAATTTTTGTGTCGACTGATATAAGTAGATAAGTAAACAAATATAAAATATCGATTTCAAAGTCTGAGTGTTATTGAACATATAAAAATGGATTTAAGCTAGCTCACAAAATGTATCATCATATTTTGTACACTGTTAAATCACTGTTAAGCTGGGTGGATTTTGTAAATAGCTGTTCGAAGGTGTTAAAGTAATGCATTTGATATATTATCTATATATATGTATAATAATTAGTTTACTTTACGCAATGTAGACATTCAGTCTAAAATTGGGCTATTAATCGATTTTATATATTAATAAGGTATCTGCTAGTCGAGCTGTCGCGAAGTGAAGCGGATTTATAATTTTTCGAGAATCCGCTTTGCGATTTGCACTCAGAGTCAACATTATGCAAACGCAGCTTCAGCTCTCAAAGTCGAACATTTGTAAAAATATATAAACGCATTTTTTGCTATACCCTCTCACATATCCGCAGACCAAGAGGGGAGGTTTGGGCTGTGCAGGGATTATAACTTGTTGAAATGCATAGCGCTTCTCTTTGTTAATCTCAGAGATGCTTCCACTGAGGCGAAATGACACCTCTCTCCGTCCCTCTCTCCTCGCAGAAAGTGCTTATCTGCTAGATACACTGTATTCAGAGCATCTGCTCTATTCATAAAATAAATATAAATAAATAAATAAAATAGTTCAAGTAAATAAATAATTTCTAAATATATGACAAAATAGTTTTATATTATAATGCTATATGTTATCGATTTTTATTATCGTGTCGAGTTATCGATAAACTTAATAATGAAAATAGGGATGCGTAACCATCGATGTATTCTTATCATAACCGATAAACATGAAATATATATTAGAATATTCGAAAATTATTTTTTTCATTTTATTTTATTTATCTTATTTTTTATTTAATGTGGATAGTTCACAATTTTTAAAAAAGTTTATTATATTCTTTTATTAAACTTTATAATTTACTTGGTAACTTATGTTTTAAATAATTTTCTTAAAGTTGGGGGTAACCATATAAGACAAAGGTTGAGAATACACATAAAAAAAAATAATCTGAACAAAAAATTTTAATGAAAATATACTCAAATTAATTTATTAAATTTAAAAAATAAATTAATGTTAGATTAGTGATATAGTGAAATAAGTTATTAGTGAATATTTTAAATAAAAAAAATGAATAATTAAATTAGAGATAAGTAATATAGTGAAAAGGCTAAATTAATTTACATTTTTAATACGCTTCTTTTCTTGAATAATTTATCTAGTTATGTATTCGCAAATTCGAAATTCGCAAATTAAATATTTATAAGCTTATAAAAATAAGGCTTACAGAAATAGGGCTTTAATAAACTGAAGTACCCACAAAATGCATAACAGATGTAACAGATAAATGATTAAATTAAGTGATATAATAAAGGCTTTTTAAATTAATACTAAAGAAAAGCATATATGAGAAATATAAATTATAAAAGTAGATATAAGAATTATGCATTTACAAATAAATATCTTTATTTTATATAGATATTATATATATAGCATTTTTTGTCTGGGTTTCTTTTGCAGATTTCGGATTGATAATACGGACCACATTATAGACGTAAACAAGGGCAATTTGGCGTTTGAATTCGATCAGGTGCACATTATTTGTCCCGTCTACGAGCCGGGCGCCTTTGAAAATGAAACGGAGAAATATATAATCTATAATGTGTCAAAAGTGGAATATGAAACATGTCGCATAACGAACGCCGATCCGCGAGTAATAGCTATATGTGATAAGCCTCAAAAATTAATGTTTTTTACGATTACGTTCCGGCCATTTACACCGCAGCCAGGTGGTTTAGAGTTCCTCCCTGGAAATGATTACTACTTCATTTGTGAGTATTTACTGAAACTTAATTGAATTCTCAATTTATGTTAATTTATTTGGATATACATATATATATATTTTTTATAAAAATATTTTAGCGACTTCATCCAAGGACGATTTGTATCGTCGCATTGGCGGTCGTTGTTCCACAAATAATATGAAAGTTGTGTTCAAAGTGTGCTGTGCCGAGGAGAAGAACAAAACAACGGAAACGACGACGCTCCTTGAAAATACGGGTGGTGCCGGAACGGGTACGGGAACGGGAACTGGAACCGTTGATAATACGGCCATCAATGTAGATGCAAACGTGAATGGCGTTAATACAATTGGTGTCAACACGGCCAACGCTGGCAACACTGGCAACATCCATTTGAAGCCCATCAATGGTCTGGGCACCTCGATCAACACAAACATTGATCAATTCAATCGCATACCCATCCAACCCAATATTATTGGCAATAATATTGGACAAGGTGGAGTTGGAGGAGGAGCTGGTGGCGTTATTTTATCGCCTGGTCATGGTAGCATTAATATGTTGCCACCTGGCCGCGGTGGCATACATCTGACATATCCGGGTCATCATCATATACAGACGGGTATTCGGATTAATAATGTGCCAACGAATGTGCAACAGAATCAAAATAATCCAAATATGCATTCGCATCCTCCGCCGCCGCATACGCATCACAAACAGCAGGCCGGCAACAATAATCTAAATGCGAAGGGGAATGGTAAGAAAATATCATCAAATGATAATGATCAAGATCTACATCAGCATCAACTTACATACAACATACATCAAATTGGCATTAATTCAACATACAATACTCATCATCAACAATATCCACATCAACAACATTATCTATCGCCAGTTGTTGTTGACACCAATCACAGTAATATTGTTCAGAGCACAATTAACTGGCCGATTACTGCCAATCACTGGGAAACAAATCCAAACACAACTTCAATCGACATTTTAACAACAACTAATACAAACACAAATCTAAATACAAATCTTAATCTAAATACAAGTAGCAAACTTAACACCAGACTTAATCAGACAGTAAGATTGACCCACAATATTGATAAGATGAAACGTAAGTAGTACTTCTAGTAATGCATTCTCCTTGCGTTCCTTTCTTGCATTCATGCATTCATCCATTTACCCAAAAAAAAAAAAGTAAATAAATAACACCCGTCCCAAAATTTACTCTATTAAAAAAATCGATTATTTAAAGAGATAAATTGGATTTATTACTTGTTATTTAAAAAGTTGTTGGGAAATAATTTTCAAAGCTATAACCTAACCCCTTTCAAAATAAATTGGTATTATGTTACAGGCAGAAGAAATCAACTGCGAGCCCATCAATCATATATATTATTGATCAGCAACAACAGCTGAATCGATATAGATCAGATCTCATGGACTTGAAAAGTTTAAAAGACTTTAATTTAGGCATATAAATTCAGCTGCGCCCGTTTCTTAAAAGTCTATACTTATTGATTTCTGCTAGCAATAAAAGCCAATCTTATACATCTTATTGATCAACGGGAACAATTTTATCAAGATCGGATATTATATAATATTATATTATATATTTTCATATTCTTCTCATTTATTTTAGACGCATAGCTAAAAATTGGAATATATTTCCATTATGTATATACATTATAACAACTTTTATAATTTAATTCAGATTTCAAAATATTTTATAGGCTAAAGCTGGCTATATTGATTTCTTTATTTTTTTTTTTTTTAGTTTTTTATACGTTAAAAAACGTGACATTGAGATTTATTTATTTAAAAATCATGCCCAAATTCGATTCAATAACGGGATTTAATTTTTTATTTGTAGTTAAGAATTCCATAAGAAGCGCATATTGATAGAAAACAACAAAATATTTGATTATTTATTAATCAAAAATAATAATAAAAAAAATACAAAAAAAAGTTATATAATTTATAAATATGCAAAAAAATTTTTTTAAAAAATTTACAATTCAAAAGAAACAAAGTATCACTTGAAATACTTTCCAACACTAACAGTATTCTGAATACTCCCCAAGAAAAGAACTGTTTGTGTGGAATAGTTCTTAGAAAACAAGCAGCTAGCAAAAATGATCTATCCATTTTTTAATTAATGAAATCTAGAAAAATTTTTTTATATTTTAATAAATATAAATATATTTAAAAAAAAATCAAATCTGGGAATAATATTTTTTAATATATGTATAAAAAACTATATTAGAAATGCATGAAGTTTTTTTTAAGTAAACTTAAACACTTACATAAAAAAGATTGCTGTCAATGAATAAAAATAATAATAATGATTAAATTCGTATCGTATCTAAATCAAAAAAAAAAAAAAATATAACCCGTCCAATGCCAACCAATTTCCTGTTATGTTGTGTGTATGTAGTGCGATCATTGTCATGCCAGCCACGACGATAAAATTAGTGATTTTTAATTTAAAGCTTAAAGAAACAAACGAATTTATGGTTTACTTTTTACAGATGATCATCACGGCTATGACAAGCATCCGAATGAGGTGGTCAAGAATGAGGAACTCACATACAACAGCGGAACGGAACGGAGTCATCTGTGCAAATGGAACTGGAACTGGAACTGGATCATTGCAATGATCACAATTAATTACCGGTGAATTATGCCTGCCTCGTTTTAAAAAGATAAAAAAAGAGCCACCAAATAAATGTGGCGATTAATTTATGTATTTTCCCAAACGGAACGATTCAAATCGATCCAAATTAAAAAAGAAAAAAAAAACAGATAATTAAGAGAAATAAGCGAGATTAGTAGAAAAGAAGGAGAAAGGTGAAATAGAATAAATAAGTAAACAAATGGAAACATTTTCAAGCGGATTAAAACATAGTTTATATACATATAGACTTAATACACTTAACACTTAAACAAGAAAAGACCGATTATTAGTTTTAATTGCTAACTGATTTTGCCTACACATAATTCAAATCAAGCTGTTGCAATTTGTTTGTCAAAAAGTATTCCAAGACCAAAATTCAAACAACAAACTTGCATCATAAATTTATATATATATATATATATATATATATATTTATATATATATATATATAACAATTAAGATATATATATGTTTTTTTTCATATTATTATTATTATATATATAAATGACAAATTTATTCAGTCCAAGAAAAAAATATAAGAAAATGAGAATATGAAATTTGGACTCAGTCATATATATATATATATAATATTATATTATATACATATATATATAAGGATATATATATATATATATCTTTAACTCAAAAGGCAAACTCACGTTACACACACACATACTTCTCGTACAGCTATAAAAAAATTGCCTTGTACGATGACAGTTTTGACTGATAAAAAAAATAAATAAATAAATCGACATATATATATATATATATATATATATATATAAATTTATATATATATATATTCATTATGTATTAATGTGCGTGTTTATATAGAACTCGTGTAGGAAATTAGCCGATAAGTTAAAGAGAGAGCATTAACTCTCTCTCACACACACACACATACACAGCCGAACAAGTAAATGTTAAATGTGGAACCTATGCATGTAATAATGTTAATTAACATTTGACATTTAACATTTGCATTCAGCATTTACACTTAACATTTACATTAAACATTTAGCATTTAAGGTTTACAATTTATATACATATATGTATATATATGTGTATATATATATATTCGTCTTAAGTATTTCGAATATGGGAAAGGTGAAATTCAAAGAACTCAACTGTAAGTTTTATGTTCTGATGCTTTTTTTGTTTTTGTTTACATAGTTTTTTAGATAACACTCTTTTTTTGTAATTTTACTTTTGTAAATGAACCAAGCAGTATATATATCTATCTATATATTTAGTAGAACTACCATGACAAATTATCCTAAAAAAACGAAAACAAAAATAGGAAAAAAACGAGAAAAACAAATTTTAGGTGAAACGTTATAATGATTGTATATTTAATAATAATATTAATAATAATTATAATAATAATTATAATAATAATATTTATAATAATAATGAAACAAATTGAATGTGTATATCATGTATTGATGCAGCAGCAGTTGCTCGATTCATAATACATCATAAATCATACCATCACACACCATACACCATTGCAAACTGAGCAAGTATTTGCATACAACATTTATAAAGTAAATATTCTTATACAAAATGCAATTTCCAAACATCTGTACACTTCAAAAACATAATGTCAATCCCGTTAATTTCTTAATTAATAAGACTCATTTTTTGAGTTTAACAGTAATTTTCCAATCTACTTAAAACAGTAATAAAAAAAGTACACACACATACACATCATGGTGTTAGTTATATAGGGTGACTCAGTTGCTAATTTTAAACTGACAGCCTTAAAAAGAATTTATTACCAAAATTCCCAATGCTATTTAATGTGTGCAGAAGATATGGCAAATGAAGTGCTTGCCTGACATAGCTGGCAGATAAATTTCGGGAAGCTATTTCCATATTTCAATATTTCATACAAATTATTAAAGATATTTTTTGGAGATGGCACATGTCTTGCTCTGCTTTCTCCTGCCTGACACATAGCTGACAGGCACTTATCGGGCAACAACTCACCGCTTCGATAACTTTCATAACTTCCACCCTGCGATCAGTTTTTATAACTACACCATGGGCCACATGTTCATGTTCAGCTAAAACAAAAGGTTTTTTCACTTTTAGCGCCCGGCACTTTATCAAACCACAAAAAATAAGAAATAAATCAACAACTAACTTAAAAACTAAACCGAATTTAACAATGCGACAAACCGTAGAAAAAGTCGGGAATAGAACACGAAATAACAGAAAAAATCACACGCGATAATTTAACATAATGCAAAGCTTAAGCACTCTATCTGTCTCTCACTCACTCACGATACTCTCTCACTTTCACTCATGTAGTTGCAATTGGAAGTTTTTCACATACACACACACACATGTACACACACACACACAGATTGAGATGATTAGGATTACGCTTACAATAAAATACAATAAATACAAATACAATAAAATACAAATACAAATACATAGAAACAATCATATACATACATACATATATACTCTCAAGATCTTATATTAAATAGTTTCTTAATACAGCAACAACAACAGCAACCAGAAAGCAGTTCAGCCGGCTTGACATATATGTCTGTCATGCTTTCTCTCGCACATGTCTGTCATGTATTTCCGTCATATATGTCTGTGACACCTCAGGCCTCATAAACTGTCTGCTTATTATTAGTGTGAATTTCAATTTCATTTTGGCCTGCAAGATTTTCCAATGTATTTTAATTACACATATAGAAAAAAGGTCTGTCATTCATCAAGCCACAACCACAAACGTCCGTCATACACTCCTGTCATACACTCCGGTCATACATGTCTGTCATGCCACATCAACTATCTGTAATTAATTTAAATTTCATTTCACTTAAGAAAATTTGATTTAGTCTAAAAATGTAAAAAAAAATAAACAGATTCCATTGGAATGCTCTCCAGCCATTACCTTCCTTTTACGATCACTTTTTTCTAATGCCATCCAGCGTGTATACATACATACACACATACACAAATATCAATATAGTTACGACAAAAATAATAGCAACACTCTCAAAAATTTTTTTTTTCAAATTGTTGAATTGAAAAAACACTTTAAAAAGTAGAATAAAAAAACTGAATTGAATTGAATTAAAATTCAAATTAAAAAAAATTAAATTTTATGAAAGAGAACTAATAGCCGCATTTTACAAATTTGCACTTCTATGAAAATGAAAATTGCAAATAAAGTAGTTTTATTTTATTTTTCGCTACTTAGCACTTTTTGTTTAAAATTAAAAAAAAAAAATGTTGAAAAGAATTTATAGCGCAATACTAAACAATATTTGTAAAAACTTCAAAAATAATTGTATTTGATTTTTTCTGCATTTGTAAGCAGACATTATGTAGGGTTGCGATTATTTTTGACGGAACTGTAGACATACATATACAAATATATGCGCACACTCCAGTTGCGCGTCTTCTAGTTTCTGTCTTGCAATTTTTGGATGTACAGAAAATTTATTTACTGCACCCCACCACCCTCACTCATAACTCGTGTCGTATAATTAAAAGAGAACCGCCGATAAGTCACACATACACACACAATAACAGGTAACTGTAACTGGCCCCCCTGCATGCATGTAGTAGTGTGTAATAATTATACGTGATGCATAAATACAAAACACCAACAAATAGACACACACACAATCACAGCCACACTAAAAATATTAAATGTGTAATACATATATACATATACATGCATATATATGTACATAATTATTTGTTTCTCATTAATAAATGAATGCAACCCAAAAATGGCATAAAAGTGTATTTAAAAAAAAAAGTATAAGAAAGGTATTAAAAAGCGTAAAAATGTAGGCAAGAAGAAGATAAAGAAGAAGGGGATTTAGGAGAAGGACTAAATTGTAGTTTTTAACTGTAGCACAGCAAATTTATATCTTTAAATTATACCACTTAAGGGGTAAATTAAGCAAAAGTAAAATGCATTCAAAATAAAGCGAAACAAAACATGAAAATGAAAATAAAATGAAATGAAAATGAAACTGCATGTGTATGTTTGTGAAAACGAAAGCAAGAATGGAGAAATAAACAATGCAAATAAAAACAAATTTGAATTTACAAAAAGTATGCGTTTATTCATTTGTCTATCAATTCATTTTTTTAAGTGCAAAAAAGTGACAGATACTTCTAGTTAGTTTCAGCACTTCTACAGCTGTGTCCAAATATATATGCAACAGGCAGAAGTGGATGAAGAAGCAATCCCGACCAATCAGAGTTGCGCTCCCATCAAACGAAGTCGCAACGATGCAATTTGCATGATCTCGAACATGTTCGCCATTGATCAGCTTAAGTCATGCAAATCATTCTTAATTTGAGATTGGATTTTTCTAAAGATTAGAAAAAATATGGTTAATTTTTAGAATGTCGTTGTAAATGTTATACCATTTTACACTAAATACCCCAGATATTTTATATTTTTTTAAATTCTAGCTTAACTATTATTTTTAATTTAATTAAATTGAATATGTAATCTAGTCTATAATAAGTAAATTAATAATTTAATAATAATCAACGAGATATAAGTAAATTAATTTATATTGACAATTACATTTCTAACTAAGGAACAATTAAAAAATTAATTAAGACTTTAAATATTAGGTTGAATATTCATTTTAATATATATTTTATCTGTCAGACTTTACATTTTTGCATAATTTAATTCTTATTTCAAATCAATTATTTTGAAAATAAACTGCATTTTGAGTATACAAAATAAATAAATAAAATTATAATATATTTAATTATAATTAAATAAAATATTGGGAACTATAATAATATACATAATATATTTAAACAGTTGAAACATTCAATTATATATAAATTCAACTAAATTTAAATGTAAGTTCAGTAATAATTCTGTTAATACATTGTTTAATATATTTTTTTATTTATTGTTTTATATTCAATTTTGAATATTTCAAAATTGAACTGCAAAACATTCCTAATTTACAGAGAGAACTGGTTCCCCTCACGAAACCTTAAGTTTACACAATGCTGGCAACCCTAAAAAAATACAAAAATACATGGGCATATGTCTACTCTCATTTTGGGGCTCACCATCCACCCAGAGAGACAAACAGGCGGACAGAGCGACAGAGAGACGGACAGAAAGTAAGAGCAACCCTCAGTGAGATTTCAGGAGTGTCAACTTTAACCCATTGTGTTCAAGTCAAATAGAACCAAAGCAATTAAAAATAACAGAATAATAATAAATAATAATAAATGTAACACTCTAATTTATAAATGCATATGTTATGTTAGTGAGTCAATAATTAAGTTTATTGATAAGGGCGCAGCTGTGAAATCAATCAGTCTCTCGCGACCAACAGGAAAAGCGTTGGAAAAGTGCATTCGTTTGTGAAGCTGGGTGAATCTGTGTGTGAATTGGGCAAGGTCACGTGTATTAAATCTCAACACAACGCCAACAATTTGCTCAAGGTCCGCATTTCTTTTCTTCATTTCCTTCCTTCGCTCATCAATAATAAATTTCGACACTTTCCAGATGTATTAAAATATCAGCAATATTTATTTTATATTCAGCTATCAATTATGCAGCACAGCAATATTATACAAGACATTGTTGAGATCTTAATTGACTGCAGCACGCAGTTATTATTTGTTTATTATAGTTTATTAAATAATAAATATTATATTTAATTTTATTTATATTTTGCATAATTCTGTGTCGACATTAAATAAATAATAAATTTGAGATTTAATTTGTAATTTGATTTAATATTAAATATCGACATTAAATATATACATTATTAATAAATATTAATCTGATATTATTCGTATTAACTTTTATATTTCACTTAATTTATTTGTTAAATTGTATGTATACTAATTTCATTTTTAATTGATTTGTTTTGTATTGTTTTTTTGTAGCCGATATTAAGTAAATACATCAATAATTAATAGTATATTTATTTTAATTTATATCTAATTTAATTATTATTTTTCTATGTCGATTATTCTATGTTATTTAATCTTAACTATCATAAATTAAATTTAAATTAATTAATTATTTTTCTGTGTTGATTGGTATCAGTGGAGATTAAATAAATATTAAAAATTAAATTAAAAATTTGAATTTGAATTATTGATTTTTATTTCCACAGCCAGACCGTATAAGAAGTAGCCATGTCATGGGAGAGCATCGCCTCAAAGGACCTGCTTAGGTTGGTTTAAGGAGCAGAACAGTTTTTATTATTATTATTGCTATTATTTACAGCATAAGGCCATGTCAGAACTTATCAGTTACACATTTGTTGGCATCGCCGGACGGATCGCGATATTTGCTGGACAATTCAAATGGTCTGTCTTAGCCAAAGTCAACTGAATCCAAGAAAATATATAATTATTTATATCATGGATAGATATGTATCAGGTGGACGAGAATTACTCGAGAATTGCGGGGTATGGTTCGAGTCCGGATGGCGATGTTGGATCCCGTTCGTTGTGGGTACGTCGTGGTCTAGCCCGTTCCGGCCAGTTCAATACCGTAATCAGTTGCTTCTGGGCATGTCAACGCAGACTGCGTCAGTATATTGCTAAAAAAAAGGTAAGAACTATTGTATATATATATATATAACATTGCAAAAATGCAATGATTACAAAACCACCAACTGTCACTGATTGATCACATCATTATTTTATTTTATACAACATTAAAATGTTTAATTTTCTTGCTTCCTACTTTCGTTATTCGATTGCTAAATTAATTTTATTGCTCTTAATAATAATACCAAGGTAGGTTTTATAACTCTGTGAACATGAATCTAGCTGACCTTTGACCTTTGACCTTTGACCTTTGTATCGATAACCCATTCCAGATTGAGCGAGGATTGAGACTGTACGAGCAGCACAATCAAACTGCCGCCGTGCGAACCTGGCGCAGTGCCTTGAAGGGCACCTGTCGCCGGGAGGATTGTTTCCAGCTGCTGGGCTACTTGTATCAAGCACATATGGACTGGGGCAAGTATCGGGATGCGATTGACTTCGGGCACCAGCAGCTGGGCATATCGGAGGAGCTCGACTCGCCCAATATGCGTGCGGAAACCTATTTGAATCTGAGCCGGGCTCACGCGAGTCTGGGTGGATTGGAGCGGGCCTTGGCCTATGCCCGGCACTCGCTGTACAACGAGTCGGGCACCAAGTGCAGGAGTGGATTGGTACACTTGACGGTGGCCCGTGTCTATCTGGAAATGGGCGGATTCTCAAGGGCGTTGGAGGGCTTGCAGGGAGCCCATAAAATAGCCACTGCAATTGGGGATCCTTCACTGGAGTTGCAGGTTTATGTGGCACTATCAGAGCTCTTTGGTCGGTTGCAGGACAATGACAAGAGTGCCACTTATGCCTCGAAGGCCTATGATCTGTCCAGATCCCTGCAGCTGGGCGATCTCAACTCCTGTCATCACAGGGCGGCCCTGCTCCGCATGGCGGCCTCGTTGCGCAAACAGGGCGATCTCGGTGATGCCCACGACTATTGCATGGTAGGCCATCTCTACTCTCTCTCTCTCTCTCTCTCTCTCTCTCGCTCTCTCTATTCCACACAGCCCACTCTCTCCGTCTCTCTCTCTCTCTCTCTCTTTTTAGGAAGCGACTAGACTATCACTGATCTCCGGAGATCAGGCCACTTACACAAGGAGCATTCGCGTCATGGGCGATATTTATCGGAAGAAAATGGATATTGATGTAAGTCAAATTTGTAAACATATCCCACGAATAACTAATTAATAATTCATTTTAAAAATGAATTAGTAATTACTTTATTTTTCAAAGTTTCTTAATTTTTAAACAGTTATTATTAGTATTATTCATGTTTATTTTATTAATCACTTTGTAATTCAATTTAATTAGTAGTTTCTTAATTTTTAAATTTAAAATTTCCCAACTAGTACGTATTTTATAACTAAATTAGTATTATTGATGTAAGTAGAAATTCAGAAAATGATTTAATAATTACTTACTTAATAGTATTAAGTAATTGTATTAGTATTATTGATACAAGTATTTCTCAATAATTTCTTTATTATGGAAGTAGTATAGTATTATTGATGTAAGTAGACATTTAAAAATTTTCCACTTAAATCTAATTAATAATTTTTTGCTAATCTAAGAATTAGAAAGTAGAAATGTAGAAATATTTTCATTTAAATTAGCATTTAAATCATAATTACTTTATTATTCAATTAGTATTAGTATTATTGATGCAATTAGAATTTTAACATTAATTACTAATTAATTAATAGTAACTTTATCATGAAATTAGTTGAACTATTATTGATGTAAGTCGAAATATAGAAAATATCTTAATAATTACAAATTAATTTATTTAATTACTACATATTTTTATACCCTGAACCCATTAAAAATTGGTAAAAAGGGTATAATGGTTTTGTGCAAATGTATGTAACAGGCAGAAGGAAGCATCTCCGACCCAATAAAGGTGATCAGGGTCGATCAGTCGAGTCGATATAGCCATGTCCGTCTGTATAAAAACGCAGATAGGTTCTCGTATACCAAGCGCAGATCAAGTTTGCGTTATTTTATTGATAACGGCCTCCGTTTATCGAATATCGATACATTAAATTTCCGATTGCAATAAATGCCAAAGGCAGAATCTAATTCTAATTAATTAATTAATAATTCTAATTAATACATAATATGCATATGCATACTATTGATCAACTGCCCAAATTTCGCCAAGATCGGATAAGAAACATCCAAATTATAGTTATATAAATGTATTCTCATATTGATCTTATTTCTATCAGCAACCGCCAGCAAATTCTCTATGCATAATTATGCGAGTGTATGTGTGAGAATGAGATGGCATGATAATCGACGCGAGCCTCAATATATTTTTTTTGTGTATTTCGTGTTTCACGTATTTGTCGGCAAAGGGCGCTTGCAGAGCTGCTCGCATTTTAGTGCAAATATTTTGAAAGGGGAATTTGCCAATAATAATAGAATAAATTTAATAACTTACTTGTTTTTGTTTGTTTGTTTGGGTTTTTTCTGTGTTTTCCCAATGCTTGAAATAAATATTGTGCCTTGCATTTTTCATGTAAGCAAATCCAGATTTATTAAATACTTTGTTATTATATTTTTTTCTCAATTTAAATTTATTTGATATATCCTTTATTTGTAACTTTAATTTTGATTTTAAGATATTATTTACAAACATTTCTATATTTTTTCATTTATTTTTAAATATTAATTTTTTTTTTTTAAATATAATTCAGGGTTTTTGTAATTTTCTGGGTCGACTGATATTAGACGATATTGAATAAATAAATAATTTAAATATGTAATTAAATAATATAATTACCTTCAGAAATCTGGTAAATATTTCTTATTTTTAAATTTAAAACTGAACTTTTTATTTAATTTATTTTATACTTTTTGTATTGATTCTGTTTCGACTGACAAAATGATAAATTCTTCTCTTAGTTTTGTAATTAATGAATATATAAATAGTAGTTTGCACTAAATGAATTAATTCAATTAGTAAATTAAAGTCTAATTTCTATTTGCAGAGAGCATTTCGTCAGTACGAGCAGGCCATGGGGACTTCAGCCACATTGGGGGATCGCATGGCACAAATGGAGGCGATGGATGGAGCTGCCCGATGTTTGGAGACACTGCGACTCCAGAATAAGATCTGCAATTGCAGACCCCTAGAGTTTAATACGCGACTCCTGGAGGTTGCCAGCTCGATTGGAGCGAAGGTGCTGTATTCTATAAATTCTCTACAAAGTCAGAAATGTATTGTTTTTGAATTATGTATTTTAGCTGCTGGTGCGAAAAATAAGAAGTCGCCTGGCACTCATTTATCGAGCTTTGGGTGATGAGGATCAGTGCAACACTCACCTTCGATTGGCAGATCAAACGAATGCGGCCCTTGGCCTAAATTGTGGGGCATGTGGCAAGGTCTTTGGGCTGCAACCTGCCAGCCTTGAGGCACTACCATGTGCCCACATACTCCATGCTAGGTAAGTCAAACCTCAAAGAAACCCAATCACAGCTGCAGAATTGATAGACAGATAAATTATGAAAATCATTATAAACTCAGCAACAAAATCAAGCTTAATCCCTAAAAGCTGTACTAATTTTCTTGCTTTTATAAATATTTGCAAAAAATAAGAAAACATTTTTCATAATACTATAATTCTTCCTTTTCCCATTCAAATTTGCATTATAAAAGATGCTAAATATAACCCACCCACTTACAATCAATAAATCGCACTCAATTTTAGAAAATCACACTGAAATCTTGAAAATTTCTTGCCCTAAATCGACAATCACAAAAATATGCTGATGGTTATTATTATTTGCAAATATTTTATATTATTAAGAAATGCATTTCCAAATTAATAAATACATAAACAAAACCATTATATTATATAAAAAGGTTAATAATTCTAATAAATGATAAGGTTAGCATTGGCAAAAATATATAATTTTGTTCTTCTGAGATTTCAAGTGCTTCATTTCATTACTTCTTTCTGCATTTTTAAACACATTTTTTCATTTTCTATTGTTGGAAAACGATTTTGTCAATAAAATGATAATTTTTTTTACAGATCTTTTTTGATATTTTTGTTGTGTACGTTTTTCAGATGTGCTCACGAGATCTTCCGGCGTCGTGATAAAAACATTACCACGCGCTCTTGCCCCGCTTGCAACAAACTGCTGAGCTCCCGCCTGCATCTGTGTGGCAACGAGAGCAGTGTCGCCTCAAACGAAAATGAAAATGAGAATTTCGACGATGGGGAAAGTATGACGACAATGACATTAAATGCCAATGGATTGACCATGGATGGATTTATATCGCTTAACTCGGAGAGTCTGTTGCCACTGCCAGCTCCTTTGGCCTCGCGATCGGCGAATGGTTCCAGCGTCTTCTGCAGTAGCAGCCTCAAGGATAAGTCCATGCCGAGCATCGAGAGCACAGCTCTCCTTCTGACTGCAAACGCCTCCCCGAAGGCAGTTTATCGCAGCAACTTGTCCCTCGCCTCGCTCAGCATGCGTGCCTCCAGTTTGACCATCGACAGTGGCAGGAATGCCACATCCTCCGTTTAGATCGGGCCATAAGCCCAAGACACATCTATGAAAGGTCCTCAGATCTATATTAAATAGGAATGTGTATATATTCTTGATATATAGCAGTGAACAATTTAATAGCACCACTCCATAGGAATGAGAAAACCAAGCATTAATTTTGCAATTTTTCCAAATTTTTTTTTTTTTAATTTTAATATTATTTTAATTAATTTAATTTTTAATATTTATTTTTAATACATCTCCCTATATATTCAAGTTGCGTCGGTTATTCATATATATCTTCATTGATTCAAATGAAAAGTAGCAAAAAATGATAGAAATCGTTAATCCTTTTTAATTTTCATAATCATCAATAATTTAATTATTATTATATTATTTTTATTGGTTGTTTTTTTTTATAAGTTTTTTAAGCTTACAAATTTAAAAAAGACTTCCTGAATAAATGTTTTGCTAAACACTTAGCTAAAAGATAGGCAGTTTTAAAATATTTATTGTTTATTTGTACAGTTTTACCATGGCAAGTATATATTTATTATTTTTATTTATTGGCATATCCTGAAATTTATTAGAACTAGAGGAACCATAATTTGTTAAGTATGCTTAAAAATACTTAACTTTTTGGATAAGTCAGAAAAACGAAGATGAAAAACAATGCTTACTATTTTAATATATATAATTAAAGAAATTGCTACGGCCTGTTCCTTATATTTACAAGAATCATAAGAATGATAGTATTGAAAATGCAAGACAAATCGCTGAATCTTCGTACATCGAAAATTAAAAGAAAATTAAATTGTCCAATAGTTTTGATTTGAATTTTTCTACTTTCTCTTACAATACTTCTCCGAAGTGAGGAATTTTGGAACTCCCAGATTTTATTAATATCACGGTAAAACGAAAAAATACTTCTTTTGATACTTAGAAATGTGTTGACGAGCTCCAATTAAGCAACATTATTGCTGTACAATAATATAATTATTTTTTCGTTTTTTTTAGTATGAAAACTATCAACAAGTATAAAAAGCCTCAGAAATATGTTCGCTGAACGAATTAAAATTGGTTTGGATTGTACATTTGAATCGCAACAACCAGCAAAGATCTTCCATAAGAGAGGACGAATCAAAAAATTTGGAAATAGGTGTTCTAGATCGTTTAAGTAAACAGATAAAAAAAAATGTAAGAAGGGAGGATGGGAAAAATGTTAAACGCCCTTGTAGAGCGGAGTTACAAAATTTGTTTTCTATTATTTCTTTGAACATATTTAAATGTTATATTTGTAAAAAAAACATATTTTATATTATATAATAGCTTTTTCAATTCGGTTTGTTAACTTGATAGTAATAAACTGTGTAGCTTGTTGCATAAGAAAGGCAGATATTTATTTTAAACACTTACTCGATTCCACAACTTAAAACTCATCTTTCGACCGATTATTATTATGGCAGCCTATGATATTGTACGACGCAGAATATTATTCATTTTTGCCTAGTTTGTGAGGTTAATCTGCATATGCTTGTAACAAAATATATATATTATTTTGAACAAATTTCGCTAAGAATGTTATAAATATCATATTAGCTGATATGGTTTTTATTTTTTGTTGACAAAATTAAAATACGCTCTATAAGGGGAAACTAAATATTAAGATTGAATGTGCGAATTGTGATGATATTGATTTAATAGATATATTCAAAAATATATTTTAAAATAGTTTGTATTTGCCAAGTTCGATGAAAATGTATATCTCTAAACGTTGCTAGAATGATTAAGAAATACCAGTTTTAAAAGCACAAATGTGCTTTAATAACCGTTGAAGTGCCACAGATGTGCTTAAATAACCGTTATTAAAATATTCCACTAAAAAAATATGGAAATCGCGCTTCAAGTTTTGCTCTTCAGGTAGTCGCAGCCCAGCTGGATCGAATAAAGTGTCTACAAATATAGTACCTAAATAAAGACAGATAAGTTGTTCAAGTTTTAAAATAAAATTTCAAAAATAGGTCCAACAAAATACTAGTAAAAACACTTCTATAAAAAAAAACTACCGTTACAATGGGTATACAAATACGATAAGCCAGTTAAAAATCCATAATATAAACACAAAAAATAAAAATACAAAGCCCAAGTTTTAAAGTTTTTGTTGGCAGAACCGTACATATATATTAAAAAACAAATTTATATATATAGATACATAAATATATATGTCCGGTAATACTCAGCAATCCAAATATTGTCTATACTAAAATTCATTTTGCTCAAGTCGAATGCAATTTAATCTAATCTTATATCTCTGAAGCACAAGCTAAATTAAGCACAACTAATATTTAAAATAAGTACGGATTTTCTTCATTTATGATTAACTGTAAGTCGAAGTCAATCACTGATCAAATCAATTGTAATTTGCTGTAAAATGGTTGTTAGTAAATGACGTTGAGAAATCTGAGTGAATATTTGTTCTGGGTATCTGAGGTATATATTTAATCTATAAGGATATACGCTATATACTATATATAACTATGCTTTATATACTTTGATACCGAAGCCGATATTTGGGAACATATCTCTCACACCCACCGACCACAGAAACTTCGGCTCTAGAAATCTGAGAAGCACATATCTTCCACAATTTGTAAATTGGATGCTCACTCCCACTCCCACTTCAACTTCCCAAACCGAAACACCTGTTGGTGTAAGTCAATAAAACCATGTACCTCACACAATTTGAAAGCTTTTTACCACGCTCACAATGTCTCGACATGCGAAAGAACAGCCATGATTCAGTTGAAACCTATCTTTGAATGTATGTATGCGTATATGTCTGTGTGACCGTGACGGGAAACAAAGAATTTTATATGTCGAGACAATGATATCTTGTTCTACATTTGCACCGTACATTTTGCGAACTGTGTTACATAATTGGTCAACAGTTAAACGGCTCCACTTTACGATATAACTATAAAATGGACATACATAAGGACAAGGATAGAGTGTTGCTGCTATCTTCGCAAACATTCAAGGGTCTGCGCGATCCGGTATCAATATTGCTGGTTTTTATGTACCATAACCCATCACACACATTAGGGCATACTAGAAAAGTAGTGTTTGCACCCATGCGCGCATGCTTATAAAGGGCCGTGTTTTTATTTGCCTGCGATTTTGTCGGAGAGAAGTCCAGAAGTAATGACCTGCGTTGGCTGCACGCTGACCCCCCCAACCCACAACCCCCCCCCCCCCCCGCCCCCCGCCCACCGCCACACACACACACACACACACACACACACACACACACATCCTGTTCTTTGCTGCCTTTTATCAGCCGGTATTACTTATGCTATCAGAGTATTAAGGAGTCGGTTACGCCCGACTCATTTGTTTTGATTTTGACTCCGTTGTAGAATTCGGAATGAGACATGCGCATTGGGCCTATGGTCATTGGGGATGTGACCAAATATGTTTCTGACCAACAAATTTAATCAAACCATCTCAACACACACACACACACACACAGAAACACATACATTTGCATACTGACAGCAACTGTGGGTTAATAATTGTGCTTCTTCTTCGGTTGACATTGCGGTAAATGAAATGAGCAGAGCAAAAGGAGAATGTGAACGCAAGGCGTGAGTTGCAAAGTGCATAAAAAGTAGAGATAAGAAGAGAGCATGCTCTCTCTTTTCGTTCTCTCTATTCTCTTGCCTATGGCATTGCCACATCAATGGAAAATTATTATGCTAAATAATAATTAAAAATGCGCTGCTTGATTTTATTTATATTAGCTCGTCTTTTTATCTTTTTATATATATTAGCTACAAATTATAATGGTCTGATTGTTTTTATACGTTTTAGCTATAAATGTATATACAATTTTTATTTATTTAACTATTTATTTAATGTGAACTAAAGTCTGTCAACACAAAAATACAAAAGGTAAAAAATTGAATTAAATTTAATTTAAAAATAAGAAATATTAATTTATTTATATTATATATATTTAATATCCAAAGAAATCGTAGAAGACATAATTATATAAATTTTGTTTTAATTATAAAACTAACTATTTTAGCAAGCTATTTTTAGTTTTTGTATTTTCAATATTGTGTGGCAACACTGAAATAACTGCTGTGTAAAATAATGTGGTAACTCTAAATGTCGCAAATGGGGTGGTTGGGTTGATACGAGCAGTGGAGGGATGCGGTTCAGGGGGAGGTGGGGCTGGGGGAGGGTTAACGGTCGTTTTGCTCGCTCATCAGGGTTAAAGAGATGTGTGTGAGTGTGTGTGCTCGTGTTTTGTGCTCGTATTCGGCATCGGCTCCTCACAGTTTCAGTTAAAAATTGGGTATATTCTGCGTTTGGGCCGAAACTTTTGCGGAAAGCGGGCGCTCGTCGGTCCCTCGTCGTCGTCGCTCACATAATAATAAAGTTTTTACGCATACACACAAACATTCACACACACATATACGTATATTTGTGTGTGTGATTGAAATATAACAGTTTTAAGCATATAAAAAGGGGCACAATATAAAAAAATCCATTAAAAAATTTGGTCAAAAGTGCGTTTATAAAAATAATGGCAAAAAACTATTTCATTTTGTTGTACAAGTGCACTTAAACAACAACAACAACAAATAAAGTAATATATAATAAAAACAATAATAACCTAATCTATAATAATAATAATCAAATTAAAGCGAAAATGTAGCCAAAGTGCATTCAAATTTCTTAAAGGTAATAATAATTTCTACGCTTTTTTAGCGAATATTGTGAAAAATATTTAGAATGTGGAAAAACAACCCCAAGAACCCCATTTTTACATACACCAACATACACACATAGACAAGTGCACAATTAAAGTGTTGATCGACTGGCAGTTACCCTGTAAATTAAACACTATGCTAAAATATCGCTCGAGCTATGTTATCGAAACTTATCGATAATTATATCTATAAACTTTATTTAATTTATGTTAAATAAATATGTGTATATACATTTATTGTGCAGGGTATAAAAACATAAACATGCACACTGACATACATATGCATACATACACCAACACACACAAATTTTTTTTTTTTTTGTGGAAATCAACCCTTAAGGCCTTGCGACGATGGCAACAGCTAACGACGAAAACAAAACGAACAAACTAAACTCTGCCAAGTTAACTGACAACAAATAAGAATCAAATAAACACATACACATCCCTATATTTTACATATATTTATATATCATATATACTTATATATATATTTATATATCATATATATTATATATATATATATATATATATATATATATATATTATGTACATATGTGTATATGCAATATATGTGTATTATAAAACACACCTTGTGCTGCAAATGCAACATTTTTAATTGAAAAATCACATCTCTTTTGTTGGCATAGAAATATTATTGTGGCAATATAAGTGATTAGTTTATTTGTGAGTTATTCATTCAATTGAATATGAATATAATATTAAAAGATAACTCGTTAGTAACAAGATTAAATTCTATGAATCATTTATTAAAAATACAATTTGTGTTTTAAATACTAAAATTATTCCTTACTGAATATGAATATAATTTGTGTAAAATTACATTCATTCATTCAAACAAATTGCAAATATAACAAATAGTTTTCATTTCGACTCTTTCATAAAGAACTGTGGCTAGATTGAAAATACAATTCAATTATTCTCTTATTATTTATTCAGAAGAATTTGTCGCAATATGAAATTTATAAATTCATTCATTCTTCTTGGCGGAAACAAGTGATGTTATTACATGGTTATAGCCATTGAATATGAAAATAATTTAAAAAATAGATGCATTCATACAAATAGCAAATACAACTTGATGATTTATTCACAAGGAATTGTGGCTATGTTCAATTTATTATTTCTAATTTTTTTTTTGTATATATGTTATTATTTATTTATATCTATTTCTATATCTATATCTATATCTATATCTGTATCTATATCTATATCTATATCTATATCTATATCTATATCTATATCTATATCTATATCTATATCTATATCTATATCTATATCTATATCTATATCTATATCTATATCTATATCTATATCTATATCAATATCTATATCTATATCTATATCTATATCTATATCTATATCTATATCTATATCTAAATCTATATATATATCTATATCTATATCTATATCTATTGCGGATCTGATATATTCTCCCTCTTCTAATTGTAGTTAATCGCTCAGCTGACTTATTTGTTGATCTTGGATTATATATATATATATATATATATTTGTATATATTTGTGCAATTCAAGCTGTAAACTGATGTGGCATGGAATCGATGAATGAGATTATTGATGCACAAACCTTCGGCCACCAGCTGGTTGTGGAAACGAGCGATTTCATCGGGCAACCCGGCAACCCTGAAAGCGAATCCGAATGCGAGCCGAGGGAATTGCATGATACGGGCATTAAATACTTGAAAGCGTCTGCGATGCAAACTCTGATTGGGAACACAAATCGCAGTCATCGCAGCAATCGATTAATCGAAGATGATGAGGAGCAGGAGGAGCTGGAAGAGGAGGAGGAGGAGGAGCAGGAGGAACTGGAAGAGGAGGAACATGAGCTGGAGGAAGAGGAGCAAGAGTCTCGATCTGTGGTTATGGTCATCAATGAACTTGGTCACAGCAATTATCAATTGATGCCACAACAGGCAGGGAACAGAACAATACCAACAATGTCCTCACTGCTACCCTCCATGCATCAGCGCAACAGTCCTGTCGATTTCGTCGGCTCCGAGCTCAGTTTGGATGGCTTGACCAATACTCAGATCATAGCCGTCAAACAGGAGCACAAATTGGTCATTGTTGAGCGTGGTACCGCAATTAACCGCAATTTGAATGTCATTGATGAGTTGTCCGATGATGGAGGGGGCATAGCCAGAGGTGCGGGGGTGGGCGTTGAGGAGGTCACTCTGAATCAGCATCATCAGCAGCTATTGCAGGAACAGTCTCAACATCAACATCAACATCATCATCATCATCATCATCATAATCATAATCATCAGCATCAGCATCAGCAACAGCATCAGCAACAGCAGCAACAGGCGCAGCATCAACAGCAATATGGAACGGAATTACTTCATCATCAACATCACAGCCAGGCTCATCATAATTCAAGTATTACCCCTACCCACTCGCGTCGCTTGCAGCTGCTCAGTCAACGCGAGGAATTATCGGTTATTGTCCCAACGCTGCCCGATGACGAGGATAACGATAACGATAACGATAACGATATCGATGACGATGATGAGGAAGATGAGCGCGATGCCGGCGCACATTTGCTTAGTACCACAGAACAGAGCACCTATCAAACGCTAACATCCGTCAATAACAACAACAACAACAATAACAATAACAACAGCAGTACCCACAGCAGCACTACCAGCAGTAATACCAACAGCAATAACAATCGCATATCAGAACCGATTTATAGCCCAACATCGTATGCGACATTAACGCCAATACAACCACTACCACCCATCTCAACAATGTCCGATAAGTTTGCGTACACGGGTCACATTTCCAACTCGAGCTCAAATGTAGCCGGCAATAGTAGCAGCAACAGTGTGAGTGCCGCAACGGGTCGTATCAATAATTCAACGGATGTTGCTGGCAATGATTGTGGTACTTTTGCCAGCTTACCGCTACCCATTGAAACGGGACATCATCATCATCATCATCATCATCAACAACATGAGCATCATCAACATCACCACGGTTTGAGTTTGGGCGGACTGCCTTATGCAAGCTATGATAAGCTACCTTCAATCATGTCAACACCGCCGCATAACTATACCAGCAGTACATCGCCGACGCATGAATTGTCTGGCCTGGTTGTTGGTGCATGTGATTTGCATGGACACAATTCGACGGCTGGCGGCTCGTCGTCGTCACCAGTTGCCGTTACGGCAATGTCACCGCACAAATCGATTGGGCAACTGGTGCCAGTAGTGCTGCAGAAACAAGTGCTTTGCCTCTCGCCTGGTAGTGGTCTACCCGATGGCGTTGTTGTCAGCGACTATGAATCCTCTTACGGCCCGCCTCAACACGAACACGAGCTGATTAATGCAACAGGCGGTCGGAGCAGTTCGCAGTTGAGTTTGCAACATAGCCCTACACTGAGTCCGCACTCAGCGGGCTCAGTAGTGTCAATGTCCCTGCATTCACCGGCCTCTGTCGTCACATTACCGCACATGAATGGTTCGGTGACCAATTTAGCTGTGGATCTACCAGTTGTGGTCTCCTTAACGCCAACACCTCCTCCACCACCTCCGCCACCGTCCGGAGAGGGTGCCAGCAGCTCGTTGGGTGTCAGCTTGGATGAGATGTGTCAGCGACCACAACATCAGTCAAACGATTGCCTTCCCACAATAGGTAATCCCAATCTGTGCAATCTAAATCAGTCTCAGAATCATCAACAAAATGGCTTTAATCCGGAGCAACCCAAGCTGTCACCCAAGTCAGCAGCACCTGCTCTAAACTCAACTGGTTCTGCTTCGAATCGTTCCTCTGATCTCGAGGAGATCAACACCAAGGAGCTGGCTCAGCGCATATCGGCGGAACTGAAACGCTATAGCATTCCACAGGCCATCTTTGCACAGCGAGTACTCTGTCGGTCGCAGGGCACCCTCTCGGACCTCTTGCGCAACCCCAAGCCCTGGTCGAAACTCAAGTCCGGCCGCGAAACGTTCCGGCGCATGTTCAAATGGCTCCAGGAACCCGAATTTCAACGCATGTCAGCGCTGCGCATGGCTGCCGCTCAGATTCCACAAAGGCCAGCGAGTGCCATCAGTATTGCTGGTAGTGCTGCTATTACAAGTGTTGGCTATGCAACCGGTGCTGTGACGGGTGCGACGACCTCTGCTGCGACTGTGTTGGGCAACAGCGCAACAAATGCAGATGCTGCCCACGTCTCGAGTCATGCTGAGAGTGGTGAGTGCCATCTATACTTTTTATCCAAATCTATTTTATTTGATCTCTTTCGATATTGGTATACCCGAAATCATATTAAAAAATATTTTAATTATTATAAGGTTAAGAACTTGTAAATATTAGAAGATCAAAATTAATTTCGATTTAATCTAAATTCTAATTTCGCGTGCTTTGGTTAGTTAGTTAATTTAATACATTTTTCAATTGCCTCTTGCCCCTCACCCATTGTCCTAAGTGCTGTACTCCTAATAAATGCTTGCCTGTACGTTTTTTGAGTATTCTGTATAGAATATCTTGTAAAAATGTATACCTATTTTTTTTGTAATTTATTTTTAAATATTAAAATTTTTATTTTTAATTGAATATAATTTATTTTCTACTGGTGACATTAAATATATCCAAATATAACCAAATAAATAGATAATTAATTAAAGAATAAATAAATAAATGATGTAATCGAAATTATTTTTGCAGACATTTTGAGTGGCTCGGGAGTTGTCGTCGGCTCCAATTCTAATTGTCGTCGGAAGGAGGAGCCGCACATGGAACAAATGCCGCAGCCGAAGAAGCCACGATTAGTGTTCACCGATCTGCAGCGAAGGACATTACAGGCTATTTTTAAGGTAAGCTAATGTTTGGGATATCACAACAACATAGATCGCTTTGAAAGCTTGAAAAATGTGCTAGTTCTTAGAAACAACCTCGAAATGCTTAAAAAATGATTTCTTTACAATTTATCCTCTGCTTTTTAAATAAATTCCACAAGTACGGAATTTAATATTTACATTTTTTTTGGTTGTAAAGCAATTTTTTTTTTGAAATGAAATATTTGTCGTTATTAGTTATTTATTATTAATATTGTTTAGTGTTGCCTTGAAAAGAATTATACATTTTGAATGCAATTTATTATCTGAGATACCAAAGTAGATATTCATTATAATTCATTTTAAATTTTAATATTACTTTGTAATTAATTAAAATTCTCTAAATTGTTGCTATGCTTATAGAATATTTTAATGACTTTTACTGCGAGAATAATTGTAATGATTCTAAAACCAATTTTCTATGCCAAAAGCAGGTAGATTTTTGGTAGGGAGATTTCTACAAATCACCTATGATGAAACGAGTTCTAATTTATGAATATTGAATAATATTATAGGAGACAAAGCGACCCTCGAAGGAGATGCAGGTGACAATTGCCCGCCAGTTGGGCCTTGAACCAACCACAGTGGGCAATTTCTTTATGAATGCTCGTCGACGATCGATGGACAAGTGGCGCGATGATGACACCAAGAATGCCCAGCATCATGCACACAATCGCCAGGAGCACCCGCATGACGAACAGGATGAGAGGGAAAGAGATAGGGATAGGGAGAGCAACAGTGGACAACATGGACAGCATTATGGAAGCAGTTTGCATACGACGGCAATGTCTCCATTGGGTAATTTTGATGATGATGGCGATATGGATTTGGAACTGGAGCATCATGATTTCCTCGTGGATGGCGATGAGCACGATGATATGTTGTGACATAATGGCAAATACCCAAGAGAGCAACAGAAACATCCCCATCAACAACCACTCATTCGCACCTATAATCATAATCATAATAAAAGTCAGACCGATTCGGATGATAATCTGAGATCAGAGCGTCCATTGCGGCAGCGTTTGAGAAATCGTCTCAAGACAGACAGGCAGACCAATTGCCAGCCAGATCTGGATTCGGATCACAATCAGGATTCGAATTCGTTGCTAAGCGGAGATCGCTGGCCATCGCCGAGTTTTGTGGGTCAGCATTCGGATGATAATCTCGCTGTCTCCGACTGCATTGAATACTTCAATGGTCAGGTTGTCGATGTGGATGTCGATGTGGATTGTCACGATAACATCCTGGATGGCAATGGTATCAATGCCACCAAGCTGGGCGCGATGAGATTCGGCTTGAAAATTGTTGAGCATGATTCGTTGGTTCACTGAGATTTTATTTTTGAATACTTGGCAGGGTGTCAAACCGGAATTGGCACCGATAACCCATAACAGAAATGTCGAAACCGACCCGTAAACTAAATTTAAGTCCGCAAAACGAATATCCTATTTTTAACTACAAAATAATTTCGCGATTCGATTTAAAATATTACAAGCATCCCCCACAAGGATCAATTAAAACCGACAGGTTAACAAATAGGTACCGGTACCGTCGTAATCCCTAGTAGAAAATATCCCATTAATATTATAAATTCAAAAACGTTGAGGTTCAATTCTTACTTGATGTGTTTCGCGTTTCCGATGTAAATATTAATTGAAATTTTTATTTTTCTATCACAATTTACTATTTCCATTTGCCGATAATTATCATAAAAAAAGTAATTATTTTCACACAATCCACAAAAAAAAAAACTTTGCGATAAAAGTTTTGCCGTCTCAAAGTCAAAAAAAAAATAAAAAGAATTTGAACAATTTCGCGAGCTCATCATCATTAACCTAAACTAAATTTTTTATAATACAAAATGCGAACCGGATCATAAAATTCAGTTCGTTTCAGGTTTGGCACTCTGAACTTCACATTACAAAACACCTTAAAATTTTATTGGAAAAAATTGGAAAACTCAATATTTCGCCCCCATTTAGTGTTTTAAATATTTCAAATGTTCTCGCTGGCTGCGAGTGTGTTGATACATAGTTAAGTGTAGTGTCTATTCTTTTATTTATTTTGATGTATTATTTATTTATTTGTTAATTTATTCATTTATTATATTTTCTATATTTGTATTTATAATATTTTAAAAGGCATCTGTTGGCTTGTGCAATTTCTCAATTTGCAAAACGCAGATATTTTCCCAATTAAAAGCTTGCCGAAAGAACGAGAAGTCTTTTCCACTTAGCTCATTATAAATCAGTTTTAATATAAATATTTTTTTAATTTAATTTAAAATGGCGCTCAAGTTCCATCTAAAAAACACTCTGAAAATTAGGCATATTTTTGCTAAATTTAAAAATAATCCAGCCTAGAATTAAGATAAGAAAAATATTATTTTTAGCAAGACATATATACTTTCTGAATAATATGGGCGATTAAATTTTAGCGAAAAAATCTATTTAAAATCATTTTAAATGTGAATTTATTAAAATTAATTTCTCTCGAAAAATGCATAAATTCATAAATAATATTTTTAATTTAAGTAACTTCTCTGGTCATAAAATGGCGATCAATGTGAAAAATAAAGTTCGACATTTCCATTTGATATTTAAAATGCTGTAAGATTAGATTAACACATTTCCAGATTGTAAACCTATTTTTAAACGAGGTAGAGAAAGATTGGGTCTTCTGCTTGCATTATATATATATATATATATATAAATATATGCACATATATATTTTGTATATTTACTTTGTTATCTGGTCTGTCGCATGTAATAGTTTCAAATATTTGTTATTTTGTTTCCCATATTTTTTTTTCGTTCTGATGGTATCCATGATCCATCCAAGGCAATAATAAAGAAATAAAAATTAACTTTAAGCCAAGTTAAAATAGAAAAAAAAAAATAAAATACACAAAAAAACAATTCCTTTTTGTACCTGACCCAAAAAAAATTAAAAATTCCAAAAACTTTTCACACACAGAATTGTAGAAGATGAATAATGTTTGATGTGTGTCAATATGTATATGATCTTTTGAGAGAGAAGCTCTGTCCTATGTAAACACACACACACCCATGTACATATATATATAAATATATATATTGAAAGCCGATATAGAGCCGAGTGATGCAAATTTAAAAAAAAAAAAAAAACTCTCACAATAAGTATATATGTCGAAAAAAGTGAAACTACATATGTATATCTAGTCAAATTTATATCAAAAATATGCTATATTATATTAATGATAAAAAAAATAAAAATGAAATAATTATGTGCAGCAGACACTTAAATTTAAAATAACATAAAATAACACAAAATGTAAATAATTTAAATGCGCTTTTACATAATCGAAATTAATATTTTATGAATACTTCTAGTCTGTCATATACATATATGTATATATATACATATATATTTATATATGCCATTTACGTATGTAAATAAATTTACATATATCATTTTTTGGTTTTTGCAAATATTTCAATTTGTATTCTTTCTAACTGATTGTAGAATCCAAGCAATTTTACAAGTATATATATATATATATATATATATATATTGGTTAATTATTTACTTGTATGTGTGTGTACGTAATACATATGATTATGAATTAATTGAATATGAATAGGAATGCGAATACTCATGAATGAATATGAGTGCTATGATGATGATGATGTATGCTAGTCAATTTAGTCTAAAACGAGGAGCAAATACATACACAAATACAAACACTCAAACACACATACATACATACATACAAAGTTACATACCTAAAGTGCACAGAAAAAAAACACCTAAAGAAAAACAAATATTGGAAATACAGAACGTACAATTACGTAGACCCATTCAAAGTATGAATATTTACTTATGTAAAAATAAATAAATGCAATGAATAAAACAATTCCAAATTAAATGCAAAGCAAAATGTTTCTTATTTTTATAACAACATTTTTATTTTTATTTATGTGCGCCGAAAATAGTTATTGTTTATTTGTATTTATTTTTTCTCTTTTGTACTTTCCTTGTGTATAAATTAATAAATGCAATGAATAATCCAAACCGAAATGTTTCTCAATTTTATAAAAATATGTTTTTAATGTGTATTTATTTAATTTCAATGAACAAAATTAATGAAAACCATAAATAAATCTATTTTTATTGGTGTTAATGTAATTTATTGGTATTAAACATTTTTTTTGTTTTTGAGAATTTCTACAATTACATTTTTTACAAAATTATTAAATAAGTTAATATAGCGCCCCATTTAATTGCATTTACCTTTTTGATTCTTATTAAAAAAAAATCGTATTTTTTATTTTAATTATTGCAATAAATGTGTTCAGCTTTTAATTTAAAATGATTTTCATTTCCCCGCCAAGCACAAATCTGCCACATGTATTTTGAACACGAACCTAATAGAGTTGCCAGACAACATAAAAGAGAAGGAGATGGCGTATTGATGATTTCATTTGCAAAAGGAATAAACAAATAAAAAATATAATATACACATAATACTATTGAAATCATTACCAACCTAATCAACACAATATATTTGATTCCATTTTGTATATTTTTTGTTTTGCTATTTTTCTGGTCGGTCTATTCTTTTCTTAATCGATAGTTGGCAGCACTGCTCAAAATGGTAAGCGATTTATCGAAAACGTGTACATTTTGCTAAATAATCGTTTCAATATTTTAATATAGACGTATTTGTATTTTGTATTTATTTTATTCTTAATATACTCTAAATTATTAAGAGAACTATGCCATCGATCGCTTTAAAAACAACGACTCGATACTTATTTCACGACATCATGTTTATGGATAGATATCGCAGCCTTACCACAAGAATGAGTACTTGAATGACACCCTGTTACCATAATAATAATAGTTTAAATAATAATACAGTCAATAATAATAGTGCTTGTGATATCTTAGAACAGAAACTTCATATTTCACACATCAATTATCGAAACTGAAATGACTTGACAATGTACTTGAATGAGTGAACAGATATCAGTCGTAAAGTCGCTCGATGATGACTATGACTATAATAATATAGATAATAATAAAATAAATATTAATAGTACTTTTGGTTTTTTTGACACAAATGGCATATTTTATGCAACTAGTAGCAGTGCAATTTACATAAATAAATAGATAATGAAATCACTCAAAAGAATGTACGTGCTAATATTTACCTGGTATGTCATGCCGTCGTAACTTCGCACGACACCTTATTACCAAAATAGTGCTTTTGGCACTTTGCAACACGGATTGCATATTTTATAGAAAGAGCATGCCAAAGTGGCTAACGCGATTTGTATTTACAAATTGAAAATACACACAAATTCTACCCATAAGCCTTAACTAAATGCACAACATTTTGTGGCAAAATCTATGCAAAAATAATTTAAAATGTTATCTATGCATCGTTGGAAAGAATCAAATCCATTTTTCTCACGATAATTGTGCCATATTAGCTGCCTGTGTGTGTGTGAGAGTGAATTTGTGTTTGTGTGTGTGTTTTGTATGTATACAGAAATTTTCTTTTTGTTGTTTTGTTTGAGTGTTCGTCTTTATATACAATTAAAAATACAAATAAAAGCAGACACAAATCCATACAAACATACGTGCATAAATATAAATATATATATATAAATATAAATAAGTGTGTGTAATTTGTATACATTTAAATGAAAATAAATTGAGAAAAGAAGAAACACTTATAAAGGCAGGAAAAAAGGCTCCAATGTGGAAAAATATGCAGCCGGGCGTAGGAGTCAGCGAGATATTAAGATAGAGGGTGTGTGAGCGAGAGCGAGAGATATTAAATAAAAGAAAATAAAGCAAAGAAACCGATCAAAAGCGTACAGAACACAAATCTGTGTTCAAAAATCCATGCAAGCCAAGCGGAGCGAGAATGCTGTCCACAACAACGGGAGGTGCTAGCCAATCACCGACAACAACAACAGTAACAAAAACAACTGATGCAGCCTCTACAACAACATTAGCAGCAGCTTCCGGAGTAGCAGCAACAACAGGAGCAAAAACAACAACAACAAAAACCACAACAACAAAAACCACGGTTAAGGTAAAAAGCGAACCGTTTTCCAGTCAATCGCCAGGTAAGAAAATAATAAATAAATAAGCAATTCATTAATTAATTTTTATTTATTTAAAAAACAAAATTTATTAATTATTATTATAATTAATTATATTAATTTATTTATTTTTATCAATTTATTTACATATAAATGAACAACATTAATTTATTTTGATGTATTCATATCTTTAAATAAATAAGCAATTAAAGGATTTATTATTATTTATATTAAACAAAAATGAATTTATTAGTATATATATATTTATTTAAATAATTAAATACTTATATTTTATATCTATTTTAATAATTTATTTTAAAAAACAACCCATTTTTATTTTATTTAAATAAGTAAATAAACAAAACTTATTTATTAATATACAAATAATTTATTAATAACCAAATGTCGAATTTCTAGAAAACGCCAGCAATCAAAATCAGACCATGTCAGATGACACGGGCGCTGCGGCCAAAAGCAACACCAACAACAATAATAATATCAATACCAACAACAATAACAACAGCAGCAGCAGCGGCAATAATAATAACAGCAACAACAACAGCAGTAAAAATCCAACAAATCCAAATACGAGCGTAGCTTCAGCAACTCCAACAGATTCCCGACAGAATTCAAGCAGCAGCCTCAACTCGCCAACAAACATCAACAATAACAGCAACAACAATGCCAGCGATCATTCGAATACGAACAGCAACAGCAGCAACAACAGCAACGTGGAAAGCGATCTGCACCAGCAGGAGCAGGATCTGCTAAAGAAAAAGAACCAGAAGACAGGCTGCACCAGCAATAAGGAGGAGGACGGCGGTAAGAATTTAGTTTAATTCTTATTCTCTATTATTATCAGTATTGTATTCTAATTGTAATGGTTGGAGTCCTCCCTGAATTCCCATATATATATATATATATATATTAATTAGCGATAGCGATAGTAGTAAATCAAAGTAACAGGAGCACAAATAATAGTATTGCTTGTCTTGAGTATGAATATGTGTTTTATAAATATATATGTCTATATGTGTTGTCTATATGTATGATAATGTATTTTGAATTATGTAGTATTCCATCAAATCAATTAGCATCTCATATGTAGTATACTTTAGCATAATTTTATTAATTCTCAAGATTTCTTTGCATGTAAAACAATTTTGGATTTGTCTAATAACAAAAATACGTATCCATTTAGTATATGGCCAATTCAAGTGTTTCTTGAAAACATATATAAAATATAGAACATAAATAGAACATATACAAAATTGGAATACTCTTTAAATAAAAAAACATTATTTCTAAATAATTTAAATTTAAATTATAATATGTAATCTATATACATAAATTCGATTAAAACTGCACTAGCATTATTAGATTAGAAAATTAAACACATAATAATAATATATAATCTATATGTTAATATATTAAAAATATTTTCAAACCTGCATATTATTAGATAGCTATAACGCAATCATCAGAAATCTATATATATATATCTTTGTTTCTATCTATCTATTTCTGTATATATATATATATATATATATATATATATAATTTAAATAATAGGCACTTCAAAGCTATCATCATCTGGTGGAAATTCATCACTCGACAAGGGGCAAGGAGGACATAGTCAAATTGGCGCCGCCGTCAACAATCCAAATACGACTCCGAACTCGAATTCGAATTCCAATTCGAAAGTGAGCTCAGTGAGCGGTTGTGGAGCTGTTGTGGCGACTGTGGGTGTTGTCAAGGATGAGCCCGCCGATCTACTGGGCAGTTTGGTGAACATGAAGAAGGAGGAGAACTTCTCACCCAATATGTCCCCCGTCGGATTTGGTTCAATTGGCGGAGGTGCCAGCAGCAGTGCTCTCGATCGAGCCGAAACGCCAGGTAAGTAAATGAAAGTATTTAATTATAACTGAAATAAATATATTTACTACGTCTTGTAGTTAAAATGGAGTTGGAAAAGCAACCCGCATCGGTCATGGATGACATTGTTGGGCTGGATGCCGAACGTTGCATGAACGAAACGCCAACAGTGACAAATAATTCAAATGCTGCCTGTGCAAACAATTTGGGTGTCTCCCTCGGCATAGGCATCAATGTTGCCTCACCAGGTGTGGCCAACAATTTTATAGGCAACAACAACAGTAGCAACAACAACAATGGCAACAACAACAGTGGCAACAACATTGGCAACTGCTTGGATTATATGCAGCAGCAGAATCACATATTTGTCTTCTCCACGCAGTTGGCTAATAATGGCGCTGAATCGGTTTTGAGTGGACAATTCCAAACGATAATCGCCTATCACTGCACACAGCCAGCGACGAAGAGTTTTCTCGAGGATTTCTTTATGAAGAACCCCATGAAAATGAATAAATTGCAACGACAAAATTCACTCGGAATGGGTATCTGTAATAATATGTCAGCTGCACAAAATTGGTCAGCGGCATCGACTAATAATAATCTGAATCTAAATTCGAATCCAAATCCAAATCTAACAAAAATGTTGCAGCCACCAACGCAGAAATCAAAAAGCAATCTTTTCAATAATCCAACGGACAAGAGAAATGCATTTATTGAGGCGACTCCAAATGAGGCATTGGTAAATGAAAGTGATTTAATGTGCTGGGAAACGGGAAATGCAAATCCTGTAAATCGAAATAGTCTTGAAACCGATGGAAATGATTTGGGTAAGTGCAACAGCAGCAGCAGCAGCAACAACAACAGCAATATCAACACCAACAGCAGCAGCAGCAACCATAGCAATAATCACGATTTGAGTCAGGATAATAATATTATTTCGCTGCAAGGCGTTAAAGTGCCCGATGAGAATTTAACGCCGCAACAACGCCAGCATCGCGAGGAGCAAATGGCTAAATTGAAGAAGATGAATCAACTATTATTTCCCGAGAATGATAAGATGCCAAACGATGCATCAGCCGCAGCTGCTGCAAATATGGCAAATATAATGATGAGTGGTGCAGGTGCTGGTCAAATGCGACAATTGCAGCTGCAACAACAGTTGCAACAACAGGCGGCAGCTGCAGCGGCACAAAAAACCCAAGAAAATGCACATCTAACGGGTGAAAATGAAGTCCTATTGCCAAGCGATGTTATTGCCGAAATGTGTGGACAAAAAAATAGTAATTCAAATAATAGTAGTAATAATAATAATATGACAGCAGCAGCAACAACAGGTGCGAGTACAGCTGGCAATGTCAACATGAATTTGATGAGCAACAATTCCCCGGAGTTAATTGCCAATTTTAGTAACTCCAATTGTGTGCTAAACATGGACAAGGAGGAGAATGCGCATACGTCCATGGACTGGACGAAGATACAGCAACAGTTCTTCGAGGAGCGACTGAAAGTTGGCAAAACGGCGGCAGCTTGTCGCGGCATGCCCGGACCAGGACCTCCTCCTGCAGGTGCTGCAATTGCCCCGCCAACAACCACTTCCTCCTCCGCCACCGCCTCCAATCCCAATCCCAATCCCAACATGCGCAATTTAAATGTGCAAGGACCGCCGCCCCCTTATCATCCCACACAGCGTTCGGCATCGGTGCCAATTGCGACACAATCACCAAATCCCTCCAGTCCCAACAATCTGTCGCTACCCTCGCCACGCACAGCGAGTGCTGCTTTGGGTCTGCCCTCAAATTCACCCAGCATGGCGGAGCTGCCCACCACAAGTGGAGCAGCTGCAGCGGCAGCAGTAGCCGCCTCCACTTCAGCCAGTTCGAAGAGCTGTTTTCCCAACGATTGTGGCCTCGCCATCGAGTCGACATCATCGTGGCAACAACAACAATCTCCTGAATCATCATCTGAATAGTAATCCGAGCACGCCGCTGGCTCATTTATCGCCCAAGGAACTTGACGTGTTTGGCGCCAACTCCACTGGTAGTATTCATATCGAAATCTATATATATATATATATATATTAATATTTCATTTATTTTAGCTGACTTGAAGATTACCCGACCCACTTCACAGCGTCCTCGTTCGCCTGGCAATGGTAATAATAATCCCAATTCGAATACTGGAAATCATTTGCTCGATGCGAACAATTTGGATGCACGTTTGCCCAATTCGAGTCCAGTCTTGAATTTTAATGCCCATGCCCATTTGCAGGGCAATCCAAACACTGCCATGAATCATCAATATAAAGGACCCAACGGCAATCCAATGGACGTCAATGTAAATATCTGTAGTAGAATAATATTTTAGTTTGAATTATATTTTTCGATATATTCAGAAAATCATTTAAAATGGTATCTCTTACAAATGAAAGTCGGGACTCAAAGTGACTCCCAGTCATATCAGATAATCATATAATCTTATCATAATCAGGAAGAACCGGAGCCATCAGTTCGAACGCAGGACAGGGAATGACAAATAGTTCGTTGGCTATATATAGTTTATATAGCCATCATCCGACTATTTCTCTTATATGGATTAACTAATATTTGAGTTAAGCTCAAAAAGAAGAACCTAACGTATTAATCAGGAAGTGTCTTAAATAATCCACCCTGCATATTCTTTTAATTAATCAGATATAAAATCAGTAAACAATCTTCGTAATCTTAGCAATCATGAGAGATGTAGAAATGTGGCAATCTTCAAAACACTCCTTAATAATATATGTATATATTATATATTTATATAAATTAATAGACATTACTCCAAAATATTATGTATGTGTATATAAATGAATCAGCTAAGCATATTTTAAAATGACGAATACCCAATAGCGACTACTTTCCATGTCCATGTCCACATCCTAGAGGGAAGACTGTCACAAGGGATCTACTAAGTTCTCAATCTAGTTTCAAGCAATTTATCGGTTAGAGCCCTATTTACAGATTGAAGCCCTATATAACAGCTTGAGAAATTTGTAAGTTAAGCAGTTCCAAGGAACAGAGAGGCAGATTATAGATATTGATTATTATATGTAAATATCATATGTCTACCATATATCCACCATTGCGTTCTTGTATGCAACAATTTTTTTTTTATATATTTAGTATATTTAGTTATATATTTATATTTATATTTATATTTATATTTATATTTATATTTATATTTATATTTATATTCATATTTATATTTATATTTATATTTATATTTTTATTTATATTTATATTTATATTTATATTTATATTTATATTTATATTTATTTTTATATTTATATTTATATTTATATTTATATTTATATTTATATTTATATTTATATTTATATTTATATTTATATTTATATTTATATTTATATTTATATTTATATTTATATTTATATTTATATTTTTATTTATATTTATATTTATATTTATATTTATATTTATATTTATATTTATAATTATATTTATATTTATATTTATATTTATATTTATATTTATATTTATATTTATATTTATATTTATATTTATATTTATATTTATATTTATATTTATATTTATATTTATATTTATATTTATATTTATATTTATATTTATATTTATATTTATATTTATATTTATATTTATATTTATATTTATATTTATATTTATATTTATATTTATATTTATATTTATATTTATATTTATATTTATATTTATATTTATATTTATATTTATATTTATATTTATATTTATATTTATATTTATATTTATATTTATATTTATATTTATATTTATATTTATATTTATATTTATATTTATATTTATATTTATATTTATATTTATATTTATATTTATATTTATATTTATATTTATATTTATATTTATATTTATATTTATATTTATATTTATATTTATATTTATATTTATATTTATATTTATATTTATATTTATATTTATATTTATATTTATATTTATATTTATATTTATATTTATATTTATATTTATATTTATATTTATATTTATATTTATATTTATATTTATATTTATATTTATATTTATATTTATATTTATATTTATATTTATATTTATATTTATTATATTTATATTTATATTTATATTTATATTTATATTTATATTTATATTTATATTTATATTTATATTTATATTTATATTTATATTTATATTTATATTTATATTTATATTTATATTTATATTTATATTTATATTTATATTTATATTTATATTTATATTTATATTTATATTTATATTTATATTTATATTTATATTTATATTTATATTTATATTTATATTTATATTTATATTTATATTTATATTTATATTTATATTTATATTTATATTTATATTTATATTTATATTTATATTTATATTTATATTTATATTTATATTTATATTTATATTTATATTTATATTTATATTTATATTTATATTTATATTTATATTTATATTTATATTTATATTTATATTTATATTTATATTTATATTTATATTTATATTTATATTTATATTTATATTTATATTTATATTTATATTTATATTTATATTTATATTTATATTTATATTTATATTTATATTTATATTTATATTTATATTTATATTTATATTTATATTTATATTTATATTTATATTTATATTTATATTTATATTTATATTTATATTTATATTTATATTTATATTTATATTTATATTTATATTTATATTTATATTTATATTTATATTTATATTTATATTTATATTTATATTTATATTTATATTTATATTTATATTTATATTTATATTTATATTTATATTTATATTTATATTTATATTTATATTTATATTTATATTTATATTTATATTTATATTTATATTTATATTTATATTTATATTTATATTTATATTTATATTTATATTTATATTTATATTTATATTTATATTTATATTTATATTTATATTTATATTTATATTTATATTTATATTTATATTTATATTTATATTTATATTTATATTTATATTTATATTTATATTGATATTGATATTGATATTGATATTGATATTGATATTGATATTGATATTGATATTGATATTAATATTGATATTGATATTGATATTGATATTGATATTGATATTGATATTGATATTGATATTGATATTGATATTGATATTGATATTGATATTGATATTGATATTGATATTGATATTGATATTGATATTGATATTGATATTGATATTGATATTGATATTGATATTGATATTGATATTGATATTGATATTTATATTTATATTTATATTTATATTGATATTGATATTGATATTGATATTGATATTGATATTGATATTGATATTGATCTTGATTTTAATATTGATTTTAATATTTATATTTATACACTTTATTAGGCATCACTAAATTATATAAGAATGTTCAGTTGAAAACTGAGTTTTGTATGAAAAGCTTTGCTGTTTAAAATATGCTTGTTATTTTTTATTATACATATATATTAAGTATATTTTGAATGTATATTTATTTTTATATATTAATATTATATATGTATATTTATATATTTTTACTCTATTATAATTAAATTATTAATTTGTATTCTGAATTCTTTGCAGCGTCAGAATTGTGGACCTGTTGGACCCGTTGTAGGAGGTCCACCTGTACAATTTGGCCGTCGCTCCGACAATATGCCCCTAAATCCGAATAGTGGCGCTAATCGACCGCCTCCCAATAAAATGGCGCAGAACTTTGATCCGATATCATCGCTGGCCCAAATGTCTCAACAGCTGACGAGCTGTGTCTCGGGAGTTGGTAGTAATCCCGGTGGTGGCATGAACATGATGGGACCCGGTCCCATCGATATGAATAGCATGGATCATGGCGGCATGATGCCTAACTTGGATACGGCAATGGAGCACATGAATAATGCTCCCAACAATTGTCATCCCATCAATCCGCTGCTTAATTCGATGGGTCAGCGCATGTTGAACCCGAAGATGGGCGCTGGTTTACCAGCCGGCTTCAGTCCTGTACCGAATGGAGTGGTTCGCGATGGTTCCGGGCCCGTACCCGCTTCCGGTTTTCATGGCATTTTGGCATCGCCGGGCCCTCGAATGATGGGACGCATGCCCGTTAATTTTGGGCCCAATTTCAATCCCAATATTCAGGTTAAGGCGAGCACTCCGAATACCATACAATATATGCCAGTGCGACCGCAGAACAATAATCAGAATAACAACGGAAATAATAATTCAAATAATAATAATGGAAATATGAACAACAATGGCAACGTTCGCATGGCGCCCAGTTTAGAGTTCTTGCAACGCTATGCAAATCCACAAATGGCTGGTCCACATCATGATGCGGCCGCTGCCATGATGCTGGGCCCAGGACCGGGACCAGGACCAGGACCAGGACCTGGCGGACCCATGAACATGAACTCCCCCAACGAGCAACAGCAGCAGCAGCAGCAAAAAATGAACAATGGCATGAATTTTTTTCAGAATTGTAATCAATTGCCGGGGCTCGATGAGGATGTTGGCCATGAATTGAGTTTGGGTGCGGCGGCAATGGTGCGTGGCATGCGTCCGCATGGCATGCGACAACATGGCGGTCTCGGCATACGCATGCAGGGACCTGGACCAGGACCCGGTGGCCCTAATCTTCTTAGTCGCCAACAGCAGGCGCAGTTTTCAGGCGCCAGCGTGGATGGCTTGGATTGCAGCGATCCGAATGTGATGTTCAACAATGGCGCCAGCTCCTGCAACAGCTCGCCACCCATGTTTGCGCAGGCAGCTGGACCTGGTCAGGGACCGGGACCCATGTCCAAGCCGCAGCACTTGAAACCCATGCCTGGGGGTGGCATGTGTCAGGTGCCCGTGGCGCCCAACGTGGGCATGCAGGGTCTTGCACCCGGTCAGCTGCAGCAACTGCAGCAGCCACATCCCAATGTGATGGGTATACCCAACAACAACAACAGCAACAACAATAACAACAGTAATAGTAATAGTAATCTGGGTGGCAACTCTGGCGTTGGTGTCAATTTTGTGGGACCCTCGTCGAATGATTTGAAGTACGCGCAGCAATATCACAGCTTTCAGCAACAATTGTATGCCACAAACACGAGAAGCCAACAGCAACAGCAGCAGCAGCAGCAACAAGGTGGCAATAATATGATTGCAATGCCACCGAATTTGTCACCAAATCCCGCATTTTTTGTTAACAAATAAAAGCGAAACTGGCAACAACAAAAATTCAAGAAAGCTAGTCGCAAATCTAACTCAAGATTTGCTTATAGCACATGTATATATATATGTGTTTGGATTACTGCTCAGATCATATCGGATTCAATAAAGTTTCTTATGGGCTATGTTTATGTATAGTTACATATATATATTCGGCTGATCTGCTCTGCTCTGTACTCTGTATTAAACCGCAATTACGCAATTGTAATGTAAAATATATGACATAACATAAAATATATATACATATATATATATATATATATATATATATACTTATATTATTATTATTACCATAATTATTATTATCAATGTTAAGAGATCTAAGATTTATACGCATGTAAATTCTTCCATTAAACATGTGAAAAACAAACAAAAACATCGACATCGACATTATATATATATTTATGTGTTGCAAATTATTTTAGTTTTATATATAGACAAGTTGTGTTTACTTCAACAAACGGGAATTCTTTTTTGTGTTATTTCGTAAAGCAAGAAATAAATAATTGCCGATCGTTCCTAAAAAGGGTTTTCAAATTTTTAGGTTAGCTAAACTTCAATGTTGTCCTGGAAGAAAATTCATTGAAAATGATTTCACCTGTAATCGTAACTGGCAACAAAACCATTAATCGATTAAAATTAACCGATTCATTACTGCTTAATATCAATCAAAGCCTTGCAACGGCTTATAAAAATGCAAACCTACTGAATATAATTTTAAAGTAATTAAAATAGTTAGCTTATCATTTAATGGCCCATTCAAATGTAACATTTTCGGATCTCAAGCGAAACTTTAATATCTATAATGAAAAATGAAATTAACTGATTGCTTTTTGTTTTCGATTTACAAAGATATTGACAGTTGAGTTCATAATTAAACTTAATTTTATTTAAATAAAATATATTTTATTTCATTTTAAATACTTGTAAATTGTTAGTCAGGTCTACAAAGTTAACCTTTTAAAGATCTTAATTTTCAGAAGCTTAGTTCGAAACGGTTTCAAATAATTAGTTAAAAATTGTTTTTTTTTTAAATGCATTTCTTTATTTCATGATTTTTATCAATATATATATGTTATTATTCTTATTATATATAATTATTGACAGGAAACTTCCGAAAATCGTCTCCTGATATGATTCAAAATTATAAGTTATATATATATATATATTTATATATATATAAATATTTATTATACATATATTATTTATTTTCGATGAGGATGTTGGCCATGAATTGAGTTTGGGTGCGGCGGCAATGGTGCGACAACATAGCGGTCTCGGCATACGCATGCAGGACCCGGTGGCACTAATCTTCTTAGTCGCCAACAGCAGGCGCAGTTTTCAGGCGCCAGCGTGGATGGCTTGGATTGCAGCGATCCGATGATGTTCAACAATGGCGCTGGTTCCTGCAACAGCTCGCAACTCAAGATTTGCTTATAGCACATGATGTATATATATATGTATATATATATGTATATATATATATACATGATGTATATATTATATATATATTATTTATTTATATATAGCAGAGCTTTGTTTAACTTGTTTTCCATTGAATCATTTTCATTTTCTGCAATTTCTAAATTTCTAGCTGCGGCAACAAATAGTTGAATATTGATATTCTAGAAATTAACAAAAATTCATTGTATACGCTGATGACGAAGGTATCATATATACAAATGCTGGTAACCTCCTTAAAATAACGGCATACACATTTTCAGGCCACAGGACCTTCGGCCGTACAAATCTGAAGTACGCGCACTTCCATCCACAATTTGTAAGCTAGAGTCACCAAATATTGAAAATATGTTTAAAATCCATATATCTCAAACAATTAAGCCAATCAGCGACTTCCACTCCTGCACCCACAATTCACAAACTTGGACGGTAGATTACTAAAAATCGCCTTCCAATATTGGTATTTCATGGCTAGACTCACCCTGTGCGTTGCTACCTGTTATGAGCTGGTATTACTTATGGTATCAGAGTATTGTGGAGTCGGTTACGCCCGACCGCAACGTTCTCACTTGCTTAACTTTTGTGTTTGCATTCAATTGATTAAACTCAAATAAATTGCTGCATTCAGTAGGAAAATAAACTTTAATCTGTTCCTTATTTTGCACTCCATAAATTATTAGAAATTATATTTATATCATATAAATATTTGTATACTAATAAATATATATATTTTTAATTTAATGCTTTTTTGTGTAGATATTAATATTGATATACTTTCTTTCCCAGTGCTGCAATTAAATAATTAAATAAATATTATTTATTAAATAAATAAATAATTAATTAAATAATTTCAAGAGGTCCATAGAAAAGCAGTAAACTTAACAACAAAAAGATTAAGATTCTTTCACCGAGACAAACTAATAATTTAGTCATGAAAGTGTTTTGGCAAAGGAACCAATTCAGCTTTTATTATTGTCTTTATTGTTGTCTAGTTAAAAAATTGAATTTTTAATATCCAAAACTTTTATTGGAAATAATAATGAAAGCTAAGAATGATTTGAATCTTTCAGTTTCAAAATATATTATGAAAAATAATAAATAATACAAAAAGCTGAAAATTATTTAAGTACCTTTTTATTTTAGAATTAATTAGTAACTTTCAGACTTAATAATATATAAACAAAAACATGTATATAGAAAATATATAAGAAATAATTTTATAATAAATAAGAACAAAAATGATTTTAGTACATTTCAGACTTATTTTAATATATAATAAGAAAGAAAAATTATTATAATGACTTTAGATTTATTGAGTTACTTCAAATTTTAAAGTCGTAATTATCTGCAATCCTGATTCATTCTGTTATAATTATATATTTTAATATATTTGGAATTTTCGGCTACTTTTCAGCACAAATCTTCAATAATTAGGTCTAGGAGCAAAAAAATATATAAAAGACAATAATTAAACAGATATGATGAGAGTCGAGTTTTTTCTTAACAAAGTGGTGCTCACATACACACATGCATTACATACATACACTTTTTTACTCAATCATAACTGGGTACAGGCTACCTCCCTCTCCCTTCCACAGTTTTTGCTTGGCAAAATGCACACACACATACATAAGTTGATAATATAACAGATAAAAAAAACGCGCGTTTCCGTTTTAGATGCAGTTGTCATGTCTCCTCTGAGGCCATCAACTTCAATTTCAACGCTGCCCCTCCCCCCTCCAATTCTTTATCGAGCTCCCGCCATCGTTAGGCAGGCAACAACCCCCACTCCTGTTGTTTTTGTCTTCGTTTTCGTTTCGTTCGTGCGCCGTCTTCGGACTCAAAATCGGACTATGGCCTTGGCATGCTTGTTGTTGTTTCTCTTTTTTGTTCCCTTTTTTGTTTTGTTGCTCTGTTCTGTTTGTATGGTGGTGAGTAAGAAACAAGATGGTTGGCCTAGCAAAGCAGCGACACACACACACACACACACAATTGAATATGATTGTGTAGCGTCCATTTCGAGGTCCACCCTCTCTCACTCTCACTCACTCACTCATTTACTGAAGGGAGAGTCCCTCTCTCGCACACGCGTTTCGTAATACAAAAGCAAATTCACAAATACAAACAACAACAAGGAGACCATCCAGCTTTGCTGCTAGCTACACAAAAATGTATTTAAATATACAGAAAATCTATAAAAATAGAGAAAGAAAATAAAAAGAAAAATGGTAGCAAATTTATGGCAGTGTTCTGCTTCATCTTCTCACAAATGCACTTGAAATGATTTGATTTGATTCGATCGCATTGTTCAGATGAGTGATAATTTGAAATATTCAGCTTATTCATATTATTCGAGAACCCTTTTTCTTAATATTTTAGTTTGGCTTTCTAAATCGGATTTTTTTTTATTTTTATAAATTTTAAATATATTATTGATTTAGTATGCCGAATCTAAATTAATTTCTTCTGAAGAAAGAATCCTTTTCATTAATAATTGGAGCTATATAATCTGATATATTTGATTTAATTTTTATTAAACTGGGTCTACGCAAGGCTTGGAGAAGTTATTTTCACAATTTGCAATAGGTTTTGTTTTTTAATAAATTAGCTAGTAGAATTATAAAAAACTTATACGCATTTTTGTTATTGTATATTTTCCACAGAAGTTAGAATCCCTATTTTGAATTCTAACTTTTTAATTTTTTCATTGCTGAAAACTCACAATCAAAATCAATATTCATATTTTTCTGTCGATTTGGTGTTGTTGATATTTATAAATTAATTATATAATTAAAAATTTGAATACTGTACTGTATTAGTTATTAATATTATTATTATAGTATATATGTAATAATATATTATACATTAGTTTCGCTTGAGTCATTGATTTTACATTTGTAAAAGTGTATTTCCCATTTTAATTGTTTATAATAATTAGTACATATTGGTTTAGATTTTTAAATATATATATATATATATATATATATATAATACCTATAGATTTTATTGATGCTACTATTTAAATTGTTATTATTATTATTGTGTTTTTATTTATTATAATTCTGATTTATTTTTAAATTGATTTCGATTATTGATTCGACAATTTCACATTTAAAACTATTATTTATTGATTTTGATATTACTATTTTTATTATAAATATAATTTTTTATATATTTATTTTTAATAAATATTAGTTTTTCTATATTTATTCGATCGTGAGTCGTTGATTTTATATTTTAAAAAATGTATCTCATGTATATAAATTTTTATATATTATATTTTCATCGACTATTGAGTCGTATTTTAATTTTTTTGGTTACTTATTTCGATCGTTGAGTCGTTGATTTAAATTTAAAAACAGTATCAACTATTTTCTTTTATTTATTTATTTTTAATTATTATTATTTTTTTGAGTCATTGGTTTTGATATTTTAAAACAGTATTTAATACTTTAATTATTAATTTAATTATGTTTATTTCGAGAATTGAGGCGATTGATAAAACTGACGTTTCCGCACTTGAAATTTTATTTAAAATATATATACAAATAGGGCAGCTTTATCCTTTATATTTGCACATATGTTCGCTCGGCTTCAGTGTCAAAATCGAAGTGAGCCAAAAGCCAAATTACAAAATATTTGGTGTGTTCCACATTTACCCAAATGTGTGTGTAAATGTATGTACATATATGAGTTTGTGCGTATGTGCGTATGTGTGTGTGTGGCATGTGTGGCATGTGTTTGGAGATGAAGAAGAAACTCGCTCTCGTCCTCTCTGCAACATTACCAATTGAGATGGGGTTGATCCATTTGCCGTGTGGGGAATCATAATCAGATTACTCACAACAATGAATGAATGTGAACGTGAGTATATGAATATCACTCACATAGGGAGAGACCAATGGCCGGCACACACACACACGTGAAACGCATTTGCTACTAGTAAAAGAGAGACTCAACCGGTTTGACCAGTTTGCCTTTACGCAGAGCTCGCTACACTTACAAAAATAAAGTGACATGAAAATTAGAAAATCTCTAAGGGTTGCTGACTCTATAATTTATGTAATTCCGATAGTATTAATAGTAATAACAATTATAATAATAACAATAACAATAAAAACATTAATTATAATAATAAAAATATTTAATATATAATATAATAAAAATAATAATAAACTAAAAATTATAATAATAATAACATTTATAATTTTAAGAAATATTTCGTACATTTCAAAATTATTTCGAAGTTTCCAGACTGATTTTAATTTGTAAATTGAAACAAAAAAATAAAAGATATATATAATAAATATAATATATAATATATTATTAATGAATTGCAATTTTAATAATAGGAAATATTTCTAACAAGATAAATAAAATCGCAGTTGCTAATTTTAAGAAATTTTGAAAATATTTACAAATGATTCCCAAGTTGTATTCTTTTTTAAAATTTGAAAGATACTATTTAAAAGGAATATAAGAAACATTAGAAATATAAGAATTTCGAATGTTATAAATTATTTTAATAATTTTATTTTGTTTTTATTTGTTTATCTTGTGTATTTTAAAAAGAATTTATTTCTGCTACTTTTGTGGGTTGTTTGCTTTGCTTTTTGTGAGTGTAGTCGACGCTTGTTGAAGGCCGTTGCAATGCCAAAATTAACATAAATGTCCTGTTGACCCATGCAGGGCAAAACAGGACCAAACAGGACCAAACAGGACCTATCTGATATGGCAACCCCCTTTGTCCGTCCGTCTGTCCGATCGCATCACATGTAATGTAGCAATAGTAGACAAATTTAAATACTTGCCACGACAGCATTTTCACCTTTCGAAGCCGGTTCCTGTTGTCCTGCTATCCTGCATTGTCCTGCTGTTGTCCTTAACCCTTTACCCTCCTCTCCAGTCAGTCAAAAGGGATGCGTGAGAAAACCAGTTTCCCAGGTGCGGCGCCCAGTGGCTCAGAAGGCCAGAAATGTCCAGCCGGTCAGACAGCTGCCTCCAAATTGCTGCACCTCATCATCATATCATACTTGTTGTCCTCAATAGACTCAACAAACCCTACAATTTCCACAGCCTCCTTCAAATGCAGTTCGTTTTCTGGAGGGTTAAGGGAGGGTCAACCTTATTTCGTGCTGCCTTCTTGAAGGGTAGTCGAAACTACCTGAACATCTTATGATACTAATTTGCATACTAATCATATCTTAGGGGTATATACTTTTATGTCGGTTCAATTCTTCACCAAGATAGACAACAGAACCATAAACAAAGTCGTGGCAGATATGTGGTTTAATTTATTTGCGATTATCGATGTGTATGAGCATTAAAAAGATTTATTTAATAGTAAATATACCTAATAAAATTCTCAAGGAAATAATAAAATATAGTTTATAAATATCCGAATTTGTTTAACATTTTAAAGTCCTTTTTTCATCCATAAGTTACTTTTAATTATTATTATGAAATATGCTAATATTATAAAAAAATTTCTAAATAAATGGTTTACACAAATCAATATAGCTGAAATATAAATCAGCAAGAATCACAACATTTTGAAGATGTCACACCTTTAAAGTTCGATAACATGTATATATCTGATGATATATAATTGACATTAAATAAATAAATTAACTACCCCTTGTCATTTATTGAGTCTTAAGGATAAGCTTTAATTTCTTTGTCTACATACTTAAAATAGACCCATTCGGTCTTTAAACTAAACTCTAGTTTCTTTTAATTGAAATCTTTAGCATTACAAAAATTGTAAGCCAAGCAATTGTTTCTTTCGTTTTTATTTTATTATATTTTTAGATCTTAGGCATAAGAATTAGTTTTAAGCTAAACTTAGGTTTCTTTTATTTTTATTGTCACTTATTTTTTTTTCCGAGACTTAACTTGGGTTTTAATTTGATCTTTAAAAATAAACACAATAAAAATGGATCTTAGCTGTAATTTCTTTGTTTATATATTTTATTATTTACTCTTACTATTTTAAAAGTAGATAAAAAATGCTATTTGCTTAATTTGAAAAATGTTTTGTTTCATTTCGTCCATTGGTAATCCTTGCAATCCTTGCCAAAGATAATGATAAATATCTAAATTGTTGCAACGCTTTTCATTTGAATTTTCTTTTAGCTTTTATTATCATTTGGCTATTATTTTCCATTTTTTGGCCATAAATTTTTTTGTTATTTTTTTAAGGAGCCACGAAGTAAAGAGCTTAGTTTTTTCAGTGCGCGACTGTACTTGCGACAAGAACATTATCATTGAATTCGCTTCCCCCAAAAAATACCAACTCTTTTATTCCCCCACCCCCCGACTTAGCACCACCCCCACCCCCCACCACCAAGACGCTCACGAACCACCATCAATATCAGCATTTGCCATCGCCCATTGCCCAGTGTTTCACTTCCACCATTCCCATTCCATTCGCAGTTCGCCCAGTAGAAAGCGGGTGATTTAAAAATTTAATGCCTCGCGGCTATTAATGGTAGAAAATGCTTGCGTAATAAAACAAAACGGTAGAGGTGAAGTGAGGGGTGTGGAGTGGGGGGGGGGGGTATGCTGCGCAAGACGACTAACAAGCAGAGGACGAAGAAGAAGCAGGGGAGGCGAGAAAAATCAAAAGAAGAAATAAATATGGCGCGTGTTTGCAAAATACGAAATTTTAAATTCAAATATTGATGATGATGATGATGACGATGTTGAAGATGATGATGACGCTGCTGCTGACGACGACGTCGCCGCCGCGTTGTGCACAGCTAACCACCTTCCCCATCACCTCCATCATCCCCTCCCACAAGCCACGACTGCTACTCCTACTACTCCCAGCAGCGCTGCTGCGTCGACAGCGTCCAGCGCACGAAGCTCGGCTCGGCTCGGCTCGGCCCTTCGTTCGTGTATTCGCTTGCTCGGCCATTCGGCCTTTTGTATGGCAATTTTTCTTTGGCTTCTGCTGCTGTTGCTTCTTCTTCTTGCACGCTGGCCTTCGCTGCCTTTTTTTTTGCACTAAAAGAGTCTTTGAGTGATGAAGGCATGGGGGTGGGTTGAGTAAAGGAGAGGAAGGGAGAGGCGGGAGTATGCTGATTTCTCTTCTGCGCTTCTCGTTTTTTGCTTTGCGTATTGTGCTGTGTATCTTAACCTGGGCAAAAATGGGGCTGTCGTCGTCGTCGGTGGTTGCTTTTCTTATTTATTCAAATTCTTTTTCGCCCTCGCACTTTTTTATTATCAAGTGAGGGGAGGTGTTGGAGGGAGTAGTAGATTTTCACTCCGTTGTCGACCAATAGGTCGGAATAGTGAAATATTATTTCTATCGCTGCTTCAGCGCCGTTCTAAACATAATAATACATATAAAAATAAATAAATACAAATTTAGAAATATATAAAAAATGCATCTACTTATTTATTATTTATATTAATTGGTTTTGAGTAATTTATGAATAAATCAGAATAATTTTGATAATATTAATAATGTGTTTGATTTAGTTTTATTGTTTACAAATATATTAATTCAAATTTCATCTGTAATAAATTAATGCAGTTTTTAGTATTTAGAAAAAATTTAATCCTTAGAAATAAAATAAATGATATGCATACAGTAACATTTAATATTGTAAGCTGTAGATAACTAAATAATAAATAGTGTCAATAAAATCAGTTTTGATTTACACTTCAACAGGAAGTGTTATTTATTTTATTATTTATTTCTATAATTTCGACTAATCTCAGTATACAAAATCTTAGTATACAAAATAGACAAAATTGAAATAAAATGTAATAGTTAAATTTAGATTAAAACAAAAAAAAACACTTTTTGCATGCTAACAATGTAAAATATTTTGACCTATTTTTATACCCTGAACCCATTAAAAATGGGTAAAAAGGGTATAATGATTTTGTGCAAATGTATGTAACAGGCAGAAGGAAGCATCTCCGACCTCACAAAGTATATATATTCTTGATCAGGATCGATAGTCGAGTCGATATAGCCCTGTCCGTCCGTGTGTATGAACACGTAGATCTCAGAGACTGTAAGAGCTTTAAGAGCAGAGTGCTGTAGTCGAATGAACTCGACTACGATATACCCCGAACCCAGTTCTTAAATATATTCTATTATTATTAGCAAAATCACCAAAATGGCAAAATGCCATCTCTTTCTCACACATGCGCTTGCATATTTTTGCATACAGAAAATGCTGGCGGCTGCTGATAGAAATGAGATTAATATGAAAATATATTTTCGATCGTAACTTGTGTGTTTCTCATCCGATCTGGACGAAATATTATCATGTATTAATTAGAAGATTCTGCCTTTTAAATTGTGGCATTTATTGCTATCGGAAATTTAATGTATCGATATTCGATAAACGGAGGCAGCTATCGATAAAATAGCGCAAACTTGACCTGCGCTGCTATACGAGAACCTATATTCCAAATTTGAAGTCTCTAGCTCTTACAGTCTCTGAGATCTGCGTGTTCATACAGACGGACGGACAGACGGACATGGCTATATTGACTCGACTGTTGATTCTGATCAAGAATATATATACTTTGTGGGGTCGGAGATGCATCCTTCTGCCTGTTACATAAATTTTTGCACCATTATACCCTTTTTATCCATTTTTAATGGGTTCAGGGTATAAAAATAGAAAGTGAGAATAATAATAATATATTATATGTATATAATAGTTTTATTGTCAAATGTCCCTTTCAATGGATTCGCGCCCAAATGTAAGCAGGTTGGCTCGTTTTTTTGCTTAAAGCAGAAAATTGAAAAAGCGAATGCAGTGCGTGATTTTAATCACAAGAAAACTTGGCTTGCGACAAATGCATGCATTTACATACATATTATATTATATACGTACACGCAAACATACATACATACCTATGCTCGTGTCGATTTTCATGCCATCTCTCTCTCTCTCACAAAAGCGCTCACATTCATAAAGATAATGCTTTTGCTGCTGATGAAAAGGGATCAATGTGAGAATATATTTTTGACAATAACTTGGATGTTTGTTTAGATTTGCGGCATTAAGTGCCTTCCGAATTCGAAACGTATCTTCGGATAACTGGGGCAGTTGCAGAGCAAACTTGAATTTCGTGGGGAATACGAGAACCTATATTTGAAGTCTCTAGCTGATATAGTCGCTGAGATCAGCATGCTCATATATATATATATATATATATATAAATCTGAAAGTAGTGACCTTTTCAGCTCCAATTTCAACTTGTGTGTGTGTGTGTCTGCTTAAACTGAGTACTGACTGTCTGCCTGTTAATTGGTATATATATGTTATACACCCAAACAAGCCCCCAAATTTAGCAGAATATAATGATTATATTCATAAGCATTATTATATCAAATGTATAATTTGTTGAATGTTGATTTTTAGTACTCTCCCCATCATTTTATGTTAGTACTGTTCATTTTCATCAGTTTTTTTTTTTTTTTAACATTTTTTGTGAGAATGTTGGTATTAGTTTTTTTTTTGCAACTGTATTTATTTGTTTATTTACTTATACTTTAACTAAAGTCAGTCGACAATTTGAATTAAATTAAATTAAAAAAAATAAAAGAAATTATAATATGTAAAATTAATAAATTACAAAAATATATAATATTAATTCTGAAATGCATATTTTCCAAATGTTGCTTTGGGAATTAAAACAGTTTGCATCATTCAGATTCATTTCAATATCATAATCATCAACTAGAACATAATAATTATGCATCGCAAAAAGTTGTAATTACTTTTCTCGCTTTTATATGTAAGCCATTCAGCAAACTATGCCTTATTTAAGAGTTTCTTTTTTTGCTCAATAATTTATATTAATATTACTCATTAAAGATGATGTTATATAGGCGAAATGAAATAAAACCATGATTAAGAAAAATATTAACACTAATGTGTAAATAAATATTGATCTAATAGATATATATATAAAAAGGTCTGCTCGATCTGATAGACTATAACATATGACAATTGTTGAAGTTAAGGCAAGCCCAGTATGTTTTAATTTTTTATATAAATATTACCTTTTTTTTAATTTAATCAAACTCAATTTTGTTTGTTTAATTTTATATAATTTATTCTATATATTATTTTTCTATGTCCATCCCCAGCAATGTTATATATTAATTTCAATTTATTTTTTATTTAATTTAACCATTTTTTTATATATTGACTGAAAGACAATAAAAAAAATCAAACCAAAAAATTCGAAATGGAATTCATTTCAGGCATTCGAAATGAATTGTGTATTGTAGTGTGCACACACAAACACATCAGTGGCTGTTCGTGTAGAGAGAGAGAGAGAGGGAGAATTTCGCTAGAGTTCTTTGGCTTTCCCCTTAACGAGGGGTAAAACAAAGAGAAAATGTACCCAAACAGCCAGCCAATTAAAATGCAGCATCCGCAGCATTAAACACCCTAAGAGAATTTATACCTAAAGAGAACACTACCCTTTCACAAAGCCAAATTCATATATCCCTTGTTTTACACACTCTAGCCGTAAGATGACGCTATAAGGGTTCAATTCAAAATCAACCGCGCCACCTGTCAGTGAATAGGTGTATCTTAATATGGACTCAACCCATTTATAATTGGGCTGGTGTATATTTTAAAGCATACTTTTAGGCTTCTCTAAAAGTCGCAGTTATTTTTTATTCAAATTTCAAATAAAAATTAAATTTTATGTCACAAATTTAATAATTTACCATTAAATTAATATTAAAAGTATATCACAAAATATATATAAATCTGTTGTATATATTTAATGCAAATTAAATTAAATAGAGATAGAGAGAGAGAGATCCGACCAGATTTATTTCTATATTTTTCAGCAGCTGCCTCAATTTGCCGCCGGTGTTTGGTCAATTTGCAACAATTTAATTCAAGCGCTTAACTAAATATTTGATAGATAAATATTTCAAATGCTTATATTCATTAATATAAATTCCAAATGAAACGTAAATTCTTAAGTTAGAAAACATTTTTATTTTACTTAGTTTTTTTTATTAAGATATTAATTTCTAAAAGGTAGAGAAAAACTCGAACTGAAAACTAGACAAATGTTGTGGCTTTTAGAAACACAAAAAACATTTTTTGTCAAAGTAAAAACTTTTTCTAATTTTTAGAAATGTTTATTTTATTATAAAGAAATATATTGCATAAATGGATTCTAAATTCCATTTATACTATATAAAAAACTTAAAAAATGAGAACAATAAAAACATATATATTGAAATTTGAATTTGAAATTGAAATAAGAAAATTTATTTTCTATTGTTTTAGAAATATTTTCTATTAATAATAAAAAAATTATTATAACAATTACAGCTTTTGTCATCGAAAAATACTGTTGAAAATTCAGAAGAAAGTATAAACTCACTAAAATAATTTCTAATTATATGAAAAAACATAATTAGCAAAGACTTTTTGATTATTTTTTTCAGAAATAAATAAATTATGAAACAAAAAAGGAAAACTCTTGTTTTCCAAAAAAACTCAAATACAAAATTTTTCGCAATTAAAATACTTACTTAAGACGTAATAAAATTCATTAAAATAATTTCAAAAATGTAAGGAAAAGAATTTTTTGAATTAGTAAGGACATTTTGCAATTTGTTTTTAGAAACAATTTACAAAAAAATGAGATCTTATATTTTTAGCGTATATATACTGAGTAAATAATCATTAATAAATTTATAAATATAAATTTAAAATTCTTATCATAAAAAGAGATTTTTGCTGGTTTTTAGAAATAAATAAATTAAAAAAAAAAGAAATAATAGCAAAATAAAATTCGCTAAATAAGAAAAAACTTGTTGCTACTTAGCAATAAATTCATTAAAAAATAAATGCGGCAGTTGTTTCTTACTCTAAACTATTCCTTGACTTTTCTAGGCTTTAAATTCAAAAAGCGTTTTATATTTGTGTGTGTTTTGGTGTGTGTATATGTTTGAGTAGGGTGCTAACCAACTTTTTCGCGTGCTTGCATAACCAAAAAAAAAACAAAAGAAAATCGAAGCAAAATTCAGACAGATTCACAGCTTTGTCACGCAAGAGGTTGGTCGCCATGTAAACCGCTCCCGCGCCACACCCCTGTGCCGCACTCCACCCGCTGCTCCGCTCCTGTGCTGGTGGTATCTTCAAGTTGAAAAGAGGCTGTTGCACATCGCCTCGAGGCGCGACGCGAACATTCAACGACCAATCAGATTAGGGCAGCCCTTGCCTCAAGATGCCGTGCTCGTTAGGGGTGTCTCTTCCACTATGTAATACATACATGTGTGTGTGTGTCTGTGTGTTGGTGTGCGTACACAACATAATGAGCGAAAACTCGCGACGCTGACGACGCCAAGACTGTAAAGTGTGGTTTGCCTTTGCCCAAACAAAATAGCTAAGAAACTACAGCTACATATGCAAAACAGACATACACACACAATACACACACACATACACACACATACACACACAATACACACACACATACACATTTTTATTCAAACGCAAAAAAGCAAAAGGCAAAAAAGCCGAGCAAATTTTGAGCTACGTTTTTGCAGCGTGACTGTACAACGCTGCGTATACGTAACACATACACATCAACACATGTAACACGTAAGAGCGCGACGTAAGACATATTTGGCTAACGCAGACAAGCGCAGTGCTGAAGAACAAGTTAATTTATTTCATTAAAATAAGCCAGTTATAAAGTTTGTTTATCAAGTTTATCAAGAAGAGAGAGTTACACACACAACAATCATTATATGTTTTTTCCCACTTTGGGAATATACATTTAATATGTATGTATAAATAAATTAATAATCAAAATGAAAATGCGCTCTCGGAAAGGCAAAAGTAGAAGTTCATCTTGGGAATGAATTGATCAGATTGGTCTGATTGGATTTTTTTTATAAGTTTCCCCAATTCCCAATTCAACAAGTATTGGACCATTTTGAATACGCTCAGAAATCGTTTAAATATTTATTATTTTTATTTTAGATATGTCATTTTAAATGTTATTTTAAACTTCAAATAAGGTCCAACTTTCGGATATATAATTCACCGATAGATTAGTCAGATACAGGCCTGCGAGTTGTGTGTCCTCGAATGATGTTTTGCGGAAAAAGCAACTCCTATTTGAATTTCTCACAAATTTCAATTTTTTTCCTCAATTTTTTTGCGACAAGTTTCACCCAACTTATTATGGAGCAAGTAAATTGCTAAATTTGAGTATTTTAGATATTTCGAAAATCCAGGATTTGGAATTCCAAAAATAGTTAGCAGCTAAAATATTCTATATGTTAATATTATATAAATATTAATATTTATTAATTGATTTAAATTAGATTGACCTTGCAAATGCAACAAATAAAATACAATTATAAATTGAAAAATTGATTTAAAATAAAAGCTGGCAGTAGCTAATTAATTTGAATGTTAAAAATAAAATTCTATATATATATAAATATATGTATATGTATAATATAGTACTAATTAAATAGCTAAACCGATTTTTGCGCTAGCTACGCCCCAAAAATCAAGCAGCGAAAGCAAAACATGAAACGCAAACAAAACAAAGGCACATAAGGGCGAAGACGGTGACGAAGACGAAGACGAAGATGAAGGCGAAGACAGACTGAGAAGGAGAGAGAGAGAGAGGAGAGAGAGAGGATAGAGAGGAGAGATAGAAGAGGAGAGGTGGAGTCGAGGCGAGGCACGTAGGCGTGTGCAAGTTTTCAGCGACCGCGACGCGACTTCAACTTGTCTGTGGCCTCCCAAAAGAGCTGCGGAGATGTGGCAGGGAGGAAGTGGAGGGGAGGCGCCACTCTCAAAACTGCCGCCAATAGGCATGTAGCATGTGGCGCCACGATTCGCGGATAAAATCGCTCGCCATTGGTGCATATTTATTTTCACTATTGCTTTTTCTACTTCGAACTAGCTTCTGCCACCATTGCTGACTACCTTGCAACATCTAGTGCCTATACATTTATATATATATGTACATATATATATATATATATATATATTATAGACGTATATTTATTCAAGTTTTACATCTTAATGCAAGACTTTTGCGAGGCACAATTTTAACAATTTTACAACATTTTGACGCACATATTCGATTAAAGGCACTTGGATTTTATTCCTTATAAAATTTAAAATACAATTTTTACAATTTTTTTACGCCCAAAAAATTAGCTGCCTTAAATGCACGTCAAATACAAAATAATTAAATTTGAATTGGGGATGGAAAAAATCTCTGAAACTTCTTTAAATCATGCCAGCATTAATTTAAACCGTTTTAAACTGACCAACGGAATTCATTCTTCTTCTTCTTTAACAATACTTATGCTGGCTAAATGGTGAGCCTTCGTTAATACTGAGTGGCTTTGACCTAATCTTCTGCAAAGCCAATCGATTACTTCTTGATACTTTCGATACCTGCACCCTTAAACCAAATAGAATTTGTGATCTGATTATTATTATCCAGTTGAGTCTGTAAGATTGCTGATTTTTGACTGAGTTTTTTTTATGATTGTATGTTGTTTTAATTTGAGCTTACCATCAACTGATCAATTTAATTTAATTTCAATTTGTCTCTCTTTCATTCCTGTATCCTTGTAAGCCGGGGTCGTAGCTTCTCCTCAGGCTACAGTGGTGTTTCGTATGCCAAAAATGCTCGAAAAACTAACGGAATAACAGTGTAAGAGAAGGTACACCGATATAATCTAAAATTCGTAAACAAGGTCCCGTTAGGTTTAGTAGTACAGTTACAGTTAGTAGACCATAAGTACGACGAGTGCTTTTAATTGAATTTTAGGCATGCTTTGCTTTTATTTCTTTTATATCTCTCTGTTCTCACTTCCTATCTGCTAACTAACTAACTCTCTCTCTTTCTCTCTCTCTCTCTCTATATTCTCTCTCTCTCTCTCTCTCTCTATCTATCTGAGTAGAGGCGCTGGCTATATCACTTCACATATGGAGGATATAGACAAGCATTAGGGATCTGTTTGTTGAGATATTTGGAGATGTTGGGATCAGCATGGAGAAACTCAGAGCTGTTGGTTATCACAACGGGGAGGAACAGCAATCAAATTTGGTGAATGCTTTCTCAACAAATATGACAATAATGGTTTTTGATGCCACATGGATTTTAGGAGCGATGCAGCGTTGTAGCCGAAAGTGATTGCCGATGGGATGCAATAGTGAACCAGCGAAGCAAACATTTGCCTTCTATTGCAATCTGAGTCTGTCGCATTCGGGGGTGTCTAGGATGGATCCATTTGGCCAGGTTCTGGTGCTCTTGTGCGGCGCATTGTACTCGGATGCAGAGCACAGATCCGATGGGGTCTTTGAGTAGTCGTACAAGTGTCTGCTGCGAAGTACATCGAGTCCACATTGATACTACTGACACTAGACCCGCTGTGACTGAATTTAAGAGCTCCGTATATGTATATTTGTGTTTTAGGAAATACAAATATTACAATAAGACATAAGCAAACTATAGATTTAAATTGCCAGAAAATAAATAGAATATCTTATTTATTTAAATGAAGTCGACTTCGATTGAGCTGTGAAAAACGAATTCAATTCCCATAAAATCTCTCTTAAGATTGTATTTACAGCATTTTACATTTGATAATTTTTATAGCTATATTTAATATCTACAATTATATTTGATTTTTAACATTTGAAATTTGAGCAAAATTGCTTCCATTCATTTTAAATCAATCGATTAATGTTAATATTTATATTTGATAATTATATAACATTTTATTTTATTTGTTACATTCAAAATTTTAATCTAACTGCTACATTTTGTTTGAAAACAATTAATTCATAATAATATATATAAAGATTTCATATATATGCATATTTGAATATGCAATTTGAAGCAAACAGCTTTATTTTAAATCAATTAATTATAATCAGTATTCAAATTTAATATTGAAATCTCTATTTTAGTTGTCACATATGAAATGAAGTGCTCACATTTATTTCAAATTATAAATAATTTGTAATTTTCCAAAATGTACATTCCAAAATTTGTAATTAATTTTATGTATCTATTAGTCTAAATTAAATGCGAATAAATAAACATTATTATTAAATGTTCACCAAATATAAATGATCAATGAATTAATAATTGTGTTGCTTAAAGTTATAACAAAAAATGACCTGCAAAGAGAATTATTTTATTTTCATTTATTTAGCTTGTCGCATACACATTAGTTATATTATTACTATTATTAATATTATTACTATTATTAATATTATTATTATTATTAATATTATTAATATTAACATTTGAGCACATTAATCAACGAATTATTTCAGAGAATTGAAACGAACTATTTAATTTAAATTATTTTATTATTCTTTTCAAAACTTATTCATCACTGAATTATTTCAGGGCATTAAAAAGTAATTTTATTTTTTGCTTTGATTACTGGCAACAACTAATAATGGAAAAGAGGGATCCTCAGACAGTTCTTAATCTTATAGCTGACTGACAATAAGCAATATTCAAAAGGTTCCTTTTCAAGAAAGTTTTTCCGCTTTTCGGGACGAAACGGTGAGAAAATAAGCCAGTTTAAAAAATTTTGTATTTTTCATCATTATTTGCATCTGAGAAGTTGATAAAACCAGTCTGTCCACATAATTTTCTCACCAAATTCTTATACATTTTTCTTGGGTTCGAAATGACAATAAACAACAAGAAATCAACTCTGGCCAGTGTCCAGTCCAGTAGGCAACCCATCGAAGGGTAGCTTGACCAACCCTTAACTGGTCGGGTCATTGCTCGTCTTTTTTTTTTTTATTTGTACTTTCTTTGAAATTGGATATTGGAAGTTGAGTTTACTAAAACAAGACAAAACAAGTAAGAGTGCTGTAGTCGAGTGAACTCGACTACGATATACCCTGAACCCACTTATTAAATATATTCTATTATTATTGGCAAATTTCCCTTAAATAAGATTTCCACTAAAATGCGAGCAGGTCTGCAAGCGCCCTCTGCCGACAAATACGTGAAACACGCAATACACAAAAAAACATATTGAGGCTCGCGTCGATTATAATGCCATCTCTTTTTCACACATGCGCTCGCATATTAATGCATACAGAAAATGCTTGCGGCTGCTGATAGAAATGAGATCAATATGAGAATATTTTCGACTATAACTTGGGTGTTTCTTATCCGATCTTGACGAAATTTGGGCAGTTGATCAATAGTATGCATATGCACATTATATATTAATTAGAAGATGCTGCCTTTTAAATTGTTTGTTAAGTTGTTTAAAATTTATTGCTATCGGAAATTTAATGTATAGATATTCGATAAACGAAGGCAGTTATCGAAAAAATAACGCAAACTTGATATGCGCTTGGTATGCGAGAACCTATATTCCAAATTTGTCGGACGGACGGACGGACAGACGGACATGGCTATATCGACTCGACTGTTGACCATGATCAAGAATATATATACTTTGTGGGGTCGCAGATGCTTCCATCTGCCTGTTACATACATTTGCAAAAAAAAACCATTATATCCTTTTGACCCATTTTTAATGGGTTCAGGGTATAAAAATATGAATTTAATTTTCTAGAATAGAAAATGCAGTTCTGCAATTAATACAAATTATTCTCACAGATATTACGGTTGAGTAAAGTAATTGAGTTCTACGACTTTAGGTTAACGAATTGAGTGTTTATTTTACACACAGACAAAGGTGGCAGGCAGCATTTGGAAATTGCTATGCGAAATGTTTGCCAAATGGTTGACAAAGTGGATGCCAACTGGTTGCCAAATAGTTGAGGTCAAGGACAAGGTCAGTCGGTTTTGGGCAATGGCTCGTCAAAAATGACCAATCTGAAATCTGCTGTATGCACAACACAAGCAGACTGACCAGTTCCTGCTAAATACTCCTCAATGAGCCCAAAGCGGGAGCAATGACACCAGCCATAGAAATTCTGACTCGTCTTTGTGGAGGTGAGGGCCTAATCTTCAACTTGGACAGGATATATAGGAGCAGGACATCAGCTTGGAGCATGCGCATTTCCCGAAAAGACATATTTTCTTCCCTAAGAGATATGGCAGCGTAAAAGATATTTTATATATATATACATATATTTATATTTTTATTTTATATATTTATATTTGCATTATTTATGGGCAATAATTTAAATTGATTATATTTTTCATATGATTAATTATAATTTATTGAAGTTAATTGATTGAAAATATATATTCTCTTTTCTGAAATATAGGTAGCATAACAGATATGTATTAACATTTTTATATTATATTTGCATTATTTTTTTTATGAATATATTTTATTTTTCATTCAATCTATTATTATTTTATGGAGATGATTGACTTTAGCCATTAAATGAAATAAATCAATAAGCAAATAAACAAAGCTCTCTATTGAGTTTATTATAATTTTTGTTATATTTATTTGGCTGTTTCTATTATTTATATTATAATTTAAATTTCTCAATTTTCCGGTTCTGGCATTATCAAATTTAGAATATAATCCTTTTGTCTGCAAGCAAGCTTATTTATTTTCTGACCCAACTTCGTCGAACACTTAACTTGGCTTCGCAGAATCAAAGACTATATAGATATTAATTGAGATATATATATTAATTGAATTAAATTTGATTTATTTTTGCGTTGTTTTGATTTGTAATTATTATTTTAATTGCATATTTATACATTTAATGTGGACTAAATATAAAATGTAAAATTGAATTTAAAATTTAATGATGGTCGCTTAAAAATTAATTATTAAATTAATATAGAATAAAGAAAAGCAAAAGTGATTTAAACCAAGAAAGCCAGGACTGGAGTAGACTAGACTGGCTCAGCTGAGAGTAAATAATCCGTGTCCGACGTTCTAGACTTCTCCGACGGGTTTGGAATATTAAATTCAGTTCGGCTCTGAAAAGACAAGACTCTTGTCACACATACAGTTGTCGGATGACCACGAATTCAGACACATGGACGGACAAAGGTGTGTATTCTATGCGTTACTAATTAATTAATAAATAATTTATTATTTATTGTATTTGTATTTTATTGCTCATTTATTTTGTTCATTTTGTGTATTTTCTGTGGTATTTCATTATTATTTCTTTTCACATTATGTTTATTTGATGTATTTTATTTATGTTACTTTTTTCATTTATTTCATTCAATATTTTTACTGCATTCACGTTTTTATTTATTTTATTAGCATTATTTATAACATTTATTTTTGTATTTAATAAATTAATTTTAATTACTTACTTATTTTCTTTATCGTTATCACGAATTTTTACTCCATATTTATTTATTATTGTTTTAATTATGGCTTATAATGGTTAGATTTTATTTATTTGCTTTATTTATTTATTAGTTTTTATTTTATTTATTATATATATTTTATTTTATACATGTATACTAAACCCAGGAAATTTATGGTTTAATTGGCTTAATGTATATTAATTTATATTATTACATTTAGTTAATGAGCATATCGCGCCCCGTTATTATAATATAAGCAATTATTAGAAATAATGCTAGGCCCAACTGTAATGTTTAATATCAAATATCTATATCTTATTTATAATGCTAAGATTACATTCATTATTCTTATTATTCATATTATTATGATCTTTTTTTTTTATTATAATGATTATTATTATTATTATTATATTTATTATAACATTTATTGCAGATGAGTTTCTAATCATGAAACCAAAGGATATTATATATATATATATACAAATATATATATATACATATATGTATATATATATTTATATATGTGCTTTACAGAAATATTTGGAATTTAATTTCGCCACTGGCAATTCAATTCAAGCAACGAACGAATTATGCAAAAATTTCATTACCTTGAATACGGAGGCTTTTATAAAAATATGTGTGTGTGTGTGTGTGTGTGTGTATGCTGTGTGTACGTGTGTGTGTATTTAAATAGAAAGTTTCTAAGAAAAGGCGTATCCGTATCCATAGAATTTTTTCGCCAACGAAATGCGCTCAGCTAAAAGTTGGCTCGCTTCGAGGGCGTGGCTGTCGCGCACAGATTGTTATAAAAACCTCACGCAGCGCTCAACACACACACACACACACATCGAGCTGAGCTGAGTGCGAGCATGTGACTGGTGCTGGTAGAGAGGCGGGGTCGGTCGGGTTTCGTACCCGGATTCGGGGGTAGGGCGCAGAGGGATGACTTATGACAATATTTCTTCTTGCTATATAGCTATATAGCCAAATGTTGCTCAGTGTTCCAATCTACCAGCTACTCTCGTCTTCTCTCCACTTTTCACTTTCCACTTTCATATTGATTATATTTGGCTTGAGCTGGTCTAGCAATCATGTCATTATAATACACAATATAATATATATAGAGTATATATCAAGCTAATCCATTTTAGATAATTATTTCGATTTAAATAAATATAAGCGAAATATTACTACAATTTAAATACATAGTATTCAAATAAATGTAATTGAAATATTAAAAAATTATTAAAATGTTCGTATTATAATTTCAATGGGTTTTATTAATATTTAAATACAAATATTATTATTAAAGATTATAATATTTATAGCACATACTTATTTTGAATAAAATCCAAAAACAAGGAAATATAGTTTCATATTGATTATATTTGCGCAAATTCAAGTAAATACATTGAACAGCTTATACATATATATATATATATATATAAATGCAAGAAAAAAGGAGCATTAAACTAAGGTGTGAAAACTTGTAAACATCTTATATATGTTACATGTTCTTCAAATCCAATCTTATATAAAAATAACATGTTTTTCTTTAATTTCGCTAATTTCGTTGTGTTAATCAGATTTATTTGGTCTCAGCTGGGTCTGAAATAAACAATAAAATAATAATACGTCAAATGAAATAATTTGTATTTAATTATATTAAAATATTTCTATACTTATTTTGTGCTCCTCAACAACAAATTCGCATTTTAGAAAATCATTTTTTCCCCTTTTAGAAATTAATTATTAATTAATTAATTAATAATAATTTAGGAAATGTATTATTAAAAACAAGAAAACTTCCTATTTTTCCATTTCATCTTTTTTTTTGTGGTAAATTTTGGAATGTTTCCAAAATCGAAAACATTTCTGTATACCAATGGTCTCAGATTATGATTATGTTTTTTTTTACCTAACTGGGGGTTTTTCTATGTTTCCATTTTTCTACTTGAAAATTCATCGATATTTTATATTTTTAATTTTATGTTATTTCATTTGTTTCATTTTCAAGTTTGCACTGGACTATTGCTTTTAATTTCAAACGAATCACTTTTCATTTCAATTTAACTTGAATTTCTTCAATTTGTTATTAAAATCTTAATCTTTTTGATTATTATTTATATTATATTTATATTTATATTATTTATACAATTATTATTTTAAATAAATATATTATTAATTAAATTGATTTGAATATGAATGAGTGAGAGCATGAGCTGATAACTTTTAAGAATCGTTATTATTTTCATTTTTATTATTATTAGTATTTAAAATGGAACTTTACGTTTAGTGTACACATTTTCTGACAGTGTAAGAGCCACTTTTCGATGGCAGCAACAGCCGGGTGTATTGAATAAAATATTCAACTATGCATCAGCACTGACTGTGTTTGTGTATTTGTGTGTGTGTGTGTGTGTGTGTGTGTGTTCGTTAAACACCCCATCAGATGCAGGACTCATTATGTTAAGCAGCGCAGTCTGAACAGACTTGGGGGTGATTCCAAAGAAAAAGACGAGGAAAAAGACGAGGAAAAGGCAAATGGCGCAGCCAGAGAGCAAGTCCGACCAAATTATTGAGTGGTGGAGGGGGGGGGGGGGGGCGTGGGTGTAAAGGTGGGAGGTTGTAGGTTGTAGGTGGGTGTGGAAAAGACAGCGTTAAAGGAATCACTTCGTGGTAATGGCAGTTAACTCCCAACTCCCCTCAAACCTCGTCTTTTGTTGGGGGTGGTTTCTTGGAGAGAATTATTCGTAAGACGCAGGCAGGGTGGGCCTATTTACTACACTATATATACATATCTATATATATATATATATTTATATGTGTGTGATTGTGTATGTATATATAAAAATATGGTTTTATTTACTGGCTTTTGTGTTCAAAATACCTGACATATGTGCACACAGCAGTTATGAATACATAGCATTGTAAGACTCTCATAAATATTTCGGCACATTTTTGGATTTAAATTTGATTAAAAATGATTAAGGCCTACTATTAACTCATATCTTCGCTAATATAATAATATTTATAATATGAATATTATATTAAATTAAAAATGACTAACATTAACCTACTTTTAATTCGAATTTGTTCTTCAGTAGTAATTTTCATTTATCACTTGCTTGAAATAGGAGATCAAGTTTATAGCAGTATTTTTCTATTATTTCAATCTACTTCAAGGGATTGTCTACTCATCTATCTTTATATTTAATATAAAACACTACACTTTGTGTTATTTTAAGCACTGCGAATTGTATTTCAAATGAAAACAGAGTTGATTGATTCAATTTATTATATTTGTACTTATTCTAACGCCTACAAAATATAATTTTACTGCATTTTCTATTTGTAATCTTAATTATTCTTATCATGTATTTTGTTTTAAGTGGTTTCTGCTGATGTTTCTCGTATTTTATTTTTATTATTTATTTATATTAGTGTTTCTTTTTCTCTTCAGGTAAATATTTAATAATGGAAAACTAGGAAAATACGAAATACGAGCAGCTCCCACTTAATACATATAATTCATATATATTTATATTTAAATTTAAATTTGTATACAGACTTTCGTTTAATCAGTTTGAATGTGTGAATTTGTGTTCAAGCTGGTAGTCTACAGATTATAGCCCAAACTTAAACAATCTGTATGTTATATAAATTAGCAATATGTTACACATTTTTTAAATCGAGAAAAATCACCAAAATTTGTGACACGAATTTCACGCATTTAATCCCTTTGAGCTTACATTTATTCCTTGATTTGTTAACATGAGCCTAAGTGCTAACTGTCAGCGGCTGCTTGTTACAAAAGGAAATTATGCAAATATCCCAAGAAGGGCAGAAAATAAGACTGCGCAGTGTCGTAGCAACGAGCTTCTGCACAGCAAACATTATCAAAAGCATACTTTTCGGCGGCATCAAAAGAAATGGACAAATATGGAAATAAATCAGTGTTTTAATTTGTATCATTTATTAAAATTATGCAAAATATAAAATTTATAGTAATATGTGAAAAGACAAGAAATTTAAATGAAATTTAAATTTAAAAATTATGTATCAAATCTAAAAAGACGGTTTTCATAAAGTTTATGATTGCATTTTTTTTTTTGTAAATAAAATACTTTGTTTCATTGTTGTTTATTGAGATTTATTGAATAAATTAAAGTACTCGACGATAATTTAGAGAAAATTATCTTTACAAAATACGGAGTGAAAGGGGGAGGAGGTGAAAATGAAGAGTGGAAAAGGGAAAGTGTTTTTCTTGCGTCTTTTTTTTTTTGCCACACAAAATCTCAACAACAAAAAAGTTACGCGCAGAGCGAAAATTGCGTTCCTCTTCTTCTTCATCTTCCCCCGCCCCTAGTGGTACGATTCGTACTGGGATTGGTTCTGGTTACAGGTTCTGTTTCTGGTTTGCAAAACCAGACCAAGCCACGCCCCCAAAAAATGATGTGTGTGTGAGTGTTTTTGCCTTTGACTTTCTTTATATTCTCAAAAAACTCAAACCATCTTTTTCTTTTTCTTCTCTTCTCATGTTTTTTTTTTTGTTCTTTTTTCTTTTGCGGCCCGTTTTGCCTTTGCGCACAAAGCTTCCTCCTTTAAAGCTTCGCACCGCTTTTTTGGGCACTTGGATTTTGCTGCTGTTTCGTTCCTTTCCCAATGCGTAACTATTTTTGCACTTTTTCTCATCGCACACACACTTACACACATATACAGCTGCTTGCGCACATGCTTATAAATACATAGCAGTGACATATACACACGCAAACGAAGAAAGAGCTTTTTGAAAGAATATCGTTGGCGTTGATGCCGCTTTGCGTGTAAGTGGGCAGGAGTAGTAGGTGTATTGAGAGAGGTGGTTATGGGGTGGTGGGGGGGCGGTTGTTGTATGTGGTTTGGTAATGGAAAGGAGTCTAGCAAGGGAATGACAAGTACGGGACATGTGACACGTTGGATTTGCTTAGGCTGTAAAACAAGTAAAACATATCAAAAAAATATTATGTAAATAAATATAAATTAATTAAAAATAAAATGAAATATTTAAATGAAATAAAATAAAAGACCTCTTTTGCATGGTTAGCAGGTACAAGATTTTAATTTAATTTTTACATTTCAATTGCCAACCGATTTCACATATAGTCATTATCTTATTTTCCCAATCGAATTGTTCATTCTTGATTTTATATAATTTAATTGACAACTTTACTTTTTTAATGGACTGTTCAAATTTAATGCTTATATTTATATTAAAGAAATTAAAATGCTAAATCATTTTTTCCCAGAAGAAATTCCAATCAGACCAATAGTAAGAAATAGTTAAGTTCCATTTTAATTAGAAAATTTATTCACCAGACAATACATTGAAAATTGAGTTTTTAATGATTGAAAGGTAAATCAATCTGATTTTATTGGCTTATAAGCTCTATTGTAATCAATAGAGAATACACGGAAAATGGAAGAATGAAAGTAAAATGGCAAAGAAAAAGTGGGTGAAAGTAGTCTGTGGGAATCAAGATAGTTAATTTGGAATCGATATCAGTTAATAAATAACTAAATGAATAACACGACGAGTTAATTTATTATTTTTCATTAAATTATTCACTATTTGCAGAAGATGAATAAATAAATACGTAAAAATATGTTTGTTTAATATTGCAAGTCATATAAATTTAAATAATAAATTAAATTATTCACTTTGGATTTTGTATTACAAGATTGCTTAGCAGCATGTACTTATTTATTTCTTATTTATTTATTAAAACCTTTAGAGGGATAGAGGAGAATATAGGATAGAGCAGATACCGCCCAAGTGGGCTATAGGGGTATTTTTCAAAACCCCTAATTAATATACCGATAATTAATTTATTTAATAAGCATATGATAATTATATTTTAAAGTGTAATCTTTGTTTTTCGATGAAAGCTCTTAGTCTATGCTGCTCTTGCTATTATTTTATATATTTGCTTAATTACAACAAACCTTAATTTTATTGTTTTTCTTCTCATATTAAACTTATTTTGCCAGTTCAAATTTGGGCAGTTTTATTTCATAATTAATTTCAATTTTAATCTTACGAGATTCACAATTTTTATATTAACTATATTTAGCATTTTTTTAAATAAGTAATTCCAATTTTGTGCCATTCAGGAAGAAATGAGTTTGTCAACATTTTTATGTAAGTGATATACATAGTAATATATAATAATATAATGATATATATATCTATATATAAATAAATATATATATGATATGCACAATATCCTTGTTGCTTTTTAAATATTTTTGTTAACTTTTGGTCCGTCGGAGGATATCCATCGCATGAAAGCCGCCGGAATTTCCGCGACGCATTTTCCCTTTGCAAAAGAATTGAAAAAAGTTTTAAATATGATTTATTTATTTTTATTTATTTATTGCATTATTATTGCATACGTTAAGCATTATGAATCTAATGTTATTTAATGTCTGTATTATATTAATAGTTATTAAACTTTTATTAAAAACATTATTCATTAGTGTCTAGTGCTTTAAATATATCATTATATATGCGTATTTATATATATATATATTTATTTATATAGCCAGAAGACTTGCATTCAATTTATTTCTTTAAACTAAAGTCAGTTGACACAAAAAAAGAACACAGAAAGTAAAAAATATATTAAATTACAGGCAAAATTTGAGTTAAGCCTAGCTAGTAGCAATTCTAATATGTATCAAGCTACTATATATTTTATTATAAGATTTATAAGCCCAATATAACTTTACATTGTATGCCCTGTACTTATTCCAATTGGGTATAATAAACAGTATAAGTACATTGAATAACGTTGGATTATTCATTTTGTTCTATTTTATGTAACGTGCTCCCAAGTTTACAAAAAAGGTTAATATAACAAATAAATAATAATATTAATGCTACAAATAAATAAAATATGTAGTAAATATTACGAGATTTAAATTAGTCTGCATCTGTTATTTTAGTTATAGACGGATCAGATTGTTAAAATCTTATATAATATATTTAATAATATTAAGGATACAAATGAGTATAAAATAAGACACAAAATAAAACGGTGGATAATTTGTTTTATTTTATTTTTATTACATTGAAATAAGAACTAAAACAGCTCCAAAATTTAAAGAATTATTAAAAAAATATATATTTGAATAAAAACCACAAAAAAGCAGGTCTAAATGTCATTTTTTTAGCCAGTTAAGATTGCAATATTTCTTATATTTTATTTATTGTAAATCTAAAAACAAACACAAAAATATAAAAATTATTTTATTAATGCCACAAATTGAAATGAAAAAGTAAAATGAAAATATTAGGAAATAAAAAATCGGTGCATATTAAAATTAGATCCAAGTCTGCGCTTTTGCTTATGGACAGCTTAAGTTAAGATATTCTTGAATATTTTGAAAATAAAAACTTTTGTTTCGTGCGGATAACAAGCGTCTATATTCTTTATATTAACTGCTAACTGATGGCCGTACTTCAGAACCCTTTTATAATTAGTTTTTTAAGTCCTTTTGCATAAGCATAAGAATGCGTGTGTGAGATACAAAAATGTTTTTTTGTACGTGCGAGAGTAAAAAGAATACACCTAGTATATATATATATATATATAAGTGTGGTTATATACGGCACATTATCCTTTTTCTTATTCCCAATGCTTCCGTTAATTTTTCAAAAGTTCCGTTGCCTTTTCTGTGGTTCTGCTGCCTTCGCCTTTATCTCTTTCACTCTCTTTCCCACTCTCTTTTTTTCTCCCTCTCTCTCTCTCTCTCTCTCTCTCTCTGTCCCTTTCTCTCTAACTCTCTCTCTCTTTCTTTCTCTCTTTCATTTCATATTGTAAATGACAGGCAGAGCCGGGACACGCGTACGCCTTCGCTGATATCCTCATCTTCCCATAACCATTGCAATTCTCATTCCCGCTATTCATACCCCCCACGCCCCACACATACACCTTGGAAATGCCACCCTTTTTTTGTGTCGAGGACACATACACACACAAACACTTCTCCTCGCCCATTTTCCTTTTGGGATTTTGAAACTTAAGCTGCCACTTCAGAGCGGGTTGTGTTTCATTAAAAAACCAGAGACTCCATCTAACTTGCATCTAACTTGACGACTACCAAATACCCTATCTTTGCCATATGTGTGGAAAGTCGGAGCAAATCCAAATCTTTAAGTCTTTAAGTTGTCCAATAAATATTTCGTGTTTATTTAATAAAAGTTTTTGTATCCACTTTAAATAAATATTTAAATACGTTTGTAACTTGAATTAAATTCTTTATTTTATTTTGTAACTAACATTTTTAAATAAGTATTTTTTAAAGGCTTTGTATTTTCTTTGTATTTCTAGATTTATATTCCAGATTCCATTCTTAATCTGAATTTAATTCCTCACTTTTTAATTTCCAACTTTCATTCTAAATTTGTATTTCTTTAAAGCATTTTTAGTTTTCAAACATTGATCTTGATCTTGATCATTGATTCCATTACATATTTGCATTTTTTTTTATTATTTAAATATACTTTTAATTTAATTTAATGTATTATTTACTTTTTGTAACAAACAAAATAAAATACAAATCTCCAGTTTTGTTATATGCATTAATTTACTTTATTCATTTTAAACATGAATCGAATTCTTGAATTTTAACTTGTGACTTTCATTTAAAATTTTCAATTCATTTTGGCATAAAGAAAAAAAGAAAATTAAATTATAAAATGTAAGTCTTAAAAATACTAGAGTTTGTATAAGGTTGTTATGGATTAATTTATTATTACACGATTATTAATTAATTTATTTAAGAATAAGCTTGTTTCAGATGTTTTTCAAAAATAACCAAACTAAAGACTAATAGAGAAAGAGATAGAGAGAGAGAGAGATCACGAATTACACATATCACATATTTATATATTTATTTATTTATTTTTACTTATGATTTTCATTTTCATTTAAATTTAAATTTGTGAATTTTATATCATTATAGTTTTATTTATATATATAATTAAAAAATATTAATCTCATTCAAAAATTAGAACAACCTTCACACAGAAAAATATATAGAGTATACAAGCCTATATAAGACATGCAGACATATATTTTGCCATCCACATCCCCTCCTCCCACTACACACACACACACACACAGAGAAACAGGAATATATACGACTTGTGCATACATAAACAGTATTTTGGAAGGGGCCGCAAGATGAAGAAGCAGAAGAAGAAGCAGCGGCAGCAGCAGAAGCAAAAAAAACTTTAGCTGGCGGAGAAATTGAAGAAAATTTGCTCAAAAATATTCAACAAAAATTCAGCAACGGCATTTGTACGGTGGAGGAGGAGGAGGAGGAGGAGGAGGAGGAGGAGGAGGAGGAGGAGGAGGAGGAGGAGGAGGAGGAGGAGGAGGAGGAGGAGGAGATGAAGGAGGATGAGAAGAAGGAGGAGATGGTTGCGGGTTGTGCGCAGTGTGTGTGTGTTTAGTGTGTGGGTGCCTTCTTATACAAAGGCACGCACACACACACACACATGCATTAACATTTCCGTTTTTGCGCGAAATTGTGGTTGCTGGGACAGCAGCAGAGGAGTTGAATGCTGCTCGCTGCCTGCTGTTCTTCACGAGAAACCCACTAGAAAAAATGGTGCTGCTGCTGCCGTCGACGACAAGCGAAATATATTTGTTATTAAATAACAAATTACACATACATATGTATCTCGCATCTTAAGAAGAAGCACAGTCACATATATTATCTATATATTGTTTATATGTAGATAATTTATATATGCATAACTTGCAAAAAATAAAATACAATCTAATTTCCAGAAGAGCATAATTTGCCCGATCGCAAATACGAGATAGAGAATGGAATGTTCGGCTGCAGCAGTCGGTGAATCAGATTTCGCAGAGACAGAGACGAGAGAGAGAGAGAGAGCATACGCTGTACGCTGTAAAGAGCGCGCTGTTAACGCAGCAAGCGGCTGCATTTTATATGCACTATAACATTATGTGCAAGTGTAATTTTAATTCAACAAACTAACATTATGCATATATGTTATGGCTTTAGATATATATTTCCACAATTAACATGATTCATTTATTTAAACAAAATTATTACTACATTTCATTATCGCTTAGATCTTAAAAGATTTAAGTAGTTTACATTTTGTGACTTTAATTTCATATATTTAAATTTAATTTTTTTTAATAAATATACATTTTATATATATTGCCTGTGGAATTAGAGTAAATAAATAGAAAAATTGCCTGTATAAATGACAGTAAAGAAAACGCTGACATTTCTTATCTTTCACACAAATTAAAATTCATAGAAATGGAGGTGGTGCTGGAAGTGTTTTTCTGGTGGTTGTAAACAGAAAAACAAAGAGAAAAAAGATGGCGGCAACAACTGCTCGAAGGGGTGGGTGTTTTTTTTTACAACCGAAGCCAAAAATTAAGGCAGAAAGAAGCAATTTGCGCGTTGGAAAAGAGAAAATAAAAAACATCCCTTGAAAATTGTACACTATTGTTTGCCATGTCAAAGGAGTTTCTTGTTCCATGTGGGACAGTTATAAAAACCCACCCCATGCTAAAGTTAAGAAAATCTGTACCCCATTTCAACAACTACAAGTATGCTTTTCATTCCTTGAGCATTGATCCACAAAAATCTTTTCTGTTCTGAAGGGTTCTCAACTAAACCTCACAAGAATTTCAGTTTAGTTGGAGAAAAATAGGAAATTATTTTGAGCAGCTTAATTTAAATTACATTTTTCAAAATAAAATAATACTAACTGTGTAAACTAATTTTGTTCAGATAACTAATTGCGTAATATATCAATGCAATCTTTTATATATATAAATACATATATATACATAAATATATATATAACTTCCTTGCTCACAAGCATTTTATTTAGGGCACTCATTTATAGTTACAAAATAAGAAATATAAATAAATATTTAAGACTTTCAAAAGTTAAGTAGAAGTTAGTAATAACATATATACAATAATAATATATATTTAATATATTTGAATATAAATTGAATTTGAAATTTTATTCTATATATAATTTATTTTATGTAATATATTTTTGTTTCTCTTTGTAGCGACAATTTAAAAATGACACTATTTTCTCAGATTACATTGTCGTCTTGCAAAAATATATAATAGCGAAAGGAATGAAACTCCGAACTATTAAAAAGTATATATAAAAATTATATATTTATTACACTATCTATATATATATATTTATATAATTAGGATTAAGAAAATTAGAGAACAAAGGGTCTGATGTTTGGTAATAAAATAAAAATTAAATTGTTATTTTGAACAATGGTTAAACGTTAACCATTAAATATTTAATTAGATTTATAATAATCCTTATAATTAGCTTTTAAAATAATTGAGATTTTTGAATTTGATTTTTAAAAAGATACAATGGAATCCAAAAGTTATTAATTAATGTATAAGCCAGTGAATTAATTTTCATTCATATATAAACGACAATTTTAGTAAAAAATATAAAAATATATAAAATATTTTTTTTGACTGCGCTTGTAACTATAATTCTTAAATATAATTACAAATTAAGTTATTTCTTAACTATTTGGAATAATTTTGTACAGCTTTTAGTGTGTATTAAATAAATAAATAAAATGCACAATCTACCTACGGTAAAAAATATATGAATTAAAAAAATAAACGAATAAAAAATATAAAATTTCAATATGCATTTTTGACAGCTGTTTTTAACTATTATATTTAAATACAGTTTCAAATTTTAATATTTCATGTCAATAGTTCACTATTTTTAGGCCACATTAAATCAATAAATAACTTGCACAATTTGCTCTCGAGCCCAAAATTGTTGATCAAAATTAGAGGGTCTCATTAATATATATATATATATATGTATATATATAAATATATTGCTGTACAGCTGTCCAGTTGCACAACTAATCCGTGTCCAGCATGTCCAGTCTCCTATTACACACAAACTATTATGCAAATGAGAAAGAAAAATAACAACAGAAAAATAAAATCCGTTGAAAATTGCAATAAAATGCAGAAAGGGTTGAAAAAGCACCAAAAAAAATATAAAAAAAACGGAGCAGGAAGTTGGAAAAATATGTTCTGAGCTGAAAAAAGACGGCTGCGCTTTCAATTTCTAATTTTGTGCTTTTTTCTACAACCAAAACGGGTTTTCTTTCCCAGCGGTCAGTTTGACAATTCTAAAAAACCAGTTGGTCCTTTCAAAGTCACCAAAAAAACAAAAAGGATTTTGAATTTGGATACCTTCTTCGGCTCAGCGGGCAGTTTTTTTATGCCTGCTTTATTTATTTCGAAAACTGACCGTTGGTCAACATGACGGAAGTAAAAGATCAACCCCTTCTTTTATATTGTTTGGCTGGGAACGTGTTACTTTCTTGACCCACCTCAAGATTCTTCAAATCCAGTATTGTTTTGTTTTTGGTTCACTTATCATCTTAACTCAATTCAAAAAGTAATTGACCATTTGATATATATATTGAAAACTCTTATCATATATATTAAGTTTTCCTTGGTTTTTTATTTATTAATTTCTAAATATGAGAAACAATTTCTCTAAAAAAAAAAGGGAAATGCTTGTTCTAAATCGTGAAATGTGTTCCATATTTTCTAGGAATATTATTATTATTATTAAGATATGCCTTTTAAAAAGGTTAAAGTGCATGAAAAAAACCTTCTTGAAATTATTATAAACTATATGAAAATACTAATTAAAATAAAGTGGGAATATAAGAATTCTTCTATGTAGAAAAAACACCCGGTAAATTAGATATGTTTCCTTTAAATTTGAAAGAAAATACAGTTTGAATTTAGGAAATGAAAACTCTGCTATTTAGAAAACCATAAACATAAATTTTACAAATTTACTTTCAGAATAATAAAATGAGTTAGCTTTCTAAGTTTCGAAGATGATTTTTCTGTGTGTACGTAGGGCATGTAGTCTTAAACATCCTGGACCCGGTTGACACTTAAGAGATAGTTTGAAATGATTTTATATTATATATATTCACATTTTTTATACACTTCTTAGATTTTTAGGTATTTGAGAAAACCCGACCTTTCAACAACTTGCAATCACGTTTTGCTATTTGAAACTAAAACAGACACATATTGAAAATCCATAAGTTTAGTTGTGTATTATTTTTATTTGATTTGATATTTATTTAAAGTAAACAGTTAATGATTAAGCAAATGCTTAAATACTAAAAAACTTAGGAATTAAAAAAATATATATAATTTTATATCAATATTATGTTATTATAATAATTGGAATAGGTTTTTTTTTATTTAGGTTTATTTAATTTTATTTTATTGATTTACTTAAAAAATAATTTAATTGATTCTTTATTTATGTTTTTTTAATTGAATTAATATGCAAACATTCTCATTAATTTGTAAATAAGAAATTGATATTAATTTTTATTAACTCTTTTATATTTTTGGTCTGATTGCATCTTTTCTGTATTTTCCAAAATACATGCAACAAATGATGGATCCATTTTGAAATTAAATACGCCCAGAAATTATAGAGCATTTTTTATTTCTAATTTAATTTAAATTTCAGTTGCCCAAATATTTAGTTTTATTTTCATTTTGATTTATTTGTATTTAGCTCGGCTGATATATTATTCTAATATTAGTCGCCATATATATATATTATGCTAATGCAATTTCCCCACTCGATAAACAGCTGTATTAACGTGTGATTAATTTAATTAGCGTTGAATTAATACGAAAACACTGTTTTCCCCATATTCCTCTTTTTTCAGTCATTCAATTAAATTTTTTGCAATTTGCTCTCGTCAATGAGTGTTGTTGAAAAGCCTTCTTTTTATTTATTTATTTTTTATTTTTTTTTTGTCGACTGTAAGCTCCTTCCATTTGCCCTTCCTCTTTCCCTTTCTCATTCCCTTGCACATTGCCTTCCGCAAACGTTGTGTTGTCAAAAGGAGTCATGTGCCAGTTTATGAGATAATTGTTGACCAGATGTGCTGTGGCTGTGCCTGTGGCCGTCTCCGGGTCCGGGTCCGGGTCCGTATTTGTTGGCTATAACCGTAACTGAAGACCACGTTATTTTCCCCCTTTGTTGCGCTTAAAAAACACTGCCAAAATGCTTGTCGAAAAAATTGCGATAATGGATACAAAGTGTTCGACCAACAAGCAACAAAAATAAAAAGCGACAACCAAAATAAATGAATACAAAATAAAAACACAATAATTAAAGCTATCTCGACTAACAGATACTTATTAAAACTGGAAAATATTTAATAACCCAAAAAATAGCTGGACGTAATCTTTAAGGTTTTTGAAATTGGACAGTATAACTATATTTTATTGGTGGAATTAAATATATTCGAATTTAATATTTATCTGCTATGTATCTATATTTTTTTAACAGCTGTCATGTGAAAAGATTTGCAGACTCAAATGTAAGCATGCATGAAAGAGCTGACATTTCTGTCACGGATAGAAAATAATATATAATAAAAATATATAAAATTTACAAATATAGATTAAAATTATATATAATATATAATACATAAATTATAATATAAAATATTTAAAACATAATATACCCTTTTTAGCCATTTTTAATGGGTGCAGGGCACACAAAAAAAAACATGGGAAACGTGAAATGGGAAATGGACATAGCGCCAACTACCTGTTGAGTAAGCCAGCTAATGTAATTATATATAATATAGTAATACATAGAATTATAATATAAAATATTTAAAACATAATATACCCTTTTCTAGCCATTATTTAATGGGTAGCAGGGCACACAATAATTAAAATTACATGGGAAACGATGATATTATTGGTGAAATGGATCAATAGCGCCAACTACCTGTTGAGTAAGCCAGCTAATGAGGTCTAGGTTAATGTCGTTATTATATTTGGTTTTGTTCATATGTTTTTGTTTTAGAGTTTTTGACAATATCCACATGTAATGCATATTTAAATTTGTCTTATAAGGAATATATAATAAAATATATGTAGCACACAGATCAGCTTTATATTTATATCTATAGTCATAGCTATAGGGATATTTCTCACCTATATTTATACTTGTCTTTATATTTATAGTTATATTAATATAGATATTTATATTTATATTTACATGTATATGTATATTTATATTTATATTTATAACTTACATATAATATTTATATGTATATTTAATTTATATTGACATTTATAGTTATATTTATATTTATATTTATTTTTATATTTATATTTATAGCGATCTTCATGTTTATATTTACCTTTAGATTTATATTTATGGTTCTGGTTATATTTATATTTATATTTATATTTATCTTTAGATTTATATTTATAGTTATCCTTATATTTATAGTTATATTTATATTTATATTTATATTTATATTTATATTTATATTGATATTCGGATTTATATTTATATTTATATTTGTATTTATATTTATATTTATATTTATATTTATATTTATATTTATAGATATATATTTATATTTATATTTATATTTATATTTATATTTATATTTATATTTATATTTATATTTATATTTATATTTATATTTATATTTATATTTATATTTATATTTATATTTATATTTACATTTATATTTATATTTATATTTATATTTATATTTATATTTATATTTATATTTATATTTACATTTATATTTATATTTATATTTATATTTATATTTATATTTATATTTATATTTATATTTATATTTATATTTATATTTATATTTATATTTATATTTATATTTATATTTATATTTATATTTATATTTATATTTATATTTATATTTATATTTATATTTATATTTATATTTATATTTATATTTATATTTATATTTATATTTATATTTATATTTATATTTATATTTATATTTATATTTATATTTATATTTATATTTATATTTATATTTATATTTATATTTATATTTATATTTATATTTATATTTATATTTATATTTATATTTATATTTATATTTATATTTATATTTATATTTATATTTATATTTATATTTATATTTATATTTATATTTATATTTATATTTATATTTATATTTATATTTATATTTATATTTATATTTATATTTATATTTATATTTATATTTATATTTATATTTATATTTATATTTATATTTATATTTATATTTATATTTATATTTATATTTATATTTATATTTATATTTATATTTATATTTATATTTATATTTATATTTATATTTATATTTATATTTATATTTATATTTATATTTATATTTATATTTATATTTATATTTATATTTATATTTATATTTATATTTATATTTATATTTATATTTATATTTATATTTATATTTATATTTATATTTATATTTATATTTATATTTATATTTATATTTATATTTATATTTATATTTATATTTATATTTATATTTATATTTATATTTATATTTATATTTATATTTATATTTATATTTATATTTATATTTATATTTATATTTATATTTATATTTATATTTATATTTATATTTATATTTATATTTATATTTATATTTATATTTATATTTATATTTATATTTATATTTATATTTATATTTATATTTATATTTATATTTATATTTATATTTATATTTATATTTATATTTATATTTATATTTATATTTATATTTATATTTATATTTATATTTATATTTATATTTATATTTATATTTATATTTATATTTATATTTATATTTATATTTATATTTATATTTATATTTATATTTATATTTATATTTATATTTATATTTATATTTATATTTATATTTATATTTATATTTATATTTATATTTATATTTATATTTATATTTATATTTATATTTATATTTATATTTATATTTATATTTATATTTATATTTATATTTATATTTATATTTATATTTATATTTATATTTATATTTATATTTATATTTATATTTATATTTATATTTATATTTATATTTATATTTATATTTATATTTATATTTATATTTATATTTATATTTATATTTATATTTATATTTATATTTATATTTATATTTATATTTATATTTATATTTATATTTATATTTATATTTATATTTATATTTATATTTATATTTATATTTATATTTATATTTATATTTATATTTATATTTATATTTATATTTATATTTATATTTATATTTATATTTATATTTATATTTATATTTATATTTATATTTATATATTTATATTTATATTTATATTTATATTTATATTTATATTTATATTTATATTTATATTTATATTTATATTTATATTTATATTTATATTTATATTTATATTTATATTTATATTTATATTTATATTTATATTTATATTTATATTTATATTTATATTTATATTTATATTTATATTTATATTTATATTTATATTTATATTTATATTTATATTTATATTTATATTTATATTTATATTTATATTTATATTTATATTTATATTTATATTTATATTTATATTTATATTTATATTTATATTTATATTTATATTTATATTTATATTTATATTTATATTTATATTTATATTTATATTTATATTTATATTTATATTTATATTTATATTTATATTTATATTTATATTTATATTTATATTTATATTTATATTTATATTTATATTTATATTTATATTTATATTTATATTTATATTTATATTTATATTTATATTTATATTTATATTTATATTTATATTTATATTTATATTTATATTTATATTTATATTTATATTTATATTTATATTTATATTTATATTTATATTTATATTTATATTTATATTTATATTTATATTTATATTTATATTTATATTTATATTTATATATTTATATTTATATTTATATTTATATTTATATTTATATTTATATTTATATTTATATTTATATTTATATTTATATTTATATTTATATTTATATTTATATTTATATTTATATTTATATTTATATTTATATTTATATTTATATTTATATTTATATTTATATTTATATTTATATTTATATTTATATTTATATCATTTATATTTATAATAATATTTATATTTATATCTATATCTTATATTTAAAATTATATTTCTATTTATAGTCTATATCTATATATTTATATTTATATTTATATTTAGCATTTAAAATTAATATTTATATTTATATTTATATTTCCAATATGTAGATTTAAATTTATATATATATTTATATTTATATTTATATTTGATAAATAGATCTATATTTATATTTACATTTATATTTATATTTATATTTATATATTTATATTTATATTTATATTCATATTTATATCTATATTTATATTTATATTTATATTTATATTTATATGTATATTTAGATATTGATATTGAGAAGTATATTTATATTCATATGTTAAGACATAAATTTAAGAAATATATTCATGAATTTAAATATATGTTATAATGATATTTGTATATATTAATATTTATATTTAGAAGGTTATATTTGATGTTATTTAATGTGTAGTATTATCAACTTAAGCTGAATTAATGATAAAACAACATCAAGCAAATATTATATATTATAATTTAAGATATTTCTATGAGAAATATAAATTCTTGGCAAATATAAGATTTCAAATGTATAAATTGAATATAATAATATAATTCAAAATATTATCATTTTGTGTTTTTAATTTTACAGTTCATATACTTTACAGAAGCATGCTCACAAAATGTATTATTATATTAAATGTGTGCATGCAGAAATGTATCGCGCAAAGCTATGAGATTTCAATCGACGAAAATATTTATACAGCATACATTCCAAGGATGTAGCGTAATTGTTGTTAAATTCTGTACAGACTTCACATGTGTTGCTAAGTACGGAAAGAGCAGACGCACATACCTTCGAGCACTGCATGCCTATATTAAATGTATGCCAAAATTAAACTCTGAGCTTCAATATAAATTGTTGCCATTCCAAATGTGTAATTATGCAATTTAATAATAACACAAACTACGATAATTTGGCAGATGCTGCTTTTACTGTCTGTCAAACAATATTTCACAGCACACTTTTAGGCAAATTTAGACAAATTGTCTGCTTTTTTTGTTGGGACAAATTTTATGCGTATTTGAAATGTATCTACATACATTACGGTTAAAATATGAAAACCTACAAGAGATCAAGCAAATAACTAAGAAATTGTAATAAATGAAATATTAATCTGCCAACGACACTCAAAAATTAAATCCAATACAGAAACAGAAAAGAAAATGAGAAAAGAAAAATTGTAGCTCGGTTAATAGAGTTGCTTTCTGCGGCTTATGGTTAAATTGCAACCGGATGCAAATGCAGACGCTGCTTGCAGCAGGAAGCGGCAAAAAAACTTTTTTTGTTTTCCTTGGCATTCAATTAAAAGTCGGACGCATTTTCCGCCTGCCGCGCCTTGTTACTCTGCTGCGGCCAGCCTGAAAGTATGATGTGAAATATTTACGGCAAGTGTAATCTCAAATGCCATATGACCATTTGCAAATGTTTATATCTATAATATTTAAACATTTGACTATTAATATTAACTAGATATATTAAAAAAAAAACAACAATTTCAATTTATTTATTGTTATTCATTGTTAAAATGAAAGTAGTAAATTAAATAACACAAAATTTCATATGAATAATTTCTTTAAAATTTGAAGTTAATTGATAAAAAACCAGAGTGCTGTAGTCGAGTGAACACGACTACGATATACCCTGAACCCAGTTATTAAATATATTCTGCCGACAAACAGACGCAGAATTCATACGCAAACATATTAACGCTCGCGTCGATTATCATGCCATCTCTTTCTAACACATACGCACATTCAGAAAATGCTTGCGGCTGCTGATAGAAATAAGATCAACATGAGAATATGGATCCGATTATAACTTGGGTGTTTCTTATCCGATCTTAACGAAATTTGGGCAGTTAATCAATAGTATGCGTATGCATATTGAGTATTAATTAAAATTTTGGCATTTATTGCTATCTCGAAATTTAATATATCGATATTCGAAAAACGGAGGCAGTTATCGATAAAATAACGCCTGGTATACGAGAACCTATATTCCAAATTTGAAGTCTCTAGCTCTTACAGTTTCTGAGATCTGCGTGTTCATACAGACGGACGGACGGACGGATGGACAGACGGATATGGCTATATCGACTTGACTGTTGATCCTGATCAAGAATATATATACTTTGTGGGGTCGGAGATGCTTCCATCTGCCTGTTACATACATTTTTTTTTTTATAACAACAATTAAGAGTTTGAAGCCAATTAATTTATAACAACAACAATCAGCAAATTTGTGGCCATTCCCTCTCCTACCCCGCCCCCTCCCCAATCCACAAATCGAATGATTTATCGACTAAATATTAGGCTAAAAGGCAAAAAAAAACGCGGCTTTTAAATACAAAATTTTTTCCTTTATTTGATTTTTTATTTTTAGGAGAAGCAACAGGCAGAAGCAAGCATTTTTTGTTTGTTTTTTAGTTTGGGGAACGGTAACTGTAACCACGTCCGGGTCTGTTTACTGGCATAAAAAAAGGAGAACAAAAAAAATCGCTGCTGGCCGCATGTTAATTAACATGACTTTGTGGTCGAGTACTCTGGACTTGCCCCCGTGTGGCAAGTAGCAAGTAGCAAGTGGCAAGTGGTGTGTGGCAAGTGGCAAGTACAGCGAGTCTCGCGTATATTTGTCCAACAACATAAATGTGTTTGTTTTAATGCCAAAATGCCAAAGTGGCCAATTCTCGTTCTTTATTTTCTCGAAATGAAATGCGAAAAAATTTGTGAGAAATAAAAACAATTTAAAAGGCGGCAAATCGCGGCAATTATCCTGTCCTGATCCTTTGGGGAATTTGCACGTATTTGATTTTTTTCTTTTCACTTTTTTCGCCTGCTTTTTATGGCATTTTTTTTACTTTTAAATTGCATGTTTTTTCTCTTTGTTTTTATATTTTTGTTTGCTTTGTAAATCGGATTTTAACGGCAGAAAGAAAAGTTAATTGCTTTGCGGCTTTTTGAATTTTTAAATCAATTTTTGTGCTGGGTCTGTATATATACATTTATATATATATATATATATATGTATATATATATATATATTATTATTTGTATATATTTATATATTTATTTATTTGCTACAATGCAAATTTCAATTAAAATTCACTTTTGATTGTCCGTAGTGCAGCTGCCTGCTCGTAGATGTCGCTTTGAAAAAGTACCAGAGAATTTTATTGTCACTGTTGGGCAGAACTCTCTTTTGTGTGCTCTTTGAGTTGTTTTGCTTCTACTTTGCTTCAATCAATTAAAATTTATACAACTACAGAAGAAACAGACTAATATTGAAATTGGAAGCTGAATCGGAATCTCATTTCTACCTATTGAAATTTAGAAAGGGAGTCGGAATCGAAATTCTGTTTATTAACAATATGTATTATATATTTTATATATATTATATTTATTATATATTTTTTATATTTTTAACTTATTACCTAATGTATTATTTATTAGACTCAAATTGGTGTTGGAATGTTTAACTATTGAAATTTTGAAATGGAATCGGAATTATCCATAATTTAATTATTATTATCAGACTCAAGTCGGTATGTAATTAAAACCGCAGTTTTACTACTGAAATTTAGAATAAGAATATTATCGATATTTAAATATAGATAATATATTATTTGTTTTTTTTATTTATTGTTTATACAAGATATTTAAAAAAAAAAATATATATATATATTGCTTTAAAACGTGGCAGATATTTTATAGATTTGCATTAATCAATTTTATCGATTTTCTAGCATCAAATATGCTCTCTTGTAGCTTCTCTCCTAACAGCGTATAAAATAATCACATAATAATTATTATACATATTGATATCTATTTATTATTTTTATTATTATCCCATTAATTTTTTAATAACCGACCGAAAAGAAAACATATTTTTAAAGATATTCTCGATATTGAAATAATTGAATAATTGATTATTAGACATAATAAAGAAGCAAATAAAAATAAAACAATCGCAATAATGCATTTACCATTAATAAGAAATAATTAATTACTATTTTTTTTATTATACTGTTTATTATTTATTGCTGCATACGAAAATGATTTCCATGTATTTCGGAGTATTAAAATTTATCTATGCATGTATAAATAAGTCCTTAAATTGGGGTGTCTAAAATGGACAGCGGCACCTTTATTTGAATTTACTCTTTTTCAATTAAATGTTGTCAATTTTCTTTTAGCCTTTTAAAACTGGAAGGCAAATAAACAAAGTAAAATAAACCCTTCCATTCCCAGTTCCAGGCACATTTCCAGTTACAATTCCAGGCGCACTTCCAGACACTTCCAGGCTGACTTCCAGTGCCTAAAACATAAAATTAAATTTCCTATAATACTTTGACAATATTTTGTGCTAAAAGTTTGATCAATTATTTTCGTATTTTGAGTTTAATTGTTTTATTACTTATAATTAAAATGTAAAAGCATTTTATTTGTAACAGTTATGATTCTATATGTATGTATACTGATATATAACACTGATATATTTTTATATATTGATTTCTAATTTATTATTTACAATAAATAATAATAAAAGCAAAATATTACACTATATTTGTAAATTAATATATATAATATATAGTATAATTTATATAAACAATCAAATATAAAATAAATTAAATTAATGTACAAATAAATGAAGTCGCAGTTTAAAATTGTTTAGTTGAACATACTCAAATGAGATATATATTAATGTTGTTTTAAATGTTATTTATCAAAATGATAGCAATAATATAAATGAAGTAAATTTAATAATAATATGTAATATTTATGCTTTCCAATTTAAATTACAAATAATAAAACAATTCATGCAATATATAGATCAAATATAAACACCTATCTGCAAACAATAAAAAAAAAGGAAATGCTTTTATTTATTTAGCTTTCAACATAAAATTACAGAATAAATGATTTATAATTAACTAAAAACATTAATTTCCAATATATTATTATATTATTATTATATTTTAACACATTTGTCATTCCATGAAAAGTTACGCTTTTTGAGGATAAAAATAACAAATATATGCTGAACATTAGCATTTAAAACAAATTCAAATCTAATTTTCTATTATTTTTATCTCAACTAAGATCAAACATTACAGTGAATATATTTCGTTTGCAGGTATATAAATATATATAAATATATTGCTCTTTTAATTTAGATTTCTTAGAAAAATCTGATTCTTTCTTTTGGATTTTTGTTTGCTGTGAAATTAATGTTGAACAAAGTTTTTAATTCGTTTTTTATTTAGCTCTATTATTATTTATCTATCCCTTTTACTTTTGAGCCTTTTGAACTTATGACAAGCTTTATTTTTGTACAAGTTTTGATTACTTTAATCAAAAGAAAAAGAATGTAAAATGAAAAATTATTTTGTAGAAAAAATGCAGAGGCGCCTCAATTAAAAAAGCAGGGGAAGCAAAGGAACACTGCTGTCCAGTTGGACGTTGATTTTTGGGGGTTGGATTTCCACTCAAATTTTTCATAAAGAATTTAGGGGTTCAAAATAAACAGAATAAAATAAAATTAAATAAATTTAATACAGTTTCTTTTTGCCAGTTGAGGTCATTTTAAGGGGCAAAAAAAAAACTAATTTTGCAGATGAATTATATTTGTTTATTTCAATTCGTGTATTAAATTTATTTATTTTACAGTAAAAGAATTTAATATCTTTCATAACTTAATTTAAAATGAAAAGAAATAAAATAACATAATAAGTAAGTCTAAGCAATTTAAAAACGTTGCAATATTTATTGCAAGCATTGATAATAAATGTAAAATTAATTTAATAAAATTTAATTAAAATTATAGTAATATATTATATTTATTTGCTCTATCGCTGGCTTTATGCAGCTTATCTTTCAACTTATCACTTTCCTTATAAGTTGAATAAAATTAAAATTTAAATAAATATTTACAATATGATTTTCATGTTATTCATTTTAAACATTTTTGTGAAAATAAATATGGAGTTTGGTGAACCTATTTTACAGAAATACATATAAGTAATACACAAATACATACCTACTTACACCCCCACGATACGCTATATGTGGCATAAGGTGCAAAGTAAACTTGAACAAATATTCGCACGATCCGCATTCACACGTACATACGAAAATGAATATGTTTGAGTAGTAAACATGTGGAACATTAACTGATCCATACGCATTTACAAGAGAATAATTGGAATAAGTTGCAAGACGCAACTTGAAAAGTAGACTGCGGTCATCATGATAGTTGTGTGCGCAACTGTTGTCTGCAGTTACCGTTACAGCGAGAGGGGTGACAGCCAGCAAGTACGCAAGGAGGGGGAGAGCGAGGAGCGAACAAAGTCAATCGGAAACAGCAGCCGACGCGGTGCGACGCGACGCTGTCGGTCAGCAGCAGCAGCAGGAGCAGCGTTTTTACGGTACAATGCTCGACGCGACCGCGTAAACGTTTCGTGCTCTGTAATTAGCATTTTATCATGCACACACACATGCATGTACATATGCATGTATGCATTCGTAATGGAAAAAGTGCGTGAAAAAGGGTTAACAAACTACGAACAGTGGCATAAAAACAGGCATTGCAATCCACTTATTGTGCACCACGAAAGGGTTTCGTATTGTAATTTATATTATTATTTTGAGCTACAAAAAAAAACGAGTAAGACATAAGTGGAAAAAACAGATACACTGTTAAGTGACTCGATGGCCTTTTCAGTTTTGTTTTCTTTTGCCACACTGTCCCCCCGTTCCCATGTGTTTATGTATGTGAGCATGGGCTTTTTTTTAACAGAAGTGCAGCAAAAGCAGTTATATTAACGTGCAATGTCTATTTGTTTGCCTGTATGTCTGTCTGACTGTTCTAATCTTTGCAAGGGAGTCAAAGCACCCACTCTTCATACATAAAATTGTTAATATATGCTGATTTTAGTATATTCTAAAATTAAAATTAAAAATTAAATATATCTAAGCAATAATATTACGTTTCTTCTGCGTGCGTTTTTATTTCCATTCATTTCGTTTCATTATATTATTTTTTGCTTTTATTTCATGGCAGTTATTATTAGCCAATTGCCAGTCCAACCTCCCCTATCCAACACACCACATCCCCATCCCCATCCCCCTTTAAAGCTTCAGCCTGCCGCTCCATTTTCGGGCAATTAAACTTTCGAGCGAAGAAAAATCAAGCAACAGTAAAGAAAAACAATATAGTAACTCTAAATAAAATACCCTATAAATATATTTTCTGCATATTGTATATCACTTTGAAATAGCTTTTAAGCATTCAGATATAAATGTTATATAATAATATAAAATAAATATATAATAATATAAATAAACAAACTTACATACTACCTGTATATTTCAAGCATCAATATACCCCCTCGCATTATGTACGAGATATATGTATGAAAACGAAACGAAAGTATTGCAAAAGAAAAAATGAACAGCAGCTACAAACGGATGAAACAAAATGACGACAATGGAGCAATTTCGACTATGACAAGTAAAACAAACGAAGAAAAGTAAAAACAAATTGCAAGCAAAAGCAGATAAATGTTGCTATTAACTATGTATTAATTGTGGTTAGATTACGTTTCATAATTTCTTGGTTTGACCTTACCAAAATCTTTGCAATTTTACATTTTAATACTCCAAATAATATATGCTTTATTATAATTTATAATAATTGGTTTTTTCATTTATTATTGTTGGAAATAACTTGAAATAATTTGCCTATGTACACCGCAGCTTGTCTTGCGATTTGTAGTCTTAATCTGTTGTTACCTGCGAGCAACGGTAATTGTAAGTTCCCTATAATCAAGACCATCTTCGATGGTATGTTTTAACTACTTTAATGCAGTGTGAGGCAGTCGCTTTTGGTCGATTGAATCGCGTAGTTAAGTCGTATGAAGCGGACATATTTTCTGTATTTAAGACAATGCTCTGAAAAAATATAAACTCCAAGTTATAATAATTATTATCGCACAAAATGAAGTCAAAGTTACTTAGCCCAGTGTACAAATTGTATATTTGTGTGCATAATATATGTGCACAGGATAGATAGAGAAAAGGCATATAACCGTAAGCACCTCTCTCAAGACTTGTTAAGTTGATCAATCAGAGCAGAGAAAGGCTCATCGAAGACTGGCTTAATTAGTCATTCGACATACAATACAAAGCAATACAATACTAGCATTGTTGCTGCTACTATCGCACTCGTTAGGAGAACAACTGCAAGCCTGTTCGCACTAATGCGCGCATCCGCATAAAGCGAAAGGGTCTCTATTTTATACTCTCATCTTGCAATATTGATGCTCGCTCTCAGCTCACATGAAGCGTAGCTGTGAGAGAGAACGATCAGATTTTACGACCAAATTGAAGTCTGTGTGTGTTAGTATTAGTAAACACATGGCTCCGAATAGCCTATGAAATTGCTCGTAAAGGCTTCGTTAAGTTGATCATTCAAATTAATACAAAGAGCATAAATTGTCGTTACGCAGCATGCAATATGGTTGGTCATGCTGCGCGTGATTAATACAGTTGGAAATGCTTCTCATTAATTAAAATTAATAGATATTTCATGAAAAAAAATACATTTAATGTAACTGAATCCACAGTACGCAATGCTCGCTCCAAGCTACTGCTCCATACAACACTTTTTACTCCGCAGCATTTTGCCTTTTTATCACTTCATTTTTTGTTGATATTGCTGCGCTTCTTCGGACCAAATTAAATTTTAAATTGTAAAAAAGCGTCCGTCCATCCGTCGAGTCCAGTTCAGTTCCCACTCTCCAAATCAATGCCGCGCACATCCGGGTACCTCCTTAGGCCTCGACGGACGACGGCATACCCCTTTTCTCTCCCTCTCCCTCTCCCTATCTCTTGCTCTTGCTCTATCGTTTCTCTACCCCGCAATTAAATTGTATTTGCGCAGGCTCTTCTTCTTTCAACCATAACCCCCTCCCTCTCTCCACCGCCTATAGGGCGAAGCGTGAACTTCGCTATCCGTCAACACACAGCGAAGACACACAAAACAGAAAAAAAGAAGACTAGCATAAAACAAATGGACAACTACAACTTACGATGGCGACTGGCGACTGGCGACTGTCGACTGGCGACTGGGTGCGGTTGTAGGGTGCGGGCGGGCGTGCGCGTGAGGGTAGTTGGGTGGGGTTGTGGTGGTTGCTTCGGAACGCGTTCGGCAAACGAATATTAAAATAAGGAAAAATATAAGTAAGGAAGGGGGGGGGGGGGGAGGGGTGGTCCCGTAATGTTCGACCGCCAGAGTTTCATTCACACAAACACAAACACAAGCACAGACAAACAATCACACACACACACACAGATAAAATGGCAACGGTTTCACTTTTCTTTCACACTTCCTTCGACTCATTCCCTTCCCCTACCATCGCACATTGGCCATAAGAATTCGCATTTTAATTCTCGTTTTTTGGGCCCTTTTTTTGGGCATGCCGTTTGTTCAAGTGTTGTCCACCCAAAAAAAGCTCACACCACCCGCAGACAGACAGTCAGTCTTAGTTATTGTTACTGAACTTTTTTTGAGATTTTCTTTTTAGCTGCTGCTTTTTTGCTTTGAAATGATTGATTGTATTTTTACTTTGCAGCGAGAAATATTAGAAAGAAAAGAAAAAATAAAGAATTAACGCAATGGGAAGAAAACAAGAAACATAAAAGAAACATAAAAGAAACGAAGCAAAATATATATTTCTAACTCTTCTCCGCGCTTTAAAGTTTATATTTATTTTTTTATTTAAGAATACTATTAAAATCACTTACAATTATTTTAATTATTTCCTTTGTCAAAAAAACTAAAAATAAGCAAGTCCAGTTTTTTATTATTATAAAAAATAAATGGAAAAATATTTATTTTTATATGTTTTTTTTTTTTTTTAATTTAACTACGGCTAAATTTTTCTGTTATTAAATCATGTATAAATTATATATATACATATAATGTTAAGGGAAAATAATCTGTATATGTTTATATAGCTGTGATCAAATGAATGGTAGTGGAATTGCAAATAAGATTTTTTCTTTCTTGGTTTATTTCTAGGAAAATCAATGTCCAAGACAACAGTACAGCCTTCTCTGAACTCATGCTTTTCTACCTCTCAATCTCCATCCATCCACAAAGACAAGTAAAATCGTATCTGTTACTGATCATAGTTAGTTAATGGAGTCCCTTCTTTAGAGGCCATCAATCCTAAAAGAAACTTCAGCAGCTAGCATATCTATTATTATTATTAAACTAAACTAGGGAACTATGGAATTATTCTGGCTAAGGCGACACAATCAGATTTGGGTTTAGTGACTATACCTGGTTTCCCAGAGGACGATTGTCTTGTCTGAGACCTACTACTGCTTCTGCCCATTTCAATTGCCGTCGTTATCTTTCTACATTTCTCAGTTGTTGCCAACGATTATAGTCCTCTGTGCTCACAGTTAGCCTTAAAACCGTATATAAATATCTTGTATCTTATATCCTTAGACAAAATCTAGCTTTTAGCTACATGCTTCAGAGTCGTAGGACTTTGGATCTAGTTAGCTTTAAACGATTATTAACAATTTAATATATTTACTCTCTTTATACAAAAATATTTTGTATATATCATAAAAATTTAAATACTATAATTTTAATAAATATAAATTTTGTCTTTATATAAATTGTACAACGATCAGTTCTTTTATTTCTATTATTAATGAGCTCTGACAGCAGAGGAGCGGATGTTGCAGGACAGGACATAACAGGACATTTGGACAGGACAACAGACGTTATGCAAATGAACCTAGGCGAGGTTTATTTATTTACAATTTTGTTCTTCAACAGGGAAACTGGAAATCCGAATCTGCATCCAAGCCAGCTGTCCGCTATTTCATTTCTGAGCAGATCCCATTGACCCAAAAAAAAAAATAAACAGAAAAAGCACAGCAATTGTCCAACCCTTGCAACGGGCAGGCCACTACCTGTCCACACATACACACACACACACACAGACTCATGTGTGTCCTCTTTTTAGCATAAATTAGCGACCCTTTCCCGTTATGGAAACCCTTTCTCGAAACAGATCGGTCATTGCTATTATTAAATATCTGTGCACCTATAAAACTATGCAAATCACACACTCACATCTGCTGATACACTGAGTAAAAAGATCGATCTACATTTTAATAAGTAAAAGTAAAGTAAATAACAAATAGAAAGTTTTTCTTGTTTCCAGAAATAATTTTTATAATATTTTTATTATTATTTTAAATATTAGTATCATAATTATTATTGTTATTATAATTTTTATATATATTATTATAATCATTTATTTTACTGTTTTATCTATTTTTAATTATTATTATTAATTTTATTATAATTATTGTTGTTGTAATTATTGATTAGTATTTTTATTATCAGTAGTATTACGAATATTATTGTTACTGTTAATAATAATAGTATTATTATTATTTTAATATAGTAGATTTTATTTTTCTTAAAAAAACAATCCGAAAAATATGTAAATTTCATCCATATTTTCTTAGAAATAATACATAGTATATATAAATAGGAAATATTCTTACCAAATTTAAGAAACCTTCGATCATTTTAGAAATGCCAATTGTGATATTTAGAAATTTAAGATTTAATTTATAATTAATTTTAATAATTTAATTGCTGTGCTCATCTTTTAAGTTAAAATATTAAATAAAATGTTTTTCTCTCAGTGTACACACATACAGACACGCACACACACACATATGCTAAAATATAAATTTTGAATAGATTATTCTGAGGCCTGATCATTTAGTTTCCTTTGGGGGGCTGCCCCTTTAGCTTTAGGGTTGACCGCTGTGGCAGGCAGGGGTTGCACACCAAGATGAGAAGCGGCAGCAGGACGCATGCGCGACCGTTGGACTCACACACACACAAATATATATAAATATATATGTATAAATATGTTTGGAATACTGGACAGATGCTCAGGATGCTCGGGGCAGGCTACAAACAAAGTAGACAAACAGACAACAAGGGGCATCAACAGAATACCGTTAAGCGAATTGAACCCTTCTTCAAGTTGAACATGGCACGTTGCACGTTGTACTTGTGCAACAATTCTTGAAATTTTAAACTGACGTCAATTGCAAATATCCATAAATATTTCTATACTCTTTCTGAATGTTAAAAAAAATATAAATATAAATAAATATTTGAGCATTTATAAATTAAATACTACCGGATTTGATATATCCCCTTCTTTATTATTGTTAAAATAATATAAATATATAGAAATAGATCTTTATTTTTAATAATTGCAATTTAAAATTCTAAAATATTTAAATTTGAATTTAAAATTAAAAATTAAAATACAACGTTTTTTATTAATTCCATTCAAATTTTAAATAAAAAAAAAAAAAAATAAGGAATGTTAAATTGATTGAATGGATTGATCAAGATACTCTTCTAATAATAATTATTATTATTATTATTATTCATTATATCACATTGATGAATAAAGAACTGTCTACGTTTAATCAAAGTTCTCAGCCAAAATTCTCGGACTTTCTGCTTATGTGTTTATTGTCAACAAAAATCAGTTGAAATTTAATTATATTCAATTAAAATAAAAAATATGATATATATAAATTAAGAAATTTGAAATATTTATAATTCATTAAAGTAAACCAAAGAAAAGAAAGGGTCATCTCCAGTCAACGTCTTAAAACTTATTTTGCAGTGGAACAGATACAGATACGGCTACAGATACGTCTACAGATACGTCTACAGATATGGCTGCAGATACATTTGTGTTGAATTTATGTATTTTTTACCCACATATTTTTTTTTTAGCAATTCTTTCCTCAACAATTTTTATTGTATCTTTGTATCTGAACTCTGCTGGGCTTGCTGGGTTAGTGGAGTGATGGAATAATCGAGTAATGCAGAAATTGGAGTAGTGTGCCATCTGCTCGATCCCACATCGATATAGAGATCGAAAACCGTTTTGTGAGGGTCAAGAATTTAAAATGCATTCCCCCAACATATAAAAATAACAATAATAACATCAGTTAAAAACGTGGCAGCTACACTCGCCAAAATAATCTAAGTGATATTAAGCTAAATAGCTTAGATGATTATTTATATTAATTTGCATAAAGTCAGTACAGATAAATACAAAAAGTTGAAAATAGCTTAAATTAAATTCTAAGTACAATTTTATATTTGGAAACTATAATCAGTAAATAGAAGAGAATTAAAAATCATTATATTTCCAAGGCAAACCCCTTTACAAGACTCTGAATTGATTAGGTGATAAAGTCTATTTTAATCCTTAAAGAGTACTTGTAATTAATTAGCTAATTAGCAGTACAGAAATGAAGAGAAAGTAACAAAGCAACGATTTGGATTAGTAACTAACTACTATTAACTATTTAAGCGCATTCAGTTGTATATTTATTTCAAGTAAAAACTTTGCTTCCTTTATTCATTTATTATTTGAAAATTTTAATTTTCTAAATGTGTTCTGAAAAAAGACCAGAAAATAAAACAAAAAGTTGTAAGAAATGAATAATTCAGTTTGCAATGAATAATTACAATTAAAAGTTAATAAATCAATAAAAATCGAACATTTTTGACAACCAAAAAATAATCATATTTTTAAACTTATTTTTAAAAATGTTCAATTTTTTTTTAAATTTATAATGCCGGAAAATTGATTTACAATTTGATTAAATAATTATTACTATTTACTTATTTCAATTTCTACTATGTATGTTTACAATTTATTCACAGCGGGATAATCAACAATTCAACTGATTAAATATATTACATTCAATATATTAATATATTTCTATATTAAAATATGTATATTTTTTATTTTTATTTTTATATGTGTATATATATAGTTATAAGTCCACCTAAATGATGTTAAATATATATAAAAATAAGTTCTTTAAATGTATATATTTTATGAATATTTATTGTTTTCTAATTTTCATCATATATATTTATATTGCCTTAACTGTGGTGTAATTATATCAATAATGAGTTAAATTTCGGGGTAACTCTCTATCTCTCTCTCCGACTATTCATATACATATATATATGGATATATATATTACCCTATACATAAATGTACTTCTTTAGATGTGCATATGTGTGTGTAATGACACTCTGAGGGTGATTTTAATGAGCTGAGAGTGAGTTGAATCTGGGAATGCATTAACAATATATTGCATACACACATACATATATGTATATATGTATACATATGCACACATGTATTAAGTGCATATAACAATAAGTATAACAATGCACACATGTACACATTTCGATACTGCTGCATGTCCAGCTGCATTACTCATTCACACACATGCATGCATATGCCTAAACGTAAATGCGCCTATCCACCTCACCATTCCTCACGACAACTCACCTCAACTCACTCGCTGTTATATATTGCGTTTGTATGCGTGCATATATTATACCGCATTAACATTGTCACACACACGCACACACACACATATGTGCATGCTTGACTGCTTGCATGTATTGAATGTTCATATGCTTTTCTATTGTAAGCGGGGATATTTGTAATTCTACACACACACACACACACACACACACACATAGACATATAGATAGATATGCATAACTGTGTATATATTTATTTATAAATAAATTGTATACGCTGCAGACGCGCTTTTAGCTTTCATAATTATGCTGACAGTGCAAAAGAAATATGAACTTGGATTGGGTATTAGACGAAAATAAAGGTGTGTGTGTGGATTGTGTGTGTGCATTGCTGTTAGTGAAACAAAGAAGAAATTTAGGGAAAAAGCGAAACAAAGCTATAATCTCGAAGTCAAGGACGGACCAACTATGCCTAGGTTAAGTGAGGGGGAGTGAGATAGACATACTTACAGGTTGTGAAGAAAGTGTTCAGACATAGGCACAAAATGCATGCTTTCTTATTTGTTTTTTATACCCGGAACCCATTAAAAATGGGTAAAAAGGGTATAATGGTTTTGTGCAAATGTATGTGACAGGCAGAAGGAAGCATCTCCGACCCCACAAAGTATATATATTCTTGATCAGGATCAATAGTCGAGTCGATATAGCTCTGTTCGTCTGTCCGTCCGTCCGTCTGTATAAACACGCAGATCTCAGAAACTGTTAGAGCTAGAGACTTCAATATAGGTTCTCGTATACCAGGCGAAGATCAAGGTTGCGTTATTTTTTCGATAACTGCCTTCGTTTATCGAATATCGATCAATTAAATTTCCGATAGCAATAAATGCCAAATTTTAAAGGCAGAATCTTCTAATTAATACATGATATGCATATACATACCATTGATCAAATGCCAAAATTTCCAAGATCGGATAAGAAACACGCAAGTTATAGTCGAACATATATTCTCATATTGATCTCATTTCTATCAGCAGCCGCAAGCATTTTCTGCATGCATAAGTATGCGAGCGCATGTGTGAGAAAGGGATGGCATGAGCCCCGCTACCTACGATTGCGTGTTTCACGTGTTAGTGTAAATCTTTTTAAAGGGGGATTTGCATAATAATAGAATATATTCAATAACTGGGTTCAGGGTATATCGTAGTCGAGTTTACTCGACTACGGCACTCTTACTTGTTCTTATTGTGATGTTCTTAAAACTAGTTAAAACAACAATAAACAAGTTGCATATTAATGCAAATTATTGTATATATTAATTACAGGGATAGGTAAATCGAAAAAGTTTATTTTTTCTATTTTAGTCTTCCCTGCATAGAGCAACAAAAGTCCATTTCTGTCTACTCTCTCTCTCCTTGGCATTTTCTTAAGGTTTTATCTATACATAATTATTAATATACATAATTTTGTGTGTTAAGAGATGAAGAAGCAGCATAAGCAGTAAGCTTTTATGTTTAGGCAAAGTAAACTTATATATATCACTAAGCAATTGACATAATGCAATCATTGATTGCTTAGTGATGAAAATCGAAAAGAAATATTATGATCATAAGCTCAGTGCTGTTAACAGCAGCTACCCAAATGCATTTTGGATACATACTTAATTACATAAACATAGAATATAACTAAGTGCAACCTTAAAAGCTCTCTCTCTCTCTCTCTCTTTATCTTTCTTGAGCTACGCTTGCACTTCGGTGATCGATTTGCCGGCAGCTGCAATTTCACTTGTTGTCTCACTCCTTTTATCGCTCATTATGAAAGAAGAAGAGAAATGTTTAATATTGTATATGTATAAAGAACTACAAAAACTTCCATCGCCATAAATTTAATAAAATAAAATAATTAAAGTGTCGTTTTGCATTTTATAATTTACCCAAAAATATTTGAATCGATAATCATATATAATATAATTACACACATGTATAAGACTTGTTAATGTACAAGCCAAAGTAATACATTAATTGCACACACACATGCACGTTTGTATAAGTGTAGTGGTATAAGTATAAGCAATACATGCACACACATACACACATACGCCTGCATTTATCGCATGTCCAAAATGGACACCACCGCTTCCGACCCTCCACCTACCACACAGCCAGCTGTGGCTAGAAAAACAAGATGGCTGCGCGGCCTACAATGAAAATGTATAATTGTAAATTGTAAATAGTTTCTCTTTGGGCAGCACATCGCTGCTCGGCTTACGCAATTGTTTATTCACAACAAATTGCATTTTCAAACACGCCCAAAACCAAAACCGATTCGTTGGGCGCAATAGGCGTGTGCTTTTTAAGTACGCGTTTGCAGCATGGGTTAATTTCGAGTGTTGATTGCAACGCGAAACGGGTGCTGTCATCCCAGCCAGACATGTAGCTGTTAGCTATGTAACCCATTCCCGAACTTCTATGCCTTCGAAACATATATAGATATGCTATATACTTGTGTATATACACACTTACACACATGTTTACATGTAGAAACTACAGCATTTTGTATATAATTTATAATTATAATAGAATGCTTTATAAAATGTATATGACTTTTCTTTTTTCGCAACAACCTCATCTCAGTTATTCCAAAAAATAATATAAAATGAATAATAAATAAATAAAATAAAACAAAAATTTATATATATTATAAAATGTATATGGGTTTTCTTTTTTCGCAACAACCTCATCTCAGTTATTCCAAAAAATAATATAAAATGAATAATAAATAAATAAAATAAAACAAAAATTGTTTTTTTTTTTTTTGTTAAAATTGAAAAAGATTTGATTTTCCTCTGTTTAACAATAATAGTATATATAAAATAATATATTCAATAGTAATATATATTTATCTTTAAATATAAATTTCTTCTGCGTTTTTTATAAAAGTAGTTGGAAAAAAGTTTAAAAAAAATCGAACAGAAACATAACAAATTAAATTTCGCAACTCGTGCGGTTTTTTCTTCTATTTTTAAAAATTGTTGTCTTAATAATAGAAAAGATAGCTGGTGAAATTCTGAAATATAAATTAAATTTCATCTTTCCGAGGATTTTTATATTTACATTCCAATACATCTCCGCTTCGATTTTCCACATAATCCTTAATGTTCTCTAATTAAATGATATACATTTTATAAAATACCTTAAATGCTTGTGTATGTGAAATTAAATAAAAATCTAATAAATAAAGAAAATAAATATTTAAATATAAACATATTTTTGTTTTCAATTTAAAAACAAGTTTTAATTGTTTATTTATTTATGTCAACTAGAGTCAGTTGACACAAATATACAAAAAGTAAATAAATTGAATTAAATTAAATATAAAAAAAAGTTTACACTAATATATATAAATTACCAAAAAATGAATATTTTTTAATTTTTCTGGGGCTGTTTAAAATGCGAAATGGTCCAACATATGTTGATTTTTAAAAAATATATAAGCAAAAAAAAGCGAAAAAGATAAAAAAAAACAACTTGGAAATTCAATATATTGTTTCAACATTTAGGATAACTTTCACTTTGAAGAAAACGATGGTTTTGTAAAGAAAATCACAAAAGTTTATATATTATATTTATATTTATATTTATATTTATATTTATATTTATATTTATATTTATATTTATATTTATATTTATATTTATATTTATATTTATATTTATATTTATATTTATATTTATATTTATATTTATATTTATATTTATATTTATATTTATATTTATATTTATATTTATATTTATATTTATATTTATATTTATATTTATATTTATATTTATATTTATATTTATATTTATATTTATATTTATATTTATATTTATATTTATATTTATATTTATATTTATATTTATATTTATATTTATATTTATATTTATATTTATATTTATATTTATATTTATATTTATATTTATATTTATATTTATATTTATATTTATATTTATATTTATATTTATATTTATATTTATATTTATATTTATATTTATATTTATATTTATATTTATATTTATATTTATATTTATATTTATATTTATATTTATATTTATATTTATATTTATATTTATATTTATATTTATATTTATATTTATATTTATATTTATATTTATATTTATATTTATATTTATATTTATATTTATATTTATATTTATATTTATATTTATATTTATATTTATATTTATATTTATATTTATATTTATATTTATATTTATATTTATATTTATATTTATATTTATATTTATATTTATATTTATATTTATATTTATATTTATATTTATATTTATATTTATATTTATATTTATATTTATATTTATATTTATATTTATATTTATATTTATATTTATATTTATATTTATATTTATATTTATATTTATATTTATATTTATATTTATATTTATATTTATATTTATATTTATATTTATATTTATATTTATATTTATATTTATATTTATATTTATATTTATATTTATATTTATATTTATATTTATATTTATATTTATATTTATATTTATATTTATATTTATATTTATATTTATATTTATATTTATATTTATATTTATATTTATATTTATATTTATATTTATATTTATATTTATATTTATATTTATATTTGTATTTATATTTATATTTATATTTATATTTATATTTATATTATACATTTTTGTATTTTGCTAACAAAAGTTAAATGGAAATTTTGGGTTGGAAAAATTTTCTCGGCTTTTGCTTCGAGTCGCTAAGCGGGTCAGCTACGATGCTCGGCTTCAATGCATGAACAGAACTATTGATGCCCACACCCAACACATGCCAGACACACACACACCCACATAGTTATATATAGAGAAGCTGAAACTGCAGCTGCATCTAGTTCTGATTGCAACAGCAGCAGCAAATACAAGCCACTGCCAATTTTCGGCTGCTGTTGGTTGTGTGCTGCATGTTGCATGCTACACGGTTGCATGGTTGCATGGTCGCATGCCAAGACAGCCCAGCTCAGCAGAGCAAAGCAGACAACCTTGACATAGGTTTGGCCTTGCTAGTCGCCGTTGTCATCGTCCTCGCCAATCTCACACTCGTCAGCCTCGTCCTTATCGTCCTCGTCGAAGTAATCATCGTCCTCGTTGTTGCAATAGATGTGGCAGAGTATCCAACGCTCATGCTGCACCTAACAACCAAATCTTCTAGCTGCAAAAATAAAATTAATAAATATTTAATAATAATAGTAAAAAATAATTACATAATTTACATAAATAATACAAAATTAAAAGAGAATTTGTCAAAAATGTCTTACTTGCATATTAAAATTTTGTTAAAAATAAAAAACTATAAAAATATAAATATAAATAAATAAAATATATAAATGTAATAATAATATATAAATATACTAACATATTAAAAATAATATAAAAATAACAGACTTTAAGTATTTAAAGTATTAAGTATTAAGTATTCAAAATCCGTTTCTCATTCCAAATACAATTACAATGTTATTCAAAAAATAATAATGTAACATAATATAAATAAATAATTAAATAAAATAATTGTAAGATATTATTTTGTATATATTTTATAAAATTTTGGAAATCAGACTTTCATCTACTTATTGTAATTTATTTCCTAAAATATAAAACATTTCTGAGAAATGTTATATTTTAGAGAAAATTAAATTTTATTTTTAAGAATAATTATTAAAATGTATAAAATATTGCAAAAAGTTGCCTTGAAAATTTGATAAATATTTTGGTTCTTTGAAATAAGCTCTAAATATTACTGTATTAAAATTATTAAATCTTTCCCATATTTATTTTAATTTGTAAAATTCAGAAAATCGTACAAGAATTTGGAAAATCTCCAAGAAAATTACAAAAATGTTCTGGTTTTTTTAAACTAGTTCAAAAAAATGGTTCAAAATATATTAAATAAAATGTGTTAAAATTAGTAGATTAGTATTGTGTTAGAAATGTTTTTATTATGATATTAGCAGTAATAAATGTAAAAATCGTTTTTTTTTTGGATTTTCGAATTTATTAAATAATAAAAAATATTAAAATTTGCTCAAATTATTAATAATTATAATTAATAATTAAATCAAATTTATGCAAAAGTGTAAACAAACACAAAATTAAAATAAAATGAAAAATAAAAGGGTTAAAAAATGCATCATATATTTTAAAATATCCATTAATCCATTGCAACAAATAAAATCAAATGTAAATATAGAGCTCAAATTTCTAAATTAATAAACATAATTAATGTTTAATACAATATTAAATAAATTAAAATTAATTGGTTTTAAATTAAATTATTAAATCTATAATACAATATTTTATAAATAAATGAATAATAAACCTAATAATATGAGATTAGAATATATAAGAATAGATAAAATTAATACGCAGAATCAATTCAAAGTCTGCGAAAATGTCCAGCAATGTATAGTGTGTGTAAACATGTGTTTACATACATATGTATAAATACATATTTATATATACATGTATATATATATGTATAAATACATATGTATATATACATGTGTGCATGCGTACAATTGCATTTCGTGGAGCGCACGCAAAATGGCGGAATTCCATCAACAATACAATTGAGTAACCTAAACACCCCCTCCCCCATCCACTCCCCGCCCACGCCCACGCCCCACGACACTGTCCTACACCGTTCAACTATGTGCTAGGTGTATATTTATGTGCACATGACCATTGTGAATTAAATTATTAAAGCATTTACAAATGCGACAAGCATGTTTGTATACACATGTATATATACATATATGTATACATGCACATGTATATAAACATATAATGATACGTGCTTTTAGTGCGGGTGAATTATTTAAGTGGGGAGTGGGAGGGGCGAGAGATTCTGCTAAAAATTTGCATTTATTTGAGTTTTATCGAAATTGTGCACATCATATGCAGCTGTCTGGAAATAGTGATTTTGTATTTTTTATATATATAGCCTGGAGTAAAGTTAAAATGCTTAAAAGAGAGTTTTCAGATTTGGGGTCTTAAATGAAGATCTGCTGAGAATCAGTCAAGTTAGAAACCAAAATGGTGCTCAGAGTGAAAAGTTTTGCAATATCAAAAGTTGCTGAAAGTAGGCAAGAAAACGTCAAAGAAATCTATGAGAAGTCGAGGACAGCATTGTGGGGGAAGAACGAATTCTCTAGACAGCGAGTTCTCGCAAAAAGAAGAACTGTGTATGTTGCTGATTGAAGGCAAAAGAGGGGGAAGGGAGAAAGCGAAATAAATTTAATTTTAAGAAGTGTGTTAATATAAAAACAAGTAAGAGTGCTGTAGTCGAGTAAACTCGGCTTCGATATACCCGATATTATTGAATATATTCTATTATTATTGGCAAATTCCCCTTTAAAAAGATTTACTCTAACACGTGAAACACGCAATCGTGGGTAGCGGGGCTCATGCCATCCCTTTCTCACACATGCGCTCGCATATTAATGCATGCAGAAAATGCTTGCGGCTGCTGATAGAAATGAGATCAATATGAGAATATATGTTCGACTATAAATTGCGTGTTTCTTATCCGATTTTGGAAATTTTGGCATTTGATCAATGGTATGTATATGCATATCATGTATTAATTAGAAGATTCTGCCTTTAAAATTTGGCATTTATTGCTATCAGAAATTTAATTTATCGATATTTGATAAACGAAGGCAGTTATCGAAAAAATAACGCAACCTTGATCTTCGCCTGGCATACGAGAACCTATATTGAAGTCTCTAGCTCTAACAGTTCCTGAGATCTGCGTGTTTATACAGACGGACGGACGGACAGACGAACAGGGCTATATCGACGCGACTATTGATCCTGATCAAGAATATATATACTTTGTGGGGTCGGAGATGCTTCCTTCTGCCTGTCACATACATTTGCACAAAACCATTATACCCTTTTTACCCATTTTTAATGGGTTCAGGGTATAATTATTAAACTACAAATTATTTAATTAATAAGTTTTAAAACAATTTAAACAGAATTAAATAGAATAACTAATTTAATGTTTGAGTGGTATTAGAATTGAATTTAATCATTAATTTGAAAACAATCTAAAAAGAATTAAATATAATAATAATTACATATCAATTAGCTTTGGGACATTGACACCCACCGCCTAACAGCTGATTACTGCCATTTGCGTTTTACAGATCAATTAGCTTTGAGCCACTGATACCCCTCTCCTACAACGCACACATAAAGCTCACCGATCTATGCGTGGTAAAACAAACTTTTCGGCTGGCTGCAAGATGAACTGTAAATTTGGGCAAATCGATAATGCTGAAAGTCTAGCCGGCGAAAATCGATGCAATGGCAACGACAACGATGACAACCGGTTAAAAGTGCACACACATACATACATATACACATACATATACATATATATGCACCTATGTATTTTATGTAAAATCGCACACATGCATATAAGTGCATCAAATCAAGTATATACATAAATATAAATATATACAAATATATATATGTGCGTGTGAGTGTGTGTGTGTGTGTGTGTGCATGCACATAAGTGCAGCGGAAATGCATCCAGGCACACACACACAACAGACACGGACACACACATGTACAGGACATTAGCATAAACATAAACAGCCAGAAAGAAGAAGAGCTGCTGAGCAGACGAAAGAGAGTGTGAGAGAGCGCCAGAAGAGCGAGTGAGTGAGCAAGTGAATGAGCCAGCGAGTGAGAGCGAGAGAAGAGAATGTTAGACTTTGAGAGAGAGAAAGCGTGGAAAGAGTGGAGTGTGTGTGCGCGAGAAAGAGCAGATGATAAAGACAAGCATGCAAGGGGGATAGCAATAGAAGGAGGTCGACATTAAAACGTGCACAAAATTTTGCATGCCGAGTTGCAGCAGCAAACGGGGCGAGGGTCCGGGGGCGGTGCCATTTTGCAATGGGGTGGCTGCTGTTGCAGTTGCAGCAGTTGCAGTTTGCAATTAACTGGGTTGAGGGTGCAAATATAAGGGTTGTTACTGTAGAAAGTGCAGCAGCAGCAGCAGCAGCAACGAAAACTGCACTTGACACTGTCTGTGTATGTGTGTGAGCGCGGAATGGGCCCAGACGCATTTTGTGGCTCCCTTCCGTAAAAGCAGCGACAAACAACAACAACAAACATTTGGCAGGACATCGCCTGCCAAATATGCAACGGTAAATGCAACGGAAAATGCAACTGTAGCTGACGTTGACGTTGACGTTGGCGGCGGCGTAAGCGTCGAGGTTGGCGTTGCCATTGACGCTGACGCTGACGCATGGCTGCGGGCAATTTTGGGCAATCGACTGTGGGCTAAAAAACTTGAATTTATCGATAATTTTACTTACTTATTAAATGCTAACTAAATAAGTTAAACAATACTTAATTAATTAAATTAAATTAAATATAATTGATGTTATCGATCATTTTACTTGTTTCTTTTTTATATTTTTTTTAATATGAGTAAAATAAATTAAAAATAAAATATTGATACTATCGATTATTTTACTTATTAATTTTTTTTTTTTTTTAAACAAAATAAAAAAAATTTAATTTAATAAATATTTTTGCTGTTTATTTGTCTTTTTTCCTCTGAAAAATGAAAAAAATATTAAATAAAATAAATTCAATTGATAATATCTATAATTTTTCTTGTGAATTGCTTTGTTTATTTATTGTCGACTAATATAGCAAAAACATATATTCATTGAATTAGTTTATTTGAATTTACCGATGGTTTTATTTGTTTATTTCCTTATTTAATGTCGACAATAAAAGTAAAAATAAACTTTAATATTATTAAATGAAATTTAATTAATATTATCGGTGATTTTACTTGCTTATTGATCCTTATATTTAGGACCGAGCTATTTTATAAAGATTTTATTGAGTAAAATAACACAATATTATGCTTTAAAAGCATTCCATGAAATATTCCATGAAATGAAATAATGCTACTTCTGAAAATAGGGACCTAGTTAGCATTAAGTACGTAAATAAAATAAAATAAAGAACAAAAATTGTTTGTATTATTTAAAAAATAAAACATTTATCTAATCTGGAACAAGTTCTATAAAAATTTGATCAATTTTTCTTTCAATAATAGTTCTAATAAGCATAGGTAATAATATTTATTTCTAATTGATATTAGTCGCATTTTAAATAAATAATACATCTTGTGCGTTCGACTGATATACGGTGACACTAAATAAATAAAATAAAATTAAACCAATCCCTTTTTTATTGATTTATTTTATTATATTTATGTAGCACACTTTGAAAAACTTTAAATCGACTGATATTATATATATTAAAATAATAATTTTACTTCAGTTAACCGATACACGATAACCGATAAACGATAGGCTCGTTTGGTAAGCACATCAACAAGAACTAAATCCAAAAGCGCAGACGATGACGTCGGCGCTGCAGCAGCAGCAACGTCGCTGCTGTCACTGACCACTGCTGCGGCTGCTGTCGCTGCTGCGTCTTTTGCCTCGGCAGTTTTCTCTCCTGCTGCCGTTGCTGTTGACGTCGCTGCTTCTGCTGCTGCTGTCGTTTTTGTTTATCGTCCAGCATTTTTATCTCATAATAAGCCTACCGAACGCTGTGCTCCTCGACCTGTTCACGCACACACGCACACTTAGGCATACTCACCCACACACACTCATACATACGTGCTCACACAAGTACTCACACACTGACATGCCTGGATATTACCGTAAGAGCTAGCAATTTTTTGTTTCGCCATTATTTCGGAGTGTCGGCATTGAGAGATGCAATAGTCTATGGAGTAGAACAGCCGACTGCGGATCGTCTAGACCACGCGGAGCATTTTTATTTCCTAAATGTGAATACACTTCTGTGAAACACCCTGTGCAACAAATAACAACAACAAAAATAATGCAACAAAAAATACAGCATTAAAATGCCAAAAAAAAAAAAATTGCAAATCTGGAAACCTAAGCAGAAAAAACCTATTCTCCTTAGTTTTGAAGCTAATCCCAACTATTTTTCAAACCATCTTCCATTTTTGTGAATTTTAACATTTAAGAAACAACAATTTTTCAATGACCCAAAATATTTTTAAGAACCCCATCAAATAATCCACTCTGTATTCGAAATTAATTATTAAATTATATTAAATCCAATAATTATCTCTGTTTCGATAAATACTTTATTTGTAAATTATTAAACCAAATCACAACATTTTTGATCCTCTACGATAAACAAAACACTACACTTGATGTAACAATTTTTCTGTTTTTTAACCCAACCCAAAATCAATCCCATATATACATTTTATAAAATTTTAATTTATTTTTGGAATTTTCAGTTTTTTTTATTTACTTTTGTTATTTTATTAATTTCTGTGTCCCATTTCATAAAAAAAAACATTTATTTATTATTAAGAACTTTATTTATTGTTTATTTCTGATTTCTTTTCTTTCGCTTTTTTTCTGTCTCATTTTAATTTTATTATGACTTTTCTTTCACATTTAATTTTTCTTTTTCTCTTTTTTTCTTTTATTATTTTTTAGTAATACTCTCTCATCTTTAGCTAAAATAAACTTCCAACTCCTTGAATATTCCAGAATACTGATCGTTCACTTTCGATTTCAGATCATCATAATTTAACCAAAAAAAACAATAGACCAAAAAACGTTTTAAAGCCACAAATGTTTGCCGTAATGAAGCAAATAACAATAGAACTCCATGCCAACTAAACCATAATTCAGTTTGTCACGCAATAGAACGGATACCACTTAAAACTATTTATTTTAATTCGCTCACACACATATATACTTACTTTACTTACTTTCATATATTACTTATATATATATATATACAAACCAATCAAATCTCGACCTGAGCAATCTAAAAAATATTCAACAAGCAACAACACGAAGCAAAACAACAACTGCAAACTCAACCAAATCAAATCAAGCCAAAAAAAAAATACAATTATTTAAAATTAATCAAAATAAAGCGACAAAAATAACGGTATATTAGAAAGAGTATTGCATAAAAAATATTGGAATCAAAAGTACAAAGCATAAGTATATTTAACGAAACGGAACGAACTCAACAATTTTGATACATAAATAATTATATTTAAAAACTTGAAAAAAAAAACTATACTCGAAAACGCCTGCAACAAAAAACTCAAAAAGTGAAGAAAAAAAACCATCTAAAAAGATATTCAATAAAATTTAACAACGATCAAGTAAATAACTAATAAAAATTATTATTAAATTTTCACTTTGTTTTCCAATAACTAACAACATTCAAAACATTCTCAACATTATTCAAGTTTCACAAAACTGAATTTACAATTACAAATATTACATTTTTAATTTAATTCAAGCATTTATTTTTTAAACTCAACATACAGAACATTAGCCACATTCATTAATACAGCAGCTGATTACTTAAAAGATTGCAAGATAAATAACATATATATATTCAATTAGTTTAATTTAGACATTTATTTTTGAAAAATTTAAAGTTTTTGCTTAGAGTTTAGCCAAAATAATTATTGCTCAAAGCCCATCGATCGGCATCAAAATACTTTCATTGTATGCTTATCGGAAACACACTGACACCGGCACAGACAGTTTGGAATACCACTTACCATATAGTTAGCATTTACACACTCACACACACACACACACACACACACTCGAATACATACTCAGAAATAATTGTAAGCAAATATTATACATATTTATATAAAGAAATAGTAGTAGGCAATAATAGTAATTGTAATACTAAGAATTCAAAGTTAGTCGATATAATCCAACAAACGTGTAACATATACATTAGCAGATCATAATTTCGAAAACGATAATGATTACGATTACTCTACACACACACACACACACATATATATATATATACATATATATATATACATATATATAACTAATACAACACCAAAAGAAACACAAATAGCATTAAAAACATAATAAACGCATTTAGTTTTATTTTAAATTTAACTATAAATGAAAACGATTAAATGATATCGATTAATTAATTATTTGAGTGGGGACCCAGCGAGAGAAAAAAAAAGTGAATAAAGTAAATAAATAAATCAATATTTGGGTGATATTTTTGGCGTACAACCTAAAATCCAAAAAAAAAAAAAAGCAAAAAAAAAACAATTAACAAATTGTGATGATACATTTAAACATACAAGAAAAAAGTAACAAGTTGAATTAGCAAACAATTTAAAACGAACAAAATATATTTAAAATTAACAAAAACCAAATAAAAAAATTAACTCTTAATTGAATGGTTTAAGAAGTTTAAAAAAAAAAAAGAAAAAAAAGATTGATAAAAGTAACTAAAAGAAGAAACAAACCAAATGATTATCTTTGAAATTAAAAAAATATCAAACATTATGTAAGAAATATAATAAAGAAGAAGAAGAGAACAAAATGATTATCATTCAATTTACGAGATCGCGAAACCGTAACGTGTGCCTTATTCCGGCCTTAAGTTCAAACTAGTTTCAATAATGCATAAAACTAAAAATAAAAATAGTATTTAATTAAGACTTACGACGAAACAACGAGCAAAAATAAATATTAAACAAATAAAAAAAACTCCGACTAAGCTGCTCATCTATACATACATATATAATAAACATATAATCAGCGCATCGATCACCTTATCATTAGATATATTCAGATATATACATCTGCCCAGCTCCGGATGACATCCATCTGTCTTGACAAACTGCCGGAATGCCAATGATTAATAAGCGGTAGGTAAACATCTACTTTATACTTTGATACTACGTCTACTAGGAAGCTAGCAAATCGATAATATCGATAGTCGCAAATCGATAAATCCGCATATCTCCCACAATTTTGAAGATTGAGTCTCCAAACTTGGAGGGCAATTTGCTGATAAACTCCTTCCACGACAACACCCTCCGCACCCAAGAATATCGCATATCTTCCAACAAATGTTGAAAGTATGTTACTGGTAACTCCCCGAGAACGATCAACTATTGTATGTATCCAAACCAATATACCTGTTAGTGTAAATCAATCTGTCCGCCTATCTCCCAATTTTAAAGATAGAATCATTTAACATGAAAGGTATATTGCTAGTTACATTCTTAAAAAAAAATTGGAATAAAAATTACTTGAACCTTCTCTTTTTTTGTACTTTAGTAATTAATTTATTTATTTAAATTTGCAATTAACTAATTAATTTAATTGCTTAAGTAAATAAATATAAATATAAATATGTATATAAATATAAATATAAATATAAATATAAATATAAATATGAATATGAATATGAATATGAATATAAATATAAATATAAATATAAATATAAATATAAATATAAATATAAATATAAATATAAATATAAATATAAATATAAATATAAATATAAATATAAATATAAATATAAATATAAATATAAATATAAATATAAATATAAATATAAATATAAATATAAATATAAATATAAATATAAATATAAATATAAATATAAATATAAATATAAATATAAATATAAATATAAATATAAATATAAATATAAATATAAATATAAATATAAATATAAATATAAATATAAATATAAATATAAATATAAATATAAATATAAATATAAATATAAATATAAATATAAATATAAATATAAATATAAATATAAATATAAATATAAATATAAATATAAATATAAATATAAATATAAATATAAATATAAATATAAATATAAATATAAATATAAATATAAATATAAATATAAATATAAATATAAATATAAATATAAATATAAATATAAATATAAATATAAATATAAATATAAATATAAATATAAATATAAATATAAATATAAATATAAATATAAATATAAATATAAATATAAATATAAATATAAATATAAATATAAATATAAATATAAATATAAATATAAATATAAATATAAATATAAATATAAATATAAATATAAATATAAATATAAATATAAATATAAATATAAATATAAATATAAATATAAATATAAATATAAATATAAATATAAATATAAATATAAATATAAATATAAATATAAATATAAATATAAATATAAATATAAATATAAATATAAATATAAATATAAATATAAATATAAATATAAATATAAATATAAATATAAATATAAATATAAATATAAATATAAATATAAATATAAATATAAATATAAATATAAATATAAATATAAATATAAATATAAATATAAATATAAATATAAATATAAATATAAATATAAATATAAATATAAATATAAATATAAATATAAATATAAATATAAATATAAATATAAATATAAATATAAATATAAATATAAATATAAATATAAATATAAATATAAATATAAATATAAATATAAATATAAATATAAATATAAATATAAATATAAATATAAATATAAATATAAATATAAATATAAATATAAATATAAATATAAATATAAATATAAATATAAATATAAATATAAATATAAATATAAATATAAATATAAATATAAATATAAATATAAATATAAATATAAATATAAATATAAATATAAATATAAATATAAATATAAATATAAATATAAATATAAATATAAATATAAATATAAATATAAATATAAATATAAATATAAATATAAATATAAATATAAATATAAATATAAATATAAATATAAATATAAATATAAATATAAATATAAATATAAATATAAATATAAATATAAATATAAATATAAATATAAATATAAATATAAATATAAATATAAATATAAATATAAATATAAATATAAATATAAATATAAATATAAATATAAATATAAATATAAATATAAATATAAATATAAATATAAATATAAATATAAATATAAATATAAATATAAATATAAATATAAATATAAATATAAATATAAATATAAATATAAATATAAATATAAATATAAATATAAATATAAATATAAATATAAATATAAATATAAATATAAATATAAATATAAATATAAATATAAATATAAATATAAATATAAATATAAATATAAATATAAATATAAATATAAATATAAATATAAATATAAATATAAATATAAATATAAATATAAATATAAATATAAATATAAATATAAATATAAATATAAATATAAATATAAATATAAATATAAATATAAATATAAATATAAATATAAATATAAATATAAATATAAATATAAATATAAATATAAATATAAATATAAATATAAATATAAATATAAATATAAATATAAATATAAATATAAATATAAATATAAATATAAATATAAATATAAATATAAATATAAATATAAATATAAATATAAATATAAATATAAATATAAATATAAATATAAATATAAATATAAATATAAATATAAATATAAATATAAATATAAATATAAATATAAATATAAATATAAATATAAATATAAATATAAATATAAATATAAATATAAATATAAATATAAATATAAATATAAATATAAATATAAATATAAATATAAATATAAATATAAATATAAATATAAATATAAATATAAATATAAATATAAATATAAATATAAATATAAATATAAATATAAATATAAATATAAATATAAATATAAATATAAATATAAATATAAATATAAATATAAATATAAATATAAATATAAATATAAATATAAATATAAATATAAATATAAATATAAATATAAATATAAATATAAATATAAATATAAATATAAATATAAATATAAATATAAATATAAATATAAATATAAATATAAATATAAATATAAATATAAATATAAATATAAATATAAATATAAATATAAATATAAATATAAATATAAATATAAATATAAATATAAATATAAATATAAATATAAATATAAATATAAATATAAATATAAATATAAATATAAATATAAATATAAATATAAATATAAATATAAATATAAATATAAATATAAATATAAATATAAATATAAATATAAATATAAATATAAATATAAATATAAATATAAATATAAATATAAATATAAATATAAATATAAATATAAATATAAATATAAATATAAATATAAATATAAATATAAATATAAATATAAATATAAATATAAATATAAATATAAATATAAATATAAATATAAATATAAATATAAATATAAATATAAATATAAATATAAATATAAATATAAATATAAATATAAATATAAATATAAATATAAATATAAATAAATATAAATATAAATATAAATATAAATATAAATATAAATATAAATATAAATATAAATATAAATATAAATATAAATATAAATATAAATATAAATATAAATATAAATATAAATATAAATATAAATATAAATATAAATATAAATATAAATATAAATATAAATATAAATATAAATATAAATATAAATATAAATATAAATATAAATATAAATATAAATATAAATATAAATATAAATATAAATATAAATATAAATATAAATATAAATATAAATATAAATATAAATATAAATATAAATATAAATATAAATATAAATATAAATATAAATATAAATATAAATATAAATATAAATATAAATATAAATATAAATATAAATATAAATATAAATATAAATATAAATATAAATATAAATATAAATATAAATATAAATATAAATATAAATATAAATATAAATATAAATATAAATATAAATATAAATATAAATATAAATATAAATATAAATATAAATATAAATATAAATATAAATATAAATATAAATATAAATATAAATATAAATATAAATATAAATATAAATATAAATATAAATATAAATATAAATATAAATATAAATATAAATATAAATATAAATATAATATAAATATAAATATAAATATAAATATAAATATAAATATAAATATAAATATAAATATAAATATAAATATAAATATAAATATAAATATAAATATAAATATAAATATAAATATAAATATAAATATAAATATAAATATAAATATAAATATAAATATAAATATAAATATAAATATAAATATAAATATAAATATAAATATAAATATAAATATAAATATAAATATAAATATAAATATAAATATAAATATAAATATAAATATAAATATAAATATAAATATAAATATAAATATAAATATAAATATAAATATAAATATAAATATAAATATAAATATAAATATAAATATAAATATAAATATAAATATAAATATAAATATAAATATAAATATAAATATAAATATAAATATAAATATAAATATAAATATAAATATAAATATAAATATAAATATAAATATAAATATAAATATAAATATAAATATAAATATAAATATAAATATAAATATAAATATAAATATAAATATAAATATAAATATAAATATAAATATAAATATAAATATAAATATAAATATAAATATAAATATAAATATAAATATAAATATAAATATAAATATAAATATAAATATAAATATAAATATAAATATAAATATAAATATAAATATAAATATAAATATAAATATAAATATAAATATAAATATAAATATAAATATAAATATAAATATAAATATAAATATAAATATAAATATAAATATAAATATAAATATAAATATAAATATAAATATAAATATAAATATAAATATAAATATAAATATAAATATAAATATAAATATAAATATAAATATAAATATAAATATAAATATAAATATAAATATAAATATAAATATAAATATAAATATAAATATAAATATAAATATAAATATAAATATAAATATAAATATAAATATAAATATAAATATAAATATAAATATAAATATAAATATAAATATAAATATAAATATAAATATAAATAAAAATAAACAATATATGTACTATTTTAAGTATATTTACGAAAATTTAAAATTTTAGAAGTAAGCTCACACACTCATGCATATGCATATATGTGCAAGGGAATTTATTCAGCATTGATAGCAGGCAAAGGGAACTTTTTATGCGCTATCTGATCATTCTCGCAAGAGAGAGACAAGAGCACACATACATTGTAAGTGCAAATACAGTTCTAAGAAGAAGAAGAAGAGAAGCACTTGCAAGAGCAAACTTAAGAGAGACGACAACTACGTAAGGCTCCGGACGTTGGCGCTGACGCTGGCTTTGCTGACACGAAGACGCTGCCCTCGGCGTGCCGAAGAAGAACGAAGTCTGCAAGCGAAGACGTTTGACTTACATTCCTCTGCCGCGATGTGAGGCGCTTTAGCAGCGACTGCTAACATTTCGCAGTTGCCGTCGTCGTTGACGTCTTCGTTGTTGTTGTTTGCTTTTTGTTAAGCAAAAGTTCTATTTCTAAGCACGCGAGATGTGAACGGAACCCTTCTCAGCGACGACGACGACGGCAGACGGCAACGGTGACGACGACGATTCATATTTATACTTGTTTCATGGCAGCGACAAAATTAGTTTTTGAATGACTCGCGTACCGCCAGGTTATCCTTAGCCTCAGCTAGGGGCGACACTAGCGACGACGACGACTTTTACGGCGACGTTTTCGGTGTGTTTGAAAAAGTGCGCGATTTTTGCAATATTAGTACTTTTGCGTTATTTTCTCTACAACTCAATAAATACTCAGGTCTATCAATCAATCAGTGTGTCAAGCAAACAAACTCTCTCTCTTTCGCGCGCTCTCCCTCTCGCTCTCTCTATCTTTTCCTCTCAGTGCAATGGTCAAGCATCGATAAGCGAATTTAAACGTTCGACCTTCGACCTTTATATGCGGTATGGAATCACGTCAATCAGCAAGCAAAATAAATACAAATTGCGGCAAAGTTCAACATGAATATTGACTTGAATAGTAACACATTAATTACAGTTTAAACACCTCTAAGCAATAAATTCCTCATCAAATTCTTTACCTAAAAATTAAATTACTTATTTAAAATAATTATAAATAACAATGACATAATTTTAACAATCTTGAATATTACATTTTTAATATATTACAAGGCTCATTTGTAAAACATCAATTACATAATAAAAAAAAAAAACAATTTGTTAATAATCTCAGATAACAATAATATAATTTTAATTTTTTTTATTTGTACTTTCAAATGTTACAAAAATTTCAATAATAAATTTCAAATAATAATAATTTTTATTTATATTTTTTCCCTTTAATTTTTCAAATTTTAGCAACAAAAATGTTTAAAATACCTTATATACAAATATCATATTTAAAACAATCATAAATAATATTAATTTGGAATAATATAATAAAGATAATATTTTAAATTATATAAAACACTTTTTATAAATAATGAAGTATTTAAAATAATCATAAATGATCATAATTAAAATAATATTATCATTAGCAAACAATAAAACAGAAATACTCAAATTCCATTACAGTTTTGCCATCGTTAAAATCAAGATATATATATATAAAATATAATATAAATAATTTCACCAATTATTTGTAATTATTTGTAACAAAAAAGTAGCTGATAGAAAAACTGGCATTAACATATTGTAGTCATCCGATGCGGATATATATGTACTCATATATTCCTACAGAAACATGGGAACCGATAGTCACATGGATTTGGCTCTAATAATTATTTACTATTAATTATAATGATCCTTGGAAAGATAAAAAAATCTCCCGTGAATACTAAAATAAAATTTTAAATACAAATAAATCGCAGAAAAAATCCAATGAGTAGAAGTTTAATAAAATTGATTAGACGTGGGGATTAACTGTGTCTTAAATAAAATTTGTTTACTTTGAGACCTTGATAAATACGAACGTGTCTCCTGCACCAGTTTTTTTTTTTATAGAAGATCTCATCATTTACAAGTACATTAATAAATACAGGATATTGATTTGATGATAAACTTGCCCTAATATAATAATTGAATTGGCTTCTTAACTACAAAAAACAATCGGCGGATCTAAGTTTTATTGAAATATGCTGGTGGCAAGGTTAAGGAAACACATCAATGAATCCTTAAATACGGCATAGTTTGTCGAATAGCTTAAAATAAGTGGTAATCAAAACAATAACTTGGTGAAAACATGTTTCAAACATGTTGGGAAGACGACCTCAAGGCATAAGAAGGATATATTTAATTTAATAGATAGTATTAATAATGTTGATTATCAGAAATCGTAGAAGTGAGTAAATTATTTTGGAGCTAAAAAAGTTTCATGTAAGCTTTAATAATTTTTACAAATGACAAAGTAAACTATTCTAGATATTATTTTATAGGATATTTAAATGGATATTTTTAAATGAGCTTTAAGATAAGTTAGAAAAAAAAGATTTGACAGGTAAGTCTGTGTCTGTGTAGATATATAAATATAATCTTGTAAATATTTCTGATAATTTGAATATAAATTTATATACAAAATTGTAGTTTCAAATTAATTTAATTGGATTTTTAGCTTTATAATTTTTCTGCATCGACTTATATTAGTAGACATTAAATAAATAAGAGCGTAAATAAATTAATATATATATAATAAATATATAATAGATAAACAAATAAACAAATAAAAATAAAAAATTGTAAATAAATAGGTAAATAAGGAATTAAATACATAATGGAATAACTAAATAAATAAATAAAAAATTAAACATACAAATAAAAAATAAGTAATCATTTATTTAAAAAGTAAGATAAATGAATAAATAATTAAGTAAATTATTTAATAAACTATCTGATATTTCTATGTCTACTACCTCAGTTTTGCTTCTTTTTTTTGCTTGCAGGCCATTTTGGAGTTGCTGCTGCATTTTAGTTGTCTAGTTTTCCATCGTTTTTTCATAGTTTTCTCATCGCTCGAGCAGTAGCAGCACAAAGCAGAAGTAGAAGAAGCAGAAGCAGAAGCAAAAGGAGCTTACAAGCTTTATCGCCCTGGGTCCCGCAGAGCTTTTACGGCGATCGCAAGCGAAGGTGGACAAGTGGCTGCTGTCGCAGTTCAGCAGCCACCAAACACCCATGTTCAAAATGGATGCCACCGATTTTTGGCAGCAGGCAAGGGGCCCATTCGCACTGCAACAGCAACAGCAGTCGCTACAACAACAACAACAGCATACCCATCCACATACGCAAGCGCACCCGCATCCCTTGTCCAGCCAGCAGGAGCAGCTGCCGAATGCTGGCAACAATTTAAATCGCCTGCCCTTAAATACCAAATTGGCAGAAAATCAATTGCAGCAGCAACATGTTCAGCAACAACAACAACAACACGCCCATCAACATGCCCAGCAACAACAACAGCACGTCCAGCAACATTCGCAGCACAACATTGAAAGTCAATTATTGCAGCAACATGTAGAGCAGTGCTATGGCAGCGAAACATTTGCTGCCCATCAACAAACGTCAGCAGCGGCGGCAGCGGCGTCGGCAGCAGCCGCGGCAGCAACACATTTAAGCAGTCATCATTTATTATTTAATGCGGCTGCGGCAGCAGCAGCAGCAGCGCATCTCAAATCTACTGCGCTGCAAAATAGCAGCAGCGGCTCAGGCGTCGCAGAGACGGCGACTGATCAGTCGGAAAATGCGGTCGCTCTGAAGCCAAAACAGGAGCAGCAGCAGCAGCAACAAGCTGAGCAGCAACAATCGGAGCAACAATACAGCGATAACTTTTTCAATGCCGAGCAACATTTGCATCAGCAACAACAACAGCAGCAGCAGCAGCAGCAGCAGCAACAACAACAGCACCAGCAGTCGTCGCACCCCTCTCACCAAGCGCACAGTCCCACGACGCTGACGCTGCTCAGCAAGCCGATAACTATAACGCAAGGCCTGCAATCGCCGCAGCACTCGATAACGCCATCTGGCGGCAGTTCAACACCGGACATGAAATACAACAACGAAAAATTGGCCAATGAAATTCAGGTGAGCAAAAATTAATTTTTTTCTATTAACAAAAAATATATAGATTTCTAATATAATTTATAATATATTTAAAATGAAATATGGATTGCTTCTAGCAAAAATGTTATTTTTGTTTTCTTACATTTAGTTTAATTCTTTTCATTTATTTATTTAATATTAATATATAATTATTGAATCTTATTTTTTTATTATTTAAAATCTAACTTTAAGTTTACATTTTTAAAAATATCCTTTTTTATTTATTTCATTTAAATGTAGACATTTAATTTTATATTACTTAAATACTAATTTTAACTTAATACTTTTAATTTAATTATATATATACTATAAAAAAGTCACATTTTCTTAAATTTATCATTTATTTCTTAAATATATATATTTTTTTAATGCTTTCCATTGTAAATAAATAAAAAAAATATTTTCAAAATTTTAAGTAATGAAATTTAAACTCTCCACTTAGACGTTCGCTTTCTTTTAATTAAATTGAATTATATAATTATAAGTTTATTTGTATTTGAATTAAATTTAAAGGTGTATTTTATACAACTACCATTTTTATTAAATTATATTTATTATATAAAATGAGTCTGTACACAAATTACAGACTGTAAATTAGACAGATTTTTTTAATTTAGAAAAATTCACCTATATATTTCAACTTTAAAATCTGACTCATGAGAGAGACCGATTTAATAAACAGCATAAATGCTCTTAGCTTTGACCATTATCGCCAAGAGCTAGCAAAATAAGGAAGAGAGAGCAACACTTAGAAATTTCCCAAATCATAAATTTGTTCCTATGTCTACCCCAGTCGAAAGCTCAGCGCACTGCTTCTGGGAGAAGCCCAAAGCTCTACTTGCCTTGCCGACATTTTACTTGAGATGATTTTGTTCTTGAATGTTTTTTTGCGCGGTGGTGATTTTTTCTCTTCAGCTCAAGAAGCAGCCGCAAATAATTTCCCCGCACTAAGCAAAATTTCAATTATGTTTGTGTGTGTAAGTTAGAGGGAGAAGACAAGCAAGAGAGATAGAAATTCTTAGCTTAGCGAAATTTTTTTTTCTGTCTCAAGTAACCCCAATTCATAAACGTTTCCCCCTCCCCACGCCACCTATTCCTTTTGCTATTTCTCCTCCTATTTTTTTTCACTTTATGTTTGTGTGCATTTTGTGGCTGGGGTGGAATTCAAGCGGTTGGGTGTATGTGAGAGAGAGAGAGAGAGATAGAGAGAGAGAGGCAAAACGGGAGAGAGAGAATGGTGAGTGCAAGTTTAGTTTTATACAACTACACAACTAATACATGCACACACATAGACGCTGCTCTGCACGCTGCCGCCGATGCTGCTGCTGAGGCAGCGGGAGAGAGAGACAGCGAGCGCCTGAGTGCAACAGAGTACGAACGAGCTTTGTTTTCTTCTCGTTCTTTGTGTGTTTGGTTTTTTTTTTTCACTCGCGCATAATTTCTTGAAGAAAACAATAATAACACACACACGCAAATACATACATACGGACAGCCGCTATGTGTAAATTAGAAAGAGAAGCACAACTTGCGACGCTTGTAATAACGCAAACAGCGACGCTGATGTCGACGTCGACGCCACAGCATAAGACGTTTTGCTTTGCTATCCCGTTTATGGATAAGGCGCCGGCAGAAGTTCAAAGGACATCGGGCCGTCAGGTTGTGTGTGACTCCGCAGTGAAAAAATACCCAAACAAAAAAAAAGAACAAAAAAGAACCAAAAAAAAAATATATCGCAATATAAAAATATAATAAACTAAGCAATATTTAATAGTGTTCGCGCAGTGTCACACACACGCACACTGTTGTTAACCGTTTACCGCTAACTTAAGCTTTGACAGCAGCTTTGAGCCGGTTAAGATAACATCAACACACGCACACATACACACAAGCATACGCATTTAACATACGCATAAACACATGAACACAATCACATGCATATGCTCAAAAGAAAAAAAGCTCTTATTGCCGCTGGTTTGCCCATTGATGGATTCTGCTACCCGCTGCCCCTTCTTCTATAAACCAATGCAATACAATAAACACGTAACCCAATGCAGGCCGCTGGGATTTGACACATAATAAATAAAATAAAATTTGCGCGCGAAACAAAAAACAATATAAATAAAAATATATAAACATAAGAAAATTATTCGATACGTTTTGTTTGAGTTTTGAAGAAAATGACACTTGACTGTGAAAAGGAGCACGATGTAATTTTGGTTTTGCAATCTGAACAAAAATCTCTCTCAAAATTCAAATTAACCCTTCGCGTTTATTTTACTGATTTTGGTTTGTTTGTGAAAATAATATTGCTCTCACAGTTTGTTTTCTATTATTTTGTTGTGGTTTATTTTAAAACTTTTTCTGGAAGGACCTTCATTTTAATAGGTAGATATTTATTATTATTTTTTTTTTGTTAAATTTAAAATTTTTAATTTAATCTAAAAACTATTTTATTTGCTTAAATTCTGGCGAGAAAAATTCAAAAATGTTACTATTTATTCAAAATAAAATTTATCTTTTATGCTTTTTAAATTTAATTTAAAAATAAACATATCTATTTTTCTTGGCTGAAATTTTATTTATTAAAAATTGTATATCAGAAAAATGCGAATGATACTCGAATAAATACACTTAAATTTCAAAATAAACTAATCTTTATTATTTGATTAAGTTCGGCTGAGAAAATTCCAAATTAAACTTAATGACTGAAAATTACAAATAAATTCAAACTAAAATCGAATATACATGCTTTGTAAATTTAATTTAAAACAAATATAGTTTTTGTTATTTGTTTTATTTATATGTAGGCAAGAAAATTTCATTTTTATTTATTTATTTAATGTCAGTATAAAAATGTAATTTATAAGCTTTATCAGTTTAATACAAAAACCCTTAGTTACTTGTAACATCTAGTAAGTTATTTATCGGATGTTTATAAAATTAATAACTAGTATAAAAAACTTTTAGTAGGAGATGAGAGAAAGGAAAGAAAGAGAAGAATACAATTAAATGAATACAATCAAATAAAATCATTTTAAATTTAATTCAATATATAAATAAAATAATTTTTAAATTTAATCTACCAAAAGAAACAACATCAAAAAGATTTTTAATTCTTATTAAAACCAATATTGCCGAAATCTATTTGATTAATTTCCATTTTTATTTATTTTACTTAATATATTTATTTTGACAGGCTTAAAGTTTATTTCATTAAAATTCTTGGTTTTGAGTTAGAAAAATTTATGGAAAGAGTATTTAATTTTTTTTTTAATTATTATATCTTGTAAATATTTATAATTTTCTTTATTTAAATTGAAATATTTAATTTGATTTATTTAAATAAATCTATTAAACTTGAGCAATAAAAACACAAATAATTAATAATTAAATTCAGCATTTCTAGCTTTCTACAAAATGAATGCAAAAAAAAACAAGTTGATTAACAAATTTAGTTTGCTTTAAATTTCCATGTTTTATATTTTCTGTGACAAAAAAAACAAACGAAACCAACAACTAAATAGCCAATTTTTGTAATAACAAACGACTAACCGATTATTTGCCAACTGGCAAATGAACAAAAGCACGTAATGTTTTATTTATGAAATTAAATTAGTTACAGCAAAATCGAAAAATTAATTAACAAAACATTAACTACAAAATCGAAGTAAATTATTATTTTGTTTATTTCTTACTTTTTAATAGTTTCTCCAACTGAGCAGAGAAATTTCAGAAATCTCTATGGGCTTTCAAATGGAAATTATGGTCACCCCAATTGAGACTTATGGTTTCTCTGTGGAAGATTTAAGGAAAAAAATACACAAACCAAAGCACATCCATATAAATTATTGATTTATTTATTTAGTGTTGTCTACAAGTTATAAGTGAAATAAATTTTAAATAAAATATATTTTATTAAAAAATATGTTATTTTACAAAATTGATTTACATTATAGATTTCTTTTTCTTTTTTTAATATTGACCAAAAATATATAGATATATAATTATGTTGATCGCTTTATTATTGTTGGTTTTTTCTATAATTTGGATAACAGCAAATTAAATTTGAAACGATTGTAAATTAAGGTGCATAATTAAATTTAATTTGAGAAATATAAGTGCAATAAATGTTATTGATTTATTTTTATTTAATGCAATTTAATATGGAATAATTAAATTGAAATCTAAATTTAAAATGAATATATTATTCCGTTTTTTTTTTATATTTTAAATTGAATTTTAAATTATAGCAAATTAAAAATAAAACTAACTAAATATAATTTAATGTAAATTAAAATATATATGTACATATGTGTACATATATGTATTTATGCAGCTTTATTGTCCTTGTTTTGGTTTTATATTTGTGTCTCAAAACTAGATAAAATTTAAATGTAATAAAATTTGTTCTTGCGATTCTTATTTCTGATTTTTCTTCTTCTTCTCGTTTTGCAGCTTCAGCTGTCGCGGTCGAGCAGCGCCGCAGCGATCAGCGAACGAACACTTGAAGAATGTTGGTCGACCCTGCAACGAGTGAGTTGGCATCTCTTCCGTTGTGTATAGTACTCTTCCACGTTGAAGACACGAACACAGAATGCACATACACATATATACATATATATCTATATACCTATTGTAGCTGTCACATACACACAAACAAATACAAAACACACAATACACACACAAGCAGGCTATTTTCTCTTTATTTCAATCTCAAGTTTGGTCTCTTATGTTCGTCAGCGATCGTTGAGTCGAGCAAAGTTCGCTTCAGCTAGCATACAATTGAGCTCAAACATGTGCGCTGTTGATCAGCTGCAGTCATCAGAGACAGCGAGAGGGAGAGAGAGAGTAGGCACTGACTTAGCAAATATGGAAACCATTTCGCAATTTTCTGTTTCATTAAATTTAAATTATTGTTAGTTTGAGTGCAAAATATAATATAATATTATATATATGATGCATTTATATATTTTTTTATGTATTTTTTACTTTGCCACGTCAATACACATGTAGTATGTGTGTTAAGTAAGCGCACACACATGCATACACATTGCCAACACATCATACACACAGACAGCAATCGCGGATAACGGTGAAAAGGTTAAGACGTCAAGCGAACACCGTTTTTTAGTTAATATGCTATCCATGCACGGGAGATTAAGAGAGAGAGAGAGTTGAAAAAAAAGAGGAGAATGAGCGACGAATTGGAAATATCCTGTAATTAATTAATTTTGGTGATTTATTTAAGAAAAGTTTTTAGTTGCAATTAAAAAATAAATAGTTAAAAAGTTATTCTCTCTCTCTTTACTTATATAAATTTTACATTATTTTATATATACACATTTGATATATATATTACTTTATTTTATATGTTAATGCGATTTGCATACTTATTTTTAGTTGTAATTCTTAAGTTTAGTCTACGCACTTTTATTATTTTAAGTTGTTAAAACTACTTGCTTTAAATAAATCATAAATAAATGCATTTAAACATCTAATAATTTATGCCCTTATTTTATTAACAATAAGTGTTATTTTATTAAGTGCATTTCATTTGATTTGTTTATTTTTTTCAGTTTTTATTGTGTTTGTTTTGATTTTTTGATGGTAAGTATTTTTAAGTTAAAAATTGCTACCGAAATACCCTGTTGCACCCCGTGCACCCTGAGCACTGCACCTTAATGTTTACTTATACAGAAACACACACAGAAACACTCTTATTCATGCACATACATCCTTTTTCGATCGTTGCACAATTTGAAGCAGCAATTAATTAATAACTTCTCTTGTAATCGCTTTGATTTACTTTCTCTTGTAAGTCAGTCTATAAGAAACTATAATCCAGCTCTTATAAGCTGGGCGATCTCACTCTTATTCGCAAGTCAGTTTTGTTAAGCGATATTCGTTGAGTTACGCTTATAAGAGCAAGCATAGAAGAACAAGCAGAAGTAGAAGAAGCAGAAGTAAGAATTTACATGCACACACACATGCAAACAGTGCCTCTTTTGTCTGAAAAAGATAGAATTGGATAAAAAGACTATAAGGAAAATGGAAAAAATGGACATAAGGAGGAACAACAAAGACAATCAACTTAAACACAAACACACACACATGCATATGTATGCATGTTTGTATCAGCAGCCATGCATATGTAGACATAGACACACACACACACACACACAAATATCGAAGACAAAAATATCCCAAGACAACTTAACCAAAAACAATGTCCATATGCATGCACGTGAATAAGTGTGTGTGTATGTGTGAATAAGCAGTCATACATACACACACACACATGCAAACAGACATACAAGTGTGTTTTTTTTCAAGAGCCGAAGAAACAAATTACCTGTCTGTGTGAGTGTGTGTGTGTTGTATGTCTGGGTTTGTTCCACCCTCGATACACAGAGAAAAAAAATCAAGACGAAGAAGAACAAGAGCAGCAGCACACACACACGTACACTTTTTGTTTTGTTCAGCCCCCTTTTTTCTCTTTTTTGCGACCATTTTCATAGTGCTCGCCTTCGACCAGTGCCGGTTTTTTTTCCCTCTGCTTGTGCTTCTTTTTTTGCAGCTCCTCCCTACACACACACACGCAGCCAGGCAGTCAGCACACAGACGAAGGCCGTAGTATAAATTCATTGGCGCACAAAACCCTTTCCCCTTGCCAACCCATACTTAGTGCGTGTTTAGAAAAATAAGCAAACCGAGCGCAAGAGTAAAATGTGCACAAGAAAGTGAGGGAAAAAAATGTTGTCTATGTATATAAATAGTCTTATATACATAGACATGTATATATTCACATGTTTATATACATTATACACAAACATATTGCGCTACAATTCGTATACACATATTTGCGATGTGAATATTTTTATTTATTTAGATTTGATGCAACTAAATAAGATTTAAGGCATGCTTCTTAAATTAAATTTAAAAAAAAAAAAGGAAAAACACATATTGTGTGATTTAATGCAGTTATTAAGCAACAGCACATGAGCTTCCACCCCTACCCCCCGCCCCAATTCCTATAGTAATCTTCTTATTTCCTTATGCCATGAAAGTGGTTTTCTATTTAATATTAATGTTATGTCAACGTTAATTAAAAGCAGCCTAAAAATCCATTCAAATAGAAATTGGAGGTCAAAATAATATATATTTTGTATAAAATATAATTCAACATAATTAAAAAAACGAAAATATAGCCAGACGAAATATGTTGCTATAATATTGCTATAATATAAAATATAATATAAAACAAATTAATTAATTAAAAATAAATAGTAATAATAATAGTAAATTGTTATATATTATTTTCAAAAAAATTTATTAATTAATTAAACATAATTAGTAATCATAATAGTAATATAAATGTAAAATAATAATAATAATGCATCTCTTATTTTTTAATTAAAAATTTAACTATTAAATTTTATTTTTGTTTTAATTCGACTCTTTTTTAAATTTTTTACTTTTTTGTGTGCTATTTGTCACTTCAATTAATTAATTAATCAAATAAATTCATAAACAAATAATAGTAAAATAATATTAAAAATATAAACGAAATAACTGTATAGTCAGTAGTTGCTTGCATAATGCATATAATCACATACACCCATACACACACACACATAGCTATGTACATAAAAGTGCGCTTGTGTGTGTGTGTGTGTGTGTGTGTGTGTGCGCGCAGTTTTTAGGATTCTGTGCATTTCCCCTGTACAACAACAGCAGCAGCAACAAGAAAAAGAAAAGGAACCGTTCACTGACCCACGTCCATTTATAGTCGCAGTCTCCTCTTTTACCCTGCTACGTACACACACACACACATATACAAGCATGCTATTATCGCAATCTCATTTGCCGGCGATTCGCAGGACTGCCGTTGGCTGGACAGCACCGCCTGTCGACCAAAGCTCGCCATTTTTATGCGATTGCAAAGCAATAGCATGAAACGGGCGAAGCGGGCAAGCCCGGCAAAAGCAACGCAGAGGCGAGCGTAGGTGAAGAGTGTAGAAAGGGTGGGGATGGGGGCCTGCGCTCGCCAAACGTAGAAAAGTGCAGTCGCCTCGGCCAAATGACGAGCAACGGCGAATCGGTGGGAGTGCAAACAAACCGTTTGGTGACCAACCAACCAGAGAACACCGCACGCGGCGCTGCTGCCGACTGCTGCGTGCTGCCTTCTGTCTACTGTGTGTCGGTGTCGGTGTCTGTGCCTGTGCCTGTGTATCTGTCTGTGCCTGTGTGTCTATTTTTCTGCTTTTTGCCATCGTCTCTCGTTCTCGGCTCCTACTACAAATACAACTACAAACACAACTACAACTGTATTTCTTAGGGATTATATGCAGCCAGCTGTTAACTCCATGTATATGTATGTGTATGTATAAATGTCTAAACTTGAGTAACTTGCAAATTTTCCCAGGCGTATTTTTTTTAATATTAAATCCAATAATGATAAAGCTAAGTCAATTCTTTTCTAGAACTGCTCAACTTTTATAATTTATTATTTTTATTATATTATTATTATCTCTGTTAAGCATTTCGGTCCTTCTTTAAACATCTTGGTTTATATTTACAATTATAAATAAATAAATCAATTTCTTATTTTTTTGTTTGCTATAATATTTATTATGGTTTATATATAAACTCTTAATTTCTTTTTCGTTTTTTCAAGCGTGTTGGAATCCAAAGTAGAGTAAAATTAGCACTAGCAAGACTTAACAATTATAATTATAATAGTAACAGTTTTTCTTCTATATTGACCGAATGTAGAAATTATAATAAAATGCAAGGTCAAAGCTATAAGATTAGTCGCCTCATGAGATTATCATCATTAATAGATATGTATTTAATGTCAAGGAAAATATTCCAATTCTTTTTTCCTCCTTTTTCTTACAACTACTTAAAAGAAAATACTAACAACTTTAATGAACTTTAACAATTTTAATATTTTGTCTGTTCAAATTGCAAAAAAAAAATTAGAAATTAATATAAAATAAAAAATACTCCCCGAAATCTTAAAAATAATTATTATTTATTAATTTATATACATCATTTTAAATTTAATTAAATTAAATTTTTTTTTTTATGTCGACGAATTTTAGTTGACATTTAATAAATAAAAGCATTAAATATTTCCTTCGGTATATTTTATAAACAGTTGCACATATTTCTGGACTCTTTGGTGAAGTTAATTTAATCTAATATAATATAATAACCTGAAAATACATCAAATAAACTTTCAAGAAAATTAGTAGAGCAAGCTTACAAATTATAATATAATAATATTTGTAATTAAATTACATACAATCAAATCAGATCAGATAGCATATAGAAATATATAAAATAACAAGTAAGAGTGCTGTAGTCGAGTGAACTCGACTACGATATACCCTGAACCCAGTTATTTAATATATTATATTATTATTGGCAAATTCCCCTTTAAAAAGATTTGCACTAAAATGAGAGCAGCAGGACAGACGGACAGACGGACAGGGCTATATCGACTGGACTGTTGACCCTGATCAAGAATATATATACTTTGTGGGGTCGGAGATGCATCCTTCTGCCTGTTACATACCCATTACCCATTTTTAATGGGTTCAGGGTATAAGAATAAATTTCCTAGCAACAAGCTGAATTTATAACTGGTTCAAAATACTTTCTTTGCACACTGTTCATATGTGGGTCAACTGGGCGAAAGATATGGATATGGGTCTCTCCTTCCGTCTGTTCCAAACTTGACCCATTTTATGCGCATTACAAAAGTATTTTTATTTGTAGTTTGTATTTAATAAAAATAATTTTTGATTCCATTTGAAGGGAAACAAATTTCTTCCGTTTGTTAAATGCTGCGTGTTTTTATTTTATTTTATTATTTAAATTTTTTTTGCTGATTGATAAAATTTTTGTCACTATCAGCAAAAATGCGAGCCCAATTTTTTGTTGTTGCTTTTTTCTTTGAACCAAAATGCACATTTATACACATATATATATATATATATCTACATATATACGGGCATATAGTTCTGTGGCTAAAAAAATGTGTTTAAGAAAGACAAAAAAAATGTTGGTTTTGCTGACTTGTTTTTGACTTGTACAACATGCAACTGTACACATTTTTATAATAAAATTTAATAAAAAACCAGAAATAAAAATGATAAGAAATATATATTAATATATATATAATATAAGGTATTACTTTAATGAATTGTGGTACATCTATAAGTAAGCCCAGCAAGACAAACGCGACAGCAGTTTGTGCGTTGAGATACCATCAGAAAGTCGATATATTATCCAAGTACTCTCTTTCATATGTATATATATATATATACAACTATAAATATATATAACAAAATAATAATATTTTAACAAGGGCTTAACCTTGACACGAGAAAAACCGTGAATAAAATAAATAAGATCGCGAAAATATAAATAATATTGAGAGCAAATGCAGTGAGTGTCCAGTGTAAATACACACACACACACACACACACACACACACACACACACACACACACACACATACAGATGCGGTTAATATTATAGTTTTGCTTGTAATTGTCAATATTTTGATAGACCCTTTTCGTACTGCTTTCCATTTCTTGGCTTAATTTATGCTGCGACTTTTAATTAATTTATTTAATTAAAAAAAATGTCTTGAAATTATTTAAATTAATATGGTACAACATAAATGTTTATTTATTAGTTGTAAGTTGAGTTAACAAACAGTTAAGTTAAATTTCAATTCAAAAATATATGTAAATTAATTAAAATAAAAATAGTAAAGGAGAAAACTAAGGGATTCAAAGAAGTATTAAAAAGGTTCAATTATCAAATGTTGATTTTTATTTATTTATTTAATGTGCACTAAAAACATGATTTAAAATAAATTATACACAATTAAATATATACATTTCAAATAAAAATGGGAATTAATTAATGTCGATAACTCTTCAAAAATCTTTAATATTTCATATGTAAATATATAAATTTGGGGACTTATTTTGTTTTTATTATTTATTTATTTACTTAGAGAAATTTTTCTTAATAATTTTGTAACCATGCTAATTTGTATTTTTTACCCATCTTAACCTTTGTTTATTTATCTATCTTAAAAACTAAATTTTCCTAATTTTAGAATTATTTATATTTATTATCTTATATGTGTTTATATTGAGCGCTGCTACAAAAATATATTCATTCATATACATACTCTTATTTAGCAAATTGATCATAGGCCTTGGTAAATAGCCAATATCGATTAATAGCGATGTATCGATTGTTTGCCAATTATTTCCTTAACACACTTACTTGTCCAAAACATAATCGAAATCGAAACTAAATTGTAGGTACTTATGTAGATACCCTATGTTAAATCATATGATATTTATCGATTGCTAACGATTTATCGATTTATGTATTTGCAGCTGTTCATGCACAAGAGCGCCATGCAGCAGATCCAACAGCAGATACCACGGGTCGGTCTCGGTGCCCACGGAGTATCCAGTACGGCTAGCATGGGCGGCGGCGGAACGACACCGGGCGCGGAGACGAAGCCCCATCAGTGCCAGCAGTGCATGAAGAGCTTCTCCAGCAATCATCAGCTTGTCCAGCACATTCGCGTCCACACCGGCGAGAAACCCTACAAATGCTCCTACTGTGATCGTAGATTTAAGCAGCTATCCCACGTCCAGCAGCACACACGCCTACACACCGGTGAGTAAATTAAAAGTAAATTAAAATTAATAAAATTAATTAAAATAATTCTTATAAAATACTCAGAGTAATGTTAGCAGGGTACAAATAAGGATTATATAGTTTTAGCTCGGAGTAAGTTAATTCCTCCAAGTGAAATGTGGGTTTGATAATTGGGGCATAGATCCATATCTTAAAGGATTTCAGAAATAATACTTATAACAATTTATTTATTTAAATCTATTTATTCAATGTCAAAACATACAAAAAGTAAAACAAATAGCTGAAATTCAATTAAAAGTAAAATTCAATATTAAATAGAAAAGAAATATTTATATATTTAAAATTGCATAATAAAAATATAAGATAATACATATTTATATACAAGTATATTGTCTTTATCTTTCTTTACTCTTCATAATTTTATACTTATTTAATGCCAACAAAATGAATACATAAAGTAACAAATAATTGCAATTAAATTGCAAGTACAAATTTAATATTAAATTTCAATTTAAACAAAAAGGAGGGAACGTTGCAGTCGGGTGTAACCGACTGTGAAATACTCTGATGCCATAGGTGTGAGTTGGTTCAACATTTTTTCTGTATTTTTTAAGGGTGTTATTAGCAAGTTACCTTCCTCGTTTGGTATGTACATCTTTAAGAATAATATTGAAGATATGCGGATTTGACGAGTTACACTTTCCGAAATATCGGCTTTGGCGATTATGAACGCAGGTGTGAGCGTGGCCTTGAAATTATGTTTTCGGTTCTTCAAGGCGACCACCAGTAATATACCTACCAAATTTGACGGCTATAACTCAGAAACTGGGTATACCTGGGTATATAGGATATCAATGATTATTTGACAACAAATTTTAGATTGTATATTTATTATATATTTTTTTTAAATAAATATAAACATGTTCAAGTTCAACGGCAGTAGAAAAGTAACTTTATATGTGTTTTTTTTAACTCACTAATTTCAAGCCGCTTTATCTTAATTATTGCTTGCATGTTTATTTATCTTTAATAATTAAAATAGACTTTATCTCCTAATCAAATCAGAGTTTGCTCTAACATTAATAATTCAATTTAAATATTTAATTTAATTGAAATTTGACTTATTTTTGTATTATGCTGTTTCACCTTTTGTCGACATTAAATAATTTAATTAATATGCAATCACGTCGACAGTTGATTTCTCACGGTCAGCTGACTTAGTTAAAATAACTTATATAATTTATGAAGAATTCAAAAGTATCTCAATTACATATTTAATAATTAACATATGTCCTTTACGTTACATTTTACACAACTTTAAAATATACCTTTTGATCGACATTTTATTTTTTTTATATTTTACAAAAATTGATTTTAGATGAGGAATAATAAACTGTTTTAGAGTTGTCAAAATTGTGTATATAGATGCCTGATCTAGAAAAATATGCACATATATAATTATAATATATATATATATATAAATATATATACAAATAATAATGGATCATAAGAAGTAATCATGATAAATATCAGCTTAGATATTTATCAATTCCTGCTTAATATATATATTTTTCCAGACTTTCACTTAACGAAGCTACTTACATTAAGGGTAGTCCCATCTTTTTAATTTGCACTCTTTGTAATTAGAGTCTGTAGAATTTGTATCCCCGGTTGCAGCTTGATTTCTTATTATCATTTGCTTATTATGATTACGCCTAATATTTTGCTCGTTGTCCTGTTTCGCCATAATTGCAAAGCTTAGCACTTCTCACAAATTAAAACCCAGTCAACAACTTGCAACGTGGAGCAAATCGACTATTTTTTCAGCCACAGAAACATTTTGTATTATTTTTTTAAAATTTTTTGTATTATTTATTTATAATGTCAATCAAGACAAAATCAAGACAAAATTAAATTAAATTAAATTAAAAATAAATGGTCCAAGATTTGTTGCATTTGTTGCATTGGGGAAACACAGAAAGAACCCCATCAGAACATACCAATAATTAGTATGAAAATGACTACGAGAACATTTATTTTTCATGTGTCAAAAAGAAATTGTGATAGAAGAAATTGGATTGATGAAAGATTCAATTCATTTATTTGAATACATTCAAAACGGAGTGAAGTTAATCTATTTAATATTTTATAGACTCACATCAGAAAATGGTCCCAAAAACTATAAAGATGTTCTGCTTTTTAAAACTAATTGTTTAATATACAAAAAATAATTTCTTCAAATTAAAAGTTATTTTTTTTTATTTTCAGAACATTTGTAAAATTTAGAAGCAAGTAATCAATTATGCTGCATAAGTATTATTTCATTTTTTGCCGAAATATTTTCATTTAATAAGAAATTTAAATATAAATATATATAAAATGGAAAATTGCTGTTGGAAGAGTTTCAAAATAACACTAGATTTGAAGCTAGCAGAAGACATGTCTAAATTATATAATAAATAAATTAATAAACAATTAATAATAAATGAATTTTTAATTTATTTGCTTTACAAATAAAATTATTGCAAATATTAAACTTGAAACCTTTAAATAATAAAGTTTAATAATAATTAATATAATTCATATCAAAATTCCACATATAAAAACAGACTCTGGAAATTAAACATCTTGTTTCAAATTTTCAAAAAAACAAGTCTGAATTTAAAAAATGAACAAAACTGGTTTTGTTCTTATTCTTATTGTCAAATAAGCTGAGCCTATTTTCTAAAACTCAGGTCAATTTTTAGCTGAGTGTAAAAATGCCAAGTGCGAACGTGAATATATTTTTTTATTATTATTATATATTTGTTATTTAAATTATATTTCTTAAATTATTATTTATATTACTTTTGCCTGCAGTTCTTCAGAAATACTTCACTAAATCTTAATAAAAATAAATAAATATTTGTATACCCTGAACCCATTAAAAATGGGTAAAAAGTGTATAATGGTTTTGTGCAAATTTATGTAACAGGCAGAAAGTATATATATTCTTGATCAGGATCAATAGTCGAGTCGATATAGCCATGTCCGTCTGTCCGTCCGTTGTTTATTTTTAGTTTATATATATAATTTAAAATTTTATTTTAAATTGTATTTAATTCAATTTTTTTAGTTTGTATATTTTTTGTGTCGACTGACTTTAGTTGACATTAAACAAATAACTAAATAATAATCATATAATATTAAATAATTTAAATGTTATAAAATATGTAATTTTTCTACTGTGCCATCTTTATTTCGCTATAAGAAAAAATAATTTGAATAGTTAGCAGGACTCGTCATATTTAACTGGCAGTTTTGGCTGGTGCCAATGACAAAATGCCGAAATGCCAAAATGACAATGATAATTAAATAAACTTTGAGTGCTTTTCGTCGCGACTTTTCCGGCTTTTCCGGCGCCAGCTGCGACTTAAAATACCTATGGGAATAAAGTAATAGCAAATATATAAATCGTGGAGAGAGGGTTGAGAGGAGCGGAGGGAGAGGGTTGCCTCTCAAATTATTCTACGTCATTAGTTGCATTGAAAATATGATTTTTTTCATTCCGTTTCTTTCCTTATTTTTATTATTTTTTGGGGTAGCTTGTTATATTCACACCTGATTGAAACATTACAATTCATCATTTTTTCTTCGTATTATTTTTTTGTCTGCTTTTATGCATAGTTTCTGATTTCCTTTTCTTAAAAAGCTGGCATCGAATACGCTTTAATTAAAAACCAGTTTATGCCCAGCTGAAAAAAACTCTATGACCTTCAATGTCATTATTTCTGGTCTTGAGATTTTTTAATGTTTTTTTTCGGGTGATTTCCTGGCCTGGTCTGGGTAATTAGACAATGCAATTTTAAAGCAAAGATTCAAGACGCTAAACAGGCATCAGCATCAACATCAACAACTCAGATAATGGAGAGGCTATTAAGCTGCCTCGTCCAACTCTTCCAACCCACTCCAATCCGCTTAAGCTGAAGCCGCAGCGTACAAGCTTTGGAGGTGACACCAGTCACGAAATTCCGTGGCAAGTACTCGCTCTCGAAAGAACGTGACATTCTTTAAGGCGTGCTCAAAGCGCACAGCGTCGTATACACTGCCAAACAAATCACACTGCATTCAATAAAATTGCCAGTTACTATTTCTAAATATACCGAAAGCAATTATGAAATAAATTTATAATTTATTTGTTTATATTATATATATATATAAATATATATATATATAAATATATATATATATAAATATATATATATATAAATATATATATATATAAATATATATATAAATATATATATATAAATATATATATAAATATATATATATAAATATATATATAAATATATATATATATATATATGTGGAATATTAATCTATTTTGAGTATTCCAAATCAATTTCTTCAAATTAGACATGCTTTTTATTGTAGTGAAATAAATTTCTCATTTATTTCTAATGTATTTGTAAATTATATAAATTATATATTATAAAATTTGTATTTATTTTAAATATACAAAACCGAATTTCTTTAGATTATAATTATTTAGACATATATATATTTTTAAAACTTAGTAATAGTTGTACTTTCTGAATGTCAGCTTCGATTTAATAATTAATTAATTCATTATTTTGTTACTCCGAAGCCTATTTCGATTTAAATTTCAAATTTTTGAAATTTAAATCATTAATTCCTTATTTTTATAAATTATTTAATTTTACGCTAATAAAATGTATATAAATTTATATAAATAAATAATAATTTTTATAAATTTTATGCATATTTAAATTTCTTGTTAGTGGAAACGTTTTTGAAAATGACAAATATAGAAAATGTTATTTTGAAGATATTTTTTTAATGAGTATTTTGATGATTATTTATTTGAAATGTATTTCCTAATAATACAGAAAAGAACCTTTTTAATTTTAAGAACCGGATTTTTATTTAAAAATTTCTTTTTTCATTTGCACTTTTTTATATATATATTTATATAGTTAAAATAAATTGATTTTGATTTCAAAAATCATATTTTTTTCAATTCTTGTTACGATCTATAATTAGGGAAAATTTTATTGCAAGTCAATTTTAAACGTAGGTTAATTTTTTTCCGAGTGTAGTTGTAGTTTCTTAAAGTGCCCCGTGCAAATAAGAGGCGCGACTTTGTGCAGCATGAGGTGTGAAGTGAAGTGTTGCTGCAACAACTGATGAGGCGACTACTGGCGACTCCACTGGCCCTGGCGAGCTGTTGATTGTTTCTGGAGCAGGATGTTGGATGGGGAAGGGGAAGGGATTCCCGGGGAATTGTGCGTTTTTTGGCGACCGCACGTTGTCGCTATTTATTTGCATTTACTATTTTACGGTTAGGTGTCGTTGTCGCTGGCAAAGTGACTCTAAGTAGCTTAAACGATTTAGTCCTTTTTCTTTTAAAGGGGTACTTTTGCGTACCTTTTAGCGGCGGCGTCTCGCGTCACTGACCTCCACTTGCCACTTGCCACTTTTCATTTAATTGCGCGTTCAAATGAAATTAATTTTGCTGCAAATCTGAAACACATAATTGCTGCATAGCTGCAACTTTTACACCGTCCTGTAAGTATTCCTCTTGCCACAATTCCACTGCCACTGCCACACTGTCTGCAACATTATTTCCGAGCGCTTACTTTTTAATCTCGTTAAAATGAAGTCAATCAGTCAATTACAGACTCCAGTTGCACGTTCCAAGACGTTGCCAGCAACGAAGTGTCTCAGAGAGTAATATCTAAAAATATCTAAGAATATTTAAAAAATAATAAAACCAACTGAGTAATATTGTGATGCTCATGTTCTCGGCTGGGTGTTGCAGGTGTAGGTTTAGTTGTGAGGTGTAATTAATCAATCTATTATCAAATAGCTGCAATGGTTAGAATTGCTATCAATTTGGAGCATTGTACAGATTATTTAAATCCTTATTTTATATAACTTTTGCACTTTAAATTTTAATTGAATAACTTACCTTTCATATTGTTTTATCCTTTTATTTGCAACTTTAATTTTATTTATTTAGTTTACATTAAACAACTGTAGTCAGTCGACACCAAAAATAAACAAAATAATTAACAAAATTGACTAAAATTAAATTTAAAATAAAGTTTTAAATTATATGTAAAAATTAAAAAATAGAAAATATTTATAAGATTTAAATGCAAAATGATCCAGCAGTAACACCTTTATTAAAACCCTTTTTAAATTTAAAAATTTTAATTTAGTTATTTATATTTAATTGTATTTGTAACTTTAATTTTAAATATAATTTACATTTCAAATTTGTATTCTTGAAACCGTTATTACAATTATTTTAAATTAATTATTGACATTTCATTATTTTTCTTATTATTATACCAGCACTGCGACCTATTAGATTTATTGTGCCCCCTTCTGAGCCTATTACTCCTCCATCAACCCCAGATTCTGCAGAAATGCTATAATCTTTCTTCGGTTGAGGGATACTATGTCTTCGAAGCTCATAACATGCATCCCTAGGATGCTGCATTGAGGATTCTCCCTCTCTTTCACAAAACCTGCATAGTTCGTTAGGTAACTTTTTAGTCTACAGGGTCCTCCCAATGGAGCGGTGAGTATTCTAAGCCTGTTCTTCCCCATTGTTATTACTTGCTTAAATCGATTATGATTATATTAACCCAGAAAACATCAGGCTTGTCGGAGTCTTTGTGCCTCTGCCCAGCTCCGCTGTCGCCTCTGTCTTTCTTCGTTCCAAAGTTGCAGTCATATTGTGTGCCTTCCTTTGCCACAAAGGCCTTAATTCCTCCATTCAGCTTTATTCCCCGCTATGTCCCCTATTATTTTATTAGTTTATTGCTGCGTATCGTACACACGTCCCCAGGAATTCATGGTCGGATATCCGAGGGCACACCACTCCAAGGCCTTTGCCCTGATTTGTGTACCATTTAAGCGCTTTCATGGGGTGGACTTCATCTACGACTCTAGATTCATCAAATCCCTTTTATTACTTATTTGAACTGTTCAATTTCGCTCGAATCTGTATTCTGCTAACATTTTATTCCTAGCATGGGCCATACAACCATTCAGTATAGTCAGCTCATTATACTTGGTGATGTTCCACACGACTTCCCGGCTATGCTACGACATGTATAAAGCGCTATATAACACTTAGGTATCGTATTTCCTACAAGGGTGCCAAAGTTAAATCTACTGTCAAATATCAAATACGACTCTCTCTCTCTCTCAGGTAATTTACCTCCTTACTACGTTTCTAATTCGTTTCTCTAAGAGCTCTGAGCTCTTTAACCTATATCTTCTTGTAAAGGGGACGATGCCTGTTTTTGTAGGGTTTAGGTTGAGTCCCAACTGCGTACAGCAGTCACTCGCTGGGCCGTGTACAACAGTCTTAGACGCCGGTCACATTTCATCATAGCCTTCTTGAAGGCTTCATCGGGAGCCAGTCCTTGCTAAAGGTATCTGAGATACCATTTGACCCTCGAACGACAGAGATTTCTCATGTTCGGGTCATCCTCAGTAGCAGGGACTCCTCGTTCTTGATGATCTACATGTAAAGACCTCCTCCTCGGTCCCCGGAATGTCTTGCGACATGTTAGTTCCCCGCGTTACCCGGGTAAGGCTAACTAGAACAGGCGGTCGCCATTTGCCTGAGCCCTCTGTTCAAGGCTGAGCATTTTGTTGTGAGTGGGTGAGATGTGGGGATAGAATAAAGGCAGTGGTTATGGGGAGTTCGATACGATTGTCGTAATCGTACCCGCTGTCTGTCCAGGACTGCTAATCTGCGAGGAATCTCGTGCTATTCTCAGCTAACCACCCCAGGGGGGAGGCCGATCTCTATCCGACACCTCGACCCTCGACCTGACTGGTGGCCTCAGCTCAGCCATATACGAACCATCCCCATAAGTTCTTGGACCAGGTATTGACATTTCATTTTATTTAACTTTAATTTAACATTTATGTGTTATTTTCAAAGTTTATTTTTTAAAAGGTCTGTTGTAAACTTCGTTCTGCTTTTTTTTCTTCTTTTTTTTATATCAATTGGTTTATTATTTGATTTATATATATAATATATAACAATGAATAGGTAGGCTTTGGGCAAGTGAAGAAAAATGATTTATATTTGATGTTAATAAAATTCAAACAGCTGATCAATAATATATCAGTCGAAATTATAAATGAACGGAAATCGGTTAATCAAAATAAACATGATATATGTATGATAAATCCATTTTTTACAGGTGAACGACCGTATAAATGCCATTTGCCGGACTGCGGTCGAGCCTTCATACAGCTGTCTAATCTGCAGCAGCATCTGCGCAATCACGATGCCCAGGTGGAGCGGGCCAAGAATCGGCCTTTTCATTGTAATATCTGTGGCAAGGGATTCGCCACCGAATCCAGTCTGCGTACGCACACATCCAAGGTAAGTGCCGGTACCCTGCCAAACGCTGGAGGGTATCCAATTCACACAAATATCCACACTTGATGCGGTTACTTTCATGACCCACTCCGAGCTTTAAGTCAACTTCGAGTTCCATTATTTTTTTGGTTTTTTTTCTGTGCTACCTTCTCCCTTTTTATAATATGCACACCCATCATGTTCATCTATACTCTCTCTGCACGCACCAATTGCAAAACGGCATCTCATAAATGGCATCTCACAACGACAACTGCAACTCTCAGGAGCTACAGCTGCATCTTGGTGTCTTGCAGCAGCATGCGGCACTTATCGGCGGACCCAATGCGACCTCTTGCCCGGTATGCCACAAACTCTTCCTCGGCACCGAGGCCCTAATGGATCACATGAAGCATGTTCACAAAGAGAAAACTCCACCGCCAAATGAACCACGTAAGTTGACACAACTATCTAAAATTCAATTCAATTCAAAATCAAATTTTATTTTTAAATTTAAACTAAAAAACTAAGAAATATTTGTGTCCCAGACCAATAAACACCAATCAGAATTAAAAACAAGTCAGAGTGCTGTAGTCGACTGAACTCGACTACGATATACCCTGAACCCAGTTATTAAATATATTCTATTATTATTGGCAAATTCCCCTTTAAAAAGATTTACACTAACACGAGAGGGGCTCATGCCATACCTTTCTCACACATGCGCTCGCATACTTATGCATACAGAAAATGCTTGCGGCTGAGATCAATATGAGAATATGTGTTCGACTATAACTTGAGTGTTTCTTATCCGATCTTGATGAAATTTGGGCAGACGGACATGGCTATATCGACTCGACTGTTGACCATGATCAAGAATATATATACTTTGTGGGGTCGGAGATGCTTCCTTCTGCCTGTTACATACATTTGCAAAACAAAACCATTATATCTTTTGACCCATTTTTAATGGGTGCAGGGTATAAAAAAAGTATGAACTAGAATATGTATGTATATATAGTATACATTCCATTTGCACAGATTCCACTACTTTGCTGAATTTGGAGAATATTGGGGATAATATATAGATAATAACAGTGAAGATAATCTTTTGGTCGTAGATTTTAATATCATAATTAATATTATTTCATTTTCTCCCATCTATCATTTCAGCTGCTCAATTCAGTGATGGTATTCATAGTGGAGGTGGAGGAGGAGTTGGAGGAGCTGGTCCCTGCTCCCTGGCCGCCCAATGCGCCGCCGAATTGAGCTGTGCTCAGCCCTCGACGACGACGACGACGACGAGCGGATCGAGCCTTAACGATAGCTACCTCGGCAAGCGACGCACCGCGAACCATCCTTGCCCCGTTTGTGGCAAGCACTACGTCAACGAAGGCTCCCTACGCAAGCATCTCGCCAGCCATGCGGAAACCTCCCAGCTGACGAGCAGTCTTCGCATGTGGCCCTGTTCCGTCTGTCAGGCGGTCTTCACCCACGAAAATGGTCAGTGCTAGTCAAAGTTCTTTTCGTATCTATAATTTATTCTTTGTTAATATTTTGTTTTTTTTGTTTTGTTTTTAGGTCTGCTCACCCATATGGATCATATGCGCATGGATCCCAAGCATCAGTTTGCCGCACAATATGTTCTGGTATGTGGCATTAGATTGAATTCGGAGTTTCAAAAATCTATAATTAACTGAGCATTTGTTCCTAATTGGCATATGGATAGTTTAGTTTGTAATGCAATTTTCAAAAACAGCTATAATTTGTATAATAGATTTTTATGTTACTTATAATTATTATTTAAGATTAGTATTTTGCACAAACATTTTACATGATTAACATGAAAGAACTTGTTTGTTGACAGATAAACTCGAATATTGATATAAAGACTTTTAATTTTGAGATATAATTTCTAAATAGAAAAAAATATTTCTAAAATTAAAAACGGAACTGCCCAAGTCGGGAAATCATTATTTACACAAAAAAAATTCTTTCTTTAAGAAATGCTTTATAAAATGCAGGAAGAAGTAAATTCTCTGGCAATTTTTTAGAAAGACTTTCTGTTTTAACGTCGATTTTCATTGTACTAAAATTAGGAGAAGTTTGTTTTTAAGCGTAAGATAAGTAGGTAAGCTCCTTTTATTAGTTTTGCAGTTAAGAGTTGTTCTGATTAACACTTACATAGAGTTATACTTAGTAATATAGGGATCGTCAAATGGCGCTTAACTGTAGCTCAGATCAGCAGCAGAAATACCATTCCCAAGCTCTGGGATCTAAAAGGATACCCAAATCAACACATTTAATGTAATCAAATAGAGAATATTTAAAAATGTTTTAAAAAAAAGTTGCTTCCTTATACTGATTATATACTTAACATTCGCATTACAGTCTCGGGCTGCGGCGGAGCAACGTGAACGTGAATCCCTGTTGGCTGTCACACTGGCCGCCACAACAACTGGTGAGGGAGTGGTACGCGAGAATGCGGGAATGTTGCCACTGGGTGGCGTCAACGCCGGCGATTCCAATTCGCTGTGTCCATCGCCGTCGGCAAACTCCGAGTGCTCCTCGAATGGTCGCCTGTCCTCGTCATCCACCTCAGATCAGGAGCATGGCCTCAGCGAGAACGAGAACAGCAGCAGTCAGCATTTGAACAGCAATAACAACAACAATAATAATATTAACAATAACAACAACAACAGCAGCAGCCACAACAACAACAACAATAATAATAATAACAATAATAATAGCATTTGCAGTTCGAGTAAAATCAATTTGAGCCAGTACAGCATGGACGCCGAGCTGCATGCGAATCGCATGTCTCTGATGGCTGCCGCATCTGCGGCGGCAGCTGCTGTTGCCGCCTCTGCCGGCTCCAGGTCGCAGGATGGCGCCATCGATGCCGCTGTGGCTGCTGGTCCGGGCAGCGCCGTGGTTCAGGCGGCTGTTGTTAACCTCGCTGCAGCCATGCGTATGAACAATCCCGCCAACTCACATCAACAACAGCAGGTAAGCCGTGGGTTGGGTTAGGTGTAATCCCCCGTGGATTACACCTCTAAGCTCTTCCTCTTAATTTCTCCCACTCCTGTGGGATTGAATGAACATAGTTAGTCAGCTAGATTAGATATCCGAGAGATGTCGAATGTCCACAAAAGACTTATTCCTCTTCATTTAATCCTTCTCCTGCGCTTAAGTCATATTCACACATTCCTTAGTGTTCATTAAGACAATAATCAAATATGCAGTAATCGAATTAGCAACTATTTGATAAGTTTCAAGCAACATTTTCATTATGGCAACGCCTGGATACTTATCGATAACAGAAGTGTGCTCTTTTACATACATGCTGTGCGTTACCATCTCTCTCTTTCTCACTCACTTGTAGGCCAGCGATCACCCGCTAAACGCTCCACAAAATCAGCATACGCATCCACAGCAGACGGGACAACATCATGCCGGGCAGTTACCCCATTTGCCGCTGCTGTCGCCGCAACAGACACTGCCCGGCGCTGGCAACACGCGTCGATCGCCGACAATCAATGTTCCTAGCCTGCAAATGCAGACAGACACTTCATCGGTGATGATGAGCATGATGCGCGGCACTCTCGAAACCAATCTGGGTGCAATGCATCAAATGGAATCACTGCATCATCATCATCATCACCACCAGCAACAGCAGCAACATCAACATCCGCATCAGCATTCGCATCATCAACATCCGCATTCGAATCAGCAGGCGCATCATCAGGCCTCGAGTTATTCGCAGCACGCTGTGACACCTAGTTCTAGTTCCAGTTCCATACCACAGCAACATCATCATCCCGAGACAGCACTGCGCATGCATCAACATGCGGAGGCCATTTTGCGCTCCCACACGGAGGCTGCATTTCGTTTGGCAGCCTCGGTGGCGGCGACAAACGGTGGCAACGCCAACACATCAACGGCACCGCCAAACAACAACACGAGCAGCAGCAACAGTGGCAACGCCATAAAAATCGAACCTACAACACAACAGCAGCAGCAACGTCAATTAAATGGCAGCAATCTTCATTTATCGCCACATCGTTTTCCATCAAGCACGACGCAAACACAGCACCCGCAATCGCAATCGGAACAGCAACAAAATCCACACAATTCATGAAGAAGCCGCAGCGAATTGATTTAAATATTTGCCAGCAAAAAAAGAACGTCGCCAAAGCCTCATCTCGATAAAAAAAAAAAACAAACAAAAAGTAAAGTTATCGTTCAGCCACCACTGCTCAGAGCTTTAAATTCAGCGCGCAGCTCGATACAAAATTGAGTAGAGTTGCCGACAATCCCCAACACTGCTCAAAACGTTCGTTGTGAGAGCGCGTGCTATTCTAAATATTATAGCTACAGTGTGAACGTATGTGCTAACTTTGAAAAATACCAAATATCGATACAAACATCGTTCGCAGTGAGAGAGTGCGCTTTTTTAAATGTTTGAGCTAAAGTGTGAGCTTAATCTGAGTACTTGAAAAATATGCCACATTGGATATAATATGCGACATTTTGACAGTTTTAACATAAAACATTTTGTAAATTTAAAAATACATTAGCGCATCTTTAACATAAAAATAACAACGGCAACACTGGTATTTTTTTTTACGATATTTTTGATTGCCACTCTCTTTTGTCTATCGATGTATTTATTTATCTCGAATTGAGCTCAGTGCTTCAAAGAGGTTTGGTAACAATTAGGATTAGCTTTAATTTGAAATCAGGCAACAGCACCCAGTACACAGTACAACAACAAACTGAACTGAATAATCTGGAATTTCGTGTCAATGCTGTGATTTTAAATAGTTCGTGGTTGGGGGGAGGAATTCCCATAACGAGATCATTAATGCAAATTCATAATCGATAATTATAGACGGATTCAGTGTTAACAACATTTCTGTGCATTCCACATTTGTTGAGTATGTGTCGTTGCGGTTGTATGTGTCGTATGTTGCAAATTTTTTTAACAAATAAAAGTTCATTTTCAATTAATTTTTAATTCATTATAACTTAATGCTGCAAACCAAATAGAAATGCAATTATTTTTAATTTTTCTAATTTATTACTTATTTATTAGTTTCGCCTCTCTTTAAATTAATTTTTTTTATTATAATAAAATAAAAAATAAGTCGATTAGTGGTCATTCAAATGTGGTGTTTCAAATGTGAATGTTGGGAATGTTGTATGGAATCCGGCTATTTACTAACATCCATAAAAATACTAATCCTCAATAAGCTAATAGACATATGTAAAAAAGTCTACATACATTTAGTCTAAATACCAACGAAAAATAATAATAAAAATAAAAAAACATGTGCAATATATTATTGAAAGCATGCTGCGTATTTTAAGTGACAAAAAATCATACGAAAAAACGTTTATTTAAAAATTAAGAGAACGAACTATTATATTTTAAATAGGGATGTTCCGCATTCGATACTCTTGTTTTTTGTTTTGTTTGTCATTCAATCATTTAAAATTTTTGTGATTCCGTTAAGATTAACACCATCAATAATGCTTAATAATGTAATATTTGTATCTGTACTGCTTTAATTTGAATTATAACTTGTCTCAACTTAAATATATATAGTTTTGCGTAAATCTGTGAAGTCGATTGCTTATTATATTTTAATTTAAAATATGTTTAATTGTTTCTCATAGATAGAATCCTGTTGTAAATACAAATGTATTTACATACATACAACATATATATACATTATAGCTATACATATATAGGATTGTATGTATGTACATATATTTCATTGGATCTGAACAATCTCCATTTTTAATTGGGATTTAATCCTTTGATCCACATAACATACACTTCATGTGCAATAGAATCATTGTACTCAATAAAACTAGCAACATTCAGTATATATATATAAATATATATATATATATTTATATATATGTATGGGTATATAAAAACATACATTTTGAAATTGTATAAAGAATTTAGTGCAATAAGTTTAAAAAAAAAAATGTATATACTTATAAGTATATAAAGCAATTAAATCGATAAAAGATCACTCGTCTTCTTACTTTGCAAAATTTTTGGGTGTTAGTTTTAAAAATTCTTTATTAATTTGAAGGTTAATTACAATTGTAATTTTTTGAAAGCAGCGATTACATCGATAACTTCTTAGCTGCCAATTTTGGTATGTTTCACTCATCGATAGTTGGAAGCCCTCATTAGCGTGCTTAAGCTACTTGTTATATTGCACGAAGCGCAACACAAAAACTGTTGACCACTTAAATTGAGGCCGAAAATTATTTATTTAATTATAAGCTGCTACTGCTACTGCTATTAATTAGTGGGGAAAAATAAGTTGCACTTTTTCTGCGGAAAATGTATATTTAAATGCAACTTCCATTTACCCGTTTAATACTCGACTTTCCTTTTGTTTAGTTAATAATATTTGTATATAATTTCTTACTAACTTTATTTATTACGTATTTGTATTACAAGTAAATTGATGTACATATACATATACATACATAAGCACGAATTCCTCATTTTTGTTATTATTCTTGTTTTTTGTTCTTGTTAATTTTAATCATAAAATTTGATGTTACATTGCATATGTTAATTAGTTTGTAAAAAGTGTGTGTGTGTGTATTCCGACCTTGTACTTAAAACTATAAAGTTGTTTTTCTATATATATATACTAAGTTAAAACTAAGACGACCAAATCCAGATCTTCTCTTGCACTTTTCGACAATAATTTGCAAAAAAAAATCTTTCCAATTGATGGATGATGTTGATGATGATGCACTGTACAATATATAATAGACTGCTTCTTTGCCACCCCGATAACGATAAAGATAATCATTCGTTACCCTGCAAACCGGAGCCTCTCGCCCGCTTCTGCGGTGAGCTGTAGGCACTGCCTGCCGACGAGGCGCCGCCGCCAGTCTTCTCCTGCGTGCGCTTCAAACTGGTCGCATTTGCAGCGCCGCCTTGCAACTTGGTTGTGGTTGGATCTGTGGAAATAGAGAATAGAAATTTTCTATTTTATTAATGGTATTTCATTTATTTATCTATTTATTTACATATTTAAAATTTATAGATATGATTATTATTATTTTATTACCTATTTTTTTACTTTTTATTTATTTATTTACTTTTTTTTATTAATTTAATTACTTATTTAGCTTGTTTGAGGACAGATCTCTAAAATTCAGATTTGTATTAGTAAATTTATTAATTGAATTCATTATTTATTTATTTGGTTAATCATTATTATTGTTTTTAAAAATTAATTTATTTAATTAATTTCAACTAATATCAGTAGACACAAAATAAAATACAAAAATCAAAAGTTGAATATTTAAATTTAAAAAAAAATAAAAATTTATCATATTTCGAGGGGTATTTAAAGAATCCAATCCAATAAAAAATACCAAAAACAAATGTGTATAAAATAATATAATAAGAAATTCTATAAGGTTTTGTTTATGAAGCTGGAGACGATGATTAACAAAGAATTGAAGGATGTAAGTATATAGGAATGTAATTCAATTCATATAAGATTGAATATTGAACGTTATATAGGCATAAGATAACAGATATTATATCGACTTTACCTTGAAGCCATCGGACTTGTGTCGCTGGACCGTATCCCTTCTGATTACGGGCAGCGATGCGAAAGATAATCGCTGGTTTATTGGAGCAATCAACGTGGGCATTTGATAAGGATGCGTTGGGCACCGTGCACTGATTGGCAGCACCAACATAGACGCGTACAAAGGCCAATTGGGGCGAGCTGACCTTATCCTTTGTGGTGGGTTTGACGGCCAAATAAACGGAGTATTCGACAATTTCCTTGGTTTTTTGTGCCGGCGGCGGTTCCCACGTCAAATGGGCGCCCTCCTTAATATCTTTCGATATCTTAATGGCGGACGGGGCGCCAGGAAAACCAGGCAGACAGGTCTTAAAGCTGGATATCTAAAGTGGGGCGCAAGGGAAATGTTAATTATTATTTATGAATATTAATATAACATTTTATTAAACTTACCTCGCCCCACTCGCCACGCCCACATGTGTTGAGAGCAGCGAGGCGAAAGCGATACGCGGTGCCCGGGTCCAAACTGATGCGTGGATATTGCGCCAAATCGGGCAAATGATCCGAGTCGAAATTGTCGCGCTGCGTCGCCTCGTTGAAGTATTTGTAGTCGATGTAGCTGGTCACCGTGTGAGAAAGTTCCTTGAAAATACCCACCGTATGCCACTTGTCGTTGTCATCGATTACATTACTATTATTATTAGTGGACACAGCCTGGAAAACAGCAAGGTATTAATCTATGAAAGTGACTAAAATGAGATTTAATGCGATTCTAAAATTGTATGCAGCAAGTGGAAGTATTTAAATAAAGAAAATATATAAATGAATATTTAATATATAAGTTAAGAACTATTACTATTACAAATAACTCGAACTAATGACAACCTAGAATAAATGTCATATGACTCTTGCGCCTCGTCGGCATATTTCATTAACGCTGGACATAGCCACAAGTACCCAGAATCAACTATCGTCAACACATTTCGGCAACGCCGGATTCAGCCAGAAATATACAACAACTATCACAGCCAAGGCACATGAGAAGTAATACGAGACGCGCCTCGTTCGGCACATTCCAATAGAGGACCAAAATGGGACAACCGACACCAATTAGGACAACAGTGACAAAGCAGTGGCTGCAGAGTCATCAGTCTGATGCTTAATTAGAATAAGCTAGAGTTTACAAAATCAGTTCTAATAAAGAACTAAAACAAAACGATTCGGATTTTGTAATAAATCAATAAGGAATCGATTATTCAATATATACATATACATATATATATATATATATATATATATCAAATATTTATAATCTATAAATAAATAACTAGAAAATCTCTGAAATGTCTACAACAATCGCGCTGATTTATTGAATTTTTCTATCAATATTTATCATTATTTATCAATAATTAAGAAAATGATAAATAAAATTCAATTTACTTTGTATATATTATATTAATATATTAATATTAATATATTATAGCTTAAAGCTGATTAGAAATTAAATCCACTTGAATTTTCTAAATTTGATTCTTATTTAGTGTGAAATAAATGATCAATTAAATTAATTTAAATGTAAAGCTGGATTTATATTTAAATGAATTACGGAAAGCCAGAAGCAGATCAGCTTCAGAATGTATATAAATATTTATATATGTATATAGAGCTAATCATCAAAAGTTGACGTAATCTAGTTCTAACTATTTTTATATGGACTTTGATTTTGTTACTGATAACGATCGATTTAATAATAAATAAATCAAGTAAATAAAAACAAATAAAAGAAATCAAACAAATAATAAACCAATAAAATAAATAATGAATAAGTCAAATATTATGAATAATAACAACAATAATAATAACAAATAAATAATAAACAAGTATAATAAATAATTAATAAATAAAATGTGATCATCGATATCGACTCGTTTTCTCACTTACATTGTTGTCGTTGTTGTTGTTGTTGTTGAAGCTTTTAGTTTGTTCATTCGATTTGTTATAGCTGAATTGGCTGACTGAGGAGGCGGAGGAGCTGCCATCGAGCAGACTTCTGCTGGCTGCAGCCGTTTGACTGGAATCCGCCGAAGCAGTCGCAGCCTGCATCACAGCTGCCGATGCCAGCGCATCCAATTGGGAGCCCTCCACTGCAATAACATAAATGTTAATTAAGTATATATATTCAATTTTATATATATTTTATAGCACAACTCACCGTTTTGATGATGATGCTGATGCTGACGCTGCACGTTTAACGTTAATTGGGTTTGATCTGCATCCGAATCGCTGGTCGTCGATATGGCTGTGTCCTTCAGCAGCACCAAAGCCTCACCCGACTTGATCGTCGTCAATATATTGGCAGCCTCCGTCTCCGATGCAGTCGGCTGATTGCAATCAGCTGCAGTTGTTGTCACTGCAGCAGCAGCTGCCACAGGAAGGATGGCCTATAAATTAAAGTAGTGGTTATAAATAAACAATATAACAAAATATACTACAAATATATAATAATATATATTTACAATATAATTATTAATAATAATATTATGTAAAACTTAATAACAATAATATATAAGCAATAATGTATGATATATATAAGCCATAATAATAATATATAACTTTAATAATAAGAAATATGTATCTTTACATTTGTATGCATATTCTCTTCAGGGCTTGCTGCCGGATGCTGCATATCCGTAGTGCTACTGACACCAGAAACATCATCGTTTACAGCAGCCTTTTCCAAATCCAGCACCGTCTCGGAATCTGTTGCTGTTGCCGTTGCCGTTGTTAAAGCGGATGTGGATGTTGATGTAGCATTCTCCTGCTCATCCCTCGCCAACTCATCATCAATCTGCTGATCATCCTTTGGCTGTTTGAGTGAATCATCGACGCCATCTAATTGCTCAATAATATCATCCATGGGATCCGCATCCAAATCGGCCAATTTGGCAATATGAATCGATTGTTGACTTGTTGTTGTTGTTGCCTCGACAATTTTGTCCTTCTCCTTGAGGGGTATAATGGGTGTGGTGGTCTTAAGGGGAGCACCCCTCGCTGACAGGGTCAAAGTGCGTTGACCCGCAGCGGTTGCGACGCCGCCCGCATTGAAAATGTTGACGAAACCCTTTCGCGCTGCCGTTGCACCTGGCAACATGACCAGCTTGTTGGTACCGGTAGTGCTGGCTGCCGCACTTGAGGCACTCATCACTGTGACCGGCTTGCCACCAATATAAACAGCCGTCTTCTGTTGCAACTTCTGTGCATGATTGCCGGCAGTTATCAATTGATTTGTTGTTGTCGTTGAGGTGGGCAGCGTTAGAGTAATAGGTCTGCCAGCAATACCGGCGGTACCCGTTAAATTACGCACCATTTTCACATTAGTCGGCGTGGCAGAGATAACGGTACGTGTGGTGGCGCCACCACCAACAGCCAAGGGTGTCGCTGTTGTGCCCGTAGAGCCAACAATGCTGACAATATTTGTGGCATTGCTGCCGGCGCAACTCATGACTGCCGTACCGGCACCAGTGGAGGACACGCTCCTCAAACCGGTTGTGCCCGTGGTAACAATGATTATTTGCTGATTGCCCAATTGGGCTCCTTGTTTGTTGCTGGTGATGACAAACGCCGGCTTGCCACCCATCACATTTGGCGTCACTTTGCCCATTTGCAATATATTTGAGTTTTTCATTATCAACTTGCCACCGGTAACGCTGTGTGGCGACACCAATTTAAGCACATTGCCCGAGACCAATGACTTTTGTGTATGATTTTGTTGCTGCTGTTGTTGTTGCAGCTGCGTCAGCTGATTGCCAGCAGCAGTTGCCGTTGTTATTGTGCCAGAGGTCATCACTGTCTTCGGCTGCAAGCTGCCACCAGCAGCAATCTGAAATAGTTAAATCGTTATTAATATCTCAATTATCTCCATACAAAAAAAAAAATACAAATAATAATTAATCCATCAATTGAAGCAGGTATATAGATAATATTAAAAAATACAAATAAAAGCACTAATAACAACCAATATTAAAATAAAAAAAATAGTAGTAGTACTAAGCATAACAATTTTAACAATTATATTTAACTTAATAAAGGATCAGATATATATAATACTGTAACATTTATAGCAGCACTTAATTAAAGAAATTTCAGCAAAGAAGTTCTGGAATTTGTTCAAATGGAATGCATACGTTTTTGCATTCGTCTGGGTGTATTACCTCAACAGACCATCTAACTATTTTTGTAGATAAATTACTAGATTTTTCTGTTCTCTTTAAATCTATATAATACACACTTTAAACAATTACAACAGTTATTATCTGATTGATGAGCAATTATTAATCGATCAATTGTTATAATTATAATTAGTAGTTGAGAATTGAGTTATCTAATTAGCTAAGAATTAATAAATACTTAATTACCAGTTAATAATAATTAATGAGTAATTACCTGAATTTGTGTCGATCCACCAGCCGCCGAGGCAAGTTGTTGATTACAAATGGATATTGCAGCGTGTGCCTGCACTTGCCCCTGCCCCGTTGTTGCAGCACCCTTGGCAATATTAAAGTTGACCTTTGGCAATGTTTGAACAGTCATGCCACCGCTGCTCGCCTTCACAAACTGCAGCTGCAGTTTGGAGGCGAGTGTTAACGGTTTCTGTATAAAATACTGCTTGCCACCGATGGAAGTTGTTGTTGTTGTTGTAGTTGTTGCCGTTGTGTGTTGCAGTTGCAGTTGCTGTTGTTGTTGCATTGTGGCAGCTGTTGTTGCTTTTAGTATTGTTGTTGTGGTGCCACTGGTGGTGCTGTAGCAGCCACTGCTGCTGCTTGTGGCAAGCCGCAAAGTTTGACCAGCTGATGTTGCAACACTGGGTATAATGCGCAAGGAGGCGCCACCAGTTGAACTGGGCGTCGAGCTGAGTTGCAGTATATTACTGGGCGTGCCACTTGCCACATCCTTGGGCCGAAACTGGTGCAAGATGCCACCGGCAGTTGCAACGCCACTCGCCACGCCACTGCTGCTTGTTGTTGTAGCTGAGCTGCTTATAATGGATAATTGTGGCTGTTGTTGTTGTTGCACACTGGCCACTGTTGCCACAGTTGTGGTAGCCAATATAGGCTTTAGTTGTGATGCTGAATTTTGTGCCACATATACTGCGGCCGGCGTTTTTGCCTCATTAATATGCAATACGGAAATGGGGCTCTTTTCGAATTTCAAAGCTGCACTTGCAGTTGGCGCTGTTGTTGCAACGGCATCTGTGGCGCTTCCATTAGTGGCACCTGCATTCGCCACACTCTGAGCTGACGGCACCTTTGTGACACTAGCCGGACCCTGTTCGATTTTTTGTATTTGCAATACGTAAGCTGCCGCAAATGTTGTCGCCGTCCAGGAGAGTTCCAGCGCGTGGGTTGAGGCACGCACCAGCGCCACTTTGACAGCATACAGCGGCTTCGTCACCTCCAGATACCACAGATCTTTGCAACACACCTGCAACAGACAGATAACAATAATAAATATAATTTAATTATAACAATATAATAATTCACTTAACATTTAAAACTTTTCTTAACTTGGATATAAAGAAATATATTAATATATAAAAGTTAACATAATTATATTAAATATTAATATATGTAGATATTTCTAGTTATTATTTCGTACAGTTTAAATATTATTTTTTATAATCATGCTATATATTATGTATATATATTATTATATATATTTATATTGGAGTTTTCCTGTGATTTCTTCTTAATATTTTATAATTAATATTTTTACCTATGCCAAAGTAGTTTTCTAGTTAATATATTTATAGATTTCTAGTTGATTTATTTTACAATAAATAAATAAATAGGTTTGCAACTAGTTTTATTCAATTACATTTTACAATATTATCACTAAGCTACTAACGTTTATTTTATTTTTTCATGTACACTGTAAACATAAATAGATACCACCTAATCGAATAGGTTCCTAAGAATCTCAAAACATTTAACTTTAATTTAGTTTAATTTATTATGTATATTTTAATCCATCTGTTATCTGTTATCAATTGTAAATTGGACAACATTTCAGTTTTTTTTTTGTAGACCACTTAATATGAAATTTGAATTTTGTAAAATTTGTTTTAGTCCTTGCTGGACTGTAATAAAAAAATTAAATTAATTTATAAAATATAAATATTATTTTTATATACATTTTGCCATTTTGAGTGCTTATAGATTCAAATTTCTGCTTACCTATTTGCACTTTGTACACTTTGGCTTATAGGTAGGTAGGTAAATAAAATATACCTCTTTATATATATATTATGAAAATCAGTTATAAGTGTAGATCATCTCACCCTAACCTGGTTGTTCCAAGCTTTGCGATAACCATCTCGCCCCGACCAAACATATAGACGACTCTGAATGCCAACGGCGCAGTGACCGGCTCGTGCTCTGGGCACATTCTCCTCGATGGTGTCCAGGGTGACATTCTCCCACGTCATCGTATCTACACATAAAGCTTATTATAATATACAATACATATATATATTCTATATGGTATATACCCAAATCGAGTACGGCGAGTGTATTTGTGCATTTCCATTCACGTTCTGTGGTCGCCTTCGAGTCATTTATCACCAGTGGCACCCAGCCGCCAAATACATACATTTTATTTGCAATCATTGTCGAACTGTGCAAGGATCGCGGAAGTGGGGCTTGTCCTCGAGTCCTTGGTTTCTCCCACGTCATGGAATCTGTAAAAAAAAAAAACAAATGGAAAACAATTAAAAAAAATAATTAATAGATATAGAATGCGCAATAGAGAAATACCAGTGTCGAGCAACCACAAATCGCCCAGGCGACAACCGCTCATTCCGCCGTAGACGAGTAAGCTCAATTTGCCCGTATCTTTGCTCGTAAACGAAATACCCGTGTGCGATTCCCGGGGAGGCGGACTATCGCCAAATGTCTTAGGTATTATCCATTTGCCATTGTGACTGTGCACGCCTCGGGTATCCAATATATACAAATCATTCAGATATCTAAAAGTATTATAAATTAAAAAAAAAAAACATAACACTTAATATACATTTAAATAAGAAATTGCTTACTCTCATTTTACATTTATTTTCGAATTTTCGGCATTAAATTCTAGTTTTGACTTTTCAAAAGAGGTAGCAATAATTATATTCATTTTTAAATTTAAAAATAATAAATTTGTTTTTGAATTAAATATATTATTTTATTTCTGATTTTGCTATGCCGACTGAAAGCAATTATAGATTCTGTTTAGACTGAGGGAGAGTCGAAAATTTGAATTTTTAAAAAAATTATGAAATATCAAAATGTACTTATAATTTAGTCGAAACGAACAACTACTAATAAATATATTTGATTGTATTTTGGTATTAAACAAACACCTAATAATATTATCATTAATTGCTACATGTTAATATAATTATTATTGCGAAGAAACCATAGTAAAAAAGACCACTAATATTAATTAATAATTGCCACCTACTTGGGAATATTATTTTTGGGGTCATCCGATTCATTGGCCAGTCCGCCAAAGAGGAATATTTTCTCGCCGACCATTGTGAAGCTGTGCCCCAAACGGGGGCAGGGCGAGACACCGTTATCCGGCGTCTCTGGGTACATTTTGCGCCATTCCCATTTGGTTGCTTGCAACTCGTAAAGTTCATTTGAATATTTGCCATATTCAATCATGCCGCCAAAGACAAACATGCGCGTGCCTTCCACAACAAATCCATAAGCGGCACAACCATTTGGCACATCGCCCTTCAGCACGGGCACATACCATTGATTGGTGACTATAAATTAATAATTAGAAATTTACAATTAGCAATTGAAATTATCATTATTTTTGCGTGATTGATTGGCAGTCGTGACTAGATATGCTGTATTCTTAAATAACGATTGTAATGTGACGATAGTGCAGCTGCATAAACATCGACACCAAATTGCAATTTGATTAGCGATAGTAAACTGTTCGATAGTGCGTCTCCATAAATAGCACGACATACGACTAGAAGTCCAAACCAAATATGCACTGTTGTTAAATAGTGCAGCTGCATGAATATCGACTCACAATGGTAAGTCGCTCAACGATGTATCGTATTGTGCAGCGACAGTACAGCTGCATACATTGCACGAAACACGACTCCAACGAGGTTCTCAATTATCGTTAGTGGCAAAGCACGCCATGCCTCCTGCTTTGCATGACATACAAACAACGCACTCAATAAAATTAAAATACAAAAACACATTTAAAATCACAAAAATAAATACCTGTATTATAAACATGTAATTCGTCGACAATTCCCTCGTTGCCACCACCAAACACGACCATTAATTCCTTGATATTTATGGCCCGATGACCGTGGCGGGGACGCGGCTGCGGCCCCGTTGGATTTAAAACGCGTTTCCAGCGAAAACCAATTTGATTATTGGCCAACGTATTATTATTAGGATTATCGGTTTGGTAGGTGGCATCCATTTCCATATCAATGCGTGCCAAGCAATTTGAGTCAGTTCGAACAATTTGTTCCGTGTTCAGCTCATCGGCTGAATTATTTGATGCGCTTTCCATATTAATCGTTTATCGTTAATCGGACTTTTCTTTTGGTTTTTTGTTTCTCAGCAATTCCACAGATTATTCAATGGATTTGTTTACAATTTGAACTCATCTTTTCGCTTGTCAACACTATAAAAAAAAAATTTGTTATTTTAAAATTCATAATTTAAACAAATACGAAATAAATTATTATTGCGCACTGTGATTGCTGCATTGATGCTAACAAATTTATGTTGACCTGGCAATGCCGTCAAATGGACGACGACGCTCCATCAAAAATCAGTATCAAAATTTTGGTGCCATTTTATCACACAAATTTGATGAAACGTGAATAATTGATGTTTTTCCTTCTCGCTTACCAAATTAACAATTGCACTTTATGTTGAAATTGAAATTTAAGTCAATAATAAATGAAAATGGGACACACTCCAAAATTTGTGCACACACAATGTGCAAAAAAAAGCCGAAGAAAACGACAACGACGCACACAGAGGCAACTCAAAAAGGTCTCAGGCAGGGAGCCGAACTGGATCATCGCTGTGCTCGGCACTGGGAGGGTTGCTCTGTTGATTACGGTTGCTTCCCAATATATCGATAAGCGCAACTCAATTTGGCTAGCACGAGAAGAGGAAAATTTTAAAAACTGGAATGAAAAATATGCACTATAAAAACTAAATTATTATTGAGCATTAATAACTAATATCAAAGCAATATATTTTTTCTTTATACTTTTATTGTTATAATAAAATAAAATATTCAATTAACTTCAAACTCACGACCCAATCTATACATTTTGTATATTTAAATCGAAAAATTCTCGCTCAATTATCTTTCTAAAACCAATCGATATATCGATTGCTTATTGTTCAGAGGAAAAATAACACATAAAAATTTATAGTTGCAATCGATTTTTTTCATATGCCGAAAAGTATGCAATTGTAAATCAATTGCGCTCATAATTAAAAACAAAATAAACTATTAAGTATATATAGTTTTTTTTTTAATGTCGCGATGTGCTTATAAAAAACACGTGAATTTTTTATACGCGTTGTGTTTTATGCTTAGTGTGTTTGTCGCTTATGCAATTTAAATTCTCTGCGCTTTTTTGGTAGGTGAGAAATTGATCTACAAATCCACATACACTTTCGCATACATAGAAGTACTTGTGTGTTTGTATGTAACTGTCACTGTAACTATTCACATTACGTTTACGTAATCACGTAATGCTGCTTGTCGCATTTACGTCAGCGATTGTAGTTTGCAATTGCAACTTTTAACAAAGTATAAATGAAATACAAATGTATTAAGTACATATGATAAGTAGAAGAGTACATTGGTTAAAGTAAACCGTTATTGTCATTATTTTGTTGCATAATAAATCTCGCTATTGATACGGCGTAAAGCGACAGCTAGCGGGCATTATGCGCAGCTGTAAAAGAGGCTGTTCACACTTGCAGCATCCAGCAGATGCATCAATTTTAAAGTAGCGTCAAAACAATAAATATACCTAAAATATATAATCCAAATTTATCATTACTTACTAATTATTTAAAATTATTGTGTAAATATATATATATTTATTTTCTGTTCCATTCATCAGCATACAGCTGAGATCCGATAAGATAGATTGTGATTTTTTGGGCTTATCACGCAAATCGAGGCAAAGAAGAAGAACGCCGCATTGTTAACGTAATCAAAACAAACAAAAGAATAATGAAAGAAAGCAACAAAAAAGAACATGCAGCTACACTGCGATAAGCAGGACAAATAACTGTCACTCTGGGATAAATGGGTACATATTAGGTACAAGTGTACACACTAGTGCAAATGTATCACAAATAGGCTATAAATAGAAGGCTTGCTTGCAAAGCGGAGCGCAGTCTTCGTTTTAGTTAATGAAAGTCCCAGTTGCTGCTGCTCTCGTCTTCTGCTCGATAAAAAGTTATAAAAAGTGTGAGTGATGACCATAAAAAAAAAAAGTGTCTTAAGTCAGCGATCTTAAAAAAAATTCGACTTCTTATTAATACAATTATATATATATATATATATATATATATATATATAAGTATATAAGTGTGACAAATTAAGGCACAGATATGTTATTTAATTTTTAACTTTTATTAATTTAATTTATACATATTAAAAAATGATTATTCAAAAAATATAACGCATAAATTAAAATAATGATCTGGCACTGCCAGTCGACAATCGACAAGTGTTGAGCAACAACAAAAGTTATCGCCAAAAACAATATATTTTTCTTAAAGTACCTTTTGTTTTATGCGCTTAACGCTAACTGGTCACACTGTTCTGTATTTGTGTATACCTTGCGAGTTTATCCATTGTGCTGGCAAAAAAAAGAGAATACAAATAAAAATACTAGCATTTCTGGTAATAATAATAGCTGCCAAAGAACAACGGCAATATATAAAATGTTAACTTTTTTTATAATTAATATATAATTTTATTTAATTTACGTGCTGTGTTTGCGATGGTTTTTGGTTTGGTTTTTCCTTTTTCGCCTGCTGCAGTTTTATTTAAATCGCGTGGCAACACCCACAAAAATAATTTCGATATCGAAAACTCAATTAAAGTTGGGTAAATAATTAACTTAAAGTGAAAACAAATATCTACATATATATGTCAAGTTGGGTGTATAAGTGCAGATAGATTTTCGCATAAGCATTCCTGTATATAAAATATTTATATTGAGCATATTGCATATGGGATACACACACACAAATACATACACACACGCAAATACAAAAATATACACACACACAAACATATGTCGTTGCCAGACCATTGGCATGTGTAGGCATGCATACAAATATACACACATGCTTACATATATGCAGACATATGTATGTATAAAAGTGATATCATCCCGTTATTTGTCATCTTTGAGCCAGTCCCGTTAGAAATCAATACTGTAATAACTTTATATGTATATGTGTGTATTACAATTCCATTTTGATTTGCTTTGCATAAAATAACTAAAAACCAAAGCCAACAGCCAAAAGAATTTTAGAATGCCAATGCCAAGATATATACACACACGTAACAGATATACACACATATGCACTAAAAATCTTTGCACATTAAAAATCTGTGCTGTATGACGTAATTGCGTGTGTCGAGTGAAAAATGTGTGTGTGAGGTGTTTTTTTTTATTAAACAAAACTTGCTTACATTTGTTCATATTATTTGAAACGTGTGTGTGTATGTGAGGGAGCACTATGAACTGGCTATAGCTTGCTCTCCTCACGGTCTCTCGCTCACTCTCCCGCCAGCTGTAAATCATTGATAACCATAGAAAGTGTGGCTTAAAAAGGACAACCGAAAATGTCTTGCACACGTGTATGTGTGGTGCATAAAGCTAATTGCATTTAGTTTCTTCCATGCCCTTGCCAACATATGGATGTATGTTTGTGAGTGTGTATTTATGCATAATAATGCAGGTGTTGTGTGTAGTTGGCTTTGAATAGCGTCCAGAAAAAAAATACATATATATGCATGCTTGTATATAAATTTAATAACGGAGCCAGATAAAACTTTTCTGTGAAAAAATACATACATAATTAAAATATATAAAGATGCATCCATGAATATAATAAATACATAAAAAGAATATAAATACAAAAATTACATAAAAATAATATAAATACAAAAAATACATAAATAAATATAAAAATTTAAAAAAAAAAATACACAACGATATAAATATAAAAATATAATTAAATATTATTTTTAAAATTTAAAAAAAAAATTTTTTCTTCTAATTGCTTACAATTTTTTTATTTAATAAAAAGAAATTTTAATACATAAAAGAATGTATTCATGACCTGCATTAACAATTTGATATTGCTTAATGGATTTTTGTAGTTTCATTCTGTACAAAGATTATTATATTTTGCGATAAGCAAATTATCGATATTTTGGCTCGAACTTTGGCTGCTTCCTCATCTTTTCTTTCACTCTTTGCTGCCTCTTTCTTCTATTGCGATAAGCAATTACTTTTCGATCTGCGACGAATGCCTGGCCAAGTACACATAACATCCTTGACAATAATTTTCTTTGACTTGGGCGGGCCAAGCGAGATTCAAAGTATGAGCCTGTCGGGCATTTATTGCGTTTTTGAATTTGAATGCAGCGTTGGGATTTTATGTTACGTGTACCCATCTATGCTTATCAGTGACGCTAACAAACATAAAAAAGCTGAATTTTTTTACGGCATTATAACACGTCATTGCTCATGCTTTAATCTAGACAAATAAGACATGTTCACATACGTGTTAGATAGTACATTTACGATTTTGCAATTCCGTTTTCGACCGGTCCCGAAATTTGTCCGTGCAAGATAATTCTTGCATAAATGTAATATTATGAAAAATATAAGCTATTGAAATCCGCGTGTGTATATTATAGCTACCACATTGGAAATCCGATGGATTTTTGAATGGATTTAGGGCTGGACTACTTGGGGGAGTGTCGAAAATTAAAAGAGAGCCTCTTTTGAGCAAAAAACGTAAATCCCTTGGGGCAGGAACATCAAATGGATTTGCTAGGAAATTAAGGGGTATTATTAAGTATAGCAAAAGGTAATCCACAAAATTTGGATCTTATACATTACAGGAAACCAGTTATTTTGTATTTATAGCCACATTCTAAATGTTAGTATATTTTTTATTTCTGAAACTACTTTGTGTTTTAAATTTTTTTGAGTCATTGTATTTTTTTTCAATATAGAATGTGCGCCTTTTGTCTACATGCGAAACTCTCGCATTGAACTTTTTTTTTTGGTTTTTTGCCCAGGTAATGTTTTATTTTCGAAATATAGATGCGTATGTGTGTGAGTCTATGTCTGTCTGCCTGTGTGAGGCTAAACAGAGCCGTTGACCACCGACATTTTTATTACACGCACATATGTGTTTGTGCCTGTGTGTGTGAATAAATACCTATAAATTAATATATGCGTGTATGATCGAGTCGCGTGCTTTTGTCTGCCTGTTTCTATACAGCTTGTTGGGCATGAGTCGATAGAGTTAGTCAAGGGAAGGGAAGGGCATGGGGTTTGTTCATTTACGTATCGCACACAGCTGCAGCGATTAACGTTTTTGCGAACATGTTCGGTGAAACGTTCGTCCACCTAACGTTTTGCAATCGAACATGTTCGATGTACGATGTTCGCTGCTGCGCTCAAACACCCTGTGCTTCGCATGTTATCGGATGCGTGTGTGAAAATTTATTAACTGTGCCATTTATTTATTTATTTAATGTTGTTTGAAGTCAGTGGACACAAAAATAATTAAATTAAAAATAAAATTGACATTAATTTTAAAGAAGAAATTAAAAAATATGTATTTAATATATCAAATTTCTGTTGTAGTTATCTTGTAATATATAAGTTGTTTAAATAATATTTAAATTAAATTAAACTGGAAATGGTTATAAATTTGTATTTAAACACTGTATATCTTAATATTCATCGGTTTATTTGACAAATATGTATTTGTTTTTCAAGATTAAATAAAAATATTTAAATAATATTTAATCTTAGTTAAACTTGTTATTATTATTTGTTTGCATTACAATTAAACATATAGCATTAATGATATTAATATAGTGGTTTTTTTTTAACAGATATTGTTGATGATTACTAAAATATGCATATATATTTTTATACCGAACAGATATTATAACCAATGGCCACAATTGATGGAAGACCGGCGCAATATGGGGTATCACTTAAGCAATTACGCGATATCATGGAGCATCGCGGGCGTGAGGGCATAGCGAAAATCAATGAATACGGTGGCATTCATGAGCTATGCAAAAAACTCTACACATCTCCAAATGAAGGTAGAAAAATCATATTAATAAATAATACATTTAAATTAATTCGAATTTTATTTGTTGATTTAGGCCTGAGCGGGTCGAAAGCAGATGAGGAGCATAGACGTGAGACTTTTGGCTCGAATGTAATACCACCGAAACCGCCGAAAACGTTTCTGACTCTTGTCTGGGAAGCGCTTCAGGATGTCACACTTATTATCTTAGAGGTAGCTGCGCTAGTTTCACTCGGTCTATCTTTCTATAAGCCCGCCGATGAGGATGCGCGTAAGTCTATACTTTCCTATGATATATATATTATATTATGATGGTAATCTTTATTTATATACATCTATATATTTTTTTATACCATTTTTTTATAAATAATATATATTGTTCAGAATTTCATTTTATAAATGAATTTATTAATATATATATTTTTTTAATTTTAAGTGGAAAATTGACAAAAGCAGTAAAAAATAATAAAATTGTTTATTTGTAATTTACATATTTGTTTTTTTTATTTAATATTTTTTCGTTAATTTACTTCTGCTTAAAATTAAATTATTCAAATAAATAAATAATTTATTAATATTCTTATTTATATGTAATGTTATTCATTTCAATTATTATTTAATATTATTAGTATTATTTATTATACTATGTTATTATTAGTATTATTCATTATATTTTGACATTATTATTCACATATAATTAGTTAGTTCACATTTAAAAAAAAATGCTTGTATTATTATTGTTTCTCGTTAATTTTCTGCCATTTTTATAGAATATTTTTATAATATTTTTTTATTTACTATTATCTTGTATTAATATATTTATTATCTGTATATTTTCTATGTATTGTGTATATAATATATATATTTTTTGACTTTCAGCTTTACTGCAGGAAGAGGATGAACATCATGGTTGGATCGAGGGTCTTGCCATTCTCATTTCGGTGATTGTGGTCGTGATCGTGACCGCTTTCAATGATTACTCGAAGGAACGGCAGTTTCGGGGTCTGCAGAATCGCATCGAAGGCGAGCATAAGTTCTCCGTGATTCGGGGCGGCGAAGTCTGCCAGATATCGGTTGGCGATATTCTAGTCGGCGATATTGCTCAAATCAAGTACGGCGATCTGTTGCCCGCAGACGGATGCCTTATCCAAAGCAATGATTTAAAGGTATTTATCTACTTCTCAACTTATTTATTTATTTATATATTTCTTAACCTGTTTAAGTAGTTATATAATGTTAACTTAAGTCACTCAATACAGCAAAATACCAAAAGTAAAGAATAGATTAAATTAAATTTAAAATAACATTTAATATACACATTTAAATGAAATAATAAGAAATATTTATACGATTTGTATGCCTATTTGAATGCAAATGTTGGATTGGAGTCCAAATCCAGTAAGAACCCCAATCAGATCTCATTTACGGTAATCGAAATTGATAATCGAAATTAATGAATAGGGATAAAATATGGCAACAAATACCGAAGATTATTTTGGAAAAAAATCACACTAGTTAAGGCAACCTAAATTAAATAAATAAAATAATCCGTTATTAATAAAACGAATTAAGTAAATAAATGAAATAAACCGTTATTAATCGATTAAAATTCTTAACATTGAATTGGATTCGAAATAAAACACTTTAAGAATGGCTATTAATTATTTATTTTAAATTAATATTATATTTTTGATTTACTATATGCAACTCTGTGCTGTATGATAATAATAAAGCTAAAAATAGACTACTCACAACTTTAATGATTTAAACTTAGACCTAAGAAAGGGAATCCAAAATTATATCAACTAGAAATATAAAAAGCAGCTGTCAATTTTTAATAGAAGCTGGCAAATTCCTAAAAATTTGCTCACCTAGTAATCAATGATTTATTAAATGCTAAGAGTTACCTTAAATATTTTAGTAAATTTTTACAAACAACAATTAAAATGATTAAGATCATTTGCGACTTTAGGCTAAATATGTTATTTACATTTATATTTATTAAATTATTTAATATGCATTTAATTAGTAACATGACTATTCTAAATATAATACTATATATACTTATTATATTATTTACTTATTTATTTATTTAATTAATCATATGTATTTGATTAGTTACTTGATTAATATTTATTTAATTATTTATATTTAACAATTGACTTATATTTATTTGATTAATGTTCATTGTGTGTTGTTTATGTGTTTAGGTGGACGAATCATCGTTGACCGGTGAATCGGATCATGTGAAGAAGGGTGCCGACTCGGATCCGATGGTTCTCTCTGGGACCCACGTGATGGAGGGGAGTGGCAAGATGGTTGTCACCGCCGTCGGCGTCAATTCGCAGGCAGGAATTATTTTCACACTGCTCGGCGCCGCCGTCGACGAACAGGAGGCCGAAATCAAAAAGATGAAGAAGGGTGCGTATTAAAATTTATCGTTATATATATATATCCCAAATACACAGAGCAATAATCCCACTTATTTACTTAAAAAGAAAAAAACAAAAAAAAAAACACCAGTTAAATGTTGTATATAAAAACGGGATAGAAAATTATCTATTGTAATTAGTTAAAGTAATTAATTGCCCTGGTTAGCATCAAAAACTTACACACACACACAGTAAGAATATGAACTTAAATTTATCGATATTGATGAATTCTATATATATATATATGTATATATATATATATATATATCGTTTATGGTTTATTTTTTATTTTTTCATATTCCAATATTGCATGACGTGAATTGATTGACCCATCTTTGAAAACTCCTTCATCTACCTACCAATTAAAAAACAATCAAACAATCAACCAACCAACCAACCAATCAATCAACCAACCAACCAATCAATCAATCAACCAACCAACCAACCAACCAACCAACCAATCAACAATTCAAATCACCACCACTACCAAAAAACAACCAAATAAAAAAAAATTAACGAATTCAATTGAAAAAAACAAAAAAAAAAAAAATGACGTAAATGGATCGAACCTTGATTGAAACACCGATTACAAAAATTATCGATAATTCAGAAGCTAAAAAGGCGAGCAAGCAAAAGAGCAAGAGCCTGACAGGTGAATTCACTTAAAATATAGTTTAAATACTACTACTACTACAGATCTACAGTTCGTTTCTTACAATATTTAAACTGAGGAAAAACCTAATGAACCAAATCTAAAAATAAATCGAAAAGAAACATAAGATCAAACATACCCTTGCAGACCGGAGTTTAAACGGGGTTTTTATGGGTACAAAATATATAAAACATATATATGTTCAGTGATTATTTCGTTAAAAACAATCATCAATTCAGTTTATATTGGTTCTAATTACTTATCGATTTAAATATAAAATTATTTCAATAATTTTCATTTCACCAATGCCACAGTTGTAGCAATGAATTTCTTATCGTTTCCCTAGTTAACGTAGAACATAAATGTTGTTGCTACCGATAACAATAGATATACCCAAACAAAATATATATCATCGTAAGCATAAATAAAATCAGATTGTTGCATTTTTTAAATCATTTGTCAACTTTTCAAAATATAAAGTGGAGTATTAGATAGTAAATATCTAAAGATGTCTAAAATAGTTGGAGGTAGTAGAATGGAAAACCATTACTATATAATAGGGTACTGCCAGTTTTAATTTAGATATTCAAATGTAACAAAAAAAAAATACCCTTGCAGCTATAAACGTTAACCACAGCAATTGACTGATCCTAAAAAATATTCAACATAAAATTTAGAAATTAAGAAACAGACATTTATTTAGCGCTATACATAAAAATTCAAATATATATACATCGAAATATCGTCTGCAGGGGTATAAAAATAGTTAAAAAAAAAAAATAAATAAAAAAAAATTATTAATTGATATCAATAAATTAAATGATATATATACATATATATCTATATATGTTATGTATATAGGTGATACTGATGGACGTACACCAATGAAAGCAGCACCAGCAGCTCCTCGAGGCGGAGGCGACGCCATCAAATCGGAATCGGATGGAAATCATGTGCAGCAATCGTCGACGACGAATGCCGCCGAAACTGGCCACAAAAAGGAGAAATCTGTGCTGCAAGCGAAGTTAACCAAATTGGCAATACAAATTGGCTATGCCGGCTCAACGATAGCCGTGCTCACGGTCATCATATTGATAATACAGTTCTGTGTAAAGACTTTCGTTATCGATGAGAAACCCTGGAAGAATACCTATGCCAATAATCTGGTCAAGCATTTGATTATTGGTGTTACAGTATTAGTTGTTGCTGTGCCGGAGGGTTTGCCACTCGCTGTCACCCTCTCGTTGGCCTACTCTGTTAAGGTGCGTTAATCGATTTATGTATTTTTTTTTGTTTTTATTATTTGTAATTTTTGTTGTTGTAGAAAATGATGAAGGATAATAATTTGGTGCGTCATTTGGATGCGTGTGAAACAATGGGAAATGCGACGGCTATTTGCTCGGATAAAACGGGCACACTGACTACTAATCGAATGACTGTCGTCCAATCCTATATCTGTGAGAAACTGTGCAAGGTGTTGCCAACCTTGAACGATATTCCGCAGCATGTTGGCAACCTAATCACAATGGGCATATCGGTCAATTCAGCGTATACTTCCAATATAATGGTAAGGATTTATACAAAGATATATATATATTGCTGTCTGTTTAAGATAATTAAGTTATTATTTATGCTGAGTGGATTTTTTCTAATTTATAGATATTAACTATAATTAGTTGTAGTAAATAGATTAGGCTCAGAAGGGGGCACATTATGTCGAATAGCTCACAGTGCACGTATTCCATTAGTAATAATAAATAATAACAATATAGTGTATAGATTTTGTTAGTACTCCATCTAGATAAGTTAGTTGATACAAGATAAAATTTATTATGTATTTATTTATTGTGTGAGTTTTAAGGTTTTTTGTTTTTTTTCCCCCTATTTTGAAATATTTATTCTACATAGTTTTTTAGTTTATTAATAATAAGCTATATGTAATATATATATATATATATATATATTCATAGTTTTTTCACTGTTTAAATTTTCGTTTAATTTATTTATTTATACATTGGGTATATTAATATGTAGACATTTAAATTTGACGCTAATTGTTGATAAAAGTTTAATTTATTATCTATACTGTGTACATGTATACATTGTTTTTTACATATATCTATATTTTATAAATATATTTAGACATTAAATATTATTATAAAGATTTATTCTGTATTAATTAATTGATATTTTCTTGCCCAGTGCAATTCAAGATAAACATTATTATTTATTATGGGTGCATTTCGCTAAATCTATTTTTATTTATTATTTTAAATAAAATGAAGACAGAAATAGTTAATAAGATAGTTGTAGTAGTAACTAGATAACATGTATATGTTAATTGATATGAATTTTGTAACACTACAGGCTGGTCAAAATCCGGGAGACTTACCTATTCAGGTGGGCAATAAAACTGAGTGCGCATTGCTTGGTTTTGTGCAGGCTTTGGGCGTTAAATATCAATCGATACGAGATGAAATACCAGAGGATCGTTTCACACGCGTCTACACCTTCAACTCGGTGCGCAAAAGCATGGGAACTGTGATCCCCCGACCAAATGGCGGCTATCGTCTCTACACAAAAGGAGCCTCCGAGATCATAATGAAGAAGTGAATATGTAATATATGAATTATAAATTATGACTAACGATATGATTATTTCAGATGTTCGTTTATCTATGGGCACGAGGGTTCGCTGGAGAAGTTCACCCGGGACATGCAGGAGCGCCTCATCCGCGAGGTGATCGAGCCGATGGCCTGCGACGGTCTGCGCACCATTTCTGTTGCCTATCGCGACTTTGTGCCCGGCAAGGCGGCCATTAACGAGGTGCACATCGATGGCGAACCCAATTGGGATGACGAGGGAAATATTATGACAAACCTGACCTGTTTGTGTGTGGTTGGCATTGAAGATCCCGTTCGACCGGAGGTGCCCGACGCCATTCGCAAGTGCCAAAGGGCGGGTATCACAGTGCGCATGGTCACCGGTGACAATATTAATACGGCCCGTTCCATTGCCGGGAAATGCGGCATTCTGCGGCCAAACGATGATTTCCTCATTTTGGAGGGCAAAGAATTCAATCAGCGCATTCGCGACAGCAATGGTGATGTAAGTTATCGATTAATCTATTAGTATATTTATATTATATTATATATATATGTGATTATTACATAAATTATGTATTATATATGAGTCCATTATAACATTCCAAATTTTATTTAATTTTATATTTAAATTATATAAATCCACTTTAACTTGTAACTTGTTTTACATATATTTATATTTTATTTATATTACTAATCTAAATTGTTTTATATATTTTATATTATATTTTTTCTATATATTTTAAAGATTCAGCAGCATCTGCTTGACAAGGTCTGGCCCAAATTGCGAGTACTTGCCCGCTCTTCACCCACCGACAAGTACACCCTAGTTAAAGGTTGGCCTTTAACTTACATTAAATCCATTTAATAGTTATATATTAATATTGTTTGTTTTTATATGTTAGGCATGATTGATAGCACAGTGACGGATAATCGGGAGGTGGTCGCCGTGACGGGGGATGGCACTAACGATGGACCCGCTCTCAAGAAGGCCGACGTTGGCTTCGCCATGGGCATTGCTGGCACCGACGTGGCCAAGGAAGCCTCCGACATCATCCTCACCGATGACAACTTCAGCAGCATTGTGAAGGCGGTGATGTGGGGTCGAAATGTGTACGATTCGATTGCGAAGTTTCTTCAGTTTCAGCTAACGGTGAATGTTGTTGCCGTCATTGTTGCATTTATTGGCGCCTGTGCCATTCAGGACTCACCGCTCAAGGTACGTTTTTAATTATCAATTATAATAACATATAAATATAAGTTAAATATTGATTATAGTTGTAGTGATTAAATAGTTTTGTCATTGTTTAAAAATGCGTGTTGAAGAATTTATTTTTTCATTTTATTGTTATTATTTGTAGACAATATGTATTGAGGACTCATAGATTTTCTATATAAATACTTATTTTTATATTAATGTGCAGCCAGTAACTATTATTATTGCTTGTGTGTGACTTTAGTTATAGTAATGCTTAAAATAGCGTATTTTTCGAAATGTTTTATTGGATTGAGGTTACAGTTTGCAGGTTTACAGGCTTATATAACAATTAATACAATGCAATATTAATAATAATAATAATAATAATAAATAAATAATATAATTTTAAACATAATAAAAATAGTAATATAATAAGAAATAAAAATAATATAAATAATGATACATACAATTAATATGATATAAATAATAACAAAAATATAAATAACAGAATGCAATATTATTTATTGAATATTAATTTACCAATTCGTTTCAATCGATTGCAGGCCGTGCAAATGTTGTGGGTGAATCTGATTATGGACACGCTGGCCTCTCTCGCCCTAGCAACGGAGGTGCCCACACCGGATCTATTGCTCCGTAAGCCATATGGACGCACAAAACCATTAATATCGCGCACAATGATGAAGAACATATTGGGACAGGCCCTCTACCAGTTGGTCATCATCTTCGGGCTGCTCTTTGTGGGTGAGTTTTACTAATAATCGATTATATATATATATATATATATTATTTATTAATTCGCTCCTCTTTTAGGTGACTTAATACTAGATATTGAGTCCGGTCGTGGACAGGATTTGAATGCTGGACCCACACAACATTTCACGATCATCTTCAATACGTTTGTTATGATGACTCTTTTTAATGAGATCAATGCGAGAAAAATTCACGGACAACGCAACGTTGTCGAAGGTCTCTTCACCAATCCCATTTTCTACACCATCTGGATATTCACAATGATTTCACAGGTCTCTTTGAGATTAACTGCAATTCATTTCTGTTTAATTAACCTTCTATTTATGTTTATTTTTCAGGTTCTTATTATTCAGTACGGCAAAATGGCTTTCTCAACCAAGGCTCTTTCGCTGGATCAGTGGCTGTGGTGCGTCTTCTTTGGCATTGGTACTCTTGTCTGGGGCCAGTTGATCACCTCGGTGCCCACCAGAAAGCTGCCCAAAATCCTTTCGTGAGTATATCTATCTCTATACCTATCTGTATGTGATTTAACAATATCTTCTAATAATCGCATCGCTCAAAGCACGGTTTTTAGTTCGAAAATAAAATACTAAGCTTACAAAATATATATATTATATATATCTATACATTATTTATTATATATATATATTATTTAATATATATATATTATTTATAATATACATATATTATATTATATATATTTATTATATATATATATTATAATCCATATATATTTATTATATTATATATATATTATAAATATGCTCAATGCCACATAAATTTGTCAGTTGATTTGCACACCACTGCGATCCATTTTTTTCTCGACAACTTGAATAATTTATTTCCTATTGAAAATTAATTTAAAATTGTACATTTAATATGTCAAATTAATTAATTTAAAGACATCAAACAGCCAGCCGTGGGTTAACAAGTGATTAACAGTGTGTTAACACCAACTGTTTACGGTGTGTTACAACTAAAAAAACTTTACCAACTGCTTACACCAACGGTTAACACACTTTTAATTAACTGTGAACCAATTAACAGCGTGTTAACAGTTTTGTTTTAAATGTTTTCGATAACTTTTGATCGAACTGTAAACAGGGTTTTTAACACTCCAACTCAACTCATTAACACATTAAGCAGTCCAGTCCCCTCATAACTGTAATTGTTGCTAGTGATAAATGTGAGAGAGAAAAAACGTGACAATTCATTGCCCACATGCCTGCTCCTCCCTCCCTCCTATAGCGATGACGAGCAAAGCGCTTGAAATTCTCTCGGCTTGCATTTAAATACACACACACAACAAAATTTGCAGAGAATTATAAATTATAATAAGTAAATATTAATAGTTAAATATTTAGTTAATTGTTGCTTGTTGTTTACAATGTATTTTTATTTTTAAATATTAAATGTGTTATTATTTCTTATAATTAAGTATGTGTTTTGAATACTTATTCTTATAATTAATTATTTTGGTCTTAAAAAATTAAATTAAAAAAAAATTACAAGTATTCTCAAAGTTGTAGGTATTTGCTCTTTATAATATTTAGATAATTTCTAACAATTTTTTTTCTTTATTAAATCGTACGCAAAAATTGTCTAGCATTTAATGTTAATGTTAATTTAATAAAATATTTCTGTTGTATGCGGTTAATAAGTTCGACGCTGACTCCCCGCACAGACTGCTCGAACTCACAGTCGCACATGTTTGCGCTCGAGCCATGTTCTTTATTGTTCGCTGTCAGCTTTTGGTTTGCACAGGCGACATGTTCTTTGCATTGGTTTATTAAATTTGAACAGTTGCTGCCTTTCTTGGATATTTTGCAATTACACAAAACACGAAGCGACCAATCAAAAAACTAACTCGAGCCGAGCCGAGCTGTAGTTTGCTGTATGGACTTAAACCATTTTTCCTTTTAGATGGTGGGCTATCAATACCATAGAATAATAGCAGTTTGTGCTTGACTTGCAATTACAAATAAAATATTTATGCATTATTTAATTATTAATCAAACCAAGCACAATTAAAAACAAAATAATATATATAAAAATTGGTAGTTATGAAAATTAAAGTAAGTAAAAATAACGCAGCTTAAGTCTAATATTTTTATAAATTAATTTGCAGATTAATATTTTTAGAATATGCTTTAAATAAATTTGCTTATGATTAATATTTGTATAATATGGTTTGGTACTAATATTTGTACAAAATAAATTTGCATATAATTAATACTTTTATATATTTTAAATTAATTTGCCTGTGATTAATTAATATGCTTTAAATGCATTTTTATTTATTTTTATCAGTGTGCAGCTAGCTCTAATATCCCATAATATGTTTTATTTATTACATTATAAGTTATATAATTAACAAGTAAGTAAGTCTATTTAGGAAAGCCGTAGATTAATGAATCCTTGCAGAACGAGTTTAAATGCCAACTAAATTTTACTATACATTTAAAAAACTGTCTGCATCAAAAATACGGCCGGCTATGTTTCAGCATAGTTCACACAGACAAACCCAATTGGCTTTCGAATGTTTCATTCGTCTGGGTCTGGGACAGGAGCGAGGGCAGCTCGAGCGGACCTCTTCGTTCTTCGCACTCCAACACATATTCTCACAACACGTTTCGGTGCGACTCGCACCAAACTGGGCAGCTCTCTCTCGCTCGCTCGCTCGCTATCTCTCTATCTCTGTTGGAGGAACATACGAAATTGTCTAACCAAAATTTTCCGTTCATAACGGTAGATTTGCTGATTTCAAAACAGTTTGTGGGCTTTTTAGTCAGTTCGCTGTCGAATTTTAAAAAAAAAGATCCTAAATTCATGATCAGACTGTACTGAACAAAACTGCACTGAAGAAAATATTAAATACTAAAATTTAAAATACTACAAATATCGTAATATGCTATAGATATAAATAATATAAAATAAGTTATGAGATACGAGGGATTAAATTATAAATAAGCACTATTATTTTACTATACTAATATTTATATATCTGCAAACACAATATACTGTTATCTATATATTTGAGGAATCAATTGATTAAATATAAATATAATTAATATAATTACTTAATTTATTATACATATTTTTTGCATACAATTTTATGCTATTATACTATTATTATGATTATGATTTTAGATGGGGTCGCGGACATCCCGAGGAATATACAGATGCGATGAATTTGGGTGATGAACGATTCGATTCGATTGATTCAGACAAGAAGCCGAGAGCGGGACAAATTCTATGGATTCGTGGCTTGACTCGTCTGCAAACCCAAGTAAGTCTTTTGATACCCTTTCCTTTTCATTTTTTTTAGCAAACTATTTAGCCCAAAACGAGTGTCATTCTTTTCTTTTTAATTGCCAAATACAGTACAAAAACAACAGAAAAATATATCTATATCTAAATAGAACAAATAGTTGACTTTTTTTTCCTTTTTTTTTTCAATTTTGTATTTTTTTTGTTTCTTTTTCTGATTAAAAATTGTATTTATATCTTTTAACAAGACGTGCACATTCTGATATTTGTATCTATATTATCGAATATCGATTCATGTCTCGATCCATTCGAAGTTTTCATCGAATATATATCCAATAACATTTTTACAATCATAAATAATATTTTAAAGAAATAATTGTGTATATATTTACATACGTCGATTAGTGGCATGCGAACGCAGCCAGGGAACACCTTAATAGTTTACTCGCTCGCAAATAAGTAACGAGTATTAACTCTCTAGTGCCCAAGGAAGTATCGGAGCTTAACGAATATTAACCAAAACTAAATTAAATGGAATATTAACTCTTTAGTGCCCTGGACGGTCTTAGTTTATGACGTACCTGAACAAAGATGAATATAAAATAATAATGTGCGGAGACGAACTAAATATGAACATAACTCATAAATAATATATATATGTATGACAAGCAACAAAAAAAGTCCCCTACTGAGTCACTAGAGGGTTAAGAGTTGAGTGTTCTTACCCCTGAGGTGTTTCTGCTTTGTTCGCATGCCCAAAAAAAAAAAAATCAAAACAAAAAATGATACATAAAAATGTTTAGTTGATTTGAAAAATACATATATCTAATTAAGCTGTTTTGATTTTTGGGATTTTGGTCATTGTAATTTATTTCTTTTATTTTAGTTGTTTTTTTTTTTTGTAATTTTCTGGTTTATAAATTTGTTTGCGTTTGCTTTGAGTTTTTTTTTTTTTTTGTACACATGCCGTGTTCCATGTTATGTCGTTATCGATATATCACCGAT